>OZ038508.1:12386183-12463683 GCA_964036315.1 Acanthosepion esculentum | reverse complement strand
TGACAACCACTCAGGGTTTCGATTCTCGGTAGTGGATGCGCACTGCTGATGAGTCCCAAATATAGGACGAAACGGCCGTTCAGTGCTTTCTGCATTCTATTGAGGTTTCTTTCAGACTCAATGAATTACTTAATCATATATATATATATATATATATATATATAGAGAGAGAGAGAGAGAGATAGATAGATAGATAGATAGATAGATAGATAGATAGATAGATAGAGACACACAGATATGTATATATATATATTTGGTCTGTGTGTGTGTGTGTAATGAACTCCATCATCGTTTTCGGGAGTCTGGGAGTCCATTGAACTCCGTTCTCAGAACCAAATTCTTAGAATACCAGCATATATATCATTTTGGTGAAGCTTTCACAGCATCAACCACACTTTTCGGAAGAACAAAATACAGAGTATCGGTGCATATAGCGCATAAGGATGACACGCAAATTCATAAAGCATCCCATTTTTTTCCTGGAGAGGGATGGGCTCCACCAGGTTAAAACGCCCATGACACACCGCATCACCGCCTCAACGACACCTTCTGGGGTTAAACGCGAAAAGCCAAGCCAAAACCAAGTATGCCACAAGGTATGTAAATAAAACTCCTTTTATAGCTCATGTACATCTTTTTTTGTTTTTTATTTTGTCGACTGCACAGTATAGTAGGGTCAGTTGGGCACCTCCTGTGAGAAAATGAGCACCATGACGCAATTCACTCAGCCAGCAGTTTGGAAACGGCATGCTGAATCACTTGGCATTTGCGCCGGAAGCTCCAATACGAATATGTACAGAGTTTTGGGGTGTCAATCTGAGGACAGTGCAGAGGACTCGGAAAGAGTTAGATGATATATCCAGTCAATATCACGGGGTGTTTAGAGTGATCATTAGTCATGGCGATGTTAGGATTCCATTCATCATCCCACAGAGTCTCAAACTCAAGACGGTGGCCTGCAAGTGCAGTGAGAAGGTAGTGCTCCTCTGGGTCAAGAGGGTGGCTGCCGGAAGACCCTATGTCTGGCAACAGAACTCGGCACAATGCCACAGAAGCAGAAGAACGGATTAATGGCTGTCAGATAAAGGATTCTTGGACATAGGACGAAAGCGTCTAAGAGGCTGTTTGTAAAGTGGGAAATTGTCGAGGGCAACCAAAGAGTTGGATGAGCCTAATGGTAATTACGAAGGTGTTTGGAGTGATCACTAATGATGGGGATGTTATGCCCTCCATTCCTCTTCTCACAGGATCTGAGACTCAACACGGAAGCCTACATCAAGTGCCTTGAGGAGATAGTTCTGCCCTGTGTCAAGAGGATGGTTTCTAAATGACCCTATATCTGGCAACAGGACTCTGCACCATACCACACAAGCAAAACAACACAGCCATGGCTGTTAGACAATTTCTGCAACTACATCACTGTACATGTGGTCACTTAACTCCCCAGAATACAACCCACTTGATTATTATGATGGAAGAGCCCGTGTATTGCAACAGGACTATGCACCATGCTACAAAAGCAGGAGAACCCAAACATGGCTGTCAGACAACTTCTGCGACCACATCACCCCTTACATGTGGCCACCTAACTCTCCAGACTTCAACTCCCTTGATGAAGCGCAGTTGAGCTGGAAACGAACAAAACTCCTTGTAACACCAAAGATGAACCGAAGGCAAGGACTATAGCAGCATTCACAAACATGGAGACCGCCCAGAATAGTTGCAGGAGATTCCAAAGTCAATTGTGATTTTATTTAATAAATGTACTCTTTAGTATTTCAAGATATTTTTGTGTAATTTTGGTAAATATATCTGTTCTAATGAGATGGCAGTTTTAATTTCATTTTTGCGTCATTTAGACGACAATTTATCCATCGCACATGGTGCGTCCTGATTTTCTCTCCCAGACTGCGGTGGAAAAAAAGATGCGCTTATTCTTCGAAAAGACTGGAAAATAAGTGAAAACTGCTGCCTATTACACGTTTTGGGATACCATGTTTTGTCATAGCTGAACGCCAACTACCCATGGAGCACTGTGTGTGGGCCCAGGATGGTGTTCCAAAACACAGTGTCAGGAAGGCAGACTATCTTAAATTTAGGCTCTGTTGATTTCCAACCAGCAGATTCAAACTTTTCTCCAGCTTCGACCTAAACTCACCAGATTACGCTATGTGGATCCTTTGGGAGCAGACTCCTAACGTAATCTTCCACTTAATACCCCCAAGACTGCCATCAAGTTGCAATATGTTTCGGGCTTTCATAGTTAAGTATTGGGTAGCTTTTCGAGGTCGTATTCAGATTACCATTGAATATACTGAAAGTCAGGTGGAATAAATCATCCGTTCTGATATTATATATTAGTTTAATTAATACCATTTTATATTAATAGGCCTAGTTATGTATTATAAACGACTTTTTAAGATTGCAGAAATTCTGAAATTTAAGCTACCTCAATTACACACACACATAAACACACATGGAATATACACACCCACACACACACACAAACACACACACACAAATATATATATATATTTATGTATATATATATATATATATATATATATATATATATATATATATATATATATATATATATATATACAGAATGTTCATAAAGCTCGTGTTTAAAAAATGTATAACTTTATTTGTATTTGCGATAGAAATAATCTGTAAAAAAAGTTAAAATATTTCATGTACCTAGTTTTAAGTATAGCTAAAATAACTAATGTGATTTCAGGCATTATTGTAAATTAGTTGGTAAATGTTTTCCGTGAACTGCAAAATCGTATTACCCTTTGTATTGCTAATGATGGAGGACATGTGGAAACTTAAATAAAACCTTAAAAAATATAGATTTACTTCTTTCTAATCCTTTTTACAAATAAAGTTATAAATTTTTAAAAGTACACACGAACCCTGTAGATATATATATATATATATATATATATATATATATATATATATATATATATATATATATATATTTTTTTTTTTAAGCATATCACCCCAAGCAAGGCTGGAAGCCACTAGTACGCAGGGGGTTACAGAAGGTTTGGAAGAAGATCAGATGGGAATGAAAGGTGAAAGGATGTGGAGAAGGGAAGAGGATAGATCAAGGCAGCTGGAGATGTCGATTGACGTTACACTTAAATATATATATATATATATATTTAGTTGGACTGATGTGTGTTTATGATCCTGGGTTTCACGCCATTTGCGATTGTCTGACGATCGGAAATAGCGTGAAACACATGGTCACAAACTCACATCAATTCAACTATATATATATATATATATATATATATATATATATATATATATATATATAAGCTGTAAGTAATCGACAATTTTACTTTCTAGGGAGTAGTATCTGTGGTTTTTCTGGGCGGTACTCCAACCTGTCACATCAATTGCGGTCATTTTTATATAATTAAAACATTTTATATCTATTTTGTAATAAATTATTATTATATCAACCATCTCTGTTAGACTTGCAGCTAGACTATATATATATATATATATATATATATATATATATATATATATAATTATATATGTATACACAATACACAAATAAAAATAATCTCATGTGCAAAGAGAAATATATATATATATATGTATATACAACACAACACAATAATCATTTACTTTGATTTGCGTTTCGGTCTTGTATTGTTGGAATATTAGTATAAAAGTATTCTTCCAAGAATTAGTAGAACATGACGATCATGATGATGATGTTGAAGAAAAAAAAGAGAAGATACAGAAGAAGAAGAAGAAGAAGATGCTGAAGTAGAGGGAGGTGATGAAGAGGAATAAGATGACAAAGAAGAAGGTGAAAGAGTAGGTGATAAAGAAGAAGATTAAGAAAGAGTCGTACATGAAGAAGTAGAATAATTTGAAGAAAAAGAAGAAGGAAATGAAGAAGAAGACGAAAAATAAGATGATGATGATGATGATGATGATGATGATGATGATGATGATGAAGACAGTGAAGATGAAGATGAAGAAGAAGAAAATGAATAGTAATGAAACGAGAAATGGGCAAATGTGAAAGTTAAACGAAGAATATGAAAAACATTTCGATAAAAATTCAAAAGAAAAAAGTAGGCGAGACTATAAAAATGGAGAGAGATCATGGTGGTAAAGAAGAAGAAGAAGAAGAAGAAGAAGAAGAAGAAGAAGAAGAACAACAACAACAACAACAACAACAAGAACAAGATTGGAAGAGGTCATAATGGTAAACAAGAAGATTGGAAGAGGGCATAATGGTAAAGAAGAAGATTGGAAGAGGGCATAATGGTAAAGAAGAAGAAGAAGAAGAAGAAGAAGAAGAAGAAGAAGAAGAAGAAGAAGAAGAAGAAGAAGAAGATGATGATGATGATGATGATTGGAAGAGGTCAAGAAGAAGAAGAAGTAGGAGTAGAAGAAGGAGAAGGAGGAGGAGGAGGATAAGGAAAAGAAGAACAAGACGAAGAAGAAGAATGGAAGTGCATATGCTAATAAAGAAGAAAAGGAGGAAAATGGACATGAGAAAGTTGAATCATCAATAAAAATCAAAGTAGATGTGGAAGGCGAAAATTTAATAAAGAAGAAGAAGAAGAAGAAGAAGAAGAAGAAGAAGAAGAAGAAGATAATGAAATATGGAATAATAAAAATCAGAAAGTAAATAAGTCAATAAATCTAAAGTTTGGAAATGGGGACTCATGAAGAAGCGAAAAAGAGGAAAGCGTCACAAGTTTTGGTATGTAAATGATGAAATTACCAGATGCTGCTCAAGGAACTGTTTTCTCAATTAACTTATTAATTACGAAATAATTGCCGTCGCTTTATTGGTAATCTTTGCGAAATCAATACGGGGTTGGGGTTGGGATTCATTTTTTTCTTTATCAAAGGTTTCTCGTTAAGTGATTTATAACCGGCTTAAATGGATTCATCAAAGATGGTTGACGTATAATTACCACAGTTTTCAGACACTTATACAAACACATACACACGCCCGGGCACATACATATTTATAAATAGGTGAGGGTAAATAATATTCCCATGAAATTATATATGAATATGTGTATGTATGCACACGTACACACCTACACATAAACAAACACACACACACACACACACATGTGTGTGTGTGTGTAGATAGATAAAAGGAGAGAGATGGACAGAAGATTGATTCGATTTTGATCTGAGTACCCACTCATTAACATATATATATATATATATATATATATATATATATATATGTCTGTGTGTGTATATATATATATAAAGAGAGAGAGAGACACACACACATATATATATATATATATATATATATATATATATATATATATATATATATAAAGAGAGAAACACACACACATATATATGTATAAAGAGAGAGCGAGACACACACACACATTTATATATATATATAAATGTATATATATATATATATATATATATATATATATAAAGAGAGAGAGACACATACACACATATATATATATATATATAAATAGAGGCAGAGAGAAACACACACAAACACAAACACACACAAACACACATACACACACACGCACACACGCACACGCATGCACACACGCACACACGCGCGCGCGCACTCACACACACACACACACACACACACACACACACACACACACACACACATATATATATATATATATATATATATATATATATATATATATATATAATCAATGCCAGTAACAGGTTTGTCACTCAGTTGATTGATGTTAACATCAGAATCCCGACTCTAGAGCTTCGTTGACTGAGACTCCGGAGATCATGACGCCCACTCGTCAGGGTATATCAGCAGTTGACAGCATATAATTCTCGATTTTCTTATTTACGCGTACTTACCAATAGTGCAAGTTTTGTTTTTCCATAGTGTATGCGCATGTGTGTTTGTTCGGAAGTGTTTTCGTGTACGCGTTCGCCCGCTTGCCGCAATCCGCGTGTATGTGCGTCCGTATGGAACGTCATGGTTATTTTTCATTTTTGTCTTTTTTTCACTTTACATTTCTCTCTTTTCCCTCTATTCTTTTGATTGTATCTATCTATCTATCTATCTATCTATCTATATATATATATATATATATATATATATATATATATATATATATATTATATATATATATATATATATATATATATATATATATATATATATACGATTCTTCGGCAGAATTGAGTCACTGTCAGTCACTGTGTGTTTATCTAAATCTAAAAATAAACACGCTAAAATTCACCTTCATCCCTGCCATGCGCCGACGGCTTAGTGGTAGAAGTTCCCACTGCCGCAAATTCAGTCGGGTTTCGATTCTAGCTAGAGGCAACCGGACGTCTAGCCACACTGATGAGCTGCGAAACAGTCTGTCTGTGGATGACAAAATATTGGCTTCTGAAAAATTAATTTCGGTTGAGCTTTTTGGTTTGAGGTGTGAGTTTGTAAACAGTGACTATTTTAAGCTAATATTGCACGACTCTTCGGCAGAATTGAGTCACTGTCAGTCACTGTGTTTTTATCTAAATCTAAAAATAAACACGCTAAAATTCAACTTCATCCCTGCCGTGCGCCGACGGGTTAGTGGTAGAAGTCGGGTTTCGATCCTAACTAGAGGCAACCGGGCGTCTAGCCACACTGATGAGCTGTGAAACAGCGAAACAGTCTGTCTGTGGATGACAAATATATATATATATATATATATATATATAGAGAGAGAGAGAGAGAGAGAGAGAGATAGATATATCTGTGGGATCAGGTTGAGATCATAGACAAGGAACACCATTGGAAAATTCGTAAACTTAAGGAATCAGCACATATGCTAGGCCACAAAAATCTCCTGAGCCGACCAAGCATAGAAATGAATACAATATGGGAACCAGTAATAAGAAGTGCCAGAGAAAAGCGATAACAACAACAATAATTGAAATATGAGCACTGGTAAAAATGGTTGCTGAAGACATTAGGTTTATAATACCCAGAAATTCATACAGAGATGTTCTCAAGGACACATTACACTGGATAAAGGCGTTGGTTAGATCCAGTCACAGGACCCAAAGTGTGTGAGTTCAATAGGCAGTGGAGAACTTTCAGAGGGAAAAAATTAACAGGAGATAACTGATAACTGACATCCATTAATCATGGCACGTGGATCTAGAACAGTCTACCCCAGCGAGCGAAATAAAGTGCTCAGTTCGACATTCCAACCACATGAAGGAGGCCGGTGTGTACAACGGCCGAAACGTTGTAATAAGTATGGCGACAAAGATGAGGACAATAGTCCGAATAATGTAAATAATGTAAATTAACCAAAGCAAATAATAAAAAATTTAACAAACCACTCCCTTTAGAATAGACGAAATAGAATGAATGAAAATAAACACTAAATTCATAAAAAACAAGTAAAAATAATCAATCCAAATAAATAAATTAAATCATAAACAAATTAACAAAACAAATCCCGCTAAACCGTTAGAATAGACTACAACAATGAATCCAAAAAATTGGACGAAAAAATAGATATACCTTCTATATTATGATAAAAACTAAAAAAAATCTATGTTACTTAAAAATCGAAAGAGGAAAAGAGTTAATAAAAATATACAAAATAAAAAGAAATGAAGAAATATGTAAATAAATAAGGAAAAACAAGTAAAATAAAGTAATCAAAGTGACTAAATAAACGAACAAATTAACAACCGCTCCCGCTAAAATAAACATTAGAACAAATAAAAATAAAAATAAATAAGCAAAAACAAGTAAATATATCAATCCAAATAGATAAAAAAAATAATAAACAAATTAAAAAGCTGTCCCCGCCAAAATAACAGAATAGACTACAGCAATCGCCCCCAAAATTGGACGAATAAATAGGTGTAATTATCTTCCCAGACCAAATCAGACTAATAAGCGACCTAAGTAAACCCAAACAAAAATTTTACTACGTTAATAAAACATCGAAAACCGATGAGAATAAATAAATATATAAAATAAAAAATGAAAATAAATAAAAACAAGTAAAATAAATTGACCCAAATAAATAAATAAACAAGCTACTCCCGCCATAATAACCGCCAGAATGGATTACCCACAATGCACCACTGACCCATATATATAAATAGTCGAGAAATATCCCAACACTCGCGGCCTGACGATTGCGTCTAGCATGAAAGAGCCTGTCACCTCTGAGTGTTGATTTCAATGTTCCCGTATATATATATATATATATATATATATATATATATATATATATATATATATATAATTAGAAGAAATTGTTCACGTTTGCTTCTTATAGTATGTAAAGTAGATAAGTTAGTTAATAAAATGACGACAAACTAAAGGGTACCAATATAATCAGTACGAAAAACATTTATTAAATATTAATTATTAACCATATGACAGAAATGAAGCACGGTAAGAAAGATTTCAAGTCCGGAATTTTCTGACACCTCTGTGTCCTTCATCAACGGATCGAGAAATAAACAGAGAAATGGGAATTACTTACCAACAGATGTTTTCGTGTATGGTGTATATTCTGGCGAAATTCAGACTATTAGTAAAAACCTGATATATATATATATATATATATATATATATATATATATATATATATATATATATAATAGAGCGTGTGTAAATATAAAAGTGGACATGGAAGTCAGCACATAGAGGCAAGAGTCAGAGTCGCCTGACGATTGCACTAGCATGAAACAGACTGTCGCCTCTAAGTGCTGACTTCCATGTCCACTTTTATATTTACACACGCTCTATCTCTGATATTGAGCACTTTATCCCATAAATATAGCACACTTTAAGACTATATTTCTTTATATATATATATATATATATATATATATATATATATATATGTAACAGTGAACGTTAAAGTCAAAACTCAGAGGTGGCAGAATGTTTCATGCTAAACGCAATCATCAGGCAATATGTGTTGTGTTTTTTCTCGACTATCTATATATATATTGTTCAGTGGTGCATTGTGGGTAGTCTAGTCTAACTTCTCGCCTAATGCGTCTGTCTAGAGATGGTGATATTTTAATGGGGCGACCGCTTGATTTTTTAGAAGCATATACATCCGGATTTTTAATGAAGTTAGCACTGACAATTCTGCTACGGCCAATTTCATTTGCAATGGCTCGTTGCGAAAGATAGGGTAGGGTTCAACAATCCTACCCTGTCCGAACTTTGTTCAAGTTTTTACTCTTGGCCATTTTAATACTGGTAGATGTCTATATGCCTGAAGCTATGAGCACACTGACTAGTTCTAAAATTTTTGTCCAATAATTTTTTTCACACATGTTCTTATCTTTATGACCAAACAAAAAATCCGTTTTTCAATTTTTGTTTAAATTAATCAATTAAAAGCTTAAAATTTTTACTTGTTTGTTGATAAACTATTTTTTTTTAATTAAATGTAAATATTTCGTAAATATATTATGATTAAAGTAACAGTATTTTTTGTTACCCTTCTGTGTCTGGTCTTTAAGAATTTGAGCAGGGGTGCATATATTGTCATCCACAGACAGATGGTTTCACTGTATCACAGCTCATCAGTGTGGCTAGACATCCGGTTGCCTCTAGATAGGATCAAAACCCGGCTGAATTGGTGCCAGTCGGAGATTTTACTCCTGAGCTGTCAGTGCACTGCAGGGATGAAAGTGAATTTAACTGTATTTATTTTTAGATAAACACAGAGTTACTGAGAGAACTCGATTCGCTTTACCGAAGGGTCTTGCATTATTAGCAGAAAGAGTCACTGTTTACAAACTCACACTTCCTTCCCAGAGAGCTCAACCGTAATAAACTTTTCAGGAGCATATATATATATATATATATATATATATATATATATATATATATATATATATATATATATATATCACCACGCTGAAGTCTCCAGAGTTTCCATATATGTGTTAACCTAAAAGCCTCATATTATGTTTGACAATGCTACAGTACTCTGCCAATCCAGCTGTACAAAATGATTAAAATTCTGTATCTGTGCGTGTATATGTATGTGGTGGGTCTTTACATAAAAAAAACAAGCCAGCTACCGTCAATAAAATTGTGCTAATGAAAGCGTGCGCATCTACAAAGGCCTTTTAGCCGTATGTAAGGTCATGTGAGTCACGATTTCTTCAAAATTTATTTACCCAGTGTACTATTTGAACCTACATCTATTTCAAACTCTAGACAGCAATAAACACACACACATATATATATAATATATTTTAAGTCATTTTTATGTTTATACATTCTAAATTTTAAAGATCCAAATATTTAAGTAAATGCTCTGTTTATAATAAACAGTATTAATCACATTTACCGAAAACATTTTCAGAGAAAATATTCGTCCTTCGACAGGAATCGAACCCGTATCCTATACTGTCATATAGTTTGACGTGCCTTAGCCGATTGGACCACAGAGAATCGTTCGGTTAGCAAGGTCGATTTTACTGCTTTTAAACTACAATCTTCCAGGATTCTCTCACGCACATTCATATCTGCTCAATGCGTAGACAAATGTTTATTATAACCTCCTTCCTGACAAATCGACAAATATCCAGGTAAAATGAGAACAAATGGAGTATATTTAAAAGTGGAAAAACAATTAGCCGACACGTTTTGTCATCTGAGGGACTTTACCAAGGCAATGTACGATTTATGTTGCTGCGCGTGTTTAAATACAAAGGCGAGGATGTCATTGGTTTATCAAGGCTTTTTGAACATTTATTTGCAGTCAGTCAAAACATGTGGATGGCACAAAGACATAATTCAAGATATGGTAAAAAGTAATGTGAGAGTAATTTTCAATAATAATAACAAAAGAATTGTAATATATACTCTGGTAAAAATGAGACATTAGATTTATAAGTCCAAAAATTCCCTCATGCTGTCTCCAAGGGCACATTGCCCAGTGGATAAAAGCGTTAGTTGAGGAATTCGAAAAGTGATTTAACCCCAAAATCCGTGAGTTCAATATCTGGCAACAGCAGAAGGAACACAAACTTGGAGACTTGAGTTAATGAAGGGCAATTAATGAAACTGATATATCCGAAAGAGTCATGGCACAAGGAATTAGAACAACCTACCCGCGTGGATTAAATAAATGCTTCGGTTCGAAATTCCGACATATATCACCCGAAGTAGGCCGAAAATAAAGATGCAGACATCATTGCGAACGATATAAATAGTGTAAATTATTATTCATATATTTAAAATGCATATACGTTGTTTATATATATATATATATATATATATATATATATATATATATATATATAGGTTCCGCCCCCTTACTGTTGGAATAGCTAAATGCAACCGCCAATTCTACTCTGACAGTTTCTTTTCTCCTACTTGCCGACATTGGAACGACCTCCCATTTACTTGCTTCCCTGTTAACTGCAATCTTCAAAAATTTAAATGCAATGTCTATCGCCATTTGTCTTGAACTCCTTCATCAAGCCCCTATACTCAGTCTTTTCTCCCATTTTCACTCTCTGTAACCCTCTGCATACTATTGGCACTCCCGCCTTGCATGGAGTGAAATAATTCAAAAGGATAATAATATATATTCAGACGAAAAGCGCTTCACGAAAAACCTTTTCCACTTTTGTATAGATTTACCTCTCCGGTCGAATCTGACGGATGAGGATCAAGCAGATCAGCTCCTAGGAACCGACAGCCCGACACCAGCGCATGAAATTTGATTATAGTGGTGAAGTTTTGGTGCAGAATGTTGACCATGTTCACCATTGTCTATAAATACAGAATCCAGCGCAGTACGTAATCTGTTCAATGAAACAACGTTAAAGATTAACACTCACGAGCCATACACTCTACTGAATCTGACTATATCGCCAATACCACCAGCAGCTTTTCCGTAATTCTTCATTCTTCGATATCAAAGGCAGGCAGCGAATATACTGGAAAAAAACATGGCCACCTTCATACACGTCCTATTGAATATTTTGAGCCTTCTGATTGGTTAACACTTCTATTGGTGAAATATAAAATGAGTCAGCTCATTTTGGCTGACTCACTAGTACACCAAAGTACCCAAAAACTCCAACACAGAACGATCCACACTTTTTCAATGTCCGAATACAGAGACATTGCACACTACGTACCACAAGGTCTCCTTCGCACGTTATGAAATCAGAGCTGTCCGCTTTCTAGACCAGTTTCTATCCATGGCTATAGAACCCAGTCTTTCCTGCTATTTACCCATAGATGGATGGATAAGAAGAGAATTCATACATTTCCCAAGAGTATTAGCGCGTAAATGAATGTAATGGATTCGACTGGAATTCGAACTCGGCTCTCCGATTCCAAGCCGCTATCCATTGCACCACCGTGCCTCAAATATCTATTTATCTTATGCAGTGTTACATTAGACCATGCACATATCCACTACAAAATTGTACATTTTTGTTTCAAAGTCAAAAAAAGGGGAAAAGTTTTTTAGACGTCTCATCAGGTGAGAAAATTATGGTGTTAACGTATAAAAAAGTCGAATCTATTATATTCACTTACGTGCTAATACCATCGGGAAAGATATAAATCTTTTTCTTCAACACCCAGCTATGGGTAAATAGGACGGACCGGGTTCTATAGCCTTGGATGGCAACTGGTCTACCGCAGAAAGAAATGGCAACCTACTGCGGGAAAAAAGTCTTCCTCGTCAGTCTTGTATCGAAAGATACATGATCGCCTAAGACTGCGTCACGCATGGCACTTAAGATTATTATATATATATATATATATATATATATATATATATATATATATATATATATATATATACATATATATATAAAGTCGGATGTATTATATTCACTTACGTGCTAATACCATTGGGAAAGTTATGAATCCTTTTCATCTACACCCAGCTATGTGTAAATAGGACGGACCGGGTTCTATAGCCTTGGATGGTCTACCGCAGAAAGAAATGGCAACCTACTGCGGGAAAAAAATCTGCCTCATCAGTCATGTATCGAAAGATACATGATCTCCTAAGCGTGTATCACGCATGGCACATAAGTGACTGAAATACGAGTGATAAAGAAACCCTTATAAAAGAAACTTATGTTGGTTCAGCTTTTGTGTAAGGATCGAGAAAATTCCAGCGACTCCTTTTAAAGCTCATGACTAAATTTATTTCGGAAGATGTGTGAGAATGCAAAAAATCCTAAATCTGACCAAATGTCTAAGTAATTTCGGTGCACTTCGACGTGTAACAAGCTTGTCTCGCTAAATCAATTATGGGTGTGTAATAAGTTCGGTCCTTTCCGGGTGCTCTATGCTTTCGGCTTTGTGCCACAACTAAACTACGCTTAGTAAGAGTACTTCGACGGGATGAAATGGTTAACAAGCTATATCAGTTACGACATGGTTCGTTCCTCACAGGGTACTAAGATCTTCCAGCATTGTGCCACATCATAATCAGGGACACTCCGACGTAGCAAGCTTGTTTCGTTCGCTCACCTACAACTGAGGTATGAGTTCGGTCCTCACCGAGTGCTAGACTCTGCAGTCCTCTACTAGGTTTAAACTACGCTAGAAATGTATTTTGAAATCCATGACTGGTTGGGCACTAGAACTTTTCTGCATGTTTTCGTAGGTCGTCTAGTCTGGAAAGGACAGACTAGACCGGGGTTTCTAAAACAGACCTGATCAAGCCGACGTCCGTTGCAAAGGTAATAAATTTTAAAATTAAGATCTTTGAAAGATGAAAGGGCATTCGCTTAATTAATACTCTTGTAAATATTGGCAAGAGCTCATTAGGGACGAAACAAGGGGGAAGGTAGAAATAATTAATGCTATTTAGTCTTGTCCACCTGGTACGAGATAATTTGTTTGTCACATTTTATGAGAATACGTATATATATATATATATATATATATATATATATATATATATATATATATATATATATATACGTGTATGTACGTATGTCAGTACGTCGGTAAGTTAATGATGAAAAGGCATTTCGTTTATATAAAAATATTTATTTTTGTCAACTGAATCGTCTTCTTTCTGCATTAGTTCCAAACATCGAAGATTATACTGTTAGTGTTTAGGAGTAAAATATGAAAAACCAACGTACAACTACGTCAGCCTTACTCGAACTCTCTCTATCATATATATATATATATATATATATATATATATATATATATATATATATAGTTGGATTGATGTGAGTTTGCGATCGTCAGACAAACTCTCTCTGTCTCTGTCTGTCTGTCTCTCTCTCTCTAACTCACTCTCTCTGTCTCTGTCTGTCTGTCTGTATGTCTATCTGTCTCTCTCTCTCTCTCTCTCTATATATATATATATATATAAGCTCTATTGTATCGAGGACTGTTTTTTTTTAAAATAAAAAGTTAATACTAAAGAATTTTGGAACATTAATCTAACAGTTCTTTCGTATCACATCACCACACACACACACACACACACATATATATATATATATATATATATATATATATATGTGTGTGTGTGTGTGTGTGTAATTTGGCAGCAACTTTTCTTTTAAACATGTTGTGTTGAATGTCAAACACAACATAGTCCTGCATATTTTCTTTTGAATTTTCTCATATTTTCTAATGAGACTTTTTATTTGAAAATGATATCGAAATAAATATTGTCCGTAAGATAACCGAGTACTTTCGAACATCATTGTTCATCTTCAGGGTCAAAATTTATATATATATACTCATTCAAGCATTCTTGGTTAAATAATTTAAACGTATTATGTCTATTTTGTTTTATACTTTTCAAGTCCCCGAATTAATTTCTTGGTGGCTGTAGAAAATTGATCAAGAAAAAACCCGAAATTTTATATAAGAGAATTACGGACAAAAATAATTAAATGTTTGTAGCAGCAAATTTTTATATAAAATGCAAAATTAAAATATTATAATTAAAAAATCTTTGTGTTTTTTTTTAATCTCATAAGTTACCTCCCTTGCGTAGACGTAAAAAAAACTTTACATTATTCGGACTATGGTCCTCATCTTGTCGCCATATTTATTACAACGTTTCGGCCATTGTACGCTCCCGCCTTCTTCAAGTCTTTGGAATGTCGAACCCTTTATTTCGCTCACTGGGTTAGACAGTTCTAGTTCCACGTGCCATGTATAATGGATGTCAGTTATCAGTTATTTCCTGTTAATTCCACTCTCCAAGTTCTCCACTGCCTTAACCGTGTATTGAGCTCACACACTTTGGGTCCTGTCACTGGATCTAACCAACGCCTTTATCCACTGTGCCATGTGTCCTTGAGAACATCGCTGTATGAATTTTTGGGTATTATAAACAAAATTCTTCTGCAACCGTTGGAGAAATTGGAGAGGGGAATTAACAGGAGATAACTAACATCCATTGGTTTGTCTAAAATCTATTTCTGTTAATATTTGTTTCCTCAAAAATGTATAGCTGGTAATTTTTTTTTCAAAACCGTAAAGCTGGTAATATTGTTTTTTCAAAAACTTATAGTTGGTAATATTATTTTTCCCAAAACTTATAGCTCGTAATATTATTTTTCCAAAAACGTATAGCTAGTAACATTATTTTTTCAAAAATGTATTGCTGGCAATAGATTTTTTTTTTTTTCAAAAACGTATTGCTGGTAATAGTTATTTTCTTCAAAAACGTATTGTTGGTAATATTTTATAATGCTTTTTACCTCAGTTTCAAGGTTAGCACCCTGGGCCAGGGTGTCCCTGGGAACACTAGCAATTAAGAGGTGGTTCCATGCTCCTCAAAACCTCCTGATCAGAGGCCTTGCTGTTGGATGTAGTTTGTTGCCTTACCCAGGATGCGGATGAAGTTTATCGTCATACCCATGACGGTCAAGAAGACTGCTTTTCAAGAAGACAGCTTTCAAGTATTAACTTCAGATCTCAGGACGCTCCTCGTTCGTAGAGTTTGTGGGTTAACTATTTGCCCATAACTGTGAGCCGTACAGGTGCTACCACCCAGGGTCAGGGTGGACCTTGGAACACCAGCAATTAAGAGGTGGTTCCAGGATCCTCAAAACCTCCTGATCAGAGGTCCTGCTAATGGACGTAGTTTATTGTCTTACCCAGGAGGCGGATGTAGTTGATCGGCATACCCAGGACGCGGATGTAGTTTATCGTCTTACTCAGGTCGGCCTTTCTCAAGGATAGTAAGTGAATGAAATGAACTCAACTGGAATTCAAACTCGGTTCTCCTATTCCGCAATCGTAACAGCTATCCTTTACATCACTGTGCCTCCTAGAAAACGATCCTAGGGCGAAATAAACCACTTCTGAAATACAAAAGAAAGTAAAATTAATATTTTGTGAGCAAAAAGTCAGTATGGCAAAAACATTCCCCTTTTAGTTTTTTTTTTTTTAGGAGTTTTTTTTTTCCGTTTTATGTGCTGGCACTAGTCGACCATTATTCTTTTGTCCCATCTTCCTTCATAACGTTCTTGCATAACTTTTAATGCCCTGGTTGAATCTTTCACATGAGTCATCACTGACATCACCCATATTATATCACTGACAAATTTAAGTTCTTAACACTAATGTTTGATGCTGTCTATGAAAAGTGATTATATCCAAAGACTTTATAATGTTTCCATTCATAATTTAGAACAATTCAATTACACTCACATCATCAGACATTATATACAAGGACTCACTATTGTTTCCTTTCATAATTTAAAACAATCCAATTACATTGTCATTATCAACATATATTAGCATAATATAAAATCCAGGTGTTAGAGTAATCAGAAATTCAACGGCATTCATGTTTGTTTTTGTACTTGTTTTTTTATGGGTGGCATTCATACTTAATTTGAATATTATATTCAGTTATAAATAATCATTTTTTCGAGACATATTGAAGTTCTCTATAGCAAAGATTTGGCGCTAACCAGTAAAAAAGGATTTGATTTTTGGGCTCAACGTCGCAATCTCATCAAAGAAGAGGAGTTGGTTTACACTAATAAATATGTAGGCTAGTGAATTCATTACAATAAAGTACTTATGACTATGTAAATAAAATAATTAATTATAATAATTATCTCTTATTATTAATTCACCTATTAAACTGTTTTTTTTAACCGTTTCACTCCAAGCAAGGCAATAAAGATACTAAGACGCAAGGGATTACTGAGTATGAGAAAATATGAGGAAAAAAACATTATAGAGAAGAAGAAGAAGAAGAAGAAGAAGAAGAAGAAGAAGAAGAAGAAGAAGAAGAAGAAGAAGAAGAAGAAGAAGAACAAGAAGAAGAAGAAGAAGAAGAAGAAGAAGGAGGAGGAGAAGAAGAAGAAGAAGAAGTAGAAGAAGAAGGAGAAGAAGAAGAAGAAAAAGAAGGAGAAGAAGAAGAAAAAGAAGGAGAAGAAGAAGAAAAAGAAGGAGAAGAAGAAAAAGAAGAAGAAGAAGAAGAAGAAGAAGAAGAAGAAGAAGAAGAAGAAGAAGAAGAAAAAGAAGAAAAAAAGTAAAGAAGAAGACGACGACAGTGGGTTTATAGATAAACTTTGAAAATCTATATATGTTTTGGAAATGTACAAAACGAAAATAATTTTGGTACACGTTAAACTATACTACTACTACTACTACTACTACTACTACTACTACTACTACTAATAATAATAATAATAATAATAATAATTAGCTAATTTTCCAGCCTATAAGAAGTACATTTTCCAAAAATCGGTTTAAAAATTACTGTGCATCCGTATCAGAGTTGTTCCGTAGGCCAGTTTTTCCCCAACGATCAATACGATCGTCTCTACTTCGAATGTCTGCTTAATAATATTATTATTATTATTAATATTATTATTAATAATAATATCATTCAGACAAACGGTTATTGAGCGATAGAACAGGTTGCCAAAAAATTGATGCCGGACTACGAATATACTTCATACAAAATACTTATCATGGCATCCAGCCTGGTAAGTCTTTCAACAGGGACATGCTTGACAGCCGAATTTGCAGGATTTGGAGACAGTTTTTGCTCAAAGCAAAACATTCACCTTGCAGGTGGGAGCCTAGTTAGATATACTTTCAGGTCGAGAAACCCAGCTGTCTGGGCCGGTCTTCGATTGAGGACGTTGCCTAGAATCCAGAGATGACTCTCTTTGGCAAATATCATCTTTCAAAGTAAACAGAACAACCGTCTCGACATAATGTCTTGATGATTCCTTTACTACTCCCGCTCATGAACAGAGATGCTCAGTGCGTTATCCCGTAGGGAATATGCCCAACTGATTAAGGTCAGATAATTGACAAGCAAATATGAGGTGGTCGAACCGGATCTATAGTGTAGCCCATCATAATTCCCTACCAAATTATGTACATTTTAATACCTCCAGTCTTTTAAGATTTGAAGTCATGGTAACTATATATGGTGTAGAATCAAGGCATCCATTATTATTATTATTATTATTATTACAGTTTTTTCGATTTCTTGTTTGAAGAAATCCTTTAACCTGACCATTTCTTCAGACGTGAAATATTGAGCACATAACATTGAAAAAAATTGTCACCTGAGATAAAGGATGGTTTTAGTATGAAATTTAGAGACATATTTCTCAGTACGCGAAAGACCAGATTCTTACAGTTTCTATTTCCAGGTCCTTACATTGTGAGTTTTGTTTTTTGAAAGTCAGGTTGACCATATCTATGATATTATCAGTATTATCGAAGGCAAGTGCAGCACGCCAACAAAGTGACCATGGGGTGCAAATATACATATATATCGCCATCATGACAAGCTGTCTGTGAATTAAAATAAATGTGCGTGACACTGTGACATATACATTATTATTATTATCTTTATTTCATTTCCTTTGATTTCTGCTATGTACTCATTTCTTTCCGGGTCCCGCCCGGGCACCTAAGATTAGAAATGGCATCATGACAGTTTTCACTGTAATAAAAAAAAATTACATAGACAAAACCTTTCGTAAGGTGTGGGGTGTACTCGTGAGAACAATATTTTTTTTATTTCATTAAGGCATGGGCTTCCAGGGATCCCTTCAATTAGTCTACTGGAATCTTTTCCAAATAATCCGAGAGCTCCAACTAAGACGGGGATTGTTGATGTTCCCATGTGCCACATTTTTGAGATTTCGATTTCAAGGTACTTGCGTTTTTTATAGCATTTTGAAGATCTTCAAAGATACACTGCAGTCTGCAGGTACTGCCATATCAATAAGGAGGCACCTTTTTACTATTATTATTATTATTATTATTATTATTATTATTATTAATATTATTATTATTATTTTCTTTTATATCTGGCGTTTACACATTTCTTTCCAGTTCCTGCCCAGGGACCTAAGGTTAGAAATGGCATCATGACACTTTCCACTGCAAAGAAAAAAAAATAATAATTACATAGATAAAGCCCTTCATCAAGTGTGGGCTGTACTTGTCAGAAAAATTTTTTGTATCTCTTTGAGGTATGGACTTCCAGGGATCCCTTCAATCAGCCTACTGGGATCCTTTCCAACCAGTCCTAGGGCTCCAACTACAACAGGGATTGTTGATGTTCCCATGTGCCACATTTTTGAGATTTCTATTTCAAGGTCCTTGTATTTTGACAGTTTTTCGAATATCTTCAAAGATACAGTCCAGTCTACAGAGACTGCCATAACAAATAAGGTGGCACTTATTTTGTTTGTGGTCTTTAATAACAATGTCTGCGCGGTTGGCTTTGATTGTTCTGTCAGTGTGTATCGTGTAACCCCATAGAATTGTAACAGGTCCCATCTCCGTAACCGGGTCAGGGTGGTGTTCGTACCAGTTTCTTTCAGTTTCCTTCCGATAGGAGTTGCAAATTTTCCAGTGCAGATATTGGCTCACTCTGTCATGCCAGGTTTTATATTCAGTGGGTGCCAATATCGTGCAACCTGATATAAGATTATCAATGGTTTCTTGATATTTATCACAGAATCTGCATCTTGGGCTAACACAGTATTTTAGTATATGTGCTTGATAATTCCTAGTTAACAAGCATTGGTCCTGTGCAGCAAGGATAAAATCTTCAGTTTCACCTTTCAACCCTGCACTACGTAGCCACTGATGGGTGCGGTTTTTGTCTACGTCAGCTTGTTTGGTACGGGCAGAGTATTGGCCATGGAGCGGTTTATCTTGCTATTGTTTCTTTATCTGATCGGTCGCATTTGTCTTTGCATTCTTTTTTAAGTATTTTGCAGCTTCAGCCGGTCTTCAGTGATGTATTTATTATTATTATTATTTTTTATTTCCTTTGATATCTGGCGTTTACACATTTCTTTCCAGGTCCCGCCCAGGGACCTAAGGTTAGAAATGGCATCATGACACTTTCCACTGCAAAAAAAATAAAATAAAAAAATAATTACATAGATAAAGCCCTTATTATTATTATTATTATTATTATTATTATTATTATTATTATTATTATTATTATTTGTGTATATAATATCTCTTGGTTTGTATCCTGTAGAGCCCAGTCTAAACTATGGTCCTTAGTACATAGAGGAGAATATTCATTTAATTGATAGCACTTTTCTTAGTATATAGAATGTTCCTAGTAGGACGATTTTCTGGGCAAATTGTATATTTGATGTTACCTGGGACACTGTTAGTAAAATTATACATTTCATTTTCCATGTGACCCAGAACTCTGATTAATTTTATTATTATAAGGGAGAACTTGTATTGTCATATTGTGGGATTGCGAATAACGAAATTGATGGCAAGAAAAAAATAAAAAAATAATCTAAATGAATCGGCTAGATTTAAAAAAAAAAAAAAAAACAATTTAAATTGCTTGTATCCCTCGTTAGTGCGCATGCGTAGTGGAAGTAAGGGCATCGGGAAATATGTCACACGAAAACTTTTTTCAACTTTGTTATACATTTTCCACGATATTCGATATTTTTCTTGATATATAATATAGATATATATCATTATTCTCATGTGTATATATATATATATATATATATATATATATATATATATATATATATATATATATATATATATTATAAATTTACTAATTTAAAATATGGTTCTATCGCGACACAGGAATTACCACGCATTTATAAACGTTTATAAACACAGTAAATTTCAAAATAAGTTTTTCCAAAAATCGCTTGAAAATGTAACAGTACCAAGGATTTTAATTTAATTCTGTAATTCAATTTAACGTTTTTAGTTTCTGTTTTTGAAACATGGTAATTCCTGTGTAGTGATGGGTCCATATTTTTAAATTAGTAAGTTTATAATGTTTATGCTCTGCAGAATTGTATTAAGTACTGTTTTTTTTTAAATAAAAATAATTAATAAGAACACCAGATTATAAATCTTACTGTACTTTATCTTTAATTTATATATATATATATATACATTCATACATATATATGTATATATATATATATATACATACATATATATTTACATACACACATATATATTTACACACACACACACACACACACACACACACATATATATATATATATATATATATATAGGCTATGGCACAAAAAGAGGGCGAAACTTAACTTAAAGGCTAATATTTTCTAAAAAATAATTGTTTCTTTTTCAGGTAAATTGTAATGCATAGAAGTTCATTCACCTACCCCTGACTCACAGACTCAAACACGCGCGCACATACACAAACGCCCACATATACACACAAATATATATATATATATATATATATATATATATATATATATATATATATATATATATATATATATATATATATATATATATATATATATTGTTCTTGTCTATATATCTACAGTGCTCATATATCTATGTGTGTTTAAATATATACGTTTAAGTACAGACTTGTTCGGACATTAGCAATGGCCAATAACTGCATTGTAATGGCCAAATGTCAGAATATATATTTTGGGAAGAGTGTAGGGCTTATTAATTTTAAGACATACGCACACACACATACACAAACACACATGCACAAACACACACACACACACACTCATATACATATATATATATATATATATATATATATATATATATATATATATATATATATATATATATATATATATGCATATGCATGCATGTATGTATGTATGTGTGGGGTTGTCAGGGTGGCCATAACAAGGTGTATATAAAAGACTCTCCTTTCTCTGTTCCTCCCCGGAAGTCACAAATGCAATCTAATAAAAAGAAAATCGACGCCGATTCATTCAAGCATTCCCTCGCTAAAGAGTGTCACTTTCGTCGTAAATGTCTGGCATTTACATAACTGGAAACATTTTATTCCAAGTGACCTTAAGACTGTGCGCCTTTTATTGCTTGAAAGTCAAATCGCGAGTCAAGTGACATAACGGTTATCAATTAGACAAGAAATATCAGTGGACTTCGATCGAATTATGCGTCTTACTGCTTGTATCACTTTCGCAATAAAATCGTACAAAAGGCATGATGCCCACTCTCCCTACCTTGTACCGTTAATCATCTTGATTACAGTTTGTGATAATTTCTAATGGTGGAAAGAGCAAAACGTTTATATATGTTCGATATATTTCGTAAATATGTATCTGGACAGTAGGAGGGGTGGCTGCTCTATCATGTATCAGCTTTGACAGTTCGAGGTCATTTCATACCCTTTGCAGTTAAGTGGCAATGGACGTTTCTTGTCTGCATGTGTGTTGTTGCCTGAAAAACATGTCAAAGGTAAAGCCTACATCGACTGTTGTCCACTTTAGGTTCTGCTTGCTAATGTCTACAGACCGCTAAGAGCGGGTCTTTTATGGTGAGTGTGCAAAATACTTTGATAATGTCTGTAATGTCATGTACTCGGTGGATAAGTGTGTTTGTGGGAAGCCGCTTACACAAACTTTGTTATGGATGTCTGCGTTTACTGTAGTAAAACATTAGCGTAAGTACTCTTGAGTGTGTGTTTGAGCGCACATGTGTGCGTGTGTGTGTGTGTGTGTGCGTAAAGAAAGAGAGAGAACGAAAAGAAATAAAGAGAATTTGTGTTCGTATTAGTTGAGTTTTCAGCGGATAGATATGTCTATTTTTATACTGTTGTTTACCGAAGAGCCACTCAAGGTAGAGGCATCTTGTATGAGTTTGTTGTAAGCCCGTAAAAGTAGAAAGTAAATGTATATATCATGAGGATATGTAGGAGTGAGCTGTTTTTCAGCGATAATGCACTATTTTCTGACATAGGCACTGCCATTTGCTATGCAAATTCGCCAGCAATTTACAAGAGCCTATATGTCATGCTCACATAAATCACTCGGTTACCGTAATCCACTTTTCCACGTAGTGAGCGATGCGCCGTTGTCATAAAATTGTCCCTCGCATACTTCACCTTTCAAGCTGCTTTCAAGACACCTTCCGTTTTGTAGTGTTTCAGCTGTGGACCAGATTTGCAGTCGGTGGTCATATCCGTTCCTGCGTTCGTATTCGCGGATTCACCTATGTATTTTTCAATGTTCTTTTACCGACATTCTGCTCATGATACTGTTTCCTGGCCATAATCCACCAACTCGCACGACTACAGACTGGAAGGTTGGTTTGTTTTGGTTTCCGATATATCAACCACAATGGGTTATTTAATGCCGACAAAATTTCCTTTTTTTTTTTTTTAAATGTATGGCTGGTAATTTTTTCAGAAATGTATCGCTGGTAAATTTTTTTTTAAATGTATAGTTCGGTTTGTTTTGTGGCATATTAACCTCAATGGGTTATTTAATGCTAACAAGATTTTTATTTCTCTTAATATTTTCTTTTTTAAAATATTTATTGCTGATACTAATTTTTTTTTAAAGTATTTCTGGTATTAAAATCTATTTTTTTATACTTTCATAGTGTTTTGAGTCAGGTTGGGGGGTCAACTATTTGCCCATAGCTGAGAACCTAACAGGTGCTACCACCCCGGGTCAGGGTGGACCTGGGAACATCAGCAATTAAAAGGTGGTTCCACGCTCCTCAAAACCTCCTGATCAGAGGCCTTGATGTTGGACGTAGTTTATCGTCTTACCCAGGACGCGGATGCAGTTTATCGTCATACCCTGGACACAGATTGGGAGAATTTATGGTCGAATGATAGAGAATCGTTATCTCTTTACACTGTTCCGTGGTTCTAGGAAAAAAATAACTCTGAATGGAACTTCCTTTTTGCCAGTGGCAAGACGGGTTTTAGCTGTGTAGATCTGTTATCAGCATCCTTCGACCTCACTATGGTTTCTCGGTACTCCAGTGACAATCCCTTTCCACACTGTCCTGCATTGCCGCCCCAGATCCCCAATATCCAACCCTGTGTCCCGATCTATGGTGTCTGGATGAGTCGATTTGCGTGAGAAGACACTTTCTGCGGGATGCCATAGGAGTAAAGATGAGATGACTTCCTTGTCAGCACGATGGCAGTGGCCGGCAAACTGTATTCGTTTTTCTGTCTATATTTCTGAGATGAAGTATGTACACTATTTACATTATTCGGACTATTGTCCTCATCTTTGTCGCCATATTTACTACAACGTTTCGGCCGTTGTACGCTCCGGCTTTCTTCGGGTGGTTGGAATGTCGAACGGAACCCTTTATTTCGATCACTGTTCTAGTTCCACGTGCCATGTTTAATGGATGTCAGTTATCTCCTGTGAGTTCCCCTCTCCAAGTCATCAGCTGCCTTAACCGGGTATTGAACTCACACTCTTTGGGTCCTGTCACTGGATCAAACCAACGACTTTATCCACTGTGCCATGTGTCCTTGATGACACATGGCACAGGTGGAACTAGAACAGTTTAACCCAGCGAGCGAAATAAAGCGTTCAGTTCGACATTACAACAACCTGAAGACGGTCAGAGAGTACAACGGCCGAAACGTTGTGATAAACATGGCGACAAAGATGAGGACAATAGTCCGAATAATGTAAATAATGTATTAGTTTTTGTTTGAGCTTAAGAGAGATTGGTCTCAGTTCTCCATAAATTGTGTTAAGCGTTACATCGGATCTCCAACTGATGTTCTGGATTTTTCTTAGCTGATTCGTATACGTTCCATGCAGTCGTCTTTCAAGGTGAACAGATAATGTCCAAGTTTTTGATCCATATAAGAGGACAGATTCAATCAGTGTTTGAAAAGTTTGGCATTTCCAAACGATGGAAAGTTCAAGCACCAAATCGAAGTTTGTTACACGCATCCCATGCAAGAACTTTGCGGTTATTGAAGACTTTTATCCAAGATATTTAAAATCCTCAACTCTTTTAATGGGTGTATTATCGGCAAATGAGAACAATATATATATAGATATATATATATATATATATATATGTATCGAAAACTTTGCACAATAGTATAGATATCCATGAAAATACAGGGATAGATAGATAGATAGATAGATAGATAGATAGATAGATAGATAGATTAAAAATGGGAAGGAAAAATGGGAAGAAAGACGAGATAGACTAAGGACATGTGAAATGGATAATGAAAAGAAAAATTAATTAATATGTTGAAAGAGAAATAAAATTAAGCGCACGCAAAAACAGATGAAATGAAAGTTTGGGAAAGAAAGAAAGAAAGAAAGAAAGAAAGAAAGAAAGAAAGAAAGAAAGAAAGACAGAAAGAAAGAAAGATAGAAAGAAAGAAAGAAAGAAAAAGAAAGAAGGGAAATGTTAAAAAATGACAGAAATGTAACAAAAAAGAAAGTGAGAAGGAAAATGAAAGAAAGGAAGAAAGTAAGAGAAAGAAAGAAAACGTTAAAAATTATAAAATGAAATGTAAGAAAAAAAGAAAGAAGGAAAAAGAAAGAAAGAAAAAGTTAAAAAATTTTAAAATAGGATGAAAAATGAAATAAATTACAAAGAAAAAGGAAGAAAGCGATAAAAATAAAGAAAGAAACTAGTAAAGAAAGAAAGTGTAAAAAGGAAAGAAAGTGTAAAAAAGAAAGAAAGTGTAAAAAAGAAAGAAAGTGTAAAAAGAAAGTGTAAAAAAGAAAGAAAGAAAACGCTAACAGGAAAGAAAGTGATAAAAAAAGAAAGTGCTAGAAAAGTGGTCAGAGCAAAGAAAGAGTGTTGAAAAAAGAAAAAAATGATAAAAGGAAAGAAAGAACGGGATGAAAAGAAACAGATAAAAGGAAAAAAAAAGAAAAAAGAAAGTGTTACAAAGAAAGAAAGCGATATAAGAAAGAGAGTGATAAAAGGAAAGAATGAGTTAAAAAGAAAGAAAATGATAAAAGGAAAAAAGAAAGTAATAAAAAGATAGTTTTAAAAAAGAAAGAAAGAAAGAACGCGGTAAAAAGAAAGAAAGTGATAAAATAAAAGAAGGAAAGTGATAAAAAGAAAGTGATATAAAGAAAGAAAGTAATATTAAGAAAGAAAGAAAGAAAGAAAGAAAGAAAGTAAGAAAGAAAGAAAGATAAAAAGAAAGTGATGAAAAAGAAAAATATGATAAGAGGAAAGAAATTAATAAAAGTAAAGAAAGTGAATAAAAGAAAGAAAGCAAGCAAGAAAGACAGAAAATGATAAAAAGAAAATGACAAAAAGAAAGAAAGAATGTGATAAAGAGAAAGAAAGTGAACAAAAAAAGAAAGAAAGTGATAAAAAGAAAAAAATTAAAAAGGAAAGAAAGAAAAAGATGAAATAAATAAAAAAATAAAGAAAGTGATTACATAAAAAGAAAAGAAATAAAATCAAATGAAAGCAAATAATAAAGAAAGAAAAAGTCGTGAGGAGGAAAGAGATGGAATGAGAAAATATTTTATATAAAATACAATAAAAAAAAGAAAGAAACAAAAAAGAAAGAAAGAAACAAACAAACAAACAAAGAAACAAAAACGCTGGAAAGAAAGAAAGAAAGAAACAAACAAAAAAAACAAACAAACAAACAAACAAACAAACAAACAAAGGAAAACGCTGGAAAGAAAGAAAGAAAGAAAGAAAGAAAGAAAGAAATAAAGAAAGAAAGAAAGAAAGGAAAACGCTGGAAAGAAAGAAAGAAAGAAAGAAAGATAGAAAGAAAGAAAGGAAGAAAGAAAGGAAGAAAGAAACAAGCAAACAAACAAACAAAAACGCTGGAAAGAAAGAAAGAAAGAAAGAAGGAAAGAAAGAAAGAAAAAAAGAAAGAAGGAAGAAAGAAAGAAAGGAAAACGCTGGAAAGAAAGAAAGAAAGAAAGAAAGAAAGAAAGAAAGAAAGAAAGAAAGAAAAAAGAAATATAAAATAGCAAATAAAGAAAGAAAAAAGTAGGAAAGAAAGCAAGGAGTGAAAAAAGATTAAGAAACGAAGAAAGAAGAAAAAAATGACGTGAAAACAAAAAAAGAAAGATGAGCGAAAGCGAAAATAAATGACATTTTTAAGAAATGAAAAATTATTTCAATCCAAAGATGAAAGTAAAAGTAAATGAATCAGTTGAAAAGAAAAGGAAATAAAATCAACAAAATGGAAGAAAAGGAAAAGACAGGAAAATGAAAAGTAAAGCAAACGAGAATTAAGAAGAAAAAAGAAAAGAAAAAAAGGACGTTATGAAATTTTGTTTCATTTTTTATGTCTCTCTTGTTTTGCACTGAATTCCAGGTGACAGTCTGCACGGTCGGAGGACATGTTCGACAGTGGTGCTGGTCGTGGTGGTGTGTGCGTTTATTCTGGCGGAGTGATGACGGTGGCAAAGTAAATTTCTACAAACGGCTGGCCATTGGAGTAATAGGTACGTGCGTCTTCGCAAATGAATATACCCAGGTCATCATGTAGCTATCAACATTAACTACTTCCCACTCTTGATTCTTTCTCTCTCTCTGTGTGTCTCTCTCTCTCTCTTTTCAAAGGTTCTTTTTCGTGACGCATTGATTGCACCGACCACACAGGTAACTCTCTTATGGAATACAGTAATCGGCTCGCTAAACAACAAAACTCGCGTTTGTTTTGTGATTTGTCAGTCTGCCTGTGTTGCTCTCTTCTTTCGCCTGTGTTTTGGTCATTAGCATTTTAGACGCACACAATAACACTGAAATACTGAGAAGGTTGACTTTACGACGTATTAGGCTATTTTGTGCCGAAAATTGAATGACATTGAGGATTGAACTCACTACTGAATCGTAATGGTCAACGACTCTAGTCCCGCTAACTAAAACCCAACACGGAAATATATATATATATATATATATATATATATATATATATATATATATATATATATATATATATATATATATATATATATATATATATGTGTGTGTATGTATATATATTCGAAAATTATAACATAAATATGTTATAAAATCACTACAAATATCGCCATTTTGTTTCAAAATTTATGTTTAATCAAGTGATGGTGTTGAATGTAGAATAAGGAGTTTTAGTAGGTTCAAATCGACCAAACACACTTCCATAGGGGAAACCCTGTTACATAAGTTGCAATGACCAATCAAAAATAAGTATATGAGAATTCAAAAAACTTGACAACGAACATTGGTTATAATAATTAATGCCTTAATATTAGGGTTAGACTAAAATAGAAATTATTCGAATTAATATTAAATTTTACTATGAAACTGAAAATTAAAATTAAAAATTACCAATTTTAAATTTAATCCGTATTAAGTTTAAAATATTATAAAATAATTGAAAGAATAAACTGAGGAAAAATACATATTTTGTTATTTATTTTGTTTTTATTGAAAAGTCAAAAAGTCATATATATATATATATATGTATGGAATACACCATATATATATATATATATGTATGTGTGTGTGTGTGTGTGTGTGTGTTTGTGTCTGTATATATATATATATATATATATATATATATATATATATATATATATATATATATATATATATATATAAAATATAATATTTTTTAAAATAAGATTATTCCCAAATTCTCGCTTGACGAAATAAAGGGTTCAGTTCGACATTCCAACCACCTGAAGAAGGTCGGAGCGTACAACGGCCGAAACGTTGTAATAAATATGGCGACAAAGATGAGGACAATAGTCCGAATAATGTAAATAGTCTAAATATTTTATATGCAATTTTTTTTAATGGCTTTAGTTATATATGTCTTACTAATTAACTCATAACTGGAGGAAGAGGTGGATTCATGCCTTTCTCAAGGGGAATTACGCGTAAATGAATACAATGAACCCAACAAGAATTGGAAATTGGCTCTCACATTAAAAATCCCTTATATTACCCATCATGCATTACACTACACGCACATGCAAGCTTACAGCATGTTGTATAGCATATAGGTAAATTATGGTTGTGTTAATCCTTGGTTTTTATGGGTAAATATTAATTATCTCTATACGTACAATTCGATGAACTTTGGTCGCGTTTATATTTGATTTAATTGGTAAGAACTGGTCTGGATTATACTTTATTTAATCAATAATCAAGTTAATAGCCGAGTCAATAGGTAAAATTTGTAGTCTTTAAACTTGAGTCAATAGATAAAAATTAGTTGCCAGTATAACTGAATTCAGAGACAAACATTGGCCGCCCATGGTCGAGTCCTCAAACATCCACCTGACAGGTGACCACTTTTAGAACAGGGACAGCAGATGCTGTATTCTAAGCGTCAGGAACAGAACTTTTCAGAAAATGGGCAGCGAAAAAAAACAGATGGTGAGGGAAATCATATTAATAGTAATGGTAATCTTATCTGTCTCATTATAAGGAAACATTTAGCATTCATTGACTGGGCAGCCAGTTCTACTGTCGGTTGGAATTTACAAAATCTTTCTCTTAAAACAAATTTTCAGGAAAATCGGTTTCTCAAGCACAGTAGCTGTTATTGCTCTTTCCATTTCTGATAGGGTTTTCCTGTCTAAACTTTTAATTGAAGTGGTAGGAAATGTCTATGTCGTTATTTCCTCTTCGGGTTACATGTGATATCCAATTTAGTGGTAGCTGCTGTTGAATGCCCTAAAGTGATGAAGGTTTTTGTCATTTGGTACAGTTTTTGTTTGTGATTCTGTAGCGCAAGGCCACAAGGTCTAAATAAATGTGCTCTTCACGAAAACCCATAAGTTCCACACGCTTTAACCCTTGATGTCAGAAAGTGATTGTATAGCGCAGACCAGTTTAGATATTTCTGAACGTGTTTGGCGCCATACGTATCCTCCATGTGGTAGTCTCAATCAGAAGAGGCTATTTAACTTATTATTAGGTTTATGTTTGGTTTTGTTGTTCTTTGAAACTACCTTTCGACCCTAGGATAGAGTCAATACAATCCTTTCCTTACCAACATAGTATTTTCCTTTTCCTAGACCGGTTGGCATCCAAGGCTACATAACCCAGTCTGTTAAGGCGCCAACCGTAGTAGGGATCATTGAGTCAATGCGAATGATACTTCCTGAGCTGCATAGTATGTGCTTTGCCAGGACTACAAACAGTTTTGAATTCAGAGTTTTCCTCCTCCTAGAGTGATTTTCAACTTAGGCTATAGAACCCAGTTTGTTAAGGAATCGACGCTAATCGGGATCATCGAATCAATGCGAATGATTCTTTCCTCAGCTGCACAGTATGTGCTTCGCTAGTGATACATACAGTATTGAATTCAGAGTTTTCCATCTAGATATAAAAACTAACCTAAACGAAGTAGATTTTCTAGATGTTACCTTCAACCTAATAAAAGGCACACACAAACCATACAGAAAACCCAATGATAAACCACAGTACATACACACATCCTCCAACCACCCGCCTTCTATAATCAAACATATACCAAAATCGATTAACCGCAGGCTTTCCGACAATTCTTCCAATGAATCTATATTTAACAAAGCTAAGAAAGACTACGAAACAGCCCTAAAAGATAGCGGATTCCCAGCAACACTCACATACTCACCACAGAACACAAAAAGGCCAACAGGAAAAGAAATATCATATGGTTCAACCCACCGTACAGCAGAAACGTAAAAACAAACATAGGAAAAATATTCTTCAAGCTTTTACACAAACACTTCCCGGAATCAAGCACCCTACACAAAATATTCAACAAAAACACAGTAAAAATCAGCTACAGTTGCACCGAGAACATGGCACAAATAATAAAAAAGCACAACAGAAAAATTATTAACAAACCACACGAACAAATTAAACCCACGTGCAACTGCAGAATAAAAAACGAATGTCCCTTAAACGGTAATTGTTTACAAAACAACGTAATCTACCAAGCCACGACAAAATCAGCAGATAATGAAGAAAAAGTATACATAGGAGTAACCGAAGGGCCATGGAAACAAAGAAATTATGTACACAAAACATATTTCACAAATAGTAAATATGCGAACAGCACAATGCTTTCTAAGTATATCTGGGAAATAAAAAACAAAACGCACACCACACCAAAAATATCTTGGAAAATGAGGAAAAAATCATCAGCCTACAACAACCTATCAAAAACTTGCAAACTTTGCTTGGAGGGAAAAATAGCTATCATTACCTTCCCAGACCAAAATAAATTATTAAATAAAAGATCCGAGCTAATCTCAAAATGCAGACATGAAAACAAATTTTTACTACGTAACTTAAAATAGAAAAATAAATAAATATATAAAATGACAATAAAATAAGCAAAATAAATTAATCCAAACAAATTACCAAACCACACCTGTTAGAATAGTCGAAAAAAAAATCAATAAAGTAAATAATGAACAAATTATCAAATTATTATGAACAAAAAAATAAACTATAAATATCAAAACAAAAAATCGAACGGAAGATAGTTATAACTGTTATATAACGATAAAAAAAATAGATAAAAAATAATATACTGCGTTACTTAAAAATCGAAAACCAAAAAGAGAAAATATACAGTGTAACAAATAAATAACAAGTATAATAAATCGATCTAAATAGAGCCAAATATATAAATAAACTAACAACCGATAACGATAAACTAGCCGTTTAGAAAAAACAAATAAAGATAATCAACCCAAATAAATAAATTAAAATCTGTTACTACCAAAATAATAGTCAGAACAAACCACAACATTCCACCCCAAAATTCAACAAATAGCTTTAATCAATGACAAATAAACAAGTATATAGGATAAAAAATAAAAATGAAAATAAATAAAAACAAGCAAAACAATTTGACCCAAATAGATAAGCAAATAAACGACTTCCGGTAAATGACCGCCATCATAGACTACCAACAATAAGCTATATAAACAAATTTTTACTACGTTAATAAAAAACACAGATCAAAATAAAAAATAAATAAATAAATATATAAGATAAAAAATAAAAATAAAATTAAAATAAACAAAAAAAAAGCAAAATAATTTGACATAAATAAATAAACAAATAAGCGATTTCCGGTAAAAGTAACCTCCAAAATAGACTACCCACAATGCACCACTGACCCATATATATAAATAGCCGAGAAAAATAACAGCACTAGTTGCCTGACGATTGCACTCGAATGAAACAGACTGTCGCATCTAAGTGTTGACTTCTATGTTCACTTTTATATTTACACACGCTCTATCTCTGATATTGAGCACTTTATCCCATAAATATAGAACACTTTAAGACTATATTTCTTCACATATATATATATATATATATATATATATATATATATATATATATATATATAAGAGTTCTCATGTTTCAAAATCAAGAGCCAAAAACGTCAATATAATTATTAAAATTAAATTGAATTAACGTATCAGGCTTTGTCTTAAGTCCGCCAAATATTTAAAATACATTTATACCTTTATATATATATATATATATATATATATATATATATATATATATATATATATATAATTTCTGTTAGATACGCTTCGTGAGCAAATATATATATATATATATATATATATATATATATATATATATATATATATATATATATATATATATATCTCCAAGTATAGGATTGGTGTATACGGAATAAATTCTAATAACCAACAAATACTATTCTTAAAAGAGTGCTCAATACAGAGTTGGGTAAATATAATTATTTATTCGAAAATTATAACATAAACATGTTATGAAATCACTACAAAAATAGCCATTTTGCTTCAACACTTCTGGTGTCTTATCAAGTGATGGTGTTGAATGTAGAAGGTTTTCTATATTCAACACCATCACTTCTGAATATACATAAATATATATATATATATATATATATGTGTGTGTGTGTGTGTGTGTGTGCAGGTATGCAGAAAAATAGGAAAGAACAATGTATTACAATTATGTAAATAATCCGGAGTTTCTTAGTATTTTTGCTTTTATTTTTAAAAAGACAGTGCTCCATACAGAAGTAGAGCTTATATTATAATATTTTTTTTAAAAAATATGATTCCTTCGCTACATAAATGGCACGCGGAACAAGAAGAGTCTACCCCAATGAGTGAAATAAAGGGTTCAGTTCGACATTCCAACCACCTGAAGAAGGCCGGAGCGTACAACGGCCAAAACGTTGTTATAAATATGGCGACAAAGATGAGGACAATAGTCTGAATAATGTAAATATTGTACATAATATCTTATCTCAGAAATATAGAAAAGATATTTAGATTTCGACATTAAATACCCCATACCGGTGTTGATATGCCGCTAAAAAAAAAAACAACCCAAAAAAAATACTATTTGATGGAAGTCCAGAAATTAGTAGAGATTGAACCTGCTACCCTGGGTATCGCTTGTTGGAACACATTCATAGTCTTCCGCTTTCTCTTTTTATTCTCCTAATAAGCTTTTCTTTCTCGGCCTTTCTTTATTTATTTTTAGCGACCCCGTTCGTCTTTATAGCAATTTATCTTTATTTACTGTAACCGATCCGCCCCTTCCCTCAGTGGATTACCTGCCTTTACCACTAGGACTTCCTTCTTTAAGCCCTCCCCGGCCTTTTCTAGCATCTTTCCCTCTGCTTCCTCCTCCTTTTCCTATTCAAAACAGCCCACATACAGTTTCTCCTCAATCCCCAACACTCTCTCCGTCAGTACCTCTCCTTACTTTACTTTTTCCTTCAATCTTTTCTTTATGTTTGATTAAATTTATTTAATTCGTTTTATATCTACATATTACAGCTTTTTGTACGTTTTTGTACATTTTTTTATTTCCTATTACTTACCTGGTCAGGTAAAGACTTCCATATCATAGAAAGAACACCTGCTTTATGTCCATCACACCGCTAACCGCTTTTTTTTTTTTTGAATGGAGAGAAACAGAGAGAGAAAATGAGTAATTTCGGCCTTACCCACAAAGGAGACAGGCCGATAGGGTCAGGGAGCGAGGCACTTACTCACCGAGGTTCAAGGCCCAAAATTACGATATCGGTGGCGTAGGTTCTTGTGAAACGTGAATCTTTTTCAATATCCGCCAATCATTCGTCTCTTATTGCCAAGCCTCGCCTTTTCGCCGTTAATATCAACTCGCATACAGTGATCTGTCCGACATCGTAACCACAAACTCTTTTGGCGATCTAAGGCATGATTTCAAGCCTCCCCCAACAAAAAATAAAGATAAATAAAAATAAAAACCGATTTGAGACAGGGTTTATTCAGAACACGAAATTCAATAGAATACCAAAAATAAAAACAAACAAATAAACAAAAAAAGTTGTTGAGCGCATTTGTTTCACGGACCTCCGGCCTAACACAAGTATATAGGTATATTAGTTTTTCTATATGTCAAGTTTAAGTATTCGTTGTACTATATATCTGGAGGAAGCACGGCGGTGTAATGGGTAATGGCTCGGATTGAGGAATCGGAGAGCCGAGTTCGAATTTCAGTCGAATCCATTACATTCACATACATGCTTGGAAAAGATATGAATCCTCTTCTTCTCCCCTCAGCTATGAGTATATAGCAGGACAGACCGGGTTCTATAGCCTTGGATGGCAACTGGTCTACCGCAGAAAGAAATGGCAACCTACTGCAGGAAAATAATCTGCTTTGTCAGTCATGTATCGAAAGATACATGATCTCCTAAGCGTGTATCACGCATTGCACATAACTAATATTCACTTACGTGCAAATACCCCAGAGAAAGGCATGAATTGGAGTAATGGATAGCGGTTCGGATTGAAGAGTCGGAGAGCCGAGTTCGAATTCCAGTCGAATCCATTACATTCACTTACTTCTCTTGAAGCGTCGGGAGCAGGGATCTCACAGATGTGTGCGTGGTGTGCGCGGCTGGGCGAGTCAAGCCCTCATGACAGCAGCTAGCAAATCCGCTTCATGTTAGGATCGAATGTCTCTGCCCACCCCGACCTCCATCACGCCGATGGTCGTACCAAACCAAACTGTCGGAAGAGGACAACGCCAGTCGGGCTGGAATAACCAAGACGGACCTTGAGAGATCAAAAATCCGACATTACGAGGCAAACAGGTTTGCCAGATCTCGTTTGTCTCAACCCCCTTTTTACCCGTGAGGGAGGCACTTCTGGTCAAGTGTGTGGGCTTCCTTGTCGCGCAGAGTTGCCCACCAAAATCAAATACACGCGAACGTCCTCGTCAATCTCTCTTTCACTTCGCTTTATTTCTCTTTCCACACACACACACACACACACACACACACACATATATATATATATATATATATATATATATATATATGAAATGGACAATGTCTGACAATTATTTAAGACATTATTTATGTTTATACGTTTTTATAGATACAAATATACTTAAAATATACTTAAATATTTGTATCTATTAAATATAATTAAATAATTGTGTCTATAAAAAGAACGTATAAACAAAAAATGTCTTTCACACACACACACATATATATATATATATATATATATATATATATATATATATATATATATATATATATATACTTCGTGGTAAAATCTTCGACTGGTGCCATTTCAGCCGGGTTTCGATCCTAGCTAGAAGCAACCGGACGTCTGGCCACACTGATGAGCTGTGATACAGTGAAACAGTCTGTCTATGCAGATAACATTTTTTATTAACTGAATCAAAATTCTTTTTTCAAATAATTGTACTTGTTTATAGTTATTTTTATACTTTCTCAAAACAATAACACCTTGACCTAGAGGAGAAATTAGCAATATTAATTTACAGAATAATATAATCACCGAAGCAAAAACATGAGCTCATTTCAATGCAGACACGAAAATAAATTCCACCTACGCTACCTGTAAACGACATCACGACTTAAATGACTAAATAATATACAAGGTAGTCCGAAAATTTTGGCAACCCTCCATAATGTCATTTTCTATTTCAGATAGCTGACACAAGTTCTTACAGTTTTCAAGAGAGGGTTAGGGCGACAAGACTTTCGGTCCACCCTGTATGTTAGCTAGAATCTAATAAATTTTTTAATTCAAATGCCAAAAATTAGAACCGGGAAAAGTGCATGAAATTAAATAACTAACTAAACAAACTCAAGGTCAATACTATGAATAGCCTACAACATTAAAATCCTAAACAAAAGAACTTGAAGGACCGGTTTCCCTATTCTGCAATTCCCGGTATATTCACAGTGGGTTATATATGCAGCGTTTGGCAGCAATAGTGACACGTGCTCTGAAGATCGTATTATGCGTTATAGTCATCATGCAGAGTTGATTTCTCTATCCATACTGTCTATATGCACGTGATATATGCACGTGATATATGCACGTGATATATGCACGTGATATATGTTCGTGTATGTACTCGGGCCTGCACATTTATATGTACATTGACATATAATAACATTCCCAGAACAGTTCTATGGATAAGACAAATTATAAGAATGACAATAGGAAAAAATCTTAGTTTATGCCGATGCGTTTCGTCTTTCGACTTTATCAAGGCAAAATTCAAGTGAAATACTTTTGCTTTCATAGTTACATTAAATCTAAAATTTAAAAAGAGAGGAACGCTTCTGCTTAAGCCATTTTCTGGCTAATGTTAATTTCGTTTATACTAAGAGATTTTTTTTCCATGTTGACAATATAGAAAAGTTCCCAAAACAATTCTATGGAGAAGAAAAAATATAAAAATGACAATAGGAAAAAATATTAGTTTATGCCGACGCGTTTCGTCTTCCGACTTTATCAAGGGAAAACTGAAACTTGTTTTCATAGTTACATTAAATTCAAAATTTAAAAAGAGAAACACGCTTCTGCGTAAGGCTCTTCCTAGTTAATGTTAATTTCGTTTATATTAAGTGTTTTTTTTTTCCTATTTTAATTCTAAGAGTAATTCTTCTGTGAATTTGAGTATATTTTCGATATGGAAGAAAAAAAACTCTTAGTATAAAGAAGTTAACTTTAGCCATAAACAGGCTTACGCAAAAGCATCTCCCTCTTTTTAAATTTTCGACTTAATGGAACTACGATAACAAAAACATTTCGCTTCAATTTTGCCTTGATAAAATTCGAAGTCGAAACGCGTCGGCAAAAACTCATAGCCACATTCATATATACATATTTCAGACGGTTTATCCACAACTTCGATCACAATATCTTATTCGAAAACGGGAAAAATACAATATAAATTTAGACACACAGACATTGTCGCTTAACTTTAATCGAGCGTGTTTGGATGAATTCTTGCTGCCTAAATATAACTTACTTATATACATACATGCGCCTGTTTACGAGTGATTGTATGTTTGTCTAACTGGTTGTCTCTTTGGTTGCGAGGTTTGCTAAAAAGCTCTAAGGCCGAACAGGGAGAAATAAATTAAATCCGATATTGATCCATTTAATCAAACAGAAGGACGTAAATTTAACTGAATATTTTTCAGAACTGAAAAAGAAGTATACAGGGTATCCCCCCAAAATTTGACATCATGGTTCACCATGAACCCTTAAAGTTGTCTGTTTTTTTAATATAATTAATATTCGCTCTGTTTTTACATTCAGCACTTTGGATTATATCCTCCCTGGAATTACCCATACTGATTACCAAACACATATTTACCTGCATATATATATATATATATATATATATATATATATATATATATATATAATTCAGTAATTTCATCGAGTCTGAAACCTCAACAGAATGCAGAAAGCACTGGACGGCCGTTTCGTCCTATATCTGGGACTCATCAGCAGTGTGCATCCACTACCGACAACCTCACTGTCAGGGTTTTAATTCTCAGTAGTGGATGTAGTCCCAAATATAGGACGAAACGGCTGTCCAGTGCTTTCTGCATTCTGTTGAGGTTTCAGACTCGATGAATTACATAATTATAATTATCAAATCCTCCTAATAATTTCTATTATATATATATATATATATGTGTGTATGTATGCGTGTGTGTGTGTTCTGATTTAAATAATATAGTTAAATAATAGACGACGAAAAATAAAACGTAAAAAGAACATGGACAGTTCATTAGAAACAAAAAAATAATGCTGAACTGCTATGTAACAGAAATCCTCCTTTGTGTCAGGAAAGCTGGACAATCTCCTCACAGCCGAATAGAAAACTGAACGCACCATAATTTTGGTTCTACAGAAGGATAGTGAGAATAACATGGATGGAGCGCATACGCAACAAATGAATCTTAAGGGAAATGGAAAACATAAGGATACAAAGTCCGAATCACAATGAGACAAATAGAAAATATTCGAGAATTTGATACTCACAGGACATTTCGAAGGCAAAACAGACACAGGGTTAATGTAGGCATTCGACCTGACAAGCTTTGAATGGATGAGGAAACTACAGAAAAAAACAAAGGTTGCTAAGAGCTACAACTGATAGGACGTTGTGGAGAACCATGATCATTTCATATCGGAACATAATTTTAGTAGGAAATAATCTCGGAGTAAAACAAAAAAGTATCCATAATAAGAAAGAGGCAGAGAGGACGGACGTTTTTGAAATGGCTATTACTCAGCCCTAGGGGGTGGGTCATATGTCCCACGGGTACCATTCGGTCTGTGTTGTCTCAGACATATACGTGCAAACCGAGGTGTAACCAACTAGGCTCGCAGTGAAATTTGGTTGACAGACTGGTGATCTTGTGTTTCTTAAAAAGATTTTGGTTTTAAAGGCTTACAGGGTGATGCAGAGAGGGTGGACGTTTTTTAAATGGCTATTACTCAGCCCCAGGGGAGGGACCTATGTCCGACAGGTACTGTTCGGACCGTGATATATTAGAATTGTTTTCCCTTTCACTTGAAGCCATGTTGCCGTGGGCGATAGAGCATCGCGTATTCGCCCACAATTGTTTCATGAAGAATACCGAGTCTGTCACTGCAGTTCAACATTCACCGAAATCAGGATGTTCCAACTCGTAACACAATCTTACGTTAGGTCCAAACACTCCGTACACGAGGTATGCTAAGGAATAGCAGACCGGTGGTACCCCAGAAAATGTGGAACGCGTATGACAACCTTTACTCTGCAGTCCGAATTGCTCTGCTTGGAGGCATGCTACTGAACATGGCACTGATAATCGTTTGGTAAGGCGCATTTTTGCATGAAGAACTGCATTTCCACCCCTACAAATTGGTCATTGGGCAGCAGTTGAGACCGGGGGACTGTAGACGTCTTGACTTCGTACGTCAGATAGAACAAATGTTTTTAGCAAATGACAACCTCATTTTGTTAATGAGTGATGACGCTCCTTTTCATCTCAGTGACGTGGTGAAACAGTAGAATTGTCATATTGGGCTCTTGAAAATCCGAGAGAACTGCATGAAAGACACCTGCACAACCCCAAAATGACGCAATGCTCAAAGACTGGAGGCCAACTTCCAAGAACACCTTCATAAATACATCAATGAAAAAGGATACCACGTCAGGGATGTTATTTTTCGCACTTCATAAACATTTTTGAAGCTAAAATTAATGATCATGTGATTTATTTAAAAAACGACCGTCCTGTCTACCTCACCCTGTATAGATCCGCGTTGGGCACTTCGAAGTGGTTTAATAGTTAGCCAGCTTGTCCCTCTAGATCAATTACGACCGAAAAGTGACTTCGATCCTCACTAGGTGCCCTATACTTTCGGTCGTGTACCACATGTCTGCTACGCTTAGAAAATCACCATTGGGCACTTACATGTGGTGTACTGATGAGCAAGGTTGTCTCCTATAATCAGTTACAACTGAATAGCGAGTTTGAACCTCACTGGGTGTCCCATACACTCGGCCTTGTGCGTCACCTATGCTAAACTTAGTAAACCACCACTGATCACTTTAGCAAGCTCGTCTCGTTTGATCAGTTACGACTGAATAGTGAGATCGATCCTCACTGGGTGCCCCATACTTTCATCCGTATGCCACATGTATGCCCTGCTTAGAAAACCACCATTTGTCTCTTCGACGTGTGCAAGTTTGTCTCGTTTGACAGTTACGTCTGAATAGTGAGTTCGATCCTCACTGGGTGCCTCACACATTCGGCTGTATGTCACATCTATGCTCTGCTTAGAAAGTCACCATTTGCCACTTTGACGTGGTGTAAGGATTAGCAAGCTTGTCACGTTTAATGAATTGCAGTTAGTAGTTTTTACATTCAGTCGTAGTGGATCTAGCGAGACGAGTTTGCTAATGAATACTTACGTTGGACCCTCACTAGCGGCCCCGTACTTCGGCTTTGTGTCACATCTAAAATCACAATATGTTCGTATTGTTTTTGATCAGCTTCAAACGTTCTTCCCCCCCCCCATAAATATACATAGGCATGTCTCCGATTACACAGTGTACACAAAGGGATTTATCCTAACGAGTTCTGAATAAAATAGTTATTAAACTAAATTAATTAATGTATTATATATTTTATTAAAAGATATATTAATAATTTACATTAACTGATATACTGAGCAGGTTCGAAGTTGCTTAACTTTAGCGATCGGGCGAGAAACGGTGTTTCAACATGATATGGCCGTAAGGCAGTTCACAATAGAAGAAAAAATAATCGTCTGGACTTGCTGGATGTACTAAAAACTCGCACAGATATTCGTATATCACAAGGCAACTAGAAAATGCCTGAAAAATGCCTCAGATTTTATTCTGACCATCCATACTGCGTCAGGAAAGGGATCAGTGATCAGCCCAAAATGGGAATTACAAATCGGAGTCCTGAAGTTTAACTGTCTGGGAAGTGTTCTAGTAGAGGTCGGAAAGTTTGACACTGAAATTCGAAGGCGTACAGGGATAGTCAAAGACGCATTCGGTAGAGTACAGAGAAATAGACAAATTTCGCCAGAAACAAGAAAAACAGTACTAAACTATCACGTGTTATCTGTCCCCCTCCATGGCAGAATGTGCCACACATTCTCTACAAAGATGAAGAAGGGACTTGAAGAAATAGAAATCTAGTTCTGCAGAAGAATGTTGAAGAAACCATGGAGCTAACATGTCATATTACCAGCAATATATTTTTGGAAAAAAATATTACCAGCAATTTACATTTTTTAAAATTATTATCCCCAATACATTTTTGAAAAAAAAAAATCAAAAGCAATACATTTGTGAAGGAAAGGGTATTGCCAGCAATGCATTTTTGGAAAAAAATTATTACCAGCAATACATTTCTGAAGAAAATATATATATATATATATTACCAGAATGCATTTTTGGAGAAAAATATTGTTACCAGCAATACATTATTTGAAGGAGAATTATTACCAGTAATGCATTTTGAAGGATGAATATTAACACACAATACAGTTTTTGAAAAAAAAATATTACCAAAAATACATTTTTGAAGAAAAAATATTACCAGCAATTTACCGGCAATACACTTTTGAAAAAAATATACTACCAGCAATATATATATTTTTTTAAATATTAAATAATGTTTTGAGAGAAAAATATTACAAGCAATACATTTTTGAAGGAAAATATTATCAGTAAGAAAAATTTTGTCGGCATTAAATAAACCGTTGAGGTTGATATGCCGTAAAACAAACCAAACTAAACCAAACCAAACCAAACCTAACCTAACCAAACCAAACCAAACCAAACCAAATCTAACCAAACCAAACCAAACCAAACCAAACTAAACTAAACCAAACCAAACCAAACTAAACTAAACTAAACCAAACCAAACTAAACCAAACCAAACTAAACCAAACCAAACCAAACCAATTATCTACATAATATTTTCGAAGTTACCCAAAAATACCTTCATTATTGAGCAAAAAATAATCATTTTTTTTACACAAATTTGGATAATTCCTGAGAGTTGGAAAACCGTTGGTTAAGATGATCGAATAATTTCGCTGTCAGTCAAGATATATCAGCCCATCCGTTAAAAGGCAAACACTCATTTTTTTTCTGTTTTGCCTCGTGAACTTGTCAAAGTAACTTCTCTATAGAACATCTCATCACTTTAGATAATTGAATTATCTTTATGGATATGTGATGTGAATTGTGGAAACCTGCCGAATTATGTGAATGAGGCATCATTATGCACATAACTTAGCATAAATCTCCTCATAAATGGGGCTAATATATTCAGCGCCAAACAAGTTATATGTACCACGCAATTCTTTTGCTTAGTACTCGGTCCTGAACAAATATGTCATTGTTTAGAAAGCACTGCCGTAGCTGTGTACAGGCGGCGATTAAACGCGTTCGTATGTAACATAACTGAAAAGGTTTCTAGAACACACGTTGCACCAGGTAACTGAGAGCAAATTATAATACAAAGAACAGATAATCCACAGAAAAAATGATTTATACATATATTTTTAAACTGCAATTTTCAATGTCTTAAAAGAATTGTCGGACTTTGTCCATTTCATAATGTGTGACGTCATTTGTTTACATTTGGATACGCATCAAGCAGATATGAATATACGTGAGAAAATCATAGAAAATTGTAGTTTTATAACAGTAAAATCGACCTTCCTAACAGAAACGCTCCTCTGTGGCTCAGTCGGTAAAAGCACGTCAGGCTATATGACTGTTCCGTGTAGGATACAGGTTCGAATCCTGTCGAAGGACGCATATTTTCTATGAGAATTTCTCGGACATTCATGTCGGTAAATGTTGTTAATACTGTTTATTATAAACAGAGCATTTACTTAAATATTTGTATAAAAATTTCTTAAAATAATTGTAGGACTTTTTATATTTATTTAAAAACGAACAGCATGGCCCGGCGTTGACCGTGCTTGATTAAAAAGTCGTACGACTCATACAGCAATCGCTATCACTTGACTTAAAATATTTTTACCCTTCCTTGCCTTTAAAGGAGTGCCCTTTGCCGTGCTGATGTTGCTACATGCCTTACTTCTTACCTATCTCACACTGCGATTTTTTTCTAAGCTCTATACTAAACATTATATCTGTTACGAAAAAAAACTAAACAAAATGAACATAAAACGATCATCTTTAAAAAAGGACTCGTAACTGGAAAAACCGAATGAAAAAAGAATGTTAACAACAAATACTTTTTCACACCCAACCCAGTTCTGCGGAATCAGAATCAACGTTGAGTTTAAGCAAGCGAATGAGCCAATTGGAGTAAAGTGCCATGCAGATTTAAATTTTTCCCACTTGTGACGAATGCAGCTATTGAATTTTTGGCATGCTAGTTAACATTCGTGTCAGTCAGCTGTTGGCTCTCACTCTGGCCAATATAATCTTCCTGCCTATTCGTGGCGGCCAGCTATAGGCTCTCACTCTGGCCAGTAGAAAATGGCCGCAAACTACATGAAAACTGCCGTAGAAGCATGAAAAATCGATTATTTCCACTATCGATGGGAGTTGGGAAATACAAAGTCGGTCTTTTCACTAACTTGGAGCATGTGCATGTAAATCTTGGTGCAAATCCGTCGAAAATTACGGCCGTGCATTCGTTACACATACACGCGCAGACATCCTGCCTTTTATAGATAGAGATTATGACTTACGTATGTTATAAATCACTACAAAACACTTCTGATGTCTTGTAAAGTGTTGGTGCTGCAAGTAAAATAAAGAGATTTTTTAAAGAGTTCAAAACCAACTACTACCCCCACGGGAGGCAACATTTTTTTATGTAAGCTGTATTTTTTAAGCTTTTAGCCTTAAGCAAGGCGGGAGTGCCACTGGCACGCAAGGGGTTACAAAGAGTGGGAGCAAGAGTAAAGAGGCTTGATAGAGGAAAGGATAAAGTGAAGGACGGGGAATAGATCAAGGCATTGAATAGAGATTATAGCTATCAAGGAAGCAAGTAAGAGGAAGGGAGTTCCACAGACGGGAAGTGCGAGACATGAAGCTATTGGAGTAGAAGAGACGGATACATTTAACCGTTTCAACAGTGAAAAGGTGGGACTGAGATGCCGACCTAGTGGCACGTTTAAATTCATGCAGATTGGAACTAGCGAAAGTAGCTCGTCGGAGCAGATACCATGAAAGTATTTGTAGAAAAGACAGAGGGAGGCGACGGTAAGTCTCTGAGAGAGTTACTGTAAATGAGATGCCAGATCAGGGCCAACGACATTGCATATCCGTCTCTGGATTTTGTCGAGAACCCTAAGACGAACAGCGGGGGCTCCAGATCATATATGGCAGCAGTATTCCATGCAAGGGCGAATGGTTGATTTATAGATTTGAAGGATGGACACGGACGAGAAAACACTTTCTGGCGTGATATAGAGAACCAACTTTCCTTGTGGTAGATGAAGCTATTGATTCAATATATTTGTTCCATGTCAGGTCAGGGGACAGTGTGAGATCAAGCAGGCGTAGAGAGGTGCTCTTGTGGAGTTGGGCATCAGCCATTCTGATGGGAGGCACGGAGGGTTCTATGTGGTGGGTACATGAGAGCAGTTTTGTTTTTGAGGCATTAAAGTTAACCAGCAATTTCCTGTCCCAGTCAACAACCGATTGGAGGCCCTTTTTGAGACCAACGGCCAGGTTAGGTTTGTCAGCGATACCAGATTTGCTATTTAGGCAGGAGTAAATAGTGGTGTCGTTTGCATAAATGCCTACTTGGGAACTGATGACATCGGGAAGATCGTTAATGAAAATAAGAAACAATGTAGGGCCCAGTATAAAACATTGGGGAACACATGGATAGAGCCTTGGGCAACACCTAGATAGAGTCTTGGGGAACACCTGGATAGAGCCTTTAGGAACACCTGGATAGAGCCTTGGGGAACACATGGATAGAGCCTTGGGGAACACATGGATAGAGACTTGGTGAACACCTGGATAGAGCCTTGGGGAACACCTGGATAGAGCCTTGAGGAACACCTGGATAGAGACTTGGTGAACACCTGGATAGAGCCTTGGGGAACACCTGGATAGAGCCTTGGTGAACACAAGGATAGAGCCTTGGGGAACACCTAGATAGAGCCTTTGGGAACACCTGCGTTCGTGGGAAAGGAACTGGAGGATAATCTCTTAAGGACGACTTTCATTATGCGGTTTGACAAGAATGATTCTATTAAGTCAAATAATTTTCCTGAATTACTGTATCCCTGAAGCTTGCTTAGGAGGCCGGCATGGCAAACCCTATCAAACGCTTTAGAGATATCTAGAGCCACTGCACGAGCTTCTCCGTTATTGTGAAGTGCTAGGTAAACAAATTCAGTTATGGCCGTGGGCTCATCAGCTGTAGATCCAATGAAATTACAAGTCTATAATAATTCGAAACAACACGACGACGGAGCCTAGATCGAAATTATTAATGCTTTAAAATAAGTATTAAATTTTATAGGAAATAAGGATAACTTATATTATCTCTAATATATTGTAATTAAAAAATAAATGCTACGAATATTAAACTCTAAATGTAACCATGCAACAAGTTTAGAAACTAACAAAATTATTCATAGAAAAAACGGAGATAATATGCCTAAATTTTTAGGTATTGTTCTTAGAAATAGGTTAAATTTTTAGTCCTAATGTGAGCGGTATGAAGTGGTAGAATATATATATATATATATATATATATATATATATATATATATATATAGAATAAAAAGCTCAAACACTAATATTCCATATATATATCTAAGAAAGACATTTGGGTCACTAACACACAAAAAAGAGAATGTCTCATATCAAGAATATTTAACATAGAAAAATATAAGAAAAGAATTAATTATTTTTAATATGTGGAACTCTCCGCGCATTCCTGATGATGCTCACAAGACCGGAAACACGTGTAGCAAAATTATGGAAAATAAAGCATAATATATTTTTTAATCCATATTACAACCAACAAGGTTTGCGGTTTCTCTCTTCTTTTCAATATATATATATATATATATATATATATATATATATATATATATATATATAGTGTATTGGGCTAGCAGAATATTCTAAACTTTTATTTTTAAATATGGCAGAAATTGAATATGTGTTATGTCTGATTATGAGGCTTTCTAATGTTCGTATGCTTGCTTTAATTTCGGGTGAAAATAAAGACAAAAACTGTCCAACATTTGTATATATTTTTTAATTAATTTTATTATGCTATGGTGAATATCTTTGTTAAAATGTCCGTATAACCACAATGAAGATGGCTCTTGCGATCAGAAAGCTTAGATCAACGACCAACTTGATAGAGTTCAAAACCGTTTCCGAGTTCTTGTCAATGAAGAATTATTTTACTCTCTCTCTCTCTCTCTCTTATCGCTGTTTCCCTGAAAAATAGTCCTTGGTTCCGCCAGTTCAAACCTTCACGGCTATGCCTATTATATTGTAGCAAACCGCATACATTCCTTCCGTATCTCATTGTTGAGATGTAAGTTCTTCTCGGACAGCTTCGTCCCGCTAACAACATTCTTGTGGAACAGACTCCCAAGAGGATGTTTCCCGGTCACTAAAATCTTAACATCTTCAAATCTAGAGTTAACCGTTGTCTTCCTCACATCTTCTACTTTATAGGAGCCAAATCAGTTTATTAGTTTATGTGTGTGCCTTTAAAACCTGTCATAATATAAAATTACATCAGATATATTATCCGAGTCTTCATGCTATCCTCTAACTTTATAAGAGCGAAATCAAGCCGAAAATGGATTACTGTTGTCATATTTGGGCGGGAGCTGCCCAGACCTAACTTTCCAGTCTTGATAGAGTTTAAATCCGTTCCCGAGGTCTTGTGGATGAAGAATTATTTTACACCCTCCAACCTCTCTCTCATAGGCGGGATGTAGCGAGCTTGTCTCTGTTCTATCACTGTTTCCATGGAAAGTGCTCGGATTAACTATAGACCTTATAGATCCGTTCTCCGATTTTCCGTATTTCTATTATCCTGACGTGAGATGAAGAGACAAATTGTAATCATCTGAACCTTTGTTTGTTAGCCGAACTAAAGATTTTCTAATATTTCTTATGAGAAGAGCGTTTGGTGAAGTTAGGAAACTATATTCAAAGTTGAAAATTTCAATTTCGATCACCGAAGCATATTTTTAAATTGGTTGCACCAGAAGCAATCCTTACAAATGCATGTCTAACTTTCACGGCAAGGACACGCCACACCCACTTGCATTGTAGCAAACACCCACATTCTCTCCGTATTCCACCGGCGAGAAGTTCCACTCGAACAGCTTCTTCTCGCGTATCACTGCCTTCTGGAACAGTCTCCCAAAATGATGTTTCTCCAATCACTACAATCCTAATCTGGTCAAGTCTAGAGTTAACCGTTATCTTCGGCTCCTTTCCTTATCATCTACCCTTAACGGAACCCCCGACTTCGAGTGACTCCCGGGCCTTGTAATGGGTGAACATTACTGTAAAAGAAAGAAAAAAATCTTTAATCCAGTTGTGGGAGTTAGTAGCAGAGGAACGCCAGGCCGGCTGGAAACAAATTAAACTTCCTGAATGATTTCATGAGAATAATTCATTAAAGCTTTTTTAAAATGTTATTTCATGATAGAAATATTAAACTTCTTTAGGAAAATGACTTTTTGCGTCATGTTCTTTCGATAATTTTCTTATTTAATTATTCGGAATGTTTAATTATCCGAACATGATGTTCGGATAATAGAGGGAACACTGTATTCATTATAAGACTTAAAATAAAAATCTGGTATTAATTAAATGCGTCTAAAATATCTTATATTAATTATAAATTTCTTACAATGATCAATTAAAACAATTTCTTACAATGATCAATTAAAACACACCGTTCAATTTTTAGCTCGGTGGACATTCGTGATGGACGACAAATACTACGGCCTTAAGAAAAGATTTTATATATTTCAGCCAAAAGAAACCCGTTTGTGGGGTCAATTTTATGTTTTCTTTAATAAGGAAAGGGCTCGTAATATCAGTACCAGTAGATATGATAACAGATACTACACACAGAGCCTTGCCGATAGCTAGGGAATGGAAGAAAACCCGTAACGCGGCTGTTCTGTCAAAGAGTACACAATGTTATATATATATATATATATATATTGACAATATTAGTGGTAAATATACACATACATATGCAATTATATATACACATACATATATGTATAAAAATAATTCCAAGAGGATATGATCCAGGTAGAACTCGATGTCCAGGACAGAGTAAGGATATAATAAAAAGACTTAAATACTAATATTCCATGGTCATAATTTATTCCATATATATATATATATATATATATATATATATATATATATATATATATATATATTAATGCATGTTTCATTAAATAATATAGACAAGTTTTGTCTATTTATTTTAAGTAAGTTCTCTTTCGTATTGTCTGATAAGCTTAATCACATTATCGTTGAAAGACAAAAGGAAAACACCATACTGACACATGTTTGAATCCAATCTAACATAAGCCATTATAACCATGATAATTTTAATAAATCAAACAAAACATACGAAACCACAATAATGGCCCGCCGTTGCTGTTTGAATAAGCTCAAAGTAACAGCAAACTCGTGACGTCACACATGACCACGCGAGAGTGAAAACGAGAAGTATTAAGTATGGGAAGCCATTGGTATAAACCAATTGCTTCTGCTAGTGATTATAGGCATTTAAGAATGTTTGTGGAGATTTCATAGTTTATTTTGTCAGGTTTATCATATATATATATATATATATATATATATATATATATAACAAAATGGCTATTATTACCGTTACGATTTGGTGTGTAAATAAAATCAGTATATTAGTTATTCTATCTTTCTTAGTCGTCATTCTCTACTTTTTATGTTTTTCTTCATTCACATCTTTCATTCTCTTATCCTTTTATCTTTCACAAGCCTCCTGTATTAAACGGCGTCCTATCATCTGTATTCTTTGTTCTTCCCCCTCTTTTCTGACTGTTGCTTTTTCATTTCCCTTCCATCCTCGTTCGCCTTCCAATCATTCATATCCTTTGTTTTCTTATTTCCCAATATCGTTCGCCTTTATTCCTCATCCTACAATATTTCCATTTTTTTCCCTATTTGCCCTTCATTCTTCGCTTATGCTTTTTCATCGTCTGCTTACTTCTCATCACTTTTCTTTCTCTATCCATTTCGTTTTTTGTTCTCCATTTGTTGCTATTTTTTTCCTTTATCTTTCTTTCTCATTTTTCGCCCTCCTCCCACTTTCATCCCTTTTTGTTTTCTAACTCTTCCTCATTTTCATATTCATCTTCTTCCTTTCTTATTTTTTGTCCCTCTCTCTTTGTTTTTGTTTTTTTCATTCTCCTTCAACCTACGTCATCCATTTTATCGATTCACCATTCTACTCTTTCATGTCATTTTTTTCTTCATTTTTAGCTGCCATTTTTCTTTCTTTTTTCTTTATAATCCACTTCTTTTTCCGTATCATCATATTCTTTTGACACGCAATTTTACTATCATTCTTTCTTTCTTCCTTCTTTTCTTTCATTCTTTCTTTCTTCCTTCCTTCTTGTCTTTCTTTATTTATTTATTTCTTCCTTTCTTTCTTTCTTTCTTCTTTTCTTTCATTCTTTCTTTCTTTCTTTCTTCCTTTCCTTCTTCCTTTCTTTCATTCTTCCTTCCTTTCTTTCTTTCTTTCTTGCTTCCTTCTTTTCTTTCTTCTTTTCTTCCTTTCTTTTTTATTCTTTCTTCCTTTCTTTCTTTCTTTCTTTCTTTCTTTCTTCCTTTCTTTTTATCTTCCTTTTTTCCTTTGTTTCTTTTTGTTTGTTTGTTTGTTTATTTGTTTGTTTGTTTCTTTCTTTCTTTCTTTCTTCCTTTCTTTCTTCCTTTGTTTCTTTTTCTTTGTTTGTTTGTTTCTTTCTTTCTTTCTTTCTTTCTTTGTCTGTTTTTTTCTTTCTTTTTTTTACTTTCTTCATCCTTAGGCGTTAATTCTCTTATTGTTTCTTTTGGAATTTCTTACTTATAATCTCCTTAGCCTTTTTTTCTCTCTTTACGGCAATTCACACCTCCTCTCTTTGTATTCTACCTTTGTTCTTGTCTTTCTGTTATTTTTTTTCACCTTTCCTTACTCTTCTATTCAATATCTCTGCGTCAACCGAAACATTTATTCACCTTTCCTTAATATTTTAGTTTCTCATACTGTACATTTTTTCTCGTACGTAGAGTAAAACGTCCGCTAAAGCAAATAAAGAGATTTATCTTCGTATTGAAGGAGAAACAATGAAATGAATACAAGAAAAGACACTCGTAAAGTGGTACGAGTGGAGAAAGAGGCGCGTATGAATATGTCGTTTTATGAATGAGTCCAGTGAGACAGGAGACACACCTCGAGCGAGTGAAGAAATAGATCCCCTCCCCGTTCACTACGGGCCATTTGCAATGTAATCATAATCATCCCACCCCGTATTTCAATTCCCGTGAGAGAAAAAAAGAAAAGAAAATGAAAACACGAGTATGAAGAAGAAAGAGTAAAATGAGTGAAAAGAAGAGAAGAGAAAAAAAGAAAATATAAAATGGGCTCGATATTAAGATTAAAATAAAGCAAGAAAATAAGAAGATAAGAAGAAGAAGAAGTAGTAGTAGAAGTAGTAGTAGTAGTAGTAGTAGAAGAAAGGAAACTGTTGTAGTAGGAATAAAAGAAAGAAAAAAGTGAAAAAAAAACAAGCGAAAAAAGAAAACGAAAGAAAGAAAACGTAAAAAAAGTACGAAAGAAAGAAAAGAAAAATTAAAAAAGAGAAAGCAAAGGAAGCAAAAGAAAATGTAAAGAAATGAAGAGAAAAATAAAAGAAAGAAAAACAGGAAAAAGAATGAAAGATAGAGAAAAAAACGAATGAAAAAAGGAAACGAAGGAAAATAGTACCAAAAGAACGAAGATGCAAAGCAAAGAAAAAGAAACAAATGAATGCAAGAAAGACCAAAAAAAAAAGAGAAAATTTTTTTTTAAAAAATGAAGAAAAAAATGAAAGAATCAAAGACTTATGTAGAGGAGGCAAGATATTTGCGCAAATGAAAGAAAAAAAAACAATGAAAATATAAAAAGAAAGAAAAAAGGAAAGAAATACAGAATGATAAGAAAAGAGATAGAATGTAAGACTCACTAAAAACTACTAAGGTAGTAAAACTTGAAAAAAATAAAATAAGCATAGGTAAGTAAAAAAAGTAGAGAATAAAAGAAACGAATAGAAAGAAAGAAAGAAAGAAGCAAAATATGGGAATAAATAAGATTAACAAGGCAGAGAAATAATGAAGAACAAAAAAAGACAGAAAAAAGAATAAAAAGCAAAAAAAGGAAGAAAATCGTTTTTCCTAAGGAATTATATTAAAATTACTTTTACCCAGTAAAGTAAAATCCATAAGTACTATTACAACATCTAAAGCAAAAAAACAACAGCAACAACAATAACAGCAATAATAATAATAATAATAATAATAATAATAATAATAATAATAATAATAATAAAGTCACAGATATCTGGAGAGTTTCCATTGCAAAGTACTCCGAAAAGTTTGTAAACGAAAAAGAAGAACTAGGAAAGGTGGATCATAAAGCAAGAAAACTGCTAAGAAAGCATCCGATGGTACACCCAAGAGACGATGTCGACAGGCAGTTAAGAAAGAAAGAAAGAAAGAGAGAGAGAAAGAAAGAAAGAAAGAAAGAGAGAGAGGGAGAGAGGGAGAGAGAGAGAGAGCGAACTAAATAGCATTGTGGATTGCGTTGACTCTGCAGTCAAGGGACTCGAAGAATACACAGGGCAGAATAAAACAGAAGACTGCTTACAACTGCCAAAGACTGTATAAAAAACAAACTAAGGAATCAAGAGAAAACCAGGAAACACACAAACGGGAACTCCAAAATTAGAAACAAAAATCAATTCTGTGGATTCTTGAGGGAATGGCGGAAAAATTGACGTGGCCACGTAAAGAAAATGTCAAGAGGTAAACTGAGTTGTCTTTAATAGTGGCATCAAAACAACGTCATATGAACCAACTTTATAAAAACTAAGATCGATAAAACAAAACTATATGTGGACTTCGTGAAAATAAAGATGAGACAATTACTCACATAAGCGTCGAATTTAGTAAATTAAAATAACAATAATAATAATAATAATAATAATAATAATAAAGATAATAATAATAATAATAAATCTATGGGACTATACAATACACACTGACAGAACAATCAAAGCCAACCGCCCAGACATTGTAATTAAAGACCACAAACAAAATAAGTGCCTCCTTATTGATATGGCAGTCCCTGCAGACTGCAATGTATCTTTGAAGATATTCGAAAAACTGTCAAAATACAAGGACCTTGAAATAGAAATCTCAAAAATGTGGCACATGGGAACATCAACAATTCCTGTTGTAGTTGGAGCCCTTGGACTGGTTGGAAAAGATTCCAGTAGGCTGATTGAAGGAATCCCTGGAAGTCCATGCCTTAAAGAGATACAGAAATTGTTCTGACAAGTACAGCCCACACTTTACGAAGGGCTTTATCTATGTAATTATTTTTTTATTTTTAATTTTTTTCTTTGCAGTGGAAAGTGTCATGATGCCATTTCTAACCTTAGGTCACTGGGCGGGACTCGGAAAGAAATGTGTAAACGCCAGATATCAAAGGAAATAATAATAATAATAATAATAATAATAATAATAATAATAATAATAATAATAATAATAAACTGCACAGGGCCAATGCTTGCTAACTAGAAATTACCAAGGACACATACTGAAAAATTGTGTTACCAGCAAATGCAGATTCTTTGATAAATATCATGAAATGATTGATCATATTCTATCAGGATGCACGGAATTGGCACTGACTGAATATAAAACTCGACATAACAGTATGGGCTAATATCCGCATTGGAAAATTTGCAACTTTTACGGAAAGTGTTGTGGATTCCGAGAATGGAATCCTGCACAAATAAATAAACAACGCCAGTAATTGAGATAGAAAAATAAGTGTATTAAACGTAAGAATACAGACTTGAAGTGAAGATTAGTAGTCCAGGAATGCGGATTAGTAGAAAGTATATGTACAAGTCTCTGTAAGTGAAGCCATAATTATCTCTCTCTCTCCCTCTCTGGACTCTTGTATAACTCTCTGTGAACACCCTGTGTACTGTCTCCGTATCTCTCACCCTGACTCAACGTATCTCAACCCGCAGGTATTCTCTCTGTCAGTATAAGTATACTTTGGACGAGTCCATCTTGTGTAAAAGGAGTCTGCCCCACAACAGAAAGGAAACTGCAAGAAATTGGTATGAACACCAGCCAAACCCGATTACGGTGATAGGACCTGTAACAATTTTATGGGATTTCACAATACAGAACAATCAAAGCCAATCGCCCAGACATCATGATCAGAGACGACAAGAACAAAATATAGCCTCTTTATTGGTATGGAAGTCGCTGCAGACTGCAATGTGTCTTTGAAGATCTTCAAAAAGCTACGAAAATACAAGAACCGTGAAATTGAAATCGGCAGGAAATGCGGCACATGAGGTCATCAGTAATTCCAGTTGTAGTTGGAGCCCTCGGATTGATTGGAAAGATTCCAATAGACTCATTGAAGGGATTCTTGGTAGCCCATGCCTTAAAGAAATAGAAAAAAATCTTCTCATCTTACGAAGGCTATGTAAAATTTAAAATATTTTTTTGTTTTTAACCTGCTCAGTAGAAAATGTCATGATGCCATTTCTGACCTTAGGTCTCTGGTCGGGACTCGGGAAGATATGAGTATACACTAGAAATAAAAGGAACTAAAATAATAATAATAACGACCTTATGCTCCACCAATCTCTTCTGAGTTTAATTGCTTGGTGGTGTTAATATGTACATGTTTAATTATGCCGAATTACGATTAATTGTAGTAAATCCTCCTTTCATTAACCAATATTTCATTGTCAGTTGTCTGGTCCTAATGTATTGGTCATGTCTCATAATAGCTTTTTGCATTGATTTTCATTCTGTAAAAGAGCCACTCGAGTTAGAGGGTAACAGAGTAAGAGGCAGTCTTTATGGGAATATGTTAGGAAAATAACGGTTACGCCTAGAGTTAAAAAATTCAAGATTGTAGTCATCGGGAAACAGCAGTTCCACAAAGCATCGGTTCGTGGGAAGAAGCGTTCGACTGGAATTTACATCTGCCAAATGGAACACAAAGGAAATGAAAGCGGTTTGCTACAATGTGTGAGGCATGGCGAGTTTCAGAACTGGTGGAACTAAGGGATGCATTTCGTCTGAACCCTTTCCATGGAAATACCGATAGCGGCGAGAAGCTTGCGGTGTTTAGAGTGTAGCAAATGGATCTCTTTTCATGAGTAACAATGGCCGCTAGTTTACTGGACACTGAATGAAAAGTAAGCAAAATGTTTTGCATCAGCTTGCATATTATGGGATCCAAATTAAATGGAAACAAAATCAAGATGTAGATTAGTAATGGCCTTCGTCGTATAACTAACAGATGATACGTGAGTCAGAAAAGAACTATGTAGAGATATGAATGACAGAAATGGTCGGAAAGAAGTTGTCAGAAGTGTATATCTGAGAAAGATAAGATTTAAAATACCTTACTCAGTTTCTGACAAAAATCTTTCACTCTTCTTATACGCCTTCAAACGAACAATTTAGAATAAAAGATTTGATTTTTTCATTCATTTATTTATTATTTGGGTTTACCGCCATTTAACCCCGGTCAGACACAATCAGATAGTTTTTAGCTGGGTAGATAAGACACGTGGATATACACGTATGGTAAGATAACCTGAGAGAATTAAATGTTTATGACCGGAAAAGAGACTGGAAATGTATTTGTATAAACGATTGAATTTTTTAAGTATAAAAGCAAATACATAAACATGAGATATAAGTTTTATAATACTTATCGGATGTTTAGACAGTTCTTTCAAATGAGTAGTTGTCAATTAAAAAGCTTAGCTTAGTTTTGGTACACGGTCACATATTTAAGATATAAAAGAAACTAACAATTTGTCTTTGAATTGCTGCAATGAGGAGATATCATCATTTACAACCGCTCAGGAATACACTTTCTGTAAGCTGGTGTAATATAAGAGGAGCCTGGTTGCCTAGTGCGGTTTCTTGCGAATGGCCTTGTGTCAGACTACCAAACTTCTCCGTATAAGAATATTTTATTTTTCCCTTAGAACATCAATATTTCATGACAAGTTAGCAATGTAAAAAGTGGACAAACACCATTAGATAAGAAAAGATGTAAATTTTTTTTTCAACAACAAATTTGGCAGGGTGCAGTAGAGGAGGGAATGCAAAGTAGAGTTTTTGGTCTCTGGAAAGGCGGTTCAACAAATCTGCCCAAAGTGAGGCTGACTTTAATGGTCGGAGGCTGTTGCGCGCCAAAATGTAGTAATTTTGGCGCCAAGTGTCCTTGGAGAAGAAAGAGTCTAAAACGTGGAGAAAGGTTATATGGAAAGTTTCTTTCTTTTATTTTTTTGAATAAACAGTATATGGGAGGCAACTTTATCCAAGAATGCCCTTCTTTTTGTAGAAAACGAAAGATCAGAAGAAACCTAGTGACAACTAAATCAGTCGATTGAGAGATTTCGACCGAGGAAAATCACCAAGATTACTGAGCTGCAAAAGCGTTCGTTGCCTGTAAGAAGTATAGACCAAAAAAGGGGAGAGATCCAGAAAGTATACGTATAGGTACCACGTGTGGAAGCTTGTGGATTTCTGACTTACTTGTTGTTTAGGCAGGAGGTAAGGTCCGTTCGATACTGAGGTTCGTGACAAAAATGCTTGTTGCTATAGACAGAAGGTTAGGTCAGAAAGATGGGCTAAGAACGAGTCTACACTGATGGAAGGTAGCTCCGGCAAACGAATTGACTATGAAAAGAGGTCTATTGCCGAAATCTAGACGGTTGAAGCTTATGTGCAGAGAGAGATATAAAAACACGTCTTCCCGACACGATGCACGCAGGTCGTCTCCTACACGTGGATACTTTTTGGCGGGTATCCGATGAGTCACGTGGCCGTTTGACTGGCGGCAAAATGCCAACCGTCCAAAGAACTTTGAATGGATGTTCGTTTCAAAACGGTCACGTGCCTTAGCATCGAAGGTGTTGGGGCGTTGCTCACAGAGTAGCAACGACGATGAAAGGAGAGAAAAAGAAAAGGTTTGAGGCAAACGATGATGGTAGGAGGGGTGTGCCGATAGTAATGATAACGAGCAGCCGATTTCGAATTACAGTTGGGTTCGTTATATTCCCTAACATGCGAATATTCTTTGGAAATGTTATGAATCCTTTTCTCCTACAAACCATGGGTTCAATAGTAGGATTTGTACTATAAAATCATTATATTATCAAAACTATTCTTATAATCCAAAATATATTTCGGATTTAGATATAAGCCGTAAAATTTCAGTCAATATAAAAACATTATTTACATGCTAGCTATCATTGCGTTGGTGGTATCACGGCTATGACTTGCTTGGACCAGCTCTGGCCTGGACCAGCTATGACAAGCCAAGGCCAGCTAAGACTAGCTTAAACCAGCTCTGACCAGCTTGGACAAGCTATGACCAGCTAAGACCAGCGGCCCGTGTGAAAACACTCGGGTCCCCACGTTAAAAACCGACCTTGTGTCACAACATGACTCAGTGGCGGGGGATGGTCAAGTAAATACCTACCTATCCACATCTTTTTTGGTGTTATCACAATGTCTCGGTCTTTGTGTGTTCCGGCCTTCATCTGGGTAGCCTTCTAGGAATTTCAATGTCTTAGTCACTAACACTTGCATGATGAAGTAAAAATACTGAACAGAGAGGAACACTGGAGAGTGAAAAGTCTGAATGCATCAGAGTATAGACTAGAATAGAAAGACTTCCTTAGTAGGCAGATCACATAAATAAATAGAACATAGGATATATTAATAAATAAAAAAAGAAGTGAAAGCAAAGCCTCGAAAGTAGCAGCAGCACATCAGTTGCAGTAAAAAAAAATGGAGCACCGTATGTGCAGTCAAGCGTGACAAGTAACAACAGCATCTGCAGCCCTTATCAGAAAGCAGGTTAGATTCACAGCTCTCCACGTTCTCCACTCGTAACTGTACCATGGGGCAAAACCCCAATGGATTAATACAACGGTTCAATTGTTAAAAATGAGACCATTGCCACTATGAAAATAATACAAATAAATGGATAAATTACTTGCATTATTTACATTATTCGAACTGTTACCCTCATCTTCGTTGCCATATTAACAACGTTTCGACTGTTGTTCGCTCTAGCCTTCTTCAGTTGACTGGAATTTCGTATCGACCCCTTTATTTCGTCCAACGGAGTTCCACGTGCCATGCCTCTTCCGGATGTCTCAAGAACACATGGCCCGGTGGATAAAGACGTTGGTTAGATACTGTGATTAGACACAAAGAGTGGTGAGTTCAATACCAGGCCACAGCAGTGGTGAACCAAAACTTCGATAGTTGAGATAAAGGGAAAAAACGCAGATATCCGGAAGAGGCATGACACGTGGAACTAGAACAATCTTCTCTTCTTTCTTTCATTTTTATTCATTTTTTTCTGTTTTCATTCATTCTTATAATACTTTCAGCATACTTCAATCTTTCTTGATTTTTTCTATTCATTTTCCTCTTTTATCTGTCTATATTTCTGAGATGAGGTATTATGTACGCTATTTACATTATTCGGACTATTGTCTTCGTCTTTGTCGCCATATTTATTACAACTTTTCGGCCCTTCAGTATCTGTCTGTATTTCTGAGATGAGGTATTATGTACACTATTTACATTATTCGGACTATTGTCCTCATCTTTGTCGCCATATTTATCACAACGTTTCGGCCCTTCAGTATCTGTCTATGTTTCTGACATGAGGTATTATGTACGCTATTTACATTATTCGGACTATTGTCCTCATCTTTGTCGCCATATTTATCACAACGTTTCGGCCCTTCAGTATCTGTCTATATTTCTGAGATGAGGTATTATGTACGCTATTGACATTATTCGGACTATTGTCTTCATCTTTGTCGCCATATTCATTACAACGTTTCGGCCCTTCAGTATCTGTCTATATTTCTGAGATGAGGTATTATGTACATTATATACATTATTCGGACTATTTTTCTCATCTTTGCGCCATATATATTAGAACGTTTCGGCCGATGTACGCTCCAGCCTTCTTGGTTGGAATGTCGAACTGAACACCTGGCACAGTGGATAAAGACGTTAGTTTGATCCCATGACAGGACACAAAGAGTGTGAGTACAACGACCGAAACGTTGTAATAAATATGGCAACAAAGATGAGTACAATAGTCCGAATAATGTAAATAACGTTTTCTTTTAATTTTGATGTTTAAATTCTTTTTCCTTTTTTCTTTTTCCTTCTTTTTTTTTCTTCTTTCCTTTTTCTTCTTTTCTTTTTCCTTCTTTTCTTTTTCTTTTTTCTTTTTCCTTCTTTTTTTCCTTCTTTTCTTTTTCCTTCTTTTATTCTTTACCAACTGTTTTCATTAATCCTTTCTTTCTTATCTATTTGTCATTATTAATTTGTTCCTTCTTTTCTCCGTATTTCATTCTCTTCAGCATATTTCACTCTTTCCTTCTCTTTTCGCTAGATCTTCACTTTTACTTTGTTATTTTTCATTCTTTCTTTCTTTCTCTTCTTTTAGCTTTTTACTCCTTTTCACAATATGTCCTTCCTGCTTTTCCTTTTTTTTTGTTTCTTGTTGTGTGTGCGTGTTTGTGTGTCTTTTCCAATCATCCCGCCTCTCCATTTCCTTGCTCTTCATGGCGACGAGTTTTCTTCCACGTCCTGCCTTTTCCATTTTCTTCACACAGCGAACCGCTTTCGCTCGTCTCGCATCAAGTCTGTCACTAAAACAAGATCCCCTCAAGACCAGGTGTCTTAATCAGCCACCAATTTCTTTTGTATCATAAGTTCTTTTCTCTCCTTATGGATTTGTCTAATAGTTTTATTGCTTTTTATTGCCTTTGTTTTTCGTTTCGGTTTTATATACAAAATAGTCCCATTCCAATTTTTATGGTCAAGATGTTGGTAGGTGTTTTTTGTTTCACTTTTTGCTCGCTCGTATATTGAGATCCTTTCATTTTTATTGATTTTAAATTGACTTTATATTGTGCTACTCTGTTTTTTTTTGTTTTTTTCACTTCTTCAATATTTTTTCCTTTTCTTTACAATGACACTTTGAAAGACAATCTATTTGATGTATGTGTCGTATTTTTGCAATTGGACCTAATAATAATAATAAACAAGTCTATGTAGACAAACCCCGTACCAATCAGTGGCTACACTGAAGAGTTAAAAGCTGAAACCGAAGGTTTTATTCTTACTGTACAGGAACAATGCTTGCTAACTAGAAATTATCAAACATGGATACTGAAAAATATTTTAGCTCAAATGCAGATTTCGTGATAAATATCCAGAAACAATTGACTATATTGTATCAGGTTGCACGGTTGTAGCACCAAATGAATATAAAACACGGTAGGATAGATTGGGACAATATCTGGACTGAAAAATATGCAACTTTTACGGGAATCAAACTGCAACAAATTGGTATGAACATCATACAGACCCGCTTACATAGATAGGACCTGTATCAATCTTATGGGATTTTACAATTCACACAGGAGAACAATCAAAACTAATTGCCCAGATGTCGTGATCAAAGTATACAAGAACAGAATGTGCTTTCTTATTGGCAAGGTAGTCCTTGCAGATTGCAATGTATCTCTGAAGATCTTCAAAAAGCTATCAAAATACAGGGACCATGAAATCGAAATCTGAAAAATGTGGCACATATGAACATAAAAAAATTCCAATTGTAGATGGAGCCCTCGGATTGATTGGAAAAGATTCCAAAAGTCTCATTGAAGGGCTTCCTGGTAGCCCATACCTTAAAAAACACAAAACTTGTACTCACAAATACAGGTCACACATTACGAAGAGCTTTATCTGTGTGTGTGGTCTTAGTTTTTGTTTTTGTTTTACACAGACATGATAGCTGGAAAATGCCATAAACCATTTCTCGCCGTAAGTCTCTGATTGGGACCCAAAACGAAACGTGTTTACAACGTAAATCAAAGGGAATAATAATAATAATAATAATAATAATAATAATAATAATAATAATAATAATAATAATAATAACTAGGAATTTAACTTAAAATTAACTTGTTAAACTAGGAATTATCAAGCACATATACTAAAATACTGTGTTAGCCCAAGATGCAGATTCTGTGACAAATATCCAGAAACCATTGATCATCTTATATCAGGTTGCACGATATTGGCACCCGGCATGACAGAGTGGGCCAATATCTGCACTGGAAAATTTGCAACTCCTATGGGAAGGAAACTGGAAGAAATTGGTGCGAACACCACCCTGACCCGGTTACGGAGATAGGACCTGTTACAATTCTATGGGACTACACAATACACACTGACAGAACAATCAAAGCCAACCGCCCAGACATTATTATTAAAGACCACAAACAAAATTAGTGCCTCCTTATTGATATGGCAGTCCCTGCAGACTGCAATGTATCCTTGAAGATATTCGAAAAACTGTCAAAATACAAGGACCATGAAATAGAAATCTCAAAAATGTGGCACATGGGAACATCAACAATTCCTGTTGTAGTTGGAGCCCTTGGACTGGTTGGAAAAGATTCCAGTAGACAAATTAAAGGGATTCCTGGAAGTCCATGCCTCAAAGAGATACAAAAATTGTTCTGACAAGTACAGCCCACACTTTACGAAGGGCTTTATCTATGTAATTATTTTTTTATTTTATTTTATTTTTTGCAGTGGAAAGTGTCATGATGCCATTTCTAACCTTAGGTCCCTGGGCGGGGCCCGGAAAGAAATGTGTAAACGCCAGATATCAAAGGAAATAAAAATAATAATAATAATAATAATAATAATAATGAAATCGAAATTTCAAACAGTTTTATGGGACTTTAAAATACAGAGAACACTCAATACTAATTGGCCAGACATCGTGATCAAAGACCACAAGAACAGAATCTGCTTTCTTATTGACATGGCTCTTCGTAATGGGTGGCCTGTATTTGTGAGTACAATTTTTATATTTCTTCAAGGCATGGGCTACCAGTGTTCCCTTTAATGAGCCCTCGGAAAAAATGTGGCACATCAACAATCGATGTTATCGTTGTTGTTGAAGCCCACGGATTGATTTGAAAAGATTCCAATAGTAGTGAATTGCTTTTTGCTGTTTTATTTTTTATTCGTCTGGATGTCTGAAGGACACATGGCAGAATGGATAAAGTCTTTGTTTAGATCCAGTGACTAGACCCAAAGACTTTGAGAGTTCAATACCAGGCCACAGCAGTGGTGAACCAAAATTTTGAGATTTCAGTTAAAGGGAAATAACTGAGACATCCGGAAGATGCATGGCACGTGGAACTAGAACAAATGTTCGGTTCGATATTCCAATCGTCTTAAGAAGGCCGGAGCGTACAACGGCCGAAACGTTGTGATTATGGAAATGAAGATGAGGATAATGGTCCGAATAATGTAAATAATGCAAGTAATCATAATAATTCATCTCAGAGATATAGACCACTATTCTTTAATCTTTTTAGAACTGTGAAAATTTTCGTTAAATCATATTTTTCTCTCATCAACTAGAGATTATAAATTTGCATGCTAAATTTGAGCGCTTTTTTTTACGTTGAAAATCTTATCGATTTGTTAATTCTTGTAAAAATCAGATAATTATAGGATTTTAGCAAGACTCGCTTAACCTATTCAAAAATGAATAAAATTATAGTTGGAATGTTTCCTTTAGGACATTTTTTTTTTTAAATTCTTTCTTTTTCTCTACACTCATTTATTTTTATGAAATTTAAAAAAATTACTTTTTGTAAAACTTACACCTTTATGCAAATTAATTCAAACAACCTCTTTAGTTTTCTTTCTTTCACCATACGGCCAGTTTTAGACCCACATCAGTGACAGGGTGTAATCGATATCAATTTTTACGTCATTTGCAGTGGTGTGCAGTAATATGAATCTATTTTCGGGGTGTATGATGAAATTTGTTTAGCCCTGAAAAATATTGATCATTCGTGATGGCATCAGATTTTCATCACGCCCAGACACTATTGTCTCAACTGTCGATGAGTTGTCCTACGAGTTGTCTGCGATGGACGTTACTCCAAGGAAGCGTAAGAATTGTAACTCTGCACGAACACACTAGCAAGCCTTACCAGTAAACATATCAAAGTACCGTAGAATGGCCCGGAAACTCTCCTGATTTAAATCCAATCGAGAATCCGTGGTCAGTCTGCAAGGAAAGACTTTGTGGAATAGACATACGAAGTACTAACATGTGCACTGGGTCAGGTTTCATTGGAAAAATATGAAAAAATAATAATAACGGAATTATTCGTTTTGTTTCAATTAATTTGCACAAGGGTGTAATGTTTATATTAGTTATATGGAGAATTTTAATATATTTTTCTCAAATAAAACACCCACTTAGAGAAAATCTACTCTGAATTTTAAAATGAAAAAATTCAATACAACTAAGAGATTATTTAATTAGAAAAAAACTTGCAATTGCTTATATTTTAAAAATATATTATGGACACTATTTGATTCGATTCAATGAATAATTAATTTTTACAAATATTGTTTTCCATTTTTTTTTAAAATTTTAATGATAATGTTACATAAACTTTTCAAATTCTGTCTTAATTTTTATCGAGAAAGTGATATTGTTATTAAATTAAAACCGTAGTTGCTAATCATAAATAGAATAGCTCACTATCAACGACGCCTAGTATTTAAAAAATAATTTTGAAGTAATTTTGTGTGTATATACAGTGCTTTTCGATAAAAGTGACTCGCCTGATTTTTTTTAATTAAATGTTATCTTCTCTAATGAAACGAAAGTTGAGCTAAATTCAAAGGATAAGCGATCTAAAAACAGAAGAAGAAGAAGCTTTGAAAGCTCTTTGAATTTAGCAGTAAGTACTGTCAAGCATCCGTTCAGTATAATGTTCTGGGGATGCTTTTCTTTTCATGGAACTAGTTTCTTAAAACCTATTGAAAAGACCCTCAGGTTCGAGCAGTACAAGAGAATTTTAGTGTCTTGTCTGCTCCCTTCTGCTGAAAGTGTGCAAATCGACCCCACCAAGCTCATTATTATGCAGGATTATGCTCCCTGTCACAAATCAAAATTGATGAAGGAATACTTTGATGAGAAGCAGGTGAGTGTTATGACATGACCGCCCCAATCTCCTGACCTCAACCCCATAGAAAACTTATGGGGCATTATAAAGTACAGGCTCCCAAGAAAGCAGCTGAGCAACAAAGAGGATTTGATTGTGAATTTCATATCGGAATGGAATTCAATGCTTGGAGATGAGATTTGCCAGAACCTAATCAAGTCAATGCCAAAAAGGGTTGAAAAGATTATTCAAAATAAAGAACACCCCATAGATTATTAAATATTTCGAACTATATTACCTATTATAAATAAATTATGCCTCTAGAATTCTTTATTTAAAGCTGTTTGGTTATGTTTCTATTGATTACTAGTTGCAGGAAATAAGTGAGTCACTTTTTTTAACACAGTTTTTCCCTAAATCTCATTTATATCCAAATTAATAATTATCAGTAGAATACCTGAGGGTGAGTAAACTTTTTTATTAGGTGGTCGTGAAGGGGTCTTTATATTAGTAAGATTAAAAATTAGTTTGACCCCAAAAACAATAGGCGAAAAAATCAAAAAGCACTGTAATCGTGACGATTCTTGTAAATACGAATGTCTATATACGACATGATCAGGAAATAAGAGCAATAACTTGAATAAATTTAAAATTTATTGGTAATTTTCTAACATTTCCTCAACAAGTGTCTTCGTAAGTACCACTACATGGCCGAAGTAAATTCAATAAAAAATAGAATGCTGAAAATATTTTAAATTTTATAGATTATATGTTAATTAAAAAAATATATATTTAAAAAGGGGTTTACGTTGCATGTAATATTTCTACTTTTTCTCCACCTTAGATAAATTTAAAAAATATCAGGCTATGAATACATTATTCAATATCTCAAAAAATCACCCCCACCACGTAAAAATCTTTTTTGCGATATTTTAAACTAAGTATGAGTTATGTTTATTTCAATTCAGATTAATTAACATTAAATCAGTTATTTTTTCAAATATCATTTCAGAAAAGTACATTTTATTGCAGAAAGATTATTTTAATAAAAATAATTATGTTTTGTCCACAGATTTGTCAATATGGATAATTTTATAGATTTTACAAATAATAAAACAATCATTCCAATCAATTTAAATTTGGTTTAAAATACAACAAAATAGTTTGCTTATTGGGAATATTAAATTTAATCTATTAGTTTGGAATTAAACCTAAAATAAAATCTTAAAGAAAGATTTTCTCATTTTTTTTTTTCATACATTTTTATATCTTCAAATACGCCCTAAGCGTGATACACGCTTAGGCGATAATGTATCTTTCGATATATGATCTACGAGGCAGATTTTTTCCCCGCAGTAGGTTGCCATTTCTTTCTGCGGTAGACCAGTTGCCATCCAAGACTATAGAACCCGGCCTGTCCTGCTATTTACTCATAGCTGCGGGTGGAAGGAGAAGAAGAGGATTCATACCTTTCCTAACGGTATTTAGCACGTGAGTGAATGTAACGGATTCGACTGGAATTCGAACTCGGCTCTCCGATTCCTCAATCCAAGCCGCTCCACCGTGCCTCCTCAACTTTTATACCTTAGGTATCATCATTTTGTGGGGGGTAGGAAAATTGTCTTTTCTTTTCTTTTCCTATCGCTTTTCTTTACGTGTCAGACATTTTTATATATTTTTTTTTAATTTTCCTTCCATCGTTTTCTTTCTCTCTTCATTCTTTTCAGTTTTCATGAACTTTTTTATAATTCATTTTTCATTCATTCAACTTTCCTTTATTGTTCGTCAGTATACCATTTCTATTTGCAAATCCCATCACATATTTTGCTTCCAGATTCTTCTATCGTCACCTTTGCCATCTTTTCTCTGTAATTATTTCTTCTCGCCCGTGTATCCACAACGCATTTACTAAATATTTTTTCTTTCATCTCTATCTCCCCACCCATGCTATCTAACTTCTTTAGAGAAGCCGAAACTTTTTAATCTTCGACAGTTAATTTTTTATGTTACTGTTTATGGTCAATGCTTGGTTGTAAAACTGACAGTAAGAAACCCAGTTGTGGGATACTAAATCAGATCCCACTTTGGACTACGGTCGGCTTTTGGTCTTCCGGGTCAATTAGAGTCTCTTGAGGTGAACTGGAAAATCAGAGTCGGGGACTATAATTCAGCAGGTTCACACACTTAGACACACAAAGACGTACACATATATTACCTGTTGTGTGCGCGGGGGTGTAGGTTATTATCTATCAAGTTTCACTTACGTTAGGCACAAGAACACGGAGATAGGAGATGTAATAAGAATCGAACTCACAATTCGGTTGTAATGGTCAACCAATCATTTATTAAGTTTCCCTTTTTGTTAGCCTAAGTCCACAAGTATGGAACACCCATTTTGGAGCGAAGTCAAGTCACTCGACATTAGTAATGTTCAATCAAGTGTGTATATTAGTTTGATGCAAAAACAAGTCACTGGAAGTTGACAAAATTTTTTTTTATTCATATAAATTCATAGCGTCATTATTCAGCCAGTAAAGTAATTCAAGATCGCGATTACAGTGATTATTCCAACATAATCGAAAGATTCCATTTTGGACGCGTGCAGTTTGTTTTTTGTTTTTTTTTTTCGAATAGAAGTTTCAACTTCCATCACCTCAGATAGTTATTTAATGCCGACAAGATTTATATTGCTGGTAATATTTTTTCTCTTCAAAAATGTATTGCTGGTATAATGTATAATGTATTACTGCTAATAATTATTTATAAAAATGTATTGCTGGTAATATTTTTTCGTTCAAATATATATTGCTGATATTTTTTCTTCAAAAATGTATTGCTGGTAATATTTTTTTCTTCAAAAATGTATTGCTGGTAATATTTTTTTCTTCAAAAATGTATTGCTGGTAATATTTTTTTCTTCAAAAATATATTTCTGATAATATTTTTTTCACAAAAATATATTTCTGATAATATTTTTTTCTTCAAAAATGTATTGCTGGTAATATTTTTTTCTTCAAAAATGTATTGCTGGTAATATTTTTTTCACAAAAATATATTTCTGATAATATTTTTTTCTTCAAAAATGTATTGCTAATAATATTTTTTTCACAAAAATATATTTCTGATAATATTTTTTTCTTCAAAAATGTATTTCTGATAATATTTTTTTCTTCAAAAATGTATTGCTGGTAATATTTTTTTCACAAAAATATATTTCTGACAATATTTTTTTCTTCAAAAATGTATTTCTGATAATATTTTTCCTCAAAAATGTATTTCTGATACTATTTTTTACTCAAAAATGTATTTCTGATAATATTTTCTTCTTCAAAAATGTATTTCTGATAATATTTTTTTCTTCAAAAATGTATTTCTGATAATATTTTTTCTTCAAAAATGTATTGCTGGTAATATTTTTTTCTTCAAAAATGTATTTCTGATAATATTTTTTCCTCAAAAATGTATTTCTGATAATATTTTTTTCTTCAAAAATGGATTTCTGTTAATATTTTTTTCTTCAAAAATGTATTTCTGATAATATTTTTTTTCCTCAAAAATGTATTTCTGATAATATTTTTCCTCAAAAATGTATTTCTGTTAATATTTTTTCCTCAAAAATGTATTTCTGATAATATTTTTTTCTTCAAAAATCTATTTCTGATAATATTTTTTCCTCAAAAATGTATTGCTGATAATATTTTTTCTTCAAAAATATATTTCTGATAATATTTTTTTCACAAAAATGTATATCTGATAATATTTTTTCCTCAAAAATGTATTCCTGATAATATTTTTTCTTCAAAAATATATTTGATAATATTTTTTCTTCAAAAATGTATTTCTGATAATATTTTTTTCTTCAAAAATGTATTTCTGATAATATTTTTTCCTTCAAAAATGTATTGCTGGTAATATTTTTTTCTTCAAAAATGTATTGCTGGTAATATTTTTTTCACAAAAATATATTTCTGATAATATTTTTTTCTTCAAAAATGTATTTCTGATAATATTTTTTCCTCAAAAATGTATTTCTGATAATATTTTTTCTTCAAAAATGTATTTCTGATAATATTTTTTTCTTCAAAAATGTATTTCTGATAATATTTTTTTCTTCAAAAATGTATTTCTGATAATATTTTTTCTTCAAAAATGTATTGCTGGTAATATTGATTTCTTCAAAAATATATTTCTGATAATATTTTTTTCACAAAAATGTATTTCTGATAATATTTTTTCCTCAAAAATGTATTTCTGATAATATTTTTTCTTCAAAAATATATTTCTGATAAAATTTTTTCCTCAAAAATGTATTTCTGATAATATTTTTTTCTTCAAAAATGTATTTCTGATAATATTTTTTTCTTCAAAAATGTATTGCTGGTAATATTTTTTTCTTCAAAAATGTATTTCTGATAATATTTTTTTCTTCAAAAATGTATTTCTGATAATATTTTTTTCTTCAAGAATGTATTTCTGATAATATTTTTTTCTTCAAAAATGTATTTCTGATAATATTTTTTTCTTCAAAAATGTATTGCTGGTAATATTTTTTTCTTCAAAAATGTATTGCTGGTAATATTTTTTTCACAAAAATATATTTCTGATAATATTTTTTTCTTCAAAAATGTATTTCTGATAATATTTTTTTCTTCAAAAATGTATTTCTGATAATATTTTTTTCTTCAAAAATGTATTGCTGGTAATATTTTTTTCTTCAAAAATGTATTGCTGGTAATATTTTTTTCTTCAAAAATATATTTCTGATAATATTTTTTTCACAAAAATGTATTTCTGATAATATTTTTTTCTTCAAAAATGTATTGCTGGTAATATTTTTTTCTTCAAAAATGTATTTCTGATAATATTTTTTTCTTCAAAAATGTATTGCTGGTAATATTTTTTTCTTCAAAAATGTATTGCTGGTAATATTTTTTTCTTCAAAAATATATTTCTGATAATATTTTTTTCACAAAAATGTATTTCTGATAATATTTTTTTCTTCAAAAATGTATTGCTGGTAATATTTTTTTCTTCAAAAATGTATTTCTGATAATATTTTTTCCTCAAAAATGTATTTCTGATAATATTTTTTTCTTCAATAATGTATTGCTGGTAATATTTTTTTCTTCAAAAATGTATTGCTGGTAATATTTTTTTCTTCAAAAATATATTTCTGATAATATTTTTTTCACAAAAATATATTTCTGATAATATTTTTTTCTTCAAAAATGTATTTCTGATAATATTTTTTCCTCAAAAATGTATTTCTGATAATATTTTTTCTTCAAAAATATATTTCTGATAATATTTTTTCTTCAAAAATGTATTTCTGATAATATTTTTTTCTTCAAAAATGTATTTCTGATAATATTTTTTCCTTCAAAAATGTATTGCTGGTAATATTTTTTTTTTCAAAAATGTATTGCTGGTAATATTTTTTTCACAAAAATATATTTCTGATAATATTTTTTTCTTCAAAAATGTATTTCTGATAATATTTTTTCCTCAAAAATGTATTTCTGATAATATTTTTTCTTCAAAAATGTATTTCTGATAATATTTTTTTCTTCAAAAATGTATTTCTGATAATATTTTTTTCTTCAAAAATGTATTTCTGATAATATTTTTTCTTCAAAAATGTATTGCTGGTAATATTGATTTCTTCAAAAATATATTTCTGATAATATTTTTTTCACAAAAATGTATTTCTGATAATATTTTTTCCTCAAAAATGTATTTCTGATAATATTTTTTCTTCAAAAATATATTTCTGATAAAATTTTTTCCTCAAAAATGTATTTCTGATAATATTTTTTTCTTCAAAAATGTATTTCTGATAATATTTTTTTCTTCAAAAATGTATTGCTGGTAATATTTTTTTCTTCAAAAATGTATTTCTGATAATATTTTTTTCTTCAAAAATGTATTTCTGATAATATTTTTTTCTTCAAGAATGTATTTCTGATAATATTTTTTTCTTCAAAAATGTATTTCTGATAATATTTTTTTCTTCAAAAATGTATTGCTGGTAATATTTTTTTCTTCAAAAATGTATTGCTGGTAATATTTTTTTCACAAAAATATATTTCTGATAATATTTTTTTCTTCAAAAATGTATTTCTGATAATATTTTTTTCTTCAAAAATGTATTTCTGATAATATTTTTTTCTTCAAAAATGTATTGCTGGTAATATTTTTTTCTTCAAAAATGTATTGCTGGTAATATTTTTTTCTTCAAAAATATATTTCTGATAATATTTTTTTCACAAAAATGTATTTCTGATAATATTTTTTTCTTCAAAAATGTATTGCTGGTAATATTTTTTTCTTCAAAAATGTATTTCTGATAATATTTTTTTCTTCAAAAATGTATTGCTGGTAATATTTTTTTCTTCAAAAATGTATTGCTGGTAATATTTTTTTCTTCAAAAATATATTTCTGATAATATTTTTTTCACAAAAATGTATTTCTGATAATATTTTTTTCTTCAAAAATGTATTGCTGGTAATATTTTTTTCTTCAAAAATGTATTTCTGATAATATTTTTTCCTCAAAAATGTATTTCTGATAATATTTTTTTCTTCAATAATGTATTGCTGGTAATATTTTTTTCTTCAAAAATGTATTGCTGGTAATATTTTTTTCTTCAAAAATATATTTCTGATAATATTTTTTTCACAAAAATATATTTCTGATAATATTTTTTTCTTCAAAAATGTATTTCTGATAATATTTTTCCTCAAAAATGTATTTCTGATAATATTTTTTCCTCAAAAATGTATTTCTGATAATATTTTCTTCTTCAAAAATGTATTTCTGATAATATTTTTTCCTCAAAAATGTATTTCTGATAATATTTTCTTCTTCAAAAATGTATTTCTGATAATATTTTTTCCTCAAAAATGTATTTCTGATAATATTTTTTCTTCAAAAATGTATTGCTCGTAATATTTTTTCTTCAAAAATGTATTGCTGATAATATTTTTTTCTCAAAAATGTATTTCTGATAATATTTTTTTCTTCAAATTGTATTGCTGGTAATATTTTTTTCTTCAATAATGTATTGCTGGTAAAATTTTTTTCTTCAAAAATATATTTCTGATAATATTTTTTTCACAAAAATGTATTTCTGATAATATTTTTTTCTTCAAAAATGTATTGCTGGTAATATTTTTTTCTTCAAAAATGTATTTCTGATAATATTTTTTCCTCAAAAATGTATTTCTGATAATATTTTTTTCTTCAATAATGTATTGCTGGTAATATTTTTTTCTTCAAAAATGTATTGCTGGTAATATTGATTTCTTCAAAAATATATTTCTGATAATATTTTTTTCACAAAAATGTATTTCTGATAATATTTTTTCCTCAAAAATATATTTCTGATAATATTTTTTCCTCAAAAATGTATTTCTGATAATATTTTTTCTTCAAAAATGTATTGCTGGTAATATTTTTTTCTTCAAAAATGTATTTCTGATAATATTTTTCCTCAAAAATGTATTTCTGATAATATTTTTTCTTCAAAAATGTATTTCTGATATTTTTTTCTTCAAAAATGTATTGCTGGTAATATTTTTTCATAAAACAATTATAGCTCTTATTAAAACCTATTTTTACTCTTTCATAGTATTTTGACCACAGTTTGGGGCTTAACTATTTGCCCATATTTGCGACCCGAACAAGTGCTACCACCCCGGTTCAGAATAGACCTAGGAACACCAGCAATTAAGAGTAGGACTCCACGCTCCTCAAAACCTCCTTATCAGAGTCCTTGCTGTTGGATGTGGTTTATCGTCTTACCCAGGACGCTCATTTTTCAAGGCGTATTAAGTATATTTTCATTTTTTTTTAATTAATGTTGAAGCATTTGATTGATTATATTATTTCTTACGGTCTCTCAAACTTTTCAGATTATATAAAGACAGTGAATATTTTTACATTGTAAGATTTTTTACGTGGGGTAGATAATAATGGTTTAGTTATACAAGTTTTACTAATTAACCCGTACCTTTCCGAAGGGTATTTGTACACAAGCCAATATAACGAACCCAGCGGGAAAGAAGAACACGGCTCTCCGATAAACTATTTAGAGCCATTATTCATTACACCAGCCGCCCATCCAAGCTTAGAACACTTGGTTTTCCCAAGCGGTCATCCATTTAGGTACTGACTAGCTTCGACGTTGCTAAACTTCTGTGATCCTGTGGGAACCGATGTTTCACCGTGATGTAGACGTAAGCCTAGAGTCCCTAGAGAAAGTGTATACTTTTTTAAACTTATGCCTTTCGATTATCGAAACTCTTCTGTCAGGTTTTGCGTTCTGATGATCAAATTCAACTTTTTCTCGTGTTTCAAAACATCGCTGGGAAGTGTTTTCACAGAAGACGGTAAGCGCGACACTGAGATCGGAAACGTATTGGGATGGCCAAAGACGCATTCCAAAAGCTGGGCAGAGTACTACGAGACAGGGCGATTTCTTTGGTAACAAGGAAAAGCGTACGGAACTGCTACCTGACATCTGTCCTTCTTTACGGCAGCGAATGTTAGACGGTCTCCTCAAAGATGAAGAGACTCGAGGCAACGGAGGTATGGTTCTACAGAAGGATGCTAAGGATATCATGGACCGAGCATGTGGGCAACGATGACGTTTTGGAGATGATGCAAACACGGAGAAAGTTTATACTTAACATCAGGAAGAGGCAGCTGAAATTTCTGGCACACTTAATGAGAAAGTAGGGCTTGGAGAATCTGATACTCACAGGTTGAATAGAGGGAAAGAGACACAAGGGAAGGAAAGTATGACATACCTAGCAAGCTTAATCAAGTGGATAACAGAACAGAGCCTGGGGGAATTAGCAAATGGACAAAACTTATTGAGAGCTACAAGAGATAGGGGTAAATGGAGAGCCATGATCGCCTACGTCCTGAAGGGACACGGCACATAAAGGTCGAAAGAGAGACAAAGGAAAGCACCGCGTGACATACCTAGCAGGCTTAAGCAAGTGGATGACAGAACAGGGTCTGGGGGATGTAGCAAAGGGACAAAAGTCATTGAGAGTTACAAGGAATAGGGAGAAGTGGAGAGCCACGATCGCCTACGTCTTGAAAGGACACGGCACATAAAAATAATGAATCGTCAAGAGATAGACGTGCAATATGAGGGGTGGGGATTATTTCGAGGAACGAGTCAAGAGAGAAATCAAATAATCATGATGGAATCGGTATTCACAGACATTTGCTTCATTTGCTTCTAATGCACCACCGCCAAGTTAAGCAGAAGCCACTGCCCAAGAGTAATCTTCGTAATCTTTGAGATGTCAACGAACACTCGTTGTGGCAACGAACACTCGCTGACACTTTTGTGATGTTAACGAATACTTGTTGCCACTTTTGTAATGCTCGCTGTAGTAGAGACTTTGTAATTGCAGATACAACTATATTAACGCCGTTGAACAATACTGGTGTCAGACGCCTTCGAACAACACTCGCACTAATAGTACTTGCTCGATAATAGCCGCTTGAATAGTAACCACCGAACAGTGATCTGAATAAAGAAATAGTATAGTGAATAGAGTGGAGAATCGCTTTCTTTCTTTCTTTCTTTCGTTTTTTCTCCTTCGCTTTCTTTCTTTCTTTCTTTCTTTCTTTCTCCTTCGCTTTCTTTCTTTCTTCTTTTCTTTCGTTTTTTCTCCTTCCCATTCTTTCTTTCTTTCTCCTTCGCTTTCTTTCTTTCTTTCTTTCTTTCGTTTTTTCTCCTTCGCTTTCTTTCTTTCTTTCTTTCTTTCTTTCGTTTTTTCTCTTTCGCTTTCTTTCTTTCTTTCTTTCTTTCTTTCTTTCTTCTTTGCTTTCTTTCTTTCTTTCGTTATTTTTTCTCCTTCGCTTGCTTTCTTTCTTTTTTTCGTTTTTTCTCCTTCGCTTTCTTTCTTTCTTCTCCTTCTTTCTTTCTTAATTTTATTAAAATGTAACAGCGATTTTGATATATATTTTCCGTCTATCGTCGCAATCAAACATGAACGTCCTTTTGTTTATCTGAGATAATGGCAGGGCGTAAGGTTCATGCTAAATAAGTAACAAATAATAATAATGTTTGTGAAGTCAATGAACACTCGTTGCCACTTATGTAATGTCAACGAATACTTCTTGTCAGTTTTGTAATGCTGGTTGTAGAGAAACGTTGTAGTCGCAAATACAACTATAGTAACGCCGTTGAACAATACTGGTGTCCGACGCCTTCGAATAACACTCGCACTAATACTACTTGCTCGGTAATTCTCTTTCGAAAAGTAACCGGCTAATTTTGATCTGAATAGAGAAATAGTAAAGTGAATAGAGTAGGAAATAGCGGTGTTTATAGTAATTGAGGATACACTAGAAATGCAGATTGGAATAGTAATAGAAGATAGTCTAGAAATAAAGATCCGAATAGTAATAGAGGATAGTCTAGAAATGCAGATTGGAATAGTAATAGAAGATAGTCTAGAAATAAAGATCCGAATAGTAATAGAAGATAGTCTAGAAATAAAGATCCGAATAGTAATAGAGGATAGTCTAGAAATAAATATCCGAATAGTAATAGAGGATAGACTAGAAATGCAGATTGGAATAGTAATAGAGGATAGTCTAGAAATAAAGATCCGAATAGTAATAGACGATAGACTAGAAATAAAGTTCGTTATTCGTCAGCTACTTCCTACATGCGTTTTTTCTATGGTTACGTGGTCTACTTAATTCAATAATGGGATCGCCTGTGTTTACTCACTGGCGATCTATGTTCAAACTCAAGTGTCGGCAGCGACACTTTATTCCTATATAACAGTAATGGATGTTAATATGAGACATTTTCTTATAGGGAAAGATTTCATTGGCTGAACAGCCAGTTCTACTCGAGTTACATGCCTCTTTATATTCTGGACATCTGCCTGGGATAAAAGTGTCGTATCTGTTCTCCACATCTCTAAAGATAATGTTAATATTAGCCGTTTCCTTATAAGAGAAAAATATTTTTAGAATTTATTGACCGCGCAACCAGCGCTACTTGTTGAAATTTATAGAATCTTAATATTAAAACAATTTTTCAGGAGAATAGATATCGCAAGTCCAGTAACTGTTATCGTTCTTTCATTTATTAAGACTTCCTTCTTACCTTTTTGTACGTAGTCGGGACGAACGTGGGCATTTATCTTACTTTTTTTAAAGTTCCACGTGTTATCAATTTTAGTTTCTTCTGTTACTGAAATTACTTAAGAGATGTTTTTTTTATTGATATTTGGTACAATTTGTGATTCGGTTGCGCTTATCCACTAACTTCAAAGAAGTATGAACTTCGCTAAGATATACAGGGGTTGGACAAAATAATTGAAACACTTGTTAAATTCAAAGAAAGTTTATTTAATATGGAGTTGGTCCTCCTTTAGCCTCACATACAGCTTTAATACGTCTAGGAATGGAAGCATACAGCTTTCTGACTTCATCCAGAGGAATTTTCAGTCATTCTTCCATTAACACCTGCTCCAGCTCTTTACGAAACGACGATGGAGGATAGCGGCTCCTAACTTGTTGCTCCAAAATGCACCACAAATGATTAATAATATTGATATCTGTAGATTGGCGAGGCCACTCCATATGTTCTAGCTCACTTTCATGATCATCATACCAATTCTTAACCATTCAAGCGGTATGTATTGGAGCATTATCGTCTTGGAAGATGCAGTCACCATCAGGGGATAAAGTCTGGGACATTGGATGAACATGATCCCCCAAAATGTTCAGGTAATCTTTGCTGTTGATTCTACCACGCAGTGCAAATGTTGGACCGAGACATTTCCATCATATAGCGGCCCAAACTATCACAGATCCACCACCATGCTTCACTGTTGGAAGGCAGTCGGGGTTGTAAGCTTCTTTGGGCTGCCTCCACACATAAAGTTGCCCTGAAGTTGCGAAAAGAGATCAACTGGATTTGTCTGAGAATATGACTTGCTCCCATTGGTCTGCAGACCAGGCGTTGTGATCTCTGCACCAATTCTGAATGTTGCGAGTGGAGAGAAGTTTCCTTGCGGCGGCTCTTCCATGATATCCAGCCTTATGGGGCTCACGACGAACAGTTTTAGTACAAACTGGACTATTCAGATGATTATTCAAATCAGCAGTCACTTTGGCCGCATTTGTCCGATGATTTCTCGCCACATTGCGTTTCAATACACGTCGGTTCCTGTCAGTAAGTTTGCTTGCAAGTCCGGCCCGATTTGCTATGCTTGCTAGATGTTTTACCCTGTTTCTTGAATTGCGTTATAGTTCTTGATATGGTAACTCTTGAAAAACCAAACAGTTTAGCAACCTTAGTGATCGAGGCTCCTACCATGGGAGCTCCAACAATTTGCCCATTTTCGAAATCACACATTTAGCTTACATTTTACTAAATTCTAAAAATAAATAAGCCAAAGACAGTAAATTAGATAAATAAACGTATTTAAATAGATATAAACAGCAATTACGAAGTTTTAGTTAAAGTTCTTAATATAATAGGTCTTTGAAATATAGGAGTGGAATTTGCACCTGTTCCAGTTAATTAGTCAAAACCCTGTAGAAGCTCCATTACTGCTACTAACAATATTATTATTATTATTATTATTATTATTAATATTATTACTTCGAATAATAATAATTGCGGCATTCAAATCCTTAAGGACACATGACACAGTGGATAAAGGCGTTGATTAGATTCAGTGACAGGAGCCAAATAGTTGTAAGTTCAATACCCGGTTAAGGCAGTGGAGGACATGGAGAGGGGAATTAACAGGAGATAACTGATCACTGACATCCATAAGATATGGCACGTGGTACTAGAACAGTTTACCACAGCGAACCAAATAAAAATTCCAGTTCGACATTCCAATCACCTGAAGAAAGCCGGAGCGTACAACAGCCAAAATGTTGTAATAAATATGGCGACAAAGATGAGGACAATAGTCCAAATAATGTAAATAGTGTACATAATACCTCAACTCAGAAATATAGACAGATACTGAAAGGCCGAAACGTTGTGATAAATATGGCAACAAAGATGAGAACAATAGTCCCAATAATGTAAATAGTGTACATAATACCTCATCTCAGAAATATAGACAAACACTGAAAGTCCGAAACATTGTGATAAATATGGCGACAAAGATGAGAACAATAGTCCGAATAATGCAAATAGTGTACATAATACCTCATCTGAGAAATATACACAGATACTGAAAGGCCGAAACGTTGGAATATATACAGAAACAAAGATGAGGAAAATAGTCCGAATAATGTAAATCGTATATATAATACCTCATCTGAGAAATATAGAAAGATACTGAAAGGCCGAAATAATGTAATAAATATGGCAAGAAAGATGAGGACAATAGTCCCAATAATGTAAATAGTCTACATCATGCCTCATCTCAGAAATATAGACAGATACTAAAAGTCCGAAACTTTGTGATAAATATGGCGGCAGAGATGAGAACAATAGTCCGAATAATGTAAATAATGTACAACATACCTCATCTCAGAAATATAGACAGATACTGAAGAGACGAAACGTTGTGATATATATGGCAACAAAGATGAGGACAATAATCCTAATAATGTACAAAATACCTCATTTCAGAAATATAGACAGATACTGAAAGGCCGAAACGTTGTAATAAATATGGCGACAAAGATGAGGACAATAGTCCGAATAATGTAAATAGTGTACATAATAATTTGTCTCAGAAATATAGACAGATACTGAAAGTCCGAAACGTCGTGATATATGTGGCCACAAAGATGAGGTGAATAGTCAGAATAATGTAAACTGTGTACGTAATACCTCATCTGAGAATGATAGACAGATGCCGCTTCATAAGAATGGAAAAATATTAATATAAAACCTGTGATGGCGCATAGAAAAAAGACTGATCGCGAAATCATGATTCGTGACATGGTAATAGAAGATGATGTTGTTGTGTCGTGTCGCATGGATAAATGTCCCGAAATGACCGA
>OZ038508.1:12378683-12383683 GCA_964036315.1 Acanthosepion esculentum | reverse complement strand
TCAGCTTAATTGAGTGTGTGCATTATGTGTATATCTTAGTGTGTAGTAGGGATGTTTTTAATTTCCGAATACGGTTAGCATTGTGGCTTTGTTTGTAGTTAATATTGTTAAGAGTTGGCTTTTTCAATTTTTATTATTAAAGCCTCCATTATTTTTAATCTTTTTTTGCAGATGGATGCAGTTAATATATTTGTGTTTTCTACTAGTATGTTTCTAATGGAGTCCGGTAAATTTGTGTGCCTGTTTAAATGCGTTCTCATGGAGCTGTGGTCAGATAGGTGTAACGTAAGACGTCTAGATAAGCATGTAGTTGTGTAACCGATGTAATTATTCATGAGTCCGGTTTGATCCTTAACGGGCATATGAAATCATAGATAATGTTCGTTCTTTGTAATTTTGACTTAGCTGGTGTGTTGTTATTTTTGAGGATAAGGTTAGCTGTCTTAAATTTTTTATCGTAGATAATTAATTTGATTTTTTTATTCGGGTCAATTCAGGTAGTATATTTCTTTATAATGTGACTTAGTGAGGATTCATTTTGTTTGTAATTCCTATGCATTTTTTTTTGTAATAAATGTTTATGTGATTTTTGACTGTGTGTTCACTATCGTTATTACTTACTTTAGGGAGAAATAGTCTAATTTGGTGGTCGATAAGGTGGTTAGGGAATCCGTTATTGATTAGTGTTTGTTTAACGTTATAACATTCTTTGAGGAAGAGTATTCGAGAGGATGAATTCTGGTGTACTCTTTTTAGAAAGTTTTTTATTACGGCTATTTGTACCTAAGTGGACATTCGCTTTTATAGTTAAGGTGGCAGGAGCTTTTGCTTGTGGGTTTTTTGTATAGTGATGTAATGAAAGTGTTATTGCTGTATTCAACATGGACATCTAAGAATGGAAGTTTGTTTTTTTGGCTGAGTTCATAAGTAAAGTTAAGTACGGAGTTTTTCTTAAATGTGGTCTTAAGTGTGTCTATTTCTTTAATGTTGTTTGCTAAAATAAAAATGTCATCTACGTAGCGAACATATATTTTCGGTTTAGGGACTTGTGTAAATATCGTATTTTCTACGTGGGACATATAATAGTTGGAAAAGCATGGACCGAGTGGATTTCCCATACTAACGCCATTAGTTTGGGTGTAGATATCGCCATTATGGTCATAAAATGGAACTTTAGTTGTGCATGCGCGTAGTAATTTTTAGTATAGATGGTTTGATGATTGACGGAGGGATAGAATTATTAGTATATATAGAATTGAGGATAATGTCAATAGTTTGGTCGGCAGGGACGTTTATAAGTTTTCGACGTCAAGTGATGCTGTTATACGTTGGTTTGTTTTTTTTGTAGATTTTAAAACTTGCAGGAATTCGTGGGTGAATGTGATGCTGTAATTGGTGGGTAGGTATGAAGTAATGATGTCGTTCAAGAATTTTGATAGCTCGTAGATAGGTGTTGGGATCTGAGAAATAATTGGTCGTAGCGGGTATCCTGGTTTATGGGTTTTTATATTTCCATATAAATATGCCGGTTGGTAATCTCCGACATTTTTTGAATTTTCAGGGAACCGACTTCCGCGTTGTGAGCTGTTATTAGTTTGTTGACGGACCTTTTTAAGGTTTCAGTAGGGTTTCTTTTCAGTTTCGTGAATTTAGTTCGATCGTCGACGATATTTTTTAATTTTTGGTGGTAATCGGCTTTATCCAGAATAACGTATGTGTTAGCTTTATCTGCTCGTCTGATGACGATGTCGGGGTTGTTTTTTAGCTCTTTCGCGGCCTTTTTTTAGTTTTTGTGTTAAGATACTACTGTGGTTGTTGCCAGGGGATCGGTTCTTCAAGACTTCGGCTTCGAGTAGGTCTCTCAGGTCTGCATGAACTGCTATGTCTCCATGCGTACTCAGTTGGGATAGTGACTGGTGTAGAATTTCGATTTCAGTTGTCTTAGTGATGAGGTCAAATTTAGGTTGGATGTGACTTTTTGGCCCTAAATTAAAAAATTCTTTTTGGTCATCTCTTAATTTATGGTTGGATAAATTTATATATTTGTCTTCGCTGTTGGGTAGTAAAATGTTTCCTTGGTATAATTTACAAAGCTTTTTAGTAATTATTTGTCTGTGGGTAAAATGGTGCTCGCTGGTGCTAAGGTTGACGTGGTACAATGCTTCATTATATTGAGTTCGGTCAAGGTGTTTTTTAGTATCATGTTATGTTTTTTGTAGATTTTAAAATTTGCAGGAATTCGTGGGTGGATGGCCTCGTTGAATACAGCAATAACACTTTCATTACATCCTTATACAAAAAACCCACCAGCAAAAACTCCTGCCACCTTAACTATAAAAACGAATGTCCACTTAGGTACAAAATAGCCGTAATAAAAAACTTTCTAAAAAGAGCACACCAGAATTCATCCTCTCGAATACTCTTCCTCCAAAAACTTAATAACGTTAAACAAACACTAATCAACAACGGCTTCCCTAACCACCTTATAGACCAACAAATAAGACTATTTCTCCTTAAAGTAAGTAATAACGACAGCGAACACACAGTCAAAAATCACATACATTTATTACAAAAACCAAATGCATAGGAATTACAAACAAGATGAATCCTCACTAAGACATATTATAAAGAAATACACTACCCCAATTGACCCGAATAAAAAAATCAAATTAATTATCTACAATAAAAAATTTAAGACAGCTAACCTTATCGTCAGAAATAACAACACACCAGCTAAGTCAAAATTACAAAGAACGAACATTATCTATGGGTTCAAATGCCCCTTAAGGATCAAATCGGACTCATGAATAATTACATCGGTTACACAACTACATGCTTATCCAGACGTCTTACGTTACACCTATCTGACCACAGCTCCATTAGAACGCATTAAAACATGCACACAAATTTACCGGACTCCATTAGAAACATACTAGTAGAAAACACAAATATATTAACTGCATCCATCTGCAAAAAAAGATTAAAAATAATGGAGGCTTTAATAATAAAAAAGAAAAAGCCAACTCTTAACAATATTAACTACGAACAAAGCCACAATGTGCTAACCGTATTCGGAAATTAAAAACATCCCTACAACACACTAAGACATACACATAATGCACACACTCAATTAAGCTGAAAAATCGAATCATCCTGGATAATGGCTAAAGGTATAGCCGAAAGCACTCGGAAACATAAAACATTTGAACAGTTCTTACACACCCTTTGTCCTGTAAAGAAAGCTCTTGTTCGAACACAAGAAAAATTAAATAAAAAGTTCAATCGTAGTACCTTGTCTGTCGTTTGTAATGAAACATGCATTAACATATATATATATATATATATATATATATATATATATATATATATATATATATATATATATATATATATATAGTTTGCACTACTCGGAGTTTCGTGCCAAACGCAGTATTCGGGTAATTAATTTTTTTAAGCTTTAAAAGAAGATTATATTACGCCAGTATTACGATAATCTGATATATTTTAAAAATAAAATTCATATACATAACTGTGGAAATCATATATTTATGTATTTACACACGCGCGTGCGCACACAGACACATACAGACACACAGACACATACACACAGACACATACACACACAAATATATATATATATATATATATATATATATATATATATATATATACACGAGAGTTGTTCAAAAAGTTTTAAGCTTCACCTAGAACGAAGTGACAGAAAAATACTAAGGCCCATACAAATGAGAGATGTGTGCCACTAATCGAAAAAATGGCCAAAACAGAGGTCAGAGTTCATATATGCTGAGGAGAAGTTTTAGGAGGACCAGGGTGCCACCTTCCTCCGTGATGGGATTGCAATTTTTATGCACCTTTGATCTAAACGCATTGATGTCAAGGGTGACTATATTTTAAAATAGTGAAAAACAGTCTTGTTTCTTCAACTCCTTCTGGGTGAGGCTTAGAACTTTCTGACAGAGAGAGAGAGAGAGAGAGAGAGAGAGAAGAGAGAATTAAGATTATCCTTTTGAGTCCTTCCATCTGTAAAATTCCACATTTTTACCCTGAAAGCATCTCACGAATTTTATGAATCCTCGGTTTCAAAAAGCACCTCCACCACTCCCAAAATTATAACCGCGAAAATAACCGTAACCCTTTGTTCGTGAACAAAAATGAGACCTTTTCATAACCCGTCCCATACCCTGGGAAAATTCGCTACTCCTCTCGCGTAAGGTCACTCAATAGCCGTCACGCATGGTGTGAGTTTTTCTTCCTAAACGTTTTTATTATGAAAGTGTTTACTTTTTAGGTAATAGCTAAAGTTGCTATTAAAGTTGCCTACAAGTATTTGTTCGGGTAGAACAATCAGATAGATAGATAGTTATGAACAGACTGAGATAGATAGATAGATAGATAGATAGATAGATAGATAGATAGATAGATATGCACACTGAGATTGATATGCACACTGAGATAGATATGATTAGATTGATAGATATGATTAGACAAAATATTGACTAGACATATATATATATATATATATATATATATATATATATATATATATATATAGATAGATAGATAGATAGATAGATAGATATGAACAGACCGAGATAGATAGATATGAACAGACCGAGATAGATAGATAGATAGATAGATAGATAGATAGATAGATAGATAGATAGATATGCACACTGAGATAGATATGCACACTGAGATAGATATTAGACTGATAGATATGATTAGACTAAGATATGACTAAACAGAGATAGATAGATAGATAGATAGATATGAACAGACTGAGATAGATAGATAGATAGATAGATAGATATGAACAGACTGAGATAGATAGATAGATAGATAGATAGATAGATAGATAGATAGATAGATAGATAGATATGCACACTGAGATTGATATGCACACTGAGATAGATATGATTAGATTGATAGATATGATTAGACAAAATATTGACTAGACATATATATATATATATATATAT
>OZ038508.1:12328683-12376183 GCA_964036315.1 Acanthosepion esculentum | reverse complement strand
AAATATTATTAAATATGATTTTTAATAAACGACTAAAAATATCGTTTTACATATGAATATCTTTTTGAGTTTGAATTTGTTTTAAAAAAAAAATTGTTTAAAAAACTGCCGATGTTAGCCATTCCCAAAATGTTTGCGATCTCTTGCGTATGAATTATCAATTATGGTCTGGGGTTCATTTTCGTACAGTGGAACTTCAATCGTCGTCAAAGAATTGCTAGTTACATTGACATGTTAAGAAAGGTATCGCTAATTACTGAAGACCCTCGTCTATATGGAGAAAACTGGATTTTCCAGCAGGACAAAGTTGCAATCCACAACGCTCGAAAGTCGAAGGAGTTTTATGGAAAACAATATTCAGCTTTTGAGCCATCTTACCTTTCTCTCCAGATCTAAACGCAGTCGAGAATGTTTGTTGGATGGATGGCAAAGGATGTTTAGAAACATAGATCGAAATTTGAAATTATGGATGCTCTTCGTGCTGCAGTTTATGTATGCTGAGCAAGCATCCCAAGAACCCTCATGCAGAAGTATGCTAAATGTCGTTGTGACTTATTTGTTCTGCATTTTCTATTTTTATTTACATGGTCTTATCTTTATGACTGTTGCAACTAGAGTAAGTTACTGAACAGAATAACCATACGAAGGTTGGTAATGAACGATAATACTTAAGACAAGAACAGCACATATAAGATTCGACAGCGGCGCCTAGAAGTAGTAGTCAACTGCTAGAAGTGAATCAAGTGAATTCCATAATGAATCTCCAACTGCAGAACAACATACAGTATTTACTATTGTGTTTATGTAAATGGGAAGATATCGTCCGTACTTATGCTACAACAATGACTAATCAAAAAATACTTTTTCAATGTTTGGTAAAATTAATAAATTAAAAGCTTTAAAATTTCACTTGTTCGTTGATAAACTACATTTTCTAATTAAATATAAATGTTTCGTAGAGATATTTCGATAAATGTAACAGTATTTTATATTTTTTAACCCTTTTGTATCTGTATCTGTCTATATTTCTGAGACGAGGTATTATGTACACTATTTACATTATTGGGACTATTGTCCTCATTTTGTAGCCATATTTATTACAACGTTTCGGCCTTTCAGTATCTGTCTATATTTCTGAGATGAGGTATTATGTACACTATTTACATTATTCGGACTATTGTCCTCATCTTTGTCGCCATATTTATTACAACGTTTCGGCCTTTCAGTATTTGTCTATATTTCTGAAACGAGGTATTATGTACATTATTTACATTATTCGGACTGTTGTCCTCACCTTTGTCGTCATATATTTTATCACAACGTTTCGGCATTTCAGTATCTGTCTATATTTCTGAGATGAGGTATTATGTACACTATTTACATTATTCAGGCTATTGTCCTCATCTGTGTCGACATATTTATCACAACGTTTCGGCCTTTCAGTATCTGTCTATATTTCTGAGATGAGGTATTATGTACACTATTTACATTATTCGAACTATTGTCCTCATCTGTGTCGACATATTTATTACAACATTTAGGCCTTTCAGTATCTGTCTATATTTCTGAGATGAGGTATTATGTACACTATTTATATTATTCGAACTATTGTCCACATCTTTGTCGCCATATTTATTACAACGTTTCGGCCTTTCAGTATCTGTCTATATTTCTGAGATGAGGTATTATGTACACTATTTACATTATTCGGACTATTGTCCTCATCCTTGTCGCCATATTTATTACAACGTTTCGGCCCTTCAGTATCTGTCTATATTTCTGAGATGCCGTATTATGTACACTATTTACATTATCCGAAATATTGTCCTAATCTTTGTCGCCATATTTATTATAACGTTTCGGCCGGTGTACGCGCCGGCCTTCTTCAGGCGGTTGGAATATAGAATTGAACCCTTTATTTCGCTCACTGGGGTAGACTGTTCAAGTTCCACGTGCCATGTCTAATGGATGTAAGTTATCTCCTGTTAATTCTCCACTGCCTTAATCAGGTATTGAACTCACACTCTTTGGGTCCCTGTCAAGATCTGGATCTAACCAGCGCCTCTCTCCACTGTGTCCTCTATGAATTTCTGGGTATTATAAACCTAATGTCTTCAGCAACCGTTTTTGCCAGTGCTCATATTGCAATTTTTGCTGTTATCATGTGACAGAAGTGTATTTATGAAAATCTCTTTGACTTTGAATTTCTTTTAGTTCTCATGTTAAAATAACTGCCGATTCCGAGCCATTCCCAAAATGCTTACTGATTCTTGTCGTATGTAATAAAATCTTCTCTACATCACATATAGCGTCGACAACTGGATTTACAATTTGTTAAGATTATAATTAGCGATACTTTTAATATATACAATTGGATTGATATGGATTTCCAAGGTAAAGAGGAAAGGGCGAAGAAGAGCGATCTAATAAGAGCAGAGAGAGAGGAAAACAAAGAAAGAAGGAGACAGAGAAGAATCAAAAAGAGGGGGGAGGAAAGAATGAACACGAAAGTTATAACAACTGATGAAAGAAGGGAAAAGAGAGATGGACAGAGAAACGAAGGGAAGTAAGCAGAGAAAAGGACAGCGAGTAAGAGGGAGGCAAAGAGAGTGAAAGGAAGAAAAATGAGTGAGAATGTGTGGAGGGGAGAATGAGTGAGACAAATTGTAGAAGACATAAGAAGAAGAAAAACAGTAGAAAAGACAAAGGAAGAGAAATGCAAAGAATCAGAAAGGCATAGAAAGAGAAAGAAAGGAAAATAAGAAAGAAAGAGAGAAGAAAAAAAAGACGATGAATAGCGAGAGACAGGGAGAGGGAAAGAAAGAGAATTGAAGAATAGTGAGAATCTAAGACTAGCAAATACAGAAGGTATCTATTAGGTTGGTGCAAAAATAATGTCGTTTTCTCACATATGTTAGAACGTCAAAAAACGACATTATTTTTGCACCAACCTAATAGCTATATATATATTCCATAGATAAGAATAGAAATTTATAAATAGGTAGATATTTACACATTGATCGGACTTTTTTCTCTAATCTTCATTATCACATTCACGACGTTTCGACCGTTGTACGCACCGGCCTTCTTCAGCTGACATACGCTGGAATTTTTACCCGAATCCTTTATTTCGTCCAGGAGCGGGAGGTGTTTATTGTTCTAGTTCCACGTGCCATGCCTTTTCAGAATATCTCAGTTTCACTTGTTTCTCTTTAGTATTTACGTTTAGTAGCGTCACGAATATGACAATAAAGATGAGAACAACAGTTCGACCAATGTAAATAGTGTAAATAGCTACTATACCTCATCACAGAAATATAGACAGATGCTGAAGAAAGCCGGGGCGTACAACGGCTGAAACGTCGCGAATATGACAATAAAGATATAGAACAACAGTTCGACCAATGTAAATAGTGTAAATAGTTACAATACCTCATCTCAGAAATATAGACAGATTCTGAAGAAGGCCGGCGCGTACAACGGCTGAAGCGTCGTGAATATGACAATAAAGATGAGGACAACAGTCCGAACAATGTAAATAGTTTAAGTAGTTATAATACCTCATCTCAGAAATATAGACAGATTCTGAAGAAGGCCGGCGCGTACAACGGCTGAAGCGTCGTGAATATGACAATAAAGATGAGGACAACAGTCCGAACAATGTAAATAGTTTAAGTAGTTATAATACCTCATCTCAGAAATATAAACAGATTCTGAAGAAGGCCGGCGCGTACAACCGTTGAAGCGTCGTGAATATGACAATAAAGATGAGGACAACAGTCCGAACAATGTAAATAGTTTAAGTAGTTATAATACCTCATCTCAGAAATATAGACATAGATCGATTGATCGATAGATCGATATGCGTGCTCAAAAGAAGGAAGGCAGAGGAAAGAGGTTCACGGACTGAGAGAGAGATGGTAGAAGGTTCTTATTATTTAAACGCAATCTTTATAGTTCTGATTTAGAGACACATAAAAGAAAGAGAGAAAGAAAGAAAGAAAGAAAGAGAAAGAAAGAAAAAAAGAAAGAAAGAGAAGGAGCGAGTCCAAAGAAAAAAGTAAGATATTAAGAAAAAGAAAGAAAGAAAAAGAGCAAGACGAAAGGAAAAAAAAGAAAGAAAAAGAAAAAGAACGAGGCGAAAGAAAGAGAGAAAGAAAAAAAGTGAGAAATAATAATAATAAAAAAAGAAGGTCAGATAAAAGCTAATAATCATTTATTTTTTTATTCCAAATAAATATTAATGTTTAATTTTATGCACTCATCGGGGAAAAATCCAAGGCCAATTAAAAAAGCAATCAAAGAGTACATACCTCCGCCATCGACATTGTCGCTATAAACTGACAATCAGTTTACAGATCTCAGAAGAAAGATTGTAATAACTGGGCATAAAAATAAATTCCATGGCTGAATACATAGCCTTTCTCCATCTTTGTTAGCGGAACCTAAAAATGAGAGAATGAAAGAGAATAACATATGCGGATATGATGGAGAGAATGAGAGAGTGGCTGTATTTTAGCTTTTAATTATCTATCTTGACTTAATATAGATAATAACTGGCTATTTTTAGTTAAGAAGAAGAAAATAGAGTGTGTGATTGGTAAGAAGAAATACAGAAGGATTGGAGAGAAAAATAAAGAAGAAGACAGTGAAAGAAAGACGTGGTGAAAATGAAAGGAAATGGTAAATAGGAAAAGCGAGGGAGCGAAAGGGAGTGAAGAAGTAAAAATAGAGAGAGAAGAGAAAACGGAAAGAGAGAGGGGGATAAAGAGAGAAAAAATTGTGCGTGAGAAAGACAGAATGGGGCGTAAATAAGAGAGGGTCTACGGGGAATAGAAGAGGAAAGAAAAGAGAAGGAGAAAGAAGAGAGATTATAGTTATGTAGAAATAGAAGGAAATGGAAAAATAAAGAGTGAGGCAGAGTGTGAAATAATAGGGAGGCGACAGAGAGGGAAATAATGAGAGATAAAAAGAGAGACATGTATGAGAAACAGAATAGGAGAAAGAAAATAAAAGTGAGACAGAGAGAAATAAGTATGAAAATGAAAGAAAGAAGGGAAAAACAGAAATAGGTAAGAAAAAGAGGAAGGAGAGTGAGAGATATCATACAGTTAAAGGCAGCTGGGAAAGGACAAAAAAAAAACGGGGAAAGAAAGAAAGAAAGAAAGAAAGAAAGAAAGAAAGAAAGAAAGAAAGAAGGAAGGAAGTTGGTAAAAATGTATAGGTAAGAAAAAGAGAAAGATGGAGAGGAAGCATAATGTAAAAAGGCAGTTGGGAAAGGATAAAAAAGAACGGGAAAAGAAAGAAAGAAAGAAAGAAATAAAGAAAGAAGTGGGAAAGAAAGGTATAGGTAAGAAAAAGAGAAAGGAGAGTGAGAGGAAGCATACGGTTACAGGCAGTTAGAAAAGGACCAAAAAGAAGAGGAAAGAAAGAAAGAAAGAAAGAAAGAAAGAAAGAAAGAAAGAAAGAAAGAAAGAAAGAAAGAAGGAAGGAAGTTGGTAAAAATGTATAGGTAAGAAAAAGAGAAAGATGGAGAGGAAGCATAATGTAAAAAGGCAGTTGGGAAAGGATAAAAAAGAACGGGAAAAGAAAGAAAGAAAGAAAGAAATAAAGAAAGAAGTGGGAAAGAAAGGTATAGGTAAGAAAAAGAGAAAGGAGAGTGAGAGGAAGCATACGGTTACAGGCAGTTAGAAAAGGACCAAAAAGAAGAGGAAAGAAAGAAAGAAAGAAAGAAAGAAAGAAAGAAAGAAAGAAGGAAGGAAGTTGGTAAAAATGTATAGGTAAGAAAAAGAGAAAGATGGAGAGGAAGCATAATGTAAAAAGGCAGTTGGGAAAGGATAAAAAAGAACGGGAAAAGAAAGAAAGAAAGAAAGAAAGAAGTGGGAAAGAAAGGTATAGGTAAGAAAAAGAGAAAGGAGAGTGAGAGGAAGCATACGGTTACAGGCAGTTAGAAAAGGACCAAAAAGAAGAGGAAAGAAAGAAAGAAAGAAAGAAAGAAAGAAAGAAAGAAAGAAAGAAAGAAAGAAAGAAAGAAGGAAGGAAGTTGGTAAAAATGTATAGGTAAGAAAAAGAGAAAGATGGAGAGGAAGCATAATGTAAGAAGGCAGTTGGGAAAGGATAAAAAAGAACGGGAAAAGAAAGAAAGAAAGAAAGAAAGAAAGAAAGAAAGAAGTGGGAAAGAAAGGTATAGGTAAGAAAAAGAGAAAGAAGAGTGAGAGGAAGCATACGGTTACAGGCAGTTAGAAAAGGACCAAAAAGAAGAGGAAAGAAAGAAAGAAAGAAAGAAAGAAAGAAAGAAAGAAAGAAGGAAGGAAGTTGGTAAAAATGTATAGGTAAGAAAAAGAGAAAGATGGAGAGGAAGCATAATGTAAAAAGGCAGTTGGGAAAGGATAAAAAAGAACGGGAAAAGAAAGAAAGAAAGAAAGAAATAAAGAAAGAAGTGGGAAAGAAAGGTATAGGTAAGAAAAAGAGAAAGGAGAGTGAGAGGAAGCATACGGTTACAGGCAGTTAGAAAAGGACCAAAAAGAAGAGGAAAGAAAGAAAGAAAGAAAGAAAGAAAGAAAGAAAGAAAGAAAGAAAGAAAGAAGGAAGGAAGTTGGTAAAAATGTATAGGTAAGAAAAAGAGAAAGATGGAGAGGAAGCATAATGTAAAAAGGCAGTTGGGAAAGGATAAAAAAGAACGGGAAAAGAAAGAAAGAAAGAAAGAAAGAAAGAAAGAAAGAAGTGGGAAAGAAAGGTATAGGTAAGAAAAAGAGAAAGGAGAGTGAGAGGAAGCATACGGTTACAGGCAGTTAGAAAAGGACCAAAAAGAAGAGGAAAGAAAGAAAGAAAGAAAGAAAGAAAGAAAGAAAGAAAGAAAGAAAGAAAGAAGGAAGGAAGTTGGTAAAAATGTATAGGTAAGAAAAAGAGAAAGATGGAGAGGAAGCATAATGTAAAAAGGCAGTTGGGAAAGGATAAAAAAGAACGGGAAAAGAAAGAAAGAAAGAAAGAAATAAAGAAAGAAGTGGGAAAGAAAGGTATAGGTAAGAAAAAGAGAAAGGAGAGTGAGAGGAAGCATACGGTTACAGGCAGTTAGAAAAGGACCAAAAAGAAGAGGAAAGAAAGAAAGAAAGAAAGAAAGAAAGAAAGAAAGAAAGAAGGAAGGAAGTTGGTAAAAATGTATAGGTAAGAAAAAGAGAAAGATGGAGAGGAAGCATAATGTAAAAAGGCAGTTGGGAAAGGATAAAAAAGAACGGGAAAAGAAAGAAAGAAAGAAAGAAATAAAGAAAGAAGTGGGAAAGAAAGGTATAGGTAAGAAAAAGAGAAAGGAGAGTGAGAGGAAGCATACGGTTACAGGCAGTTAGAAAAGGACCAAAAAGAAGAGGAAAGAAAGAAAGAAAGAAAGAAAGAAAGAAAGAAAGAAAGAAAGAAAGAAAGAAAGAAGGAAGGAAGTTGGTAAAAATGTATAGGTAAGAAAAAGAGAAAGATGGAGAGGAAGCATAATGTAAAAAGGCAGTTGGGAAAGGATAAAAAAGAACGGGAAAAGAAAGAAAGAAAGAAAGAAAGAAAGAAAGAAAGAAGTGGGAAAGAAAGGTATAGGTAAGAAAAAGAGAAAGAAGAGTGAGAGGAAGCATACGGTTACAGGCAGTTAGAAAAGGACCAAAAAGAAGAGGAAAGAAAGAAAGAAAGAAAGAAAGAAAGAAAGAAAGAAAGAAAGAAGGAAGGAAGTTGGTAAAAATGTATAGGTAAGAAAAAGAGAAAGATGGAGAGGAAGCATAATGTAAAAAGGCAGTTGGGAAAGGATAAAAAAGAACGGGAAAAGAAAGAAAGAAAGAAAGAAATAAAGAAAGAAGTGGGAAAGAAAGGTATAGGTAAGAAAAAGAGAAAGGAGAGTGAGAGGAAGCATACGGTTACAGGCAGTTAGAAAAGGACCAAAAAGAAGAGGAAAGAAAGAAAGAAAGAAAGAAAGAAAGAAAGAAAGAAAGAAAGAAAGAAAGAAAGAAGGAAGGAAGTTGGTAAAAATGTATAGGTAAGAAAAAGAGAAAGATGGAGAGGAAGCATAATGTAAAAAGGCAGTTGGGAAAGGATAAAAAAGAACGGGAAAAGAAAGAAAGAAAGAAAGAAATAAAGAAAGAAGTGGGAAAGAAAGGTATAGGTAAGAAAAAGAGAAAGGAGAGTGAGAGGAAGCATACGGTTACAGGCAGTTAGAAAAGGACCAAAAAGAAGAGGAAAGAAAGAAAGAAAGAAAGAAAGAAAGAAAGAAAGAAAGAAAGAAAGAAGGAAGGAAGTTGGTAAAAATGTATAGGTAAGAAAAAGAGAAAGATGGAGAGGAAGCATAATGTAAAAAGGCAGTTGGGAAAGGATAAAAAAGAACGGGAAAAGAAAGAAAGAAAGAAAGAAATAAAGAAAGAAGTGGGAAAGAAAGGTATAGGTAAGAAAAAGAGAAAGGAGAGTGAGAGGAAGCATACGGTTACAGGCAGTTAGAAAAGGACCAAAAAGAAGAGGAAAGAAAGAAAGAAAGAAAGAAAGAAAGAAAGAAAGAAAGAAAGAAAGAAAGAAAGAAGGAAGGAAGTTGGTAAAAATGTATAGGTAAGAAAAAGAGAAAGATGGAGAGGAAGCATAATGTAAAAAGGCAGTTGGGAAAGGATAAAAAAGAACGGGAAAAGAAAGAAAGAAAGAAATAAAGAAAGAAGTGGGAAAGAAAGGTATAGGTAAGAAAAAGAGAAAGGAGAGTGAGAGGAAGCATACGGTTACAGGCAGTTAGAAAAGGACCAAAAAGAAGAGGAAAGAAAGAAAGAAAGAAAGAAAGAAAGAAAGAAAGAAAGAAAGAAAGAAAGAAAGAAAGAAGGAAGGAAGTTGGTAAAAATGTATAGGTAAGAAAAAGAGAAAGATGGAGAGGAAGCATAATGTAAAAAGGCAGTTGGGAAAGGATAAAAAAGAACGGGAAAAGAAAGAAAGAAAGAAAGAAAGAAAGAAAGAAAGAAGTGGGAAAGAAAGGTATAGGTAAGAAAAAGAGAAAGAAGAGTGAGAGGAAGCATACGGTTACAGGCAGTTAGAAAAGGACCAAAAAGAAGAAGAAAGAAAGAAAGAAAGAAAGAAAGAAAGAAAGAAAGAAAGAAAGAAAGAAGGAAGGAAGTTGGTAAAAATGTATAGGTAAGAAAAAGAGAAAGATGGAGAGGAAGCATAATGTAAAAAGGCAGTTGGGAAAGGATAAAAAAGAACGGGAAAAGAAAGAAAGAAAGAAAGAAAGAAAGAAGTGGGAAAGAAAGGTATAGGTAAGAAAAAGAGAAAGGAGAGTGAGAGGAAGCATACGGTTACAGGCAGTTAGAAAAGGACCAAAAAGAAGAGGAAAGAAAGAAAGAAAGAAAGAAAGAAAGAAAGAAAGAAAGAAAGAAAGAAAGAAGGAAGGAAGTTGGTAAAAATGTATAGATAAGAAAAAGAGAAAGATGGAGAGGAAGCATAATGTAAAAAGGCAGTTGGGAAAGGATAAAAAAGAACGGGAAAAGAAAGAAAGAAAGAAAGAAATAAAGAAAGAAGTGGGAAAGAAAGGTATAGGTAAGAAAAAGAGAAAGGAGAGTGAGAGGAAGCATACGGTTACAGGCAGTTAGAAAAGGACCAAAAAGAAGAGGAAAGAAAGAAAGAAAGAAAGAAAGAAAGAAAGAAAGAAGGAAGGAAGTTGGTAAAAATGTATAGGTAAGAAAAAGAGAAAGATGGAGAGGAAGCATAATGTAAAAAGGCAGTTGGGAAAGGATAAAAAAGAACGGGAAAAGAAAGAAAGAAAGAAAGAAAGAAAGAAAGAAAGAAAGAAGTGGGAAAGAAAGGTATAGGTAAGAAAAAGAGAAAGGAGAGTGAGAGGAAGCATACGGTTACAGGCAGTTAGAAAAGGACCAAAAAGAAGAGGAAAGAAAGAAAGAAAGAAAGAAAGAAAGAAAGAAAGAAAGAAAGAAAGAAAGAAGGAAGGAAGTTGGTAAAAATGTATAGGTAAGAAAAAGAGAAAGATGGAGAGGAAGCATAATGTAAAAAGGCAGTTGGGAAAGGATAAAAAAGAACGGGAAAAGAAAGAAAGAAAGAAAGAAATAAAGAAATAAAGAAAGAAGTGGGAAAGAAAGGTATAGGTAAGAAAAAGAGAAAGGAGAGTGAGAGGAAGCATACGGTTACAGGCAGTTAGAAAAGGACCAAAAAGAAGAGGAAAGAAAGAAAGAAAGAAAGAAAGAAAGAAAGAAAGAAAGAAAGAAAGAAAGAAGGAAGGAAGTTTGTAAAAATGTATAGGTAAGAAAAAGAGAAAGATGGAGAGGAAGCATAATGTAAAAAGGCAGTTGGGAAAGGATAAAAAAGAACGGGAAAAGAAAGAAAGAAAGAAAGAAAGAAAGAAAGAAGTGGGAAAGAAAGGTATAGGTAAGAAAAAGAGAAAGGAGAGTGAGAGGAAGCATACGGTTACAGGCAGTTAGAAAAGGACCAAAAAGAAGAGGAAAGAAAGAAAGAAAGAAAGAAAGAAAGAAAGAAAGAAAGAAAGAAAGAAGGAAGGAAGTTGGTAAAAATGTATAGGTAAGAAAAAGAGAAAGATGGAGAGGAAGCATAATGTAAAAAGGCAGTTGGGAAAGGATAAAAAAGAACGGGAAAAGAAAGAAAGAAAGAAAGAAATAAAGAAATAAAGAAAGAAGTGGGAAAGAAAGGTATAGGTAAGAAAAAGAGAAAGGAGAGTGAGAGGAAGCATACGGTTACAGGCAGTTAGAAAAGGACCAAAAAGAAGAGGAAAGAAAGAAAGAAAGAAAGAAAGAAAGAAAGAAAGAAGGAAGGAAGTTGGTAAAAATGTATAGGTAAGAAAAAGAGAAAGATGGAGAGGAAGCATAATGTAAAAAGGCAGTTGGGAAAGGATAAAAAAGAACGGGAAAAGAAAGAAAGAAAGAAAGAAATAAAGAAAGAAGTGGGAAAGAAAGGTATAGGTAAGAAAAAGAGAAAGGAGAGTGAGAGGAAGCATACGGTTACAGGCAGTTAGAAAAGGACCAAAAAGAAGAGGAAAGAAAGAAAGAAAGAAAGAAAGAAAGAAAGAAAGAAAGAAGGAAGGAAGTTGGTAAAAATGTATAGGTAAGAAAAAGAGAAAGATGGAGAGGAAGCATAATGTAAAAAGGCAGTTGGGAAAGGATAAAAAAGAACGGGAAAAGAAAGAAAGAAAGAAAGAAAGAAGTGGGAAAGAAAGGTATAGGTAAGAAAAAGAGAAAGGAGAGTGAGAGGAAGCATACGGTTACAGGCAGTTAGAAAAGGACCAAAAAGAAGAGGAAAGAAAGAAAGAAAGAAAGAAAGAAAGAAAGAAAGAAAGAAAGAAGGAAGGAAGTTGGTAAAAATGTATAGGTAAGAAAAAGAGAAAGATGGAGAGGAAGCATAATGTAAAAAGGCAGTTGGGAAAGGATAAAAAAGAACGGGAAAAGAAAGAAAGAAAGAAAGAAAGAAAGAAAGAAGTGGGAAAGAAAGGTATAGGTAAGAAAAAGAGAAAGGAGAGTGAGAGGAAGCATACGGTTACAGGCAGTTAGAAAAGGACCAAAAAGAAGAGGAAAGAAAGAAAGAAAGAAAGAAAGAAAGAAAGAAAGAAAGAAAGAAAGAAGGAAGGAAGTTGGTAAAAATGTATAGGTAAGAAAAAGAGAAAGATGGAGAGGAAGCATAATGTAAGAAGGCAGTTGGGAAAGGATAAAAAAGAACGGGAAAAGAAAGAAAGAAAGAAAGAAAGAAAGAAAGAAAGAAGTGGGAAAGAAAGGTATAGGTAAGAAAAAGAGAAAGAAGAGTGAGAGGAAGCATACGGTTACAGGCAGTTAGAAAAGGACCAAAAAGAAGAGGAAAGAAAGAAAGAAAGAAAGAAAGAAAGAAAGAAAGAAGGAAGGAAGTTGGTAAAAATGTATAGGTAAGAAAAAGAAAAAGATGGAGAGGAAGCATAATGTAAAAAGGCAGTTGGGAAAGGATAAAAAAGAACGGGAAAAGAAAGAAAGAAAGAAAGAAATAAAGAAAGAAGTGGGAAAGAAAGGTATAGGTAAGAAAAAGAGAAAGGAGAGTGAGAGGAAGCATACGGTTACAGGCAGTTAGAAAAGGACCAAAAAGAAGAGGAAAGAAAGAAAGAAAGAAAGAAAGAAAGAAAGAAAGAAAGAAAGAAGGAAGGAAGTTGGTAAAAATGTATAGGTAAGAAAAAGAGAAAGATGGAGAGGAAGCATAATGTAAAAAGGCAGTTGGGAAAGGATAAAAAAGAACGGGAAAAGAAAGAAAGAAAGAAAGAAAGAAAGAAAGAAGTGGGAAAGAAAGGTATAGGTAAGAAAAAGAGAAAGGAGAGTGAGAGGAAGCATACGGTTACAGGCAGTTAGAAAAGGACCAAAAAGAAGAGGAAAGAAAGAAAGAAAGAAAGAAAGAAAGAAAGAAAGAAAGAAAGAAAGAAAGAAGGAAGGAAGTTGGTAAAAATGTATAGGTAAGAAAAAGAGAAAGATGGAGAGGAAGCATAATGTAAAAAGGCAGTTGGGAAAGGATAAAAAAGAACGGGAAAAGAAAGAAAGAAAGAAAGAAATAAAGAAAGAAGTGGGAAAGAAAGGTATAGGTAAGAAAAAGAGAAAGGAGAGTGAGAGGAAGCATACGGTTACAGGCAGTTAGAAAAGGACCAAAAAGAAGAGGAAAGAAAGAAAGAAAGAAAGAAAGAAAGAAAGAAAGAAAGAAGGAAGGAAGTTGGTAAAAATGTATAGGTAAGAAAAAGAGAAAGATGGAGAGGAAGCATAATGTAAAAAGGCAGTTGGGAAAGGATAAAAAAGAACGGGAAAAGAAAGAAAGAAAGAAAGAAAGAAAGAAAGAAGTGGGAAAGAAAGGTATAGGTAAGAAAAAGAGAAAGAAGAGTGAGAGGAAGCATACGGTTACAGGCAGTTAGAAAAGGACCAAAAAGAAGAGGAAAGAAAGAAAGAAAGAAAGAAAGAAAGAAAGAAAGAAAGAAGGAAGGAAGTTGGTAAAAATGTATAGGTAAGAAAAAGAGAAAGATGGAGAGGAAGCATAATGTAAAAAGGCAGTTGGGAAAGGATAAAAAAGAACGGGAAAAGAAAGAAAGAAAGAAAGAAATAAAGAAAGAAGTGGGAAAGAAAGGTATAGGTAAGAAAAAGAGAAAGGAGAGTGAGAGGAAGCATACGGTTACAGGCAGTTAGAAAAGGACCAAAAAGAAGAGGAAAGAAAGAAAGAAAGAAAGAAAGAAAGAAAGAAAGAAAGAAAGAAAGAAAGAAAGAAGGAAGGAAGTTGGTAAAAATGTATAGGTAAGAAAAAGAGAAAGATGGAGAGGAAGCATAATGTAAAAAGGCAGTTGGGAAAGGATAAAAAAGAACGGGAAAAGAAAGAAAGAAAGAAAGAAATAAAGAAAGAAGTGGGAAAGAAAGGTATAGGTAAGAAAAAGAGAAAGGAGAGTGAGAGGAAGCATACGGTTACAGGCAGTTAGAAAAGGACCAAAAAGAAGAGGAAAGAAAGAAAGAAAGAAAGAAAGAAAGAAAGAAAGAAAGAAAGAAGGAAGGAAGTTGGTAAAAATGTATAGGTAAGAAAAAGAGAAAGATGGAGAGGAAGCATAATGTAAAAAGGCAGTTGGGAAAGGATAAAAAAGAACGGGAAAAGAAAGAAAGAAAGAAAGAAATAAAGAAAGAAGTGGGAAAGAAAGGTATAGGTAAGAAAAAGAGAAAGGAGAGTGAGAGGAAGCATACGGTTACAGGCAGTTAGAAAAGGACCAAAAAGAAGAGGAAAGAAAGAAAGAAAGAAAGAAAGAAAGAAAGAAAGAAAGAAAGAAAGAAAGAAAGAAAGAAGGAAGGAAGTTGGTAAAAATGTATAGGTAAGAAAAAGAGAAAGATGGAGAGGAAGCATAATGTAAAAAGGCAGTTGGGAAAGGATAAAAAAGAACGGGAAAAGAAAGAAAGAAAGAAATAAAGAAAGAAGTGGGAAAGAAAGGTATAGGTAAGAAAAAGAGAAAGGAGAGTGAGAGGAAGCATACGGTTACAGGCAGTTAGAAAAGGACCAAAAAGAAGAGGAAAGAAAGAAAGAAAGAAGAAAGAAAGAAAGAAAGAAAGAAAGAAAGAAAGAAAGAAGGAAGGAAGTTGGTAAAAATGTATAGGTAAGAAAAAGAGAAAGATGGAGAGGAAGCATAATGTAAAAAGGCAGTTGGGAAAGGATAAAAAAGAACGGGAAAAGAAAGAAAGAAAGAAAGAAAGAAAGAAAGAAGTGGGAAAGAAAGGTATAGGTAAGAAAAAGAGAAAGAAGAGTGAGAGGAAGCATACGGTTACAGGCAGTTAGAAAAGGACCAAAAAGAAGAAGAAAGAAAGAAAGAAAGAAAGAAAGAAAGAAAGAAAGAAAGAAAGAAAGAAGGAAGGAAGTTGGTAAAAATGTATAGGTAAGAAAAAGAGAAAGATGGAGAGGAAGCATAATGTAAAAAGGCAGTTGGGAAAGGATAAAAAAGAACGGGAAAAGAAAGAAAGAAAGAAAGAAAGAAAGAAGTGGGAAAGAAAGGTATAGGTAAGAAAAAGAGAAAGGAGAGTGAGAGGAAGCATACGGTTACAGGCAGTTAGAAAAGGACCAAAAAGAAGAGGAAAGAAAGAAAGAAAGAAAGAAAGAAAGAAAGAAAGAAAGAAAGAAAGAAAGAAAGAAAGAAGGAAGGAAGTTGGTAAAAATGTATAGATAAGAAAAAGAGAAAGATGGAGAGGAAGCATAATTTAAAAAGGCAGTTGGGAAAGGATAAAAAAGAACGGGAAAAGAAAGAAAGAAAGAAAGAAATAAAGAAAGAAGTGGGAAAGAAAGGTATAGGTAAGAAAAAGAGAAAGGAGAGTGAGAGGAAGCATACGGTTACAGGCAGTTAGAAAAGGACCAAAAAGAAGAGGAAAGAAAGAAAGAAAGAAAGAAAGAAAGAAAGAAAGAAGGAAGGAAGTTGGTAAAAATGTATAGGTAAGAAAAGAGAAAGATGGAGAGGAAGCATAATGTAAAAAGGCAGTTGGGAAAGGATAAAAAAGAACGGGAAAAGAAAGAAAGAAAGAAAGAAAGAAAGAAAGAAGTGGGAAAGAAAGGTATAGGTAAGAAAAAGAGAAAGGAGAGTGAGAGGAAGCATACGGTTACAGGCAGTTAGAAAAGGACCAAAAGAAGAGGAAAGAAAGAAAGAAAGAAAGAAAGAAAGAAAGAAAGAAAGAAAGAAAGAAAGAAAGAAAGAAGGAAGGAAGTTGGTAAAAATGTATAGATAAGAAAAAGAGAAAGATGGAGAGGAAGCATAATGTAAAAAGGCAGTTGGGAAAGGATAAAAAAGAACGGGAAAAGAAAGAAAGAAAGAAAGAAATAAAGAAAGAAGTGGGAAAGAAAGGTATAGGTAAGAAAAAGAGAAAGGAGAGTGAGAGGAAGCATACGGTTACAGGCAGTTAGAAAAGGACCAAAAAGAAGAGGAAAGAAAGAAAGAAAGAAAGAAAGAAAGAAAGAAAGAAGGAAGGAAGTTGGTAAAAATGTATAGGTAAGAAAAAGAGAAAGATGGAGAGGAAGCATAATGTAAAAAGGCAGTTGGGAAAGGATAAAAAAGAACGGGAAAAGAAAGAAAGAAAGAAAGAAAGAAAGAAAGAAATAAAGAAAGAAGTGGGAAAGAAAGGTATAGGTAAGAAAAAGAGAAAGGAGAGTGAGAGGAAGCATACGGTTACAGGCAGTTAGAAAAGGACCAAAAAGAAGAGGAAAGAAAGAAAGAAAGAAAGAAAGAAAGAAAGAAAGAAAGAAAGAAAGAAGGAAGGAAGTTGGTAAAAATGTATAGGTAAGAAAAAGAGAAAGATGGAGAGGAAGCATAATGTAAAAAGGCAGTTGGGAAAGGATAAAAAAGAACGGGAAAAGAAAGAAAGAAAGAAAGAAAGAAAGAAAGAAAGAAGTGGGAAAGAAAGGTATAGGTAAGAAAAAGAGAAAGGAGAGTGAGAGGAAGCATACGGTTACAGGCAGTTAGAAAAGGACCAAAAAGAAGAGGAAAGAAAGAAAGAAAGAAAGAAAGAAAGAAAGAAAGAAAGAAATAAAGAAGGAAGGAAGTTGGTAAAAATGTATAGGTAAGAAAAAGAGAAAGATGGAGAGGAAGCATAATGTAAAAAGGCAGTTGGGAAAGGATAAAAAAGAACGGGAAAAGAAAGAAAGAAAGAAAGAAAGAAAGAAAGAAATAAAGAAAGAAGTGGGAAAGAAAGGTATAGGTAAGAAAAAGAGAAAGGAGAGTGAGAGGAAGCATACGGTTACAGGCAGTTAGAAAAGGACCAAAAAGAAGAGGAAAGAAAGAAAGAAAGAAAGAAAGAAAGAAAGAAAGAAGGAAGGAAGTTGGTAAAAATGTATAGGTAAGAAAAAGAGAAAGATGGAGAGGAAGCATAATGTAAAAAGGCAGTTGGGAAAGGATAAAAAAGAACGGGAAAAGAAAGAAAGAAAGAAAGAAAGAAAGAAAGAAGTGGGAAAGAAAGGTATAGGTAAGAAAAAGAGAAAGGAGAGTGAGAGGAAGCATACGGTTACAGGCAGTTAGAAAAGGACCAAAAAGAAGAGGAAAGAAAGAAAGAAAGAAAGAAAGAAAGAAAGAAAGAAAGAAATAAAGAAGGAAGGAAGTTGGTAAAAATGTATAGGTAAGAAAAAGAGAAAGATGGAGAGGAAGCATAATGTAAAAAGGCAGTTGGGAAAGGATAAAAAAGAACGGGAAAAGAAAGAAAGAAAGAAAGAAAGAAAGAAAGAAATAAAGAAAGAAGTGGGAAAGAAAGGTATAGGTAAGAAAAAGAGAAAGGAGAGTGAGAGGAAGCATACGGTTACAGGCAGTTAGAAAAGGACCAAAAAGAAGAGGAAAGAAAGAAAGAAAGAAAGAAAGAAAGAAAGAAAGAAGGAAGGAAGTTGGTAAAAATGTATAGGTAAGAAAAAGAGAAAGATGGAGAGGAAGCATAATGTAAAAAGGCAGTTGGGAAAGGATAAAAAAGAACGGGAAAAGAAAGAAAGAAAGAAAGAAAGAAAGAAAGAAGTGGGAAAGAAAGGTATAGGTAAGAAAAAGAGAAAGGAGAGTGAGAGGAAGCATACGGTTACAGGCAGTTAGAAAAGGACCAAAAAGAAGAGGAAAGAAAGAAAGAAAGAAAGAAAGAAAGAAAGAAAGAAAGAAAGAAAGAAAGAAAGAAAGAAGGAAGGAAGTTGGTAAAAATGTATAGATAAGAAAAAGAGAAAGATGGAGAGGAAGCATAATGTAAAAAGGCAGTTGGGAAAGGATAAAAAAGAACGGGAAAAGAAAGAAAGAAAGAAAGAAATAAAGAAAGAAGTGGGAAAGAAAGGTATAGGTAAGAAAAAGAGAAAGGAGAGTGAGAGGAAGCATACGGTTACAGGCAGTTAGAAAAGGACCAAAAAGAAGAGGAAAGAAAGAAAGAAAGAAAGAAAGAAAGAAAGAAAGAAGGAAGGAAGTTGGTAAAAATGTATAGGTAAGAAAAAGAGAAAGATGGAGAGGAAGCATAATGTAAAAAGGCAGTTGGGAAAGGATAAAAAAGAACGGGAAAAGAAAGAAAGAAAGAAAGAAAGAAAGAAAGAAATAAAGAAAGAAGTGGGAAAGAAAGGTATAGGTAAGAAAAAGAGAAAGGAGAGTGAGAGGAAGCATACGGTTACAGGCAGTTAGAAAAGGACCAAAAAGAAGAGGAAAGAAAGAAAGAAAGAAAGAAAGAAAGAAAGAAAGAAAGAAAGAAAGAAGGAAGGAAGTTGGTAAAAATGTATAGGTAAGAAAAAGAGAAAGATGGAGAGGAAGCATAATGTAAAAAGGCAGTTGGGAAAGGATAAAAAAGAACGGGAAAAGAAAGAAAGAAAGAAAGAAAGAAAGAAAGAAAGAAGTGGGAAAGAAAGGTATAGGTAAGAAAAAGAGAAAGGAGAGTGAGAGGAAGCATACGGTTACAGGCAGTTAGAAAAGGACCAAAAAGAAGAGGAAAGAAAGAAAGAAAGAAAGAAAGAAAGAAAGAAAGAAAGAAATAAAGAAGGAAGGAAGTTGGTAAAAATGTATAGGTAAGAAAAAGAGAAAGATGGAGAGGAAGCATAATGTAAAAAGGCAGTTGGGAAAGGATAAAAAAGAACGGGAAAAGAAAGAAAGAAAGAAAGAAAGAAAGAAAGAAGTGGGAAAGAAAGGTATAGGTAAGAAAAAGAGAAAGGAGAGTGAGAGGAAGCATACGGTTACAGGCAGTTAGAAAAGGACCAAAAAGAAGAGGAAAGAAAGAAAGAAAGAAAGAAAGAAAGAAAGAAAGAAAGAAAGAAAGAAAGAAAGAAAGAAGGAAGGAAGTTGGTAAAAATGTATAGGTAAGAAAAAGAGAAAGATGGAGAGGAAGCATAATGTAAAAAGGCAGTTGGGAAAGGATAAAAAAGAACGGGAAAAGAAAGAAAGAAAGAAAGAAATAAAGAAATAAAGAAAGAAGTGGGAAAGAAAGGTATAGGTAAGAAAAAGAGAAAGGAGAGTGAGAGGAAGCATACGGTTACAGGCAGTTAGAAAAGGACCAAAAAGAAGAGGAAAGAAAGAAAGAAAGAAAGAAAGAAAGAAAGAAAGAAAGAAGGAAGGAAGTTGGTAAAAATGTATAGGTAAGAAAAAGAGAAAGATGGAGAGGAAGCATAATGTAAAAAGGCAGTTGGGAAAGGATAAAAAAGAACGGGAAAAGAAAGAAAGAAAGAAAGAAATAAAGAAAGAAGTGGGAAAGAAAGGTATAGGTAAGAAAAAGAGAAAGGAGAGTGAGAGGAAGCATACGGTTACAGGCAGTTAGAAAAGGACCAAAAAGAAGAGGAAAGAAAGAAAGAAAGAAAGAAAGAAAGAAAGAAAGAAAGAAAGAAAGAAAGAAGGAAGGAAGTTGGTAAAAATGTATAGGTAAGAAAAAGAGAAAGATGGAGAGGAAGCATAATGTAAAAAGGCAGTTGGGAAAGGATAAAAAAGAACGGGAAAAGAAAGAAAGAAAGAAAGAAAGAAAGAAAGAAAGAAAGAAGTGGGAAAGAAAGGTATAGGTAAGAAAAAGAGAAAGGAGAGTGAGAGGAAGCATACGGTTACAGGCAGTTAGAAAAGGACCAAAAAGAAGAGGAAAGAAAGAAAGAAAGAAAGAAAGAAAGAAAGAAAGAAAGAAAGAAAGAAAGAAGGAAGGAAGTTGGTAAAAATGTATAGGTAAGAAAAAGAGAAAGATGGAGAGGAAGCATAATGTAAAAAGGCAGTTGGGAAAGGATAAAAAAGAACGGGAAAAGAAAGAAAGAAAGAAAGAAATAAAGAAATAAAGAAAGAAGTGGGAAAGAAAGGTATAGGTAAGAAAAAGAGAAAGGAGAGTGAGAGGAAGCATACGGTTACAGGCAGTTAGAAAAGGACCAAAAAGAAGAGGAAAGAAAGAAAGAAAGAAAGAAAGAAAGAAAGAAGGAAGGAAGTTGGTAAAAATGTATAGGTAAGAAAAAGAGAAAGATGGAGAGGAAGCATAATGTAAAAAGGCAGTTGGGAAAGGATAAAAAAGAACGGGAAAAGAAAGAAAGAAAGAAAGAAATAAAGAAAGAAGTGGGAAAGAAAGGTATAGGTAAGAAAAAGAGAAAGGAGAGTGAGAGGAAGCATACGGTTACAGGCAGTTAGAAAAGGACCAAAAAGAAGAGGAAAGAAAGAAAGAAAGAAAGAAAGAAAGAAAGAAAGAAAGAAAGAAGGAAGGAAGTTGGTAAAAATGTATAGGTAAGAAAAAGAGAAAGATGGAGAGGAAGCATAATGTAAAAAGGCAGTTGGGAAAGGATAAAAAAGAACGGGAAAAGAAAGAAAGAAAGAAAGAAAGAAAGAAAGAAAGAAGTGGGAAAGAAAGGTATAGGTAAGAAAAAGAGAAAGGAGAGTGAGAGGAAGCATACGGTTACAGGCAGTTAGAAAAGACCAAAAAGAAGAGGAAAGAAAGAAAGAAAGAAAGAAAGAAAGAAAGAAAGAAAGAAAGAAATAAAGAAGGAAGGAAGTTGGTAAAAATGTATAGGTAAGAAAAAGAGAAAGATGGAGAGGAAGCATAATGTAAAAAGGCAGTTGGGAAAGGATAAAAAAGAACGGGAAAAGAAAGAAAGAAAGAAAGAAATAAAGAAAGAAGTGGGAAAGAAAGGTATAGGTAAGAAAAAGAGAAAGGAGAGTGAGAGGAAGCATACGGTTACAGGCAGTTAGAAAAGGACCAAAAAGAAGAGGAAAGAAAGAAAGAAAGAAAGAAAGAAAGAAAGAAAGAAGGAAGGAAGTTGGTAAAAATGTATAGGTAAGAAAAAGAGAAAGATGGAGAGGAAGCATAATGTAAAAAGGCAGTTGGGAAAGGATAAAAAAGAACGGGAAAAGAAAGAAAGAAAGAAAGAAATAAAGAAAGAAGTGGGAAAGAAAGGTATAGGTAAGAAAAAGAGAAAGGAGAGTGAGAGGAAGCATACGGTTACAGGCAGTTAGAAAAGGACCAAAAAGAAGAGGAAAGAAAGAAAGAAAGAAAGAAAGAAAGAAAGAAAGAAAGAAGGAAGGAAGTTGGTAAAAATGTATAGGTAAGAAAAAGAGAAAGATGGAGAGGAAGCATAATGTAAAAAGGCAGTTGGGAAAGGATAAAAAAGAACGGGAAAAGAAAGAAAGAAAGAAAGAAATAAAGAAAGAAGTGGGAAAGAAAGGTATAGGTAAGAAAAAGAGAAAGGAGAGTGAGAGGAAGCATACGGTTACAGGCAGTTAGAAAAGGACCAAAAAGAAGAGGAAAGAAAGAAAGAAAGAAAGAAAGAAAGAAAGAAAGAAAGAAAGAAGGAAGGAAGTTGGTAAAAATGTATAGGTAAGAAAAAGAGAAAGATGGAGAGGAAGCATAATGTAAAAAGGCAGTTGGGAAAGGATAAAAAAGAACGGGAAAAGAAAGAAAGAAAGAAAGAAATAAAGAAAGAAGTGGGAAAGAAAGGTATAGGTAAGAAAAAGAGAAAGGAGAGTGAGAGGAAGCATACGGTTACAGGCAGTTAGAAAAGGACCAAAAAGAAGAGGAAAGAAAGAAAGAAAGAAAGAAAGAAAGAAAGAAAGAAAGAAAGAAAGAAGGAAGGAAGTTGGTAAAAATGTATAGGTAAGAAAAAGAGAAAGATGGAGAGGAAGCATAATGTAAAAAGGCAGTTGGGAAAGGATAAAAAAGAACGGGAAAAGAAAGAAAGAAAGAAAGAAATAAAGAAAGAAGTGGGAAAGAAAGGTATAGGTAAGAAAAAGAGAAAGGAGAGTGAGAGGAAGCATACGGTTACAGGCAGTTAGAAAAGGACCAAAAAGAAGAGGAAAGAAAGAAAGAAAGAAAGAAAGAAAGAAAGAAAGAAAGAAGGAAGGAAGTTGGTAAAAATGTATAGGTAAGAAAAAGAGAAAGATGGAGAGGAAGCATAATGTAAAAAGGCAGTTGGGAAAGGATAAAAAAGAACGGGAAAAGAAAGAAAGAAAGAAATAAAGAAAGAAGTGGGAAAGAAAGGTATAGGTAAGAAAAAGAGAAAGGAGAGTGAGAGGAAGCATACGGTTACAGGCAGTTAGAAAAGGACCAAAAAGAAGAGGAAAGAAAGAAAGAAAGAAAGAAAGAAAGAAAGAAAGAAAGAAAGAAGGAAGGAAGTTGGTAAAAATGTATAGGTAAGAAAAAGAGAAAGATGGAGAGGAAGCATAATGTAAAAAGGCAGTTGGGAAAGGATAAAAAAGAACGGGAAAAGAAAGAAAGAAAGAAAGAAAGAAAGAAAGAAAGAAGTGGGAAAGAAAGGTATAGGTAAGAAAAAGAGAAAGGAGAGTGAGAGGAAGCATACGGTTACAGGCAGTTAGAAAAGGACCAAAAAGAAGAGGAAAGAAAGAAAGAAAGAAAGAAAGAAAGAAAGAAAGAAAGAAAGAAGGAAGGAAGTTGGTAAAAATGTATAGGTAAGAAAAAGAGAAAGATGGAGAGGAAGCATAATGTAAAAAGGCAGTTGGGAAAGGATAAAAAAGAACGGGAAAAGAAAGAAAGAAAGAAAGAAAGAAAGAAAGAAAGAAGTGGGAAAGAAAGGTATAGGTAAGAAAAAGAGAAAGGAGAGTGAGAGGAAGCATACGGTTACAGGCAGTTAGAAAAGGACCAAAAAGAAGAGGAAAGAAAGAAAGAAAGAAAGAAAGAAAGAAAGAAAGAAAGAAGGAAGGAAGTTGGTAAAAATGTATAGGTAAGAAAAAGAGAAAGATGGAGAGGAAGCATAATGTAAAAAGGCAGTTGGGAAAGGATAAAAAAGAACGGGAAAAGAAAGAAAGAAAGAAAGAAAGAAAGAAAGAAAGAAGTGGGAAAGAAAGGTATAGGTAAGAAAAAGAGAAAGGAGAGTGAGAGGAAGCATACGGTTACAGGCAGTTAGAAAAGGACCAAAAAGAAGAGGAAAGAAAGAAAGAAAGAAAGAAAGAAAGAAAGAAAGAAAGAAGGAAGGAAGTTGGTAAAAATGTATAGGTAAGAAAAAGAGAAAGATGGAGAGGAAGCATAATGTAAAAAGGCAGTTGGGAAAGGATAAAAAAGAACGGGAAAAGAAAGAAAGAAAGAAAGAAAGAAAGAAAGAAAGAAGTGGGAAAGAAAGGTATAGGTAAGAAAAAGAGAAAGGAGAGTGAGAGGAAGCATACGGTTACAGGCAGTTAGAAAAGGACCAAAAAGAAGAGGAAAGAAAGAAAGAAAGAAAGAAAGAAAGAAAGAAAGAAAGAAAGAAGGAAGGAAGTTGGTAAAAATGTATAGGTAAGAAAAAGAGAAAGATGGAGAGGAAGCATAATGTAAAAAGGCAGTTGGGAAAGGATAAAAAAGAACGGGAAAAGAAAGAAAGAAAGAAAGAAAGAAAGAAAGAAAGAAGTGGGAAAGAAAGGTATAGGTAAGAAAAAGAGAAAGGAGAGTGAGAGGAAGCATACGGTTACAGGCAGTTAGAAAAGGACCAAAAAGAAGAGGAAAGAAAGAAAGAAAGAAAGAAAGAAAGAAAGAAAGAAAGAAAGAAGGAAGGAAGTTGGTAAAAATGTATAGGTAAGAAAAAGAGAAAGATGGAGAGGAAGCATAATGTAAAAAGGCAGTTGGGAAAGGATAAAAAAGAACGGGAAAAGAAAGAAAGAAAGAAAGAAAGAAAGAAAGAAAGAAGTGGGAAAGAAAGGTATAGGTAAGAAAAAGAGAAAGGAGAGTGAGAGGAAGCATACGGTTACAGGCAGTTAGAAAAGGACCAAAAAGAAGAGGAAAGAAAGAAAGAAAGAAAGAAAGAAAGAAAGAAAGAAAGAAAGAAGGAAGGAAGTTGGTAAAAATGTATAGGTAAGAAAAAGAGAAAGATGGAGAGGAAGCATAATGTAAAAAGGCAGTTGGGAAAGGATAAAAAAGAACGGGAAAAGAAAGAAAGAAAGAAAGAAAGAAAGAAAGAAAGAAGTGGGAAAGAAAGGTATAGGTAAGAAAAAGAGAAAGGAGAGTGAGAGGAAGCATACGGTTACAGGCAGTTAGAAAAGGACCAAAAAGAAGAGGAAAGAAAGAAAGAAAGAAAGAAAGAAAGAAAGAAAGAAAGAAAGAAGGAAGGAAGTTGGTAAAAATGTATAGGTAAGAAAAAGAGAAAGATGGAGAGGAAGCATAATGTAAAAAGGCAGTTGGGAAAGGATAAAAAAGAACGGGAAAAGAAAGAAAGAAAGAAAGAAAGAAATAAAGAAAGAAGTGGGAAAGAAAGGTATAGGTAAGAAAAAGAGAAAGGAGAGTGAGAGGAAGCATACGGTTACAGGCAGTTAGAAAAGGACCAAAAAGAAGAGGAAAGAAAGAAAGAAAGAAAGAAAGAAAGAAAGAAAGAAAGAAAGAAGGAAGGAAGTTGGTAAAAATGTATAGGTAAGAAAAAGAGAAAGATGGAGAGGAAGCATAATGTAAAAAGGCAGTTGGGAAAGGATAAAAAAGAACGGGAAAAGAAAGAAAGAAAGAAAGAAAGAAATAAAGAAAGAAGTGGGAAAGAAAGGTATAGGTAAGAAAAAGAGAAAGGAGAGTGAGAGGAAGCATACGGTTACAGGCAGTTAGAAAAGGACCAAAAAGAAGAGGAAAGAAAGAAAGAAAGAAAGAAAGAAAGAAAGAAAGAAAGAAAGAAGAAGAAGGAAGTTGGTAAAAATGTATAGGTAAGAAAAAGAGAAAGATGGAGAGGAAGCATAATGTAAAAAGGCAGTTGGGAAAGGATAAAAAAGAACGGGAAAAGAAAGAAAGAAAGAAAGAAATAAAGAAAGAAGTGGGAAAGAAAGGTATAGGTAAGAAAAAGAGAAAGGAGAGTGAGAGGAAGCATACGGTTACAGGCAGTTAGAAAAGGACCAAAAAGAAGAGGAAAGAAAGAAAGAAAGAAAGAAAGAAAGAAAGAAAGAAAGAAAGAAAGAAGGAAGTTGGTAAAAATGTATAGGTAAGAAAAAGAGAAAGATGGAGAGGAAGCATAATGTAAAAAGGCAGTTGGGAAAGGATAAAAAAGAACGGGAAAAGAAAGAAAGAAAGAAATAAAGAAAGAAGTGGGAAAGAAAGGTATAGGTAAGAAAAAGAGAAAGGAGAGTGAGAGGAAGCATACGGTTACAGGCAGTTAGAAAAGGACCAAAAAGAAGAGGAAAGAAAGAAAGAAAGAAAGAAAGAAAGAAAGAAAGAAAGAAAGAAGGAAGGAAGTTGGTAAAAATGTATAGGTAAGAAAAAGAGAAAGATGGAGAGGAAGCATAATGTAAAAAGGCAGTTGGGAAAGGATAAAAAAGAACGGGAAAAGAAAGAAAGAAAGAAAGAAAGAAAGAAGTGGGAAAGAAAGGTATAGGTAAGAAAAAGAGAAAGGAGAGTGAGAGGAAGCATACGGTTACAGGCAGTTAGAAAAGGACCAAAAAGAAGAGGAAAGAAAGAAAGAAAGAAAGAAAGAAAGAAAGAAAGAAAGAAGGAAGGAAGTTGGTAAAAATGTATAGGTAAGAAAAAGAGAAAGATGGAGAGGAAGCATAATGTAAAAAGGCAGTTGGGAAAGGATAAAAAAGAACGGGAAAAGAAAGAAAGAAAGAAAGAAAGAAATAAAGAAAGAAGTGGGAAAGAAAGGTATAGGTAAGAAAAAGAGAAAGGAGAGTGAGAGGAAGCATACGGTTACAGGCAGTTAGAAAAGGACCAAAAAGAAGAGGAAAGAAAGAAAGAAAGAAAGAAAGAAAGAAAGAAAGAAGGAAGGAAGTTGGTAAAAATGTATAGGTAAGAAAAAGAGAAAGATGGAGAGGAAGCATAATGTAAAAAGGCAGTTGGGAAAGGATAAAAAAGAACGGGAAAAGAAAGAAAGAAAGAAAGAAATAAAGAAAGAAGTGGGAAAGAAAGGTATAGGTAAGAAAAAGAGAAAGGAGAGTGAGAGGAAGCATACGGTTACAGGCAGTTAGAAAAGGACCAAAAAGAAGAGGAAAGAAAGAAAGAAAGAAAGAAAGAAAGAAAGAAAGAAAGAAAGAAAGAAGGAAGGAAGTTGGTAAAAATGTATAGGTAAGAAAAAGAGAAAGATGGAGAGGAAGCATAATGTAAAAAGGCAGTTGGGAAAGGATAAAAAAGAACGGGAAAAGAAAGAAAGAAAGAAAGAAATAAAGAAAGAAGTGGGAAAGAAAGGTATAGGTAAGAAAAAGAGAAAGGAGAGTGAGAGGAAGCATACGGTTACAGGCAGTTAGAAAAGGACCAAAAAGAAGAGGAAAGAAAGAAAGAAAGAAAGAAAGAAAGAAAGAAAGAAAGAAAGAAAGAAGGAAGGAAGTTGGTAAAAATGTATAGGTAAGAAAAAGAGAAAGATGGAGAGGAAGCATAATGTAAAAAGGCAGTTGGGAAAGGATAAAAAAGAACGGGAAAAGAAAGAAAGAAAGAAAGAAAGAAAGAAGTGGGAAAGAAAGGTATAGGTAAGAAAAAGAGAAAGGAGAGTGAGAGGAAGCATACGGTTACAGGCAGTTAGAAAAGGGACCAAAAAGAAGAGGAAAGAAAGAAAGAAAGAAAGAAAGAAAGAAAGAAGGAAGGAAGTTGGTAAAAATGTATAGGTAAGAAAAAGAGAAAGATGGAGAGGAAGCATAATGTAAAAAGGCAGTTGGGAAAGGATAAAAAAGAACGGGAAAAGAAAGAAAGAAAGAAAGAAATAAAGAAAGAAGTGGGAAAGAAAGGTATAGGTAAGAAAAAGAGAAAGGAGAGTGAGAGGAAGCATACGGTTACAGGCAGTTAGAAAAGGACCAAAAAGAAGAGGAAAAAAGAAAGAAAGAAAGAAAGAAAGAAAGAAAGAAAGAAAGAAAGAAGGAAGGAAGTTGGTAAAAATGTATAGGTAAGAAAAAGAGAAAGATGGAGAGGAAGCATAATGTAAAAAGGCAGTTGGGAAAGGATAAAAAAGAACGGGAAAAGAAAGAAAGAAAGAAAGAAATAAAGAAAGAAGTGGGAAAGAAAGGTATAGGTAAGAAAAAGAGAAAGGAGAGTGAGAGGAAGCATACGGTTACAGGCAGTTAGAAAAGGACCAAAAAGAAGAGGAAAGAAAGAAAGAAAGAAAGAAAGAAAGAAAGAAAGAAAGAAAGAAAGAAAGAAGGAAGGAAGTTGGTAAAAATGTATAGGTAAGAAAAAGAGAAAGATGGAGAGGAAGCATAATGTAAAAAGGCAGTTGGGAAAGGATAAAAAAGAACGGGAAAAGAAAGAAAGAAAGAAAGAAAGAAAGAAAGAAGTGGGAAAGAAAGGTATAGGTAAGAAAAAGAGAAAGGAGAGTGAGAGGAAGCATACGGTTACAGGCAGTTAGAAAAGGACCAAAAAGAAGAGGAAAGAAAGAAAGAAAGAAAGAAAGAAAGAAAGAAAGAAAGAAAGAAAGAAAGAAGGAAGGAAGTTGGTAAAAATGTATAGGTAAGAAAAAGAGAAAGATGGAGAGGAAGCATAATGTAAAAAGGCAGTTGGGAAAGGATAAAAAAGAACGGGAAAAGAAAGAAAGAAAGAAAGAAAGAAAGAAGTGGGAAAGAAAGGTATAGGTAAGAAAAAGAGAAAGGAGAGTGAGAGGAAGCATACGGTTACAGGCAGTTAGAAAAGGACCAAAAAGAAGAGGAAAGAAAGAAAGAAAGAAAGAAAGAAAGAAAGAAGGAAGGAAGTTGGTAAAAATGTATAGGTAAGAAAAAGAGAAAGATGGAGAGGAAGCATAATGTAAAAAGGCAGTTGGGAAAGGATAAAAAAGAACGGGAAAAGAAAGAAAGAAAGAAAGAAATAAAGAAAGAAGTGGGAAAGAAAGGTATAGGTAAGAAAAAGAGAAAGGAGAGTGAGAGGAAGCATACGGTTACAGGCAGTTAGAAAAGGACCAAAAAGAAGAGGAAAGAAAGAAAGAAAGAAAGAAAGAAAGAAAGAAAGAAAGAAGGAAAGAAGTTGGTAAAAATGTATAGGTAAGAAAAAGAGAAAGATGGAGAGGAAGCATAATGTAAAAAGGCAGTTGGGAAAGGATAAAAAAGAACGGGAAAAGAAAGAAAGAAAGAAATAAATAAAGAAAGAAGTGGGAAAGAAAGGTATAGGTAAGAAAAAGAGAAAGGAGAGTGAGAGGAAGCATACGGTTACAGGCAGTTAGAAAAGGACCAAAAAGAAGAGGAAAAAAGAAAGAAAGAAAGAAAGAAAGAAAGAAAGAAAGAAAGAAGGAAGGAAGTTGGTAAAAATGTATAGGTAAGAAAAAGAGAAAGATGGAGAGGAAGCATAATGTAAAAAGGCAGTTGGGAAAGGATAAAAAAGAACGGGAAAAGAAAGAAAGAAAGAAAGAAAGAAAGAAGTGGGAAAGAAAGGTATAGGTAAGAAAAAGAGAAAGGAGAGTGAGAGGAAGCATACGGTTACAGGCAGTTAGAAAAGGACCAAAAAGAAGAGGAAAGAAATAAAGAAAGAAAGAAAGAAAGAAAGAAAGAAAGAAAGAAAGAAAGAAGGAAGGAAGTTGGTAAAAATGTATAGGTAAGAAAAAGAGAAAGATGGAGAGGAAGCATAATGTAAAAAGGCAGTTGGGAAAGGATAAAAAAGAACGGGAAAAGAAAGAAAGAAAGAAAGAAATAAAGAAAGAAGTGGGAAAGAAAGGTATAGGTAAGAAAAAGAGAAAGGAGAGTGAGAGGAAGCATACGGTTACAGGCAGTTAGAAAAGGACCAAAAAGAAGAGGAAAGAAAGAAAGAAAGAAAGAAAGAAAGAAAGAAAGAAGGAAGGAAGTTGGTAAAAATGTATAGGTAAGAAAAAGAGAAAGATGGAGAGGAAGCATAATGTAAAAAGGCAGTTGGGAAAGGATAAAAAAGAACGGGAAAAGAAAGAAAGAAAGAAAGAAATAAAGAAAGAAGTGGGAAAGAAAGGTATAGGTAAGAAAAAGAGAAAGGAGAGTGAGAGGAAGCATACGGTTACAGGCAGTTAGAAAAGGACCAAAAAGAAGAGGAAAGAAAGAAAGAAAGAAAGAAAGAAAGAAAGAAGGAAGGAAGTTGGTAAAAATGTATAGGTAAGAAAAAGAGAAAGATGGAGAGGAAGCATAATGTAAAAAGGCAGTTGGGAAAGGATAAAAAAGAACGGGAAAAGAAAGAAAGAAAGAAAGAAAGAAAGAAAGAAGTGGGAAAGAAAGGTATAGGTAAGAAAAAGAGAAAGGAGAGTGAGAGGAAGCATACGGTTACAGGCAGTTAGAAAAGGACCAAAAAGAAGAGGAAAGAAAGAAAGAAAGAAAGAAAGAAAGAAAGAAAGAAGGAAGGAAGTTGGTAAAAATGTATAGGTAAGAAAAAGAGAAAGATGGAGAGGAAGCATAATGTAAAAAGGCAGTTGGGAAAGGATAAAAAAGAACGGGAAAAGAAAGAAAGAAAGAAAGAAATAAAGAAATAAAGAAAGAAGTGGGAAAGAAAGGTATAGGTAAGAAAAAGAGAAAGGAGAGTGAGAGGAAGCATACGGTTACAGGCAGTTAGAAAAGGACCAAAAAGAAGAGGAAAGAAAGAAAGAAAGAAAGAAAGAAAGAAAGAAAGAAAGAAGGAAGGAAGTTGGTAAAAATGTATAGGTAAGAAAAAGAGAAAGATGGAGAGGAAGCATAATGTAAAAAGGCAGTTGGGAAAGGATAAAAAAGAACGGGAAAAGAAAGAAAGAAAGAAAGAAAGAAAGAAGTGGGAAAGAAAGGTATAGGTAAGAAAAAGAGAAAGGAGAGTGAGAGGAAGCATACGGTTACAGGCAGTTAGAAAAGGACCAAAAAGAAGAGGAAAGAAAGAAAGAAAGAAAGAAAGAAAGAAAGAAAGAAAGAAAGAAAGAAAGAAGGAAGGAAGTTGGTAAAAATGTATAGGTAAGAAAAAGAGAAAGATGGAGAGGAAGCATAATGTAAAAAGGCAGTTGGGAAAGGATAAAAAAGAACGGGAAAAGAAAGAAAGAAAGAAAGAAATAAAGAAAGAAGTGGGAAAGAAAGGTATAGGTAAGAAAAAGAGAAAGGAGAGTGAGAGGAAGCATACGGTTACAGGCAGTTAGAAAAGGACCAAAAAGAAGAGGAAAGAAAGAAAGAAAGAAAGAAAGAAAGAAAGAAGGAAGGAAGTTGGTAAAAATGTATAGGTAAGAAAAAGAGAAAGATGGAGAGGAAGCATAATGTAAAAAGGCAGTTGGGAAAGGATAAAAAAGAACGGGAAAAGAAAGAAAGAAAGAAAGAAAGAAAGAAAGAAGTGGGAAAGAAAGGTATAGGTAAGAAAAAGAGAAAGGAGAGTGAGAGGAAGCATACGGTTACAGGCAGTTAGAAAAGGACCAAAATGAAGAGGAAAGAAAGAAAGAAAGAAAGAAAGAAAGAAAGAAAGAAAGAAGGAAGGAAGTTGGTAAAAATGTATAGGTAAGAAAAAGAGAAAGATGGAGAGGAAGCATAATGTAAAAAGGCAGTTGGGAAAGGATAAAAAAGAACGGGAAAAGAAAGAAAGAAAGAAAGAAAGAAAGAAGTGGGAAAGAAAGGTATAGGTAAGAAAAAGAGAAAGGAGAGTGAGAGGAAGCATACGGTTACAGGCAGTTAGAAAAGGACCAAAAAGAAGAGGAAAGAAAGAAAGAAAGAAAGAAAGAAAGAAAGAAAGAAAGAAAGAAAGAAGGAAGGAAGTTGGTAAAAATGTATAGGTAAGAAAAAGAGAAAGATGGAGAGGAAGCATAATGTAAAAAGGCAGTTGGGAAAGGATAAAAAAGAACGGGAAAAGAAAGAAAGAAAGAAAGAAAGAAAGAAAGAAGTGGGAAAGAAAGGTATAGGTAAGAAAAAGAGAAAGGAGAGTGAGAGGAAGCATACGGTTACAGGCAGTTAGAAAAGGACCAAAAAGAAGAGGAAAGAAAGAAAGAAAGAAAGAAAGAAAGAAAGAAAGAAAGAAAGAAAGAAAGAAAGAAATAAAGAAGGAAGGAAGTTGGTAAAAATGTATAGGTAAGAAAAAGAGAAAGATGGAGAGGAAGCATAATGTAAAAAGGCAGTTGGGAAAGGATAAAAAAGAACGGGAAAAGAAAGAAAGAAAGAAAGAAATAAAGAAAGAAGTGGGAAAGAAAGGTATAGGTAAGAAAAAGAGAAAGGAGAGTGAGAGGAAGCATACGGTTACAGGCAGTTAGAAAAGGACCAAAAAGAAGAGGAAAGAAAGAAAGAAAGAAAGAAAGAAAGAAAGAAAGAAAGAAAGAAAGAAATAAAGAAGGAAGGAAGTTGGTAAAAATGTATAGGTAAGAAAAAGAGAAAGATGGAGAGGAAGCATAATGTAAAAAGGCAGTTGGGAAAGGATAAAAAAGAACGGGAAAAGAAAGAAAGAAAGAAAGAAATAAAGAAAGAAGTGGGAAAGAAAGGTATAGGTAAGAAAAAGAGAAAGGAGAGTGAGAGGAAGCATACGGTTACAGGCAGTTAGAAAAGGACCAAAAAGAAGAGGAAAGAAAGAAAGAAAGAAAGAAAGAAAGAAAGAAAGAAAGAAAGAAAGAAAGAAATAAAGAAGGAAGGAAGTTGGTAAAAATGTATAGGTAAGAAAAAGAGAAAGATGGAGAGGAAGCATAATGTAAAAAGGCAGTTGGGAAAGGATAAAAAAGAACGGGAAAAGAAAGAAAGAAAGAAAGAAATAAAGAAAGAAGTGGGAAAGAAAGGTATAGGTAAGAAAAAGAGAAAGGAGAGTGAGAGGAAGCATACGGTTACAGGCAGTTAGAAAAGGACCAAAAAGAAGAGGAAAGAAAGAAAGAAAGAAAGAAAGAAAGAAAGAAAGAAAGAAAGAAATAAAGAAGGAAGGAAGTTGGTAAAAATGTATAGGTAAGAAAAAGAGAAAGATGGAGAGGAAGCATAATGTAAAAAGGCAGTTGGGAAAGGATAAAAAAGAACGGGAAAAGAAAGAAAGAAAGAAAGAAATAAAGAAAGAAGTGGGAAAGAAAGGTATAGGTAAGAAAAAGAGAAAGGAGAGTGAGAGGAAGCATACGGTTACAGGCAGTTAGAAAAGGACCAAAAAGAAGAGGAAAGAAAGAAAGAAAGAAAGAAAGAAAGAAAGAAAGAAAGAAAGAAAGAAATAAAGAAGGAAGGAAGTTGGTAAAAATGTATAGGTAAGAAAAAGAGAAAGATGGAGAGGAAGCATAATGTAAAAAGGCAGTTGGGAAAGGATAAAAAAGAACGGGAAAAGAAAGAAAGAAAGAAAGAAGTGGGAAAGAAAGGTATAGGTAAGAAAAAGAGAAAGGAGAGTGAGAGGAAGCATACGGTTACAGGCAGTTAGAAAAGGACCAAAAAGAAGAGGAAAGAAAGAAAGAAAGAAAGAAAGAAAGAAAGAAAGAAAGAAAGAAAGAAAGAAGGAAGGAAGTTGGTAAAAATGTATAGGTAAGAAAAAGAGAAAGATGGAGAGGAAGCATAATGTAAAAAGGCAGTTGGGAAAGGATAAAAAAGAACGGGAAAAGAAAGAAAGAAAGAAAGAAAGAAATAAAGAAAGAAGTGGGAAAGAAAGGTATAGGTAAGAAAAAGAGAAAGGAGAGTGAGAGGAAGCATACGGTTACAGGCAGTTAGAAAAGGACCAAAAAGAAGAGGAAAGAAAGAAAGAAAGAAAGAAAGAAAGAAAGAAAGAAAGAAAGAAAGAAGGAAGGAAGTTGGTAAAAATGTATAGGTAAGAAAAAGAGAAAGATGGAGAGGAAGCATAATGTAAAAAGGCAGTTGGGAAAGGATAAAAAAGAACGGGAAAAGAAAGAAAGAAAGAAAGAAATAAAGAAAGAAGTGGGAAAGAAAGGTATAGGTAAGAAAAAGAGAAAGGAGAGTGAGAGGAAGCATACGGTTACAGGCAGTTAGAAAAGGACCAAAAAGAAGAGGAAAGAAAGAAAGAAAGAAAGAAAGAAAGAAAGAAAGAAGGAAGGAAGTTGGTAAAAATGTATAGGTAAGAAAAAGAGAAAGATGGAGAGGAAGCATAATGTAAAAAGGCAGTTGGGAAAGGATAAAAAAGAACGGGAAAAGAAAGAAAGAAAGAAAGAAATAAAGAAAGAAGTGGGAAAGAAAGGTATAGGTAAGAAAAAGAGAAAGGAGAGTGAGAGGAAGCATACGGTTACAGGCAGTTAGAAAAGGACCAAAAAGAAGAGGAAAGAAAGAAAGAAAGAAAGAAAGAAAGAAAGAAAGAAAGAAAGAAGGAAGGAAGTTGGTAAAAATGTATAGGTAAGAAAAAGAGAAAGATGGAGAGGAAGCATAATGTAAAAAGGCAGTTGGGAAAGGATAAAAAAGAACGGGAAAAGAAAGAAAGAAAGAAAGAAATAAAGAAAGAAGTGGGAAAGAAAGGTATAGGTAAGAAAAAGAGAAAGGAGAGTGAGAGGAAGCATACGGTTACAGGCAGTTAGAAAAGGACCGAAAAGAAGAGGAAAGAAAGAAAGAAAGAAAGAAAGAAAGAAAGAAAGAAGGAAGGAAGTTGGTAAAAATGTATAGGTAAGAAAAAGAGAAAGATGGAGAGGAAGCATAATGTAAAAAGGCAGTTGGGAAAGGATAAAAAAGAACGGGAAAAGAAAGAAAGAAAGAAAGAAATAAAGAAAGAAGTGGGAAAGAAAGGTATAGGTAAGAAAAAGAGAAAGGAGAGTGAGAGGAAGCATACGGTTACAGGCAGTTAGAAAAGGACCAAAAAGAAGAGGAAAGAAAGAAAGAAAGAAAGAAAGAAAGAAAGAAAGAAAGAAAGAAAGAAAGAAAGAAGGAAGGAAGTTGGTAAAAATGTATAGGTAAGAAAAAGAGAAAGATGGAGAGGAAGCATAATGTAAAAAGGCAGTTGGGAAAGGATAAAAAAGAACGGGAAAAGAAAGAAAGAAAGAAAGAAAGAAAGAAGTGGGAAAGAAAGGTATAGGTAAGAAAAAGAGAAAGGAGAGTGAGAGGAAGCATACGGTTACAGGCAGTTAGAAAAGGACCAAAAAGAAGAGGAAAGAAAGAAAGAAAGAAAGAAAGAAAGAAAGAAAGAAAGAAAGAAAGAAGGAAGGAAGTTGGTAAAAATGTATAGGTAAGAAAAAGAGAAAGATGGAGAGGAAGCATAATGTAAAAAGGCAGTTGGGAAAGGATAAAAAAGAACGGGAAAAGAAAGAAAGAAAGAAAGAAATAAAGAAAGAAGTGGGAAAGAAAGGTATAGGTAAGAAAAAGAGAAAGGAGAGTGAGAGGAAGCATACGGTTACAGGCAGTTAGAAAAGGACCAAAAAGAAGAGGAAAGAAAGAAAGAAAGAAAGAAAGAAAGAAAGAAAGAAAGAAAGAAAGAAGGAAGGAAGTTGGTAAAAATGTATAGGTAAGAAAAAGAGAAAGATGGAGAGGAAGCATAATGTAAAAAGGCAGTTGGGAAAGGATAAAAAAGAACGGGAAAAGAAAGAAAGAAAGAAAGAAAGAAAGAAGTGGGAAAGAAAGGTATAGGTAAGAAAAAGAGAAAGGAGAGTGAGAGGAAGCATACGGTTACAGGCAGTTAGAAAAGGACCAAAAAGAAGAGGAAAGAAAGAAAGAAAGAAAGAAAGAAAGAAAGAAAGAAAGAAGGAAGGAAGTTGGTAAAAATGTATAGGTAAGAAAAAGAGAAAGATGGAGAGGAAGCATAATGTAAAAAGGCAGTTGGGAAAGGATAAAAAAGAACGGGAAAAGAAAGAAAGAAAGAAAGAAAGAAAGAAAGAAAGAAGTGGGAAAGAAAGGTATAGGTAAGAAAAAGAGAAAGGAGAGTGAGAGGAAGCATACGGTTACAGGCAGTTAGAAAAGGACCAAAAAGAAGAGGAAAGAAAGAAAGAAAGAAAGAAAGAAAGAAAGAAAGAAAGAAAGAAAGAAGGAAGGAAGTTGGTAAAAATGTATAGGTAAGAAAAAGAGAAAGATGGAGAGGAAGCATAATGTAAAAAGGCAGTTGGGAAAGGATAAAAAAGAACGGGAAAAGAAAGAAAGAAAGAAAGAAATAAAGAAAGAAGTGGGAAAGAAAGGTATAGGTAAGAAAAAGAGAAAGGAGAGTGAGAGGAAGCATACGGTTACAGGCAGTTAGAAAAGGACCAAAAAGAAGAGGAAAGAAAGAAAGAAAGAAAGAAAGAAAGAAAGAAAGAAAGAAAGAAAGAAGGAAGGAAGTTGGTAAAAATGTATAGGTAAGAAAAAGAGAAAGATGGAGAGGAAGCATAATGTAAAAAGGCAGTTGGGAAAGGATAAAAAAGAACGGGAAAAGAAAGAAAGAAAGAAAGAAAGAAAGAAGTGGGAAAGAAAGGTATAGGTAAGAAAAAGAGAAAGGAGAGTGAGAGGAAGCATACGGTTACAGGCAGTTAGAAAAGGACCAAAAAGAAGAGGAAAGAAAGAAAGAAAGAAAGAAAGAAAGAAAGAAAGAAAGAAAGAAAGAAAGAAGGAAGGAAGTTGGTAAAAATGTATAGGTAAGAAAAAGAGAAAGAAGGAGAGGAAGCATAATGTTAAAGGCAGTTGGGAAAGGATAAAAAAGAACGGGAAAAGAAAGAAAGAAAGAAAGAAAGAAAGAAAGAAAGAAAGAAAAAAGAAAGAAGCGGGAAATAGAGTTAAAGGTAAGAAAAAGAGACAAAAAAGAGTTAAAAGCAGTTGGAAAAGGGCAAAAGAGAGAGTGAAAAGGGAAACAGAAAGTGAGATAGAAAGAATGATAGAAAGCAATAGAAGGATGCAAACACTGACAAATTACTAGAGAGAGGAAAAAGAGAGAAGTAGAAAGAAATATAGAAGCAGCGATGAGGAGAGTAAGGATAGAAAAGAAGAGGAGAAGGAAGAGCAGTTGTGTGCATTTAATACGTGTTTATCTCTTTTTCTTTTTGGTCCCCCATCAGAAAACGACCAACTTTGGATGAAGCTCATAACTTTTAATTCGACCTGACAAATCCCACATTAAAGAAGGCGGACTAAAGACATCGTTTTGGAATTTCCGCCAAAGAAATATTGGGCTTTTATTAAGGTGTGCTCTATTCCATTTTAATGTCGGCCAGAAAGATGAGGTGGCAATGCAGGTCACTAATATGGCCGCGTAGACGTGCTAATAATGAAGATGATGACAGCAGTAACAAAGAAACATTTTCAGCTTTAACAATAAAAGGAAGAATTGTGGCAATTTTGATATCAATTTAGGAAGAAAAAAATAAAGAAGAGATAAAAATTACTACTATTACAATTATAACTCCTCCTACGACGAAAAAAAAAACAAATGAAAACGATCAAAAAAAGAAAAGAAAAAAACAGAAAATAATAAAAAAAAGAGGTGGCAGTGAAACAAAATGAAGTAGAAGAAAACGAATAAAAAAAGAATAAAAAAGAGAAAAAGTAAGAAAAGGGGTAGAAAACAGCGAAAGAAAAAACAAAAAAGAAGAAAAATAGAAGGAAAACGAAGAAGAAAAACAATAGCAAAAAGAAGAAAAACAGAAGGAAAACAAACAAAAAAGCAAAGAGGAAAAATAATAAAAAACAGTAGAAGAAAATAAAAGAAATGGAAGAAAAAATTTTTAAAAAAAATGCGAAAACTGCAAAAGAAGAAAAAAGAAGTGAAAGAAATTGAAAGACGTAAATGAAAAGAAGAATTAGAAAAAAGACAGGCAAAAAAGAATAGAACAACAATTAGACTAACACCGAAGCCAAAGAAAAAAGAGTAGAAGAAAGAGAAAGAACAAAAAGACGTAGAAGTAAAAGAAAAAAAAAGATAAGAAAAAGAAAGAAGGAGAAACATAGAAGAAAAAAGATGGCGGAAAAGAATAATAAAAAAAGCCAAAAAAAAGAGTAGTAAAATAAATAAAAAAAAGGGGACGTAAAAGAAAGAAAAGAAAAAGAACGTAAAAATGAAATAGATACAAATGAAGGAGAGAAATAATAATAATAATAATAATAATAATAATAATAATAATAATAATAATAATAAACACTAGGAGAAAAGTTAAAAAAGAAAGATGAAAACGAGAGATATAACGGAGAGCAAGGAAAGATAGAAAAATTGCTAAAGAAATGACAGAAAAAGACGAAGAAATGACAGAATAACAAACCGACGAAGAGAAAAAAAGAATAAGCATTTAGAGTAGAAGGAAGGAAGGAAGGAAGGAAGGAAGGAAGGAAGGAAGGAAGGATTAAGAAAGAAAGAAAGAAAGAAAGAAAGAATAAAGGAAGAAAGAATGGAAGGAAGAAGAAAGGAAAGAAGGAAGACAAAAGAAAGAAACAAACAAACAAACAAACAAACAAACAAAGAAAGAGAGAGAGGGGGGAAAAAGAAATGAGGAAATAAAGAAAAAGGAAAGAAGGAAGGAAAAAGAAAAAAGAAAGATGAAAAACAGAAAGGACGTTTTGGTCAAGCCTTGATCTTCCACAATATCAGACAAAAACTGTTTTGAAGGACTTAGTATTTACTAAGCTTAGATCCTTCCGGCTGAATTTCAAAGATATGCAGCACCCAGTGAGTATCAAATTCACAGTAGTTCACTGGAATAAGTTGATAAACGTTGCTCTAGGAAAAGGCACCAGGTATTGATCAAACAAACGGTCCCACATGAATTATAGTCACTTGTGTCGGAATGAGCTGAGAGCCTTGCTTGTTATTCATTTATGCCAAGTCGAAGCACATTGCTTTTAACTTCAGATAAGCATATTTCGAACTCACTACATTCGTAATCGTCCACGAGGTTTGACGAAAATGATGCTTCTACCAAGCTCCCAAATGTTATTTAGTGAGCTGCACGAAAAGACGAGATAATCTCTGGCCTGGCAAACGTGAAACAGGGGAGGGTCTGGCTGACTGAAAAAGTGGCTGGTAAACCTTATTAATGAGATTGGGCGCTTGGTTGACGTGATGGGAGTTGGGTGCACAGATTGAGGTTAACAAACCTGTGTCAGGTATAGGGTACTTACACATCTGGGAACGAGGAGTGAATGAATTGTGTGATGCCAAAACAAAGCATCTATCCGTACAGGCATTGTGAAAACGAAGGTTACGTCGTACGCAACTCGCCTACCATCATCTGAAACTTGGCCGAGTAATACCATGAGAGAGTCCACGTTAAGACATACACTGATATCTGTCCTTCAACAGTAAAGTTAAGGGTAATGGTAATATTAGCCGTTTCCTTATGAGGAAAGATTCTCTATTCATTGACCGAGGGCAGCTTGTACAGCAGCCAGTTAAAATACAGGGTATCCCCAAACATGAACCCATTCTTCGACTTCGTCTAAGTTTAAATATTTATAAACATGCATTTAATTTAATTTAATATTTAATTAATCGCCTTTCTAAGTCTATAAACATTAATATTTCTTAGTTTTAATCAGGTTAGCAAGTCGGTAAACACTACAATTGTTGTCATTTCAAGTGTGAGTATATTTGTTTGGATAACTTGTATATAAAGTTTTTCCCTGTTTACATTGTTCGGAATATCGTCTTCATCTTTGTTGCCATACTTGTCACAACGTTTCGGCCGTTGTACGCACCTGCCTTCTTCAGTATCTGCCTATATTTCTGAGATGAGATATTATGTACACTATTGACATTGTTCGGACTATCATCCACATGCTTGTTGCAATATTTGTCACAACCTTTCGGCCGTTGTACGCACCTGCCTTCTTCAGTATCAGTCTATATTTCTGGAATGAGTTGTTATGTACATTATTTACATTGTTCGGAGTATCATCCACATCTTTGTTGCCATATTTGTCATAACGTTTCGGCCGTTGTACGTACTTGCCTTCTTCAGTATCTGTCTATATTTCTGAGATGAGGTATTATGTACACTATTTACATTGTTCGGACGATCATCCTCATCTTTGTTGCAATATTTGTCACAACGTTTCGGCCGTTGTACGCACCTGCCTTCGTCAGTATCTGACTATATTTCTCAGATGAGTTATTATGTACACTATTTACATTGTTTGGGCTATCTTCCTTATCTTTGTTGACATATTTATCACAACGTTTCGGCTGTTGTACACACATGCCTTCTTCAGGTGGTTGGAAAAAATGGTTACTGATGACATTAGGTTTATAATACCCAGACATTCATACAATGATGTCAATGGCATATGGCACAGTGGATAAAGGCGCTAGTTAGATCCAATGACAGGACGCAAAAAAGTGTGTGAGTTCCTTAGCTGGTTAAGGCAGTGGAGAACTTGGAGAGGCGAATTAACAGGAGATAACTAACATACATTAGACATGAAGCGTGTAACTAGAACAGGCTACCCCAGGGAGCGAAATAAAGGGTTCATTTCGACATTCCAACCACCTAAAGAAGGCCGGAGTATACAACGGCCGAAACGTTGTGATAAATATGGCAACAAAGATGAGGATGATAGTCCGAACAATGTAAATAGTAGTACATAATACCTCATCTCAGAAATAAAGACAGATACTGAAGAAGGCCGGAGTGTACAACGGCCGAAACGTTGTGATAAATATTGCAACAAAGATGGGGATGATAGTCCGAACAATGTAAATAATGTACATAATACCTCATCTCAGAAATATAGACAGATACTGAAGAAGGCCGGAGTGTACAACGGCCGAAACGTGATAAATATGACAACAAAGATGAGGATGATAGTCCGAAATATGTAAATAGTGTACATAATACCTCATCTCAGAAATAAAGACAGATACTGAAGAAGGCCGGAGTGTACAACGGCCGAAACGCTGTGATAGATATGTCAAGAAAGATGAGGATGATAGTCCGAACAATGTAAATAGTGTACATAATACCTCATCTCAGAAATATAGACAGATACTAAATTTTTTCAGGAAAATGCATTTCAGAAAACAAAATTAAAATGAAATATTTTTGTATGTTTCTATGTATATATTTTACATACATACAATACAGCAAAATACCCTATTTGCTATAGTTTGGACAAAAACAAGCAGTTAACTATAAAAAAATAATTATCTAGTCTTGAGATATTTCCTAATTTTATGGTACAGAACTTTAATATGGAAATAAAAAGTTAAGAGCAATTTTACCCTTCATGATTAAAAAAAGAAAAACAAGAAAAAAAAACAGCAGACCGGTTTCGCCCTCACTCAACTGAGCGGAAATCAAGGGAATAAGTGTCACAATCAAAATGTAAAAGAAGTGTAATGTATTAAACGCGGAACAGTCATATTGAAATAACGCCAAGCCCTAGCAGTCATTCCCTCTGTTTACAGAGGGAGGGCTGTCTGGACCTGGCATAGATTGTTTCTAATGCCTTGAAATGTAAGAATGAGTAAGCACGTCTCATTATAGTGAAAGAGTTCATGCTGAAATTGGTGGCAATAAAATAATTATCATACAATAGCATCATATTTTGTTTTCCTCAATAAAATCACCACTTGCCTTAATTACGGCTTTACAAATTATTTACGTTCTTTCTGACAGTTTTTTAAAAAGTACATGGCAGACCTTTCCAAATATTCTTCAACTACTGAAAAAGCTCACTCTCACGCTTTTGTTATTCACTTCGAACTCTCCTATTCAATTCATCCCATATGAATTCAATGGGAGAGTGGCCAGGAGATTGAGATGGCCAAGTTATAATTTCCAAAATGTTGTTCTTTTTTTACACTCGAGGTAAAGGTAATATAATTTAGAAGAGTGTTTTGGGTCGTTGATTTGTTGAAAGGTGATTTTTTTCCATTATCCGTAAACCAGATTATATAGCATGTATTTGCAAAATCAAATGATATTGTTCTTTTTTCATGATTTCCCTGACCTTATACAAATCTCCTCTGTTCAATTAAACAGGCCAGGACCATAAGACACCCACCTTTTAAGTACTTTCGAGCATCTTAATATGTAGAAATGAATATTTTCGGTATGGTAAACAAGATATCGTAAACTATATCCAGGAATCTTGGGGAGGGAACGCTATATTTTAATGCTGACTTAAGAAGCCTGTAACACTTGGAACAATAACAAACTTCATATTCATTTATATTCTTTCTTCATTTCTTTTTTTCTTTCTTCGTATGTGCCATGTCTCTTCAGGACGTCGGTGATCGTGACTCTCCACAATTTCCTGTCCTTTGTAGCACTTAATATATTTTTCTTTTTGTTATCTGTCCTAAACCTTGTTCCAGCAAACATTTACTCAAGTTTCCAAGGGAAATTATGCCATGTTTATCTCTCTCCCACTTTCCCCCAATATGTCCTGGGCGTATTAAATTTTCCAAACACTCTTTCCTCATTATGTGCCATAGACATTTCAACTGTCACTTCCTGGTGTTAAGTATAAGTGTCCTTTTATTTTCCATTTTCTCTAAAACTTCGTCGTTGCTCACATGTTCAATCCATAGTATCGTCAGCATCCTTCGAAAGAACCACATTTCTGTTGCTTCAAGTGTCTTCTTCACCTGTGAAAAGATTGTCCAGCATTCACGGCTATATAGGCGGACTAATGTCATATAACAGTTTAGTGTCTGTCTATATTTCTGAGTTGAGGTATTATGTACACTATTTACATTATTCAGACTATTTTCCCTATCTTTGTCGCCATATTTATTACAACATTTCGGTCGTTGTACGCTCCGGCCTTCTTCAGGTGGTTGGAATGTCGAACTGAACCCTTTATTTCGCTCATTGGGGTAGACTGTTCTAGTTCCACGTGCCATGTTTAATGGATGTCAGTTGCCAATTATCCTGAAGGACACATGACACAGTGGATAAAGGAGTTAGTGATCCAGTGACAGTACCCCAAGAGTGTGAATTCAATACCTGGTTAAGGCGGTGGAAATCTTGGAGAGGGGAATTAACGGGAAATAACTGATAGTCCGTTTTTGAAATGAAGGTTATCGTTATATCCTTCCCCTTTTAATACAGACTCGTATACTTTCCCTTTTTCGTTAAATATATCTTCATTAGGCGAATTTTGCGACAGCCTATATTGTACAACTAACAGGATTTGTTTAATTATATCCGATGGGTAGTTAGACGCCGTATTGATATATCTTAGAACCCCATTCGGTTTCATAAAAGGTGAGACGGTTCCATTGTACGTTGAACCCTTTATTTCGCTCGCTGGTGTAAACAGTTCTAGTTCCACGTGCCATGTCTAATGTATATCAGTTATCTCCTGTTAATTCCCCTCTCTAAGTTGTTCACCGCCTTAACAAGGTGCCACAGTGGATAAAAGCGTTAGTTAGATCCAGTGACTTGACGCACAGCGTGTGAATTCAATACCTGGTTAAGGCGGTGGAGAACTTGGAGAGGGGAATTAACAACGGCCGAAACGTTGTAATAAATATGGCGACAAAGATGAGGACAATAGTCTGAATAATGTAAATAGTGAACAGTTCAGTGCTCTATAATTAAAATCACTCCTTTTTTTTTAAAGTTTTGTAGTTGAGAATACCTTATTCTGATGACTTAAGCGGTAACAGGCGCATCAATAACGATAAAAAAAAACTACTTCATGTCTCTGTAGAATAAGTTAATTCCGACATTTTCACTTCATATTTATAATATCCATCAACATAACAAACTCTTAGTTATCACAACTCAATGGGTGGGGTCTGCTTTAATCTTTGTTTCTGAATAGTATTATTTTTTGCTTTTTCTCTTCCTGTTAACACGAAAAACTCAAGCTATTAACTTACTTTAAATTTGACTTTGACTATACGAATAGTGGGCAATTTTTGCTTCTCTTAAAAATCAAGTATTAATAATGGAAATAAAAATAATAATTCGATATTAATTATTATTATTAAATAAATAAATAAATATATTGCACTCCTAATAGGATTTGTTTACTTATATTCGATGGGTGCGGTTAGGCGTCATATTGATAGATCTTAGAACCGTATTCGGTTCCATAAAAGGTGAGATGTTTCCGTTCGACAGGTTTAACTCTGTGTCCAAAAACTGGACAACTTTCTTGTTGATTTCTACAGTAATATTAAATTTCGCGTGTTTCAGTATTCTATGTACATTTTGTCGGATGCAATCATTGATTCATTTATTTTCCGGTACCGCCATCAGTCCATCATCCCCCTCGACAAGAACTTCCTTGATATGTCTGAACTGTGTCAAATTTTTAACCGCAATACAGTCAAATTAAGTTATAGCTGCACCATCAGTATGGGCACCATCATAAAAAGATTGAATAACAAAAATTTAAAGCTTAAAAATGACGTGAAATGTGAAAAAATGGTTTTATATAATTGCAGGACAAAAGATAATTGTCCTTTAAATGGATTATGCCGTACGGAACGTGTTGTATATTGTGCGGAAGTGGATGGTGAAAATAGTCACACAAAAATATATATCGGTTGCACTAGGAGCCAGTTCTAGAAGAGATGGTATCATCATACTTCATCTTTTAGAAACCCGGAACGGAGGTAAAACACAAAGCTAGCAGGATACTGTTGGGGGTTTAGTGAGAAACATAACTAAAGCCCAAAACATTAAATGGAGTATATTACGAAATCTCAAACGAACATAATAATCGATAATACATGTAAGCTATGCCAAGAAGACAAACTAGCTATAGCAACGTATAAAGACAGCTTATTTGTTTATTAGTATAAATGACGATGCGAAATAGACTATATGGGCAAGACTGTATTGCGACTAGAGGTTAGGATCGGCCAGCATGTTACGGTCCAAGTACGTAGATATGAGCCTGGAGCATCCGGGTGTTCACAGGCTCATGACTCCGCGATCGGCGAGCATGTGTAGGCATAGAGAATTAAAACACAAGTGGATGGTGAAGATAGTAGCACAAAAATATATATCGGTTGCACTAAGGGCCAGTTCTAGAAGAGATGGTATCATCATACTTCATCTTTTATAAACCCGGAACGGAGATACAACACGAAGCTAGCAGGATACTGCTGGGGGCTTAGTGAGAAACATAACTAAATCCCAAACATTAAATGGAGTATATTACGAAATCTCAAACTAACATAATAATCGGTAATACATGTAAGCTATGCCAAGAAGAGAAACTAGCTATAGCAACGTATAAAGACAGCACTGAATTACTGAACGGGGTGGGGTCATAAATCATGGCCAAGTGTAGAGACGCTAAGAAGTGCAGTTTCGGGTTATTTGAGCCCGTATAAAGTTGAGAATTTTTTTTCAGACCAAAAAATTTTACAACAATAAATGAATATTAATTTTATCCAGTCACAAGCAAAAAAGGAAAAAAAGAATAAATTAAAAGTAAAAAAATGGAAAATGGTGGAAGAGAGAGAGAAAAAGAGAAAATTAAAAGAGAAAAATGAAAAAAGGTGAAAAAGAGAGAGAAAAAGAGAAAATTAAAAGAGAAAAATGGAAAAAGGTGAAAGAGAGAGAAAAAAGAAAAATTAAAAAAGAAAAATGAAAAAAGGTGAAAAAGAGAGAGAGAGAGAAAAAAGTACAATTAAAAGAGAAAAATGAAAAAGGTGAAAGAGAGAGAGAGAGAAAAAAAAGAAAAAATTAAAAGAGAAAAATGAAAAATGGTGAAAGAGACAGAGAGATAAAAAAATTGAAAGAGAAAAATGGAAAAAGGTGAAAGAGAGAGAGAGAAAAAAGAAAAAATTAAAAGAGAAAAATGGAAAAAGGTGAAAGAGAGAGAAAAAAAAAAATAAAAGAGAAAAATGGAAAAAGTTGAAAGGGAGAGAGAGAGAGAAAAAAGAAAAAATTAAAAGAGAAAAATGGAAAAAGGTGAAAGAGAGAGAGAGTGAGAAAAAAAGAAAAAAATTAAAAGCGAAAAATGGAAAAAGGTGAAAGAGAGAGAGAAAAAAGAAAAAATTAAAAGAGAAAAATGAAAAAAGGTGAAAGAGAGAGAGAGAGAGAAAAAAGAAAAAATTAAAAGAGAAAAATGAAAAAAAGTGAATGAGAGAGAGAAAATAAGAAAAAAAAATGGAAAAAGGTGAAAGAGAGAGAGAAAAAAAGAAAAAATTAAAAGAGAAAAATGGAAAAGGTGAAAGAGAGAGAGAGAAAAAAAGAAAAAATTAAAAGAGAAAAATGGAAAAGGTGAAAGAGAGAGAGAAAAAAAGAAAAAATTAAAAGAGAAAAATGGAAAAGGTGAAAGAGAGAGAGAAAAAAAGAAAAAATTAAAAGCGAAAAATGGAAAAAGGTGAAAGAGAGAGAGAAAAAAGAAAAAATTAAAAGAGAAAAATGGAAAAAGTTGAAAGAGAGACAGAGAGAAAAATAGAAAAAATTAAAAGAGAAAAATGAAAAAAGGTGAAAGAGAGAGAGAAAATAAGAAAAAAGAAAAATGGAAAAAGGTGAAAGAGAGAGAGAAAAAAAGAAAAAATTAAAAGACAAAAAATGAAAAAGGTGAAAGAGAGAGAGAAAAAAAGAAAAAATTAAAAGAGAAAAATGAAAAAAGGTGAAAGAAAGAGAGAAAATAAGAAAAAAGAAAAAAGAAAAATGGAAAAAGGTGAAATAGAAACCGAGAGAAAAAAAGAAAAAATTAAAAGAGAAAAATGGAAAAAGGTGAAAGAGAGAGAGAAAATAAGAAAAAAGAAAAATCAAAAAAGGTGAAAGAGAGAGAGAAAAAAAGAAAAAATTAAAAGAGAAAAATGGAAAAGGTGAAAGAGAGAGAGAGAAAAAAGAAAAAATTAAAAGAGAAAAATGGAAAAGGTGAAAGAGAGAGAGAGAGAAAAAAGAAAAAATTAAAAGAGAAAAATGAAAAAAGGTGAAAGAGAGACAAAGAGAAAAAAAGAAAAATTAAAAGAGAAAAATGGAAAAAGGTGAAAGAGAGAGAGAAAATAAGAAAAAAGAAAAATGGAAAAAGGTGAAAGAGAGAGAGAGAGAAAAAAGAAAAAATTAAAAGAGAAAAATGAAAAAAGGTGAATCAGAGAGAGAGAAAAAATAAAAAATAAAAGAGAAAACTGGAAAAGGTGAAAGAGAGAGAGAGAGAGAAATAAAAATTAAAAGAGAAAAATGGGAAAAGGTGAAAGAGAGAGAGAAAAAATTAAAAGAGAAAAATGGAAAAAGGTGAAAGAGAGAGAGAAAAAATTAAAAGAGAAAAATGGAAAAAGGTGAAAGAGAGAGAGAGAGAAAAAAATAAAAAATTAAAAGAGAAAAATGGAAAAAGGTGAAAGAGAGACAGAGAGAAAAAAGAAAAAATTAAAAGAGAAAAATGGAAAAAGGTGAAAGAGAGACAGAGAGAAAAAAAGAAAAAATTAAAAGAGAAAAATGGAAAAAGGTGAAAGAGAGAGAGAAAATAAGAAAAAAGAAAAATGAAAAAAGGTGAAAGAGAGAGAGAAAAAAAGAAAAAATTAAAAGAGAAAAATGAAAAATGGTGAAAGAGAGAGAGAAAATAAGAAAAAAGAAAAAAGGTGAAAGAGAGAGAGAAAAAAGAAAAAATTAAAAGGGAAAAATGAAAAAAGGTGAAAGAGAGAGAGAGAGAAAAAAGAAAAAATTAAAAGAGAAAAATGAAAAAAAGTGAATGAGAGAGAGAAAATAAGAAAAAAGAAAAATGGAAAAAGGTGAAAGAGAGAGAGAAAAAAAGAAAAAATTAAAAGAGAAAAATGGAAAAGGTGAAAGAGAGAGAGAGAAAAAAAGAAAAAATTAAAAGAGAAAAATGGAAAAGGTGAAAGAGAGAGAGAGAGAAAAAAAGAAAAAATTAAAAGAGAAAAATGGAAAAAGGTGAATGAGAGAGAGAGAGAAAAAAAGAAAAAATTAAAAGAGAAAAATGGAAAAAGGTGAAAGAGAGACAGAGAAAAAATAAAAAATTAAAAGAGAAAAATGAAAAAAGGTGAAAGTGAGAGAGAAAAAAGAAAAAATTAAAAGAGAAAAATGAAAAAAGGTGAGAGAGAGACAGAGAGAAAAAAGAAAACATTAATAGAGAAAAATGAAAAAAGGTGAATGAGAGAGAGAAAAAATAAAAAATAAAAGAGAAAACTGGAAAAGGTGAAAGAGAGAGAGAGAGAGAGAGAGAGAGAGAGAGAGAAATAAAAAATTAAAAGAGAAAAATGGAAAAAGGTGAAAGAGAGAGAGAAAAAATTAAAAGAGAAAAATGGAAAAAGGTGAAAGAGAGAGAGAGAAAAAATTAAAAGAGAAAAATGGAAAAAGGTGAGAGAGAGAGAGAGAGAGAGAGAAAAATAAAAAATAAAAGAGAAAAATGGAAAATGGTGAAAGAGAGAGAGAGAAAAAAAGAAAGAGTTTAAAAATAAGAGAGGAAGACAGACATTTCAAAATAAGTTTATTTTTTAGGAGGAAGAGAAAAATAGGTAAGATTTCTAATGACTCCGCTTTCTTTATATATATATATATATATATATATATATATATATATATATATATATATATATATATATATATATATATATATATATATATATATATATTTCTTTTTCCCTCTGGCCGTAAAGATGTTTTGCCTGTTCATCAGCAGAGCTTATTTGTTTATTAGTATAAATGACGATGCGAAATATACTATGTGGGCAAGATTGTCTAGCGACCAGAGGTTAGGATCAGCCAGCATGTTACGGTCCAAGTACGTAGATATCAGCCTGGAGCATCCGGGTGTTCACAGGCTCATGAACCCGCGATCGGCGAGCATGTGTAGGCACAGAGAATTAAAACACAAATGGATGGTGAAAATAGTCACACAAAAATATATATCGCTTGCACTAGGGGCCAGTTCAAGAAGAGATGGTATCATCATACTTCATCTTTTATTAAATAAAATAAAAAACAGGTCTAAGTAATAAACTTAAAAGTCCGATATTGATTATAAATAAAATTAAATAAAAACGGGATTAATGATAAAAATAAAAATTTGATATTAATTACAAAAATGATATAAAAGCCAGGTATTAATAAGAAAACTTAAAGTAAAAATCGTGTATCTATTAATTAATTAAATGTAATTAATTAACGGTTCCTAAACAGATGCTGATATTAATTATATATTTATAATAAATTCGCTAAATATTATATGTTTCTTCCTTTAAACTATTAATGCCGAACATTCCCAGAATGCAACGGTTGACAAAGTGCGTGTGGGGGGGTAGCCTTATGTTTCTTCTATCTGGCTTTGCTCTCTTTTTTTCTTTTGTCATGAACTTATTTTCGATTTCAACAATTTGTGTCAGTGACATATCCCGATTTAACTCCGACGTATTATCATTGAAAGACTTAAATTCTGTATTCTCACACTGACGAAAGTTGAATGAAAACCTACCTAAGATTTTGTGACCTTTCAAAAAAAAAAAAAAAGAAGAAAAGATTATTGTCCCTATAGGTTGGCTAAATAAAAATTATAAAATTATTTCTGCGATCCAATTTTAATTCAAGGACCAGACGCGAAAATTTAGTATCAGCA
>OZ038508.1:12318683-12326183 GCA_964036315.1 Acanthosepion esculentum | reverse complement strand
CTACTATGTAAGTGACATGTCGATTCTAGCCATGAAGGTTAGAACTGGTGGAACTAAGGTCTATAGCTCATCCGAGCACTTTCCATGGAAACAGTGATAGAACACAAACTCGCTACATCCCGCCTGTGAGAGAGAGGTTGGAGGGTGTAAAATAATTCTTCATTCACAAGACCTCGGGAACGGATTTTAAACTCTATCAAGACTGGAAGCTCCAGTCTTGAAAGAGTTTAATTCATCAATCTCTCGTACCTCCCACACAAGTATGTCGACAGTACTCCATTTTCGGCCTAATCTGGCTCTTGTTAAGGTAGGGGATAGCATGAGGAGCCAGGTACGTACTGGAGTATTTTATTTCTTCGTCTACTATAGAACAAAAAGCATGCATTTATGTAAATGGCTGAGTGTTGATAGTAGACACAGAAAAGTAACTATATATGAAGTCCTAAATAAGGAAGGAAAGGAAAGCAAGAAAAAAGGGACTATCAGTTGCAAAAAGATAGAATGTGTAGTTGTCAGCAAAATGAATATCCTAATATGCAAATTAATTTTTTTTAATAAGGTTCATTCTGTACAAGATACGGGGGCCACTTGATGTAAAGGATTACGCCAGGAAGCACTTTATATAAACAGGGGGGGAGATAACGGTTAACTCTAGATTTGAACAGGTTAAGATTGTATTGACCGGGGAAACACCCTCTTGGGAGTTTGTTCCACAGGATAGTGATTAGCGAGACGAAGCTATTCGAGAAGAAGTTACATCTCAACAATGGACTACGGAGGGAATATCTGTGGTTTCCTACAATATAAGTGGCATGGCGGGTCGTAGCCGTGAAGGTTTGAACTGGCGGAACCAAGGATTATAGTTCATCTGAGCACTTTCCATGGAAACAGCGATAAAACAGTGAGAAACTCGCCCCATCCCGCCTGTGAGGGAGAGGTTGGAATGTGGAGAATAATTCATCACCCACATGGACTCGGAGACGCTTCTGAACTCTATCGAGACTGGAAAATGAGCACTGGGCAGCTTCTACTCAAATATGTCAACAGTACTCCATTTTCGGCCTAATCTGGCTCTTGTTAAGGTAGTTAAGGCATGAGGAGTCAGGTACGTACTGGAGCATTTTATTTGTTTCGTCTACTATAGAAGAGTCTTGACACAGAAAAGTAAATACACACACACACATATATATATATATATATATATATATATATATATATATATATATATATATATGTATATATTTTGAAAGGAAATTATTACCAGAAATAGATTTTTTGAAGGAAAAAATATTACAAGAAATATTTTTTTGAAAAATAATATTACTAACAATAACAATTTTGTCGGCATTAAATAAAGCATTGAGGTTGATTTGCAGCAAAAACAAAACAAAAAAAACAAACAAACCAAACACTATTAACTGGAAAATTTCTATGACACTTTGACATGGGTTTTTTTCGATTATTGTTTTCAGACATGTTGATTGCCAACTGCAGATAGACCTTCCCTACCACCTTGCTCTTCAAGACTCGTATCCCCACTGCGGAACTTCAGAAACCAGAAACGTACTTTCCGATCACAAATGGATCCTTTATTCCAAACTCTGTTAATGTTGGAGTCTGCGTAGCATGATCAACCATGGGGAGATTGGAACCCGAGTCTCATGGTCAGAATGCTAATGTTCTAACCACTCAGCCCCGTGTCCTTACTAAAACTGTAAGTAGCTGTTAGACCAGGATGTATATTTACCACTTCAATTAAAGGGAGACAATCACTTTCAATTACTAATGACAGAGGAGTTCTAAACTTGAACTTGAGCAAAAAAGTAAACCCATTTCTTTTTTTTTTCATGTTCAAGATGAGAAACATGTTTCAAATTAAATTCTGAAACAGACTGATATAAAATTTAAATTAAAGGACATTTAGATAATTACGAATTAGAAATATAATAACGTTATATTAGATAACAATTAAAATATTTACTCTAAAATCAAACAATATTTTCTGAGCAACGTAATATTTTCTAAATGTTTTGTAGTGTTAACCCTATATTCTATATATTACTTCGGTGGTGGTTACTGCAAATGCAGTACAAGTAATTTTTCTTCATTTTATCTATATTTCATTTATTAATTTTGAAGAAAGAGAAGATCAGCATCAAGTTTTACGTACAATACCACGAACTGGATTTCATTTTATTTTTAATGCCTTTAATTGTACGATACTTTTTAGCTGGTCGTTAAGTGAAACTCGAAAATTTAGCTTCTTACAAAATGGCGATCTCTGTAAACTAAAGAAAAACCCAATATTATAAATGGAACGGAAACTCTCATATACATGTTGATTTTCTCATATACATGTTGATTGTGGATACTAAAACATGTGTGTATAGCTGGCTACCGAATTGCAGATGCTTGTTCAGGTGCATTTGTGTCTGTTCAACACCCACAGACCCCCACCTGTGATTTATATCGCAACTATGCCGTGTAAAGCTGGGAAAGTGCGTGTTATCTGGCGTGATCAACAATTTGAACAAGGCCAGCACGCTCAAGTCCTCGGCCACGATGACTTGTGACTTCGTGCTAGCACAGCTATCGACGTCCCTAGTTTTGTTTTATCCAGTTCCATGTTAATAATCAGTACAATGGTGATATGTAGGTATCTATAGCTGGCCACTCGTATTCCAGGATACGCGTCTACTAGAGCGGCTATTGCAGACGCTTGCTCAGGTGCATTTGTGTTTATTCAACAACTGCAGACCCCCACCTGTGATTTATACTGTAATTATGCTTATCGGAACTTTGTTACAGTTTCTGGGAAAGAACTTGTTATCTAGGCTAGCATGCTCAAATCCTCGGCTACTATGGCTTGTGATCCACAGCTATCGACAGCCACCAAAGGTTCCGTCTACCAAATTTCAATCACAAGGTTTGGATCAACCAAGACCGGGCTCTTTCCAAAGATACCGCACGCTGGGATCGATCCAGTCCGATAAAATGAGGACGTCTCCATCCTGACAAATCGACCATAGGGAGATTCGAACCCGAGTCTCATGGTCAGAATGCTAACATTCTAACCACTGAGCCACGTGCCCTTACTAAGACTGTAAGTAGCTGTTAGACAAGGGCGTATCTTTACCACTTCAATTAAATGGAGACAATCACTTTCGATTACTCATGACAGAGGCGTCCTAAAATAGAAATGCAGAGAGAACGGGACAACTTCCCGACGTCGTCGTCGTCGTCGTCGTCGTCGTCGTCGTCACCTACACGCATTCAAGCATTGGGATTGTAATCCTCTCTGTCAAATCTTTCCTTTCCTCCCGTTGGTGGTGGCGAAAATGATTATGAAGGCGTAATCTACTCGTGAAGCGTCGTTTGCAGGAGTCACAGCGGATTGTGCTTGGTGGGTGCAGCTGGGCGATTCGAGCCCTCCTTACAGCACGTCGCAGATCCTTTTCCTGTCTCGACGCTCGAACACAAAACGCTCCCTCACATGCTCGAACTTGGAAGGCCGATTCGTAGCAACGCTTCCCCAGGTCTCAATGGCGATGTTGGCTTGTGCCAGACATGTCTTCAACTGATTATTAAAGCGTCGTTTTGGACCTCCGCAAGCTCGCCAACATGTATATAAGAAAATCAACATGTGGAGCTAGCTATATACACATGTTTTAGTATCCAATATGTATATGAGAAAATCAACATGTGGAGCCAGCTATACACACATGTTTTAGTATCCAACATGTATATGAGAAAATCAACATATGGAGCCAGCTATACACACATGTTTTAGTATCCAACATGTATATGAGAAAATCAACATATGGAGCCAGCTATACACACATGTTTTAGTATCCAATATGTATATGAGAAAATCAACATGTGGAGCCAGCTATACACACATGTTTTAGTATCCAACATGTATATGAGAAAATCAACATGTGGAGCCAGCTATACACACATGTTTTAGTATCCAACATGTATATGAGAAAATCAACATGTGGAGCCAGCTATACACACATGTTTTAGTATCCAACATGTATATGAGAAAATCAACATGTGGAGCCAGCTATACACACATGTTTTAGTATCCAACATGTATATGAGAAAATCAACATGTGGAGCTAGCTATATACACATGTTTTAGTATCCAATATGTATATGAGAAAATCAACATGTGGAGCCAGCTATACACACATGTTTTAGTATCCAACATGTATATGAGAAAATCAACATATGGAGCCAGCTATACACACATGTTTTAGTATCCAACATGTATATGAGAAAATCAACATATGGAGCCAGCTATACACACATGTTTTAGTATCCAATATGTATATGAGAAAATCAACATGTGGAGCCAGCTATACACACATGTTTTAGTATCCAACATGTATATGAGAAAATCAACATGTGGAGCCAGCTATACACACATGTTTTAGTATCCAACATGTATATGAGAAAATCAACATGTGGAGCCAGCTATACACACATGTTTTAGTATCCAACATGTATATGAGAAAATCAACATGTGGAGCCAGCTATACACACATGTTTTAGTATCCAACATGTATATGAGAAAATCAACATATGGAGCCAGCTATACACACATGTTTTAGTATCCAACATGTATATGAGAAAATCAACATGTGGAGCCAGCTATACACACATGTTTTAGTATCCAACATGTATATGAGAAAATCAACATGTGGAGCCAGCTATACACACATGTTTTAGTATCCAACATGTATATGAGAAAATCAACATGTGGAGCCAGCTATACACACATGTTTTAGTATCCAACATGTATATGAGAAAATCAACATATGGAGCCAGCTATACACACATGTTTTAGTATCCAATATGTATATGAGAAAATCAACATGTGGAGCCAGCTATACACACATGTTTTAGTATCCAATATGTATATGAGAAAATCAACATGTATATGAGAGTTTCCGTTCCATTTATAATATTGGGTTTTTAGTTTACAGAGATCGCCATTTTGTAAGAAGCTTAAGTTCGGGGGAGTCGAGTGGGTTGCATTCTAGACATGTGGCCCGCTCAGCGGAGGTGATGTTGAAGTGGCCTTGATGCTAGGGAGAGACGACCAAGAGAGGATGTTGTTGGTGATGTGGTCCTTCCAACTGATGCGAAGGAAACGCTCTAGATGTTTAATGTTTCGATGCTAGAAGGTTCACGTCTCGCAAGCGTAAAGAAATGTGGAGAGGGCCACGACCCTGAGGAAAATAAGTTTGCTTCCTATAGTGCGACCCTAATTGCTGAAGACACGGTGCGAGTGCCTTCTGTACGCAGCATGAGCCTCTATGATCCTGTTGGCAAGGTCTCTTTCATAGGTGACACTATACAAGAGGGTGCTGCCAAAGTAGGGAAATTAGTCGACGACATCTACCGGCTGTCCGTCGGTGTTGATGCTAACGTCCGGTGTTGCCTCTCCGATGGTCGACTGGATGAGGATCTTCGTCTTTTTTACATTGGCCTGCAGCCCGTAAGCTTTCTAGGCCTCGTTATACAGGCTTGCCTACTTCTGGAGGTCAACATACAAAACTACTGACATGTACACGTGCAGGAGTCCGAGTCGAAGTTTAGTTTTGTCTCATATACAAATACAATCTCCAACGGTTTAAGTGTAGCGTCAATCGACATCTCCAGATGCCTTGATCTATCCGCTTCCCTTCTCCACATCCTTTCATTTTTCATTCCTATCTGCTCTCGCTCCAACTCTTCTGTAACCCCCTTGCCTTGATCGACCCACTGTCTTTCTCTTTCTCCACATCCTCTCCTTTACCACTCCTATCTGCTCTTCCTCCAACCCTTCTTTAACCCCTTGCGTGATAGTGGCCTCCAGCCTTGCTTGGGGTGATACGCTTAAAAAAAAAATTAAAAAAATATCCTGTTCTTTTGGGAAGGTGGGATAACCCTTACCCTAACCCAAGCAGATATCAATTTAATAACACATGTAGAGATTAATCTACATCACAAAAAACTGAAGGTCGTAGAATAAGACTCTGCAAGGACCTTCCACCCGCCTTGCAGAGCATATAATAAATTATTATTCTGATATAATTTTCATATTAGAAATCTTCTATGTGTTCTGTTCCTTCCGGACGTTCACGATCGCGGCTCTCCACAATGTTCAATTCACTGAAGCTTTTAGTAAAGAGCATGTTATCTAGAATGGTCTTCAATCTGAACAAGCATATATATATATATATATATATATATATATATATATATATATATATATATATATAATATGGATAAAACAACTAAAAAGTTGCAAATGAAAAGAAAAAAATTGAATGTTTTTTGTGAAAGTATTTATTTATATGTTTTTATATATATATATATTTGATATTTCAGATAATTTCTGAGGAAAGATCGAGGCGATCTGAATTATCAAATATATATATATAAAAAAACATATAAATAAATACTTTCACAAAAAAACATTCAATTTTTTTTCTTTTAATTTGCAACTTTTCAGTTGTTTTATCCATATTATATACATATCAAGAAAGTATACGTGGCTTCTCATTATGCTATATATATATATATATATATATGTGTGTGTGTGTGTGTGTGTGTGTGTGTGTGTGAAGAGAGTTTAGAATGTTTGCTTGCCAAACATGTGACCCAGGTTCGAATCTTATCATCATCGATTTGTCAGGAATACATATGTTGTCTTCCTGGTGGAAGTCGGTCCCAATATGAGGCACATTTGGCGGGAAAAACCCTGAAAAGCATGCCATCGTTTGACCAAAGCTTTTTTTGTGCTAGCACGAAGGCACAAGTCATCCTAGCCGAGGTTTTGAAATCACTCGCCTTATTCCGACTGTTGATCACTCCAGATAATGAGCTTTCTCCCATAAACTGTAACTAAGGTCTGCGCAGGTGGGCTGTGGGGGTATGGAAGAATCAGAAATGTGCTCGAGCAACAGGGATTCTCTAGCCTCATTTGTAGAGGGGCGGGCTTGGAAACACGTAATTGGCCATAACGTCTATTTTTGTAGATAATAGTCATTCATTTCGCAATTTGCCCTTGTAGCAATGGTTGCATCTTCATTAATTCAGCGCACTTGTAATCATGCTATTCAAAATTACACACACGCACACACACTCTCTCTCTCTCCCTCTTGATCACTCATTTTCCTTGACCTTGCCCTATTTTATCACTCTATCTCTCTTTCTTTATGTGTACCAACGTTCATGCCTTAATCTGATCGTCTGTCACAAATCCAAGAAGATAATCCCAAGCCATTTCCTTCATGGGTATTTCCCACTATAATCAAGCGTTAATCTCAATCATAAAATATTTCCAAGTTGTTACGTTAAGCTGACAATTAAGGCCTTCACTGATTTCAGTAATAAGCCGTTGCTTAGCAACAATATCTATTTCAGTCTCTCCCTGTCATTTTTCTTTCTTTCTTTCTTTTCCCGCCTCTATTTTAGTATCTGCCTATCGATAACAGACTATGCATA
>OZ038508.1:12248683-12311183 GCA_964036315.1 Acanthosepion esculentum | reverse complement strand
TAATCATATATAGTAATTCATCGAGCCCAGAATAATCTTCAACAGAATGCAGAAAGCACTGGACGACCATTTCGTCCTATTTGGGACTCATCAGCAGTGCGCATCAACTACCGAGAATTGAACCCGGACCGTTTCGATAAAACGCACGTTGGTATGATGTTTGCGTTGTATCGAAACGGTTCGATTCTCGGTAGTGGAGGCGCACTGCTGATGGGCCCCAAATAGGTCGAAACGGCTGTCCAGTGCTTTCTGCATTCTGTTCTAGGCTCGATGAATTACTATATATCTGCGTGTGTGACATCGCTTTCTAAAAATCTCTTCGCGAGAAACTCTTTTATAAATTGTATAAAATACAAACATGTTTTCTTTTTATGAGTTAGAGATATTTAAAAATAGATCACAGATATCTGCATAAGAAAAACCGTAATGCGAAAAATATTCATATTATTTCATTATATGTATTCGTTACATTTCATTTCATGTACTACTTTTCATTTCTCTTTATATATTACTTACCATTTATTTATATGTATTAATTACATTTCCTCATAGGTATTCCTTACATTTAATTTCATCATATGTATTACTTACATTTCATTATATGTATTACGTACATTTCATTATATGTATTACTTACATTTCATTATAATTATTACTTACATTTAATTTCATCATATGTATTACTTACATTTCATTATATGTATTACTTACATTTCATTATATGTATTTCTTACATTTCATAATATGTATTACTTACATTTCATTATATGTATTACTTACATTTCATTTCATTATATATATTACTTACATTTCATTATATGTATTCCTTACATTTAATTTCATCATATGTATTACTTACATTTCATTATATGTATTACTTACATTTCATTATATGTATTCCTTACATTTAATTTCATCATATGTATTACTTACATTTCATTATATGTATTACGTACATTTCATTATATGTATTACTTATATTTCATTATATGTATTCCTTACATTTAATTTCATCATATGTATTACTTACATTTCATTATATGTATTACTTACATTTCATTATATGTATTTCTTACATTTAATTATATGTATTACTTACATTTCCTTTCATTATATATATTACTTACATTTCATTATATGTATTCCTTACATTTAATTTCATCATATGTATTACTTACATTTCATTATATGTATTACTTACATTTCATTATATGTTTTCCTTACATTTAATTTCATCATATGTATTTCTTACATTTCATTATATGTATTACGTACATTTCATTATATGTATTACTTACATTTCATTATAATTATTACTTACATTTCATTTCATCATATGTATTACTTACATTTCATTATATGTATTACTTACATTTCATTATATGTATTTCTTACATTTCATTATATGTATTACTTACATTTCATTATATGTATTTCTTACATTTCATTATATGTATTACTTACATTTCATTATATGTATTTCTTACATTTCATTTCATTATATATATTACTTACATTTCATTATATGTATTCCTTACATTTAATTTCATCATATGTATTACTTACATTTCATTATATGTATTCCTTACATTTCATTATATGTATTCCTTACATTTAATTTCATCATATGTATTTCTTACATTTCATTATATGTATTACGTACATTTCATTATATGTATTACTTACATTTCATTATATGTATTACTTACGTTTCCTTTCATTATATATATTACTTACATTTCATTATATGTATTCCTTACATTTAATTTCATCATATGTATTACTTACATTTCATTATATGTATTACTTACATTTCATTATATGTATTCCTTACATTTAATTTCATCATATGTATTTCTTACATTTCATTATATGTATTACGTACATTTCATTATATGTATTACTTACATTTCATTATATGTATTACTTACATTTCCTTTCATTATATATATTACTTACATTTCATTATATGTATTCCTTACATTTAATTTCATCATATGTATTACTTACATTTCATTATATGTATTACTTACATTTCATTATATGTATTCCTTACATTTAATTTCATCATATGTATTTCTTACATTTCATTATATGTATTACGTACATTTCATTATATGTATTACTTACATTTCATTATATGTATTACTTACATTTCATTTCATCATATGTATTACTTACATTTCATTATATGTATTACTTACATTTCATTATATGTATTTCTTACATTTCATTATATATATTACTTACATTTCATTTCATTATATATATTACTTACATTTCATTATATGTATTCCTTACATTTAATTTCATCATATGTATTACTTACATTTCATTATATGTATTCCTTACATTTAATTTCATCGTATGTATTACTTACATTTCATTATATGTATTACGTACATTTCATTATATGTATTACTTACATTTCATTATATGTATTCCTTACATTTAATTTCATCATATGTATTACTTACATTTCATTATATGTATTACGTACATTTCATTATATGTATTACTTACATTTCATTATATGCATTCCTTACATTTAATTTCATCATATGTATTACTTACATTTCATTATATGTAATACTTACATTTCATTATATGTATTTCTTACATTTCATTATATGTATTACTTACATTTCATTATATCTATTACTTACATTTCATTTCATTATATATATTACTTACATTTCATTTCATTATATATATTACTTACATTTCATTATATGTATTACGTACATTTCATTATATGTATTACTTACATTTCATTATATGCATTCCTTACATTTAATTTCATCATATGTATTACTTACATTTCATTATATGTAATACTTACATTTCATTATATGTATTTCTTACATTTCATTATATGTATTACTTACATTTCATTATATCTATTACTTACATTTCATTTCATTATATATATTACTTACATTTCATTATATGTATTCCTTACATTTCATTATATGTATTTCTTACATTTCATTATATGTATTACTTACATTTCATTTCATTATATATATTACTTACATTTCATTTCATTATATATATTACTTACATTTCATTATATGTATTACTTACATTTCATTATATGAATTTCTTACATTTCATTATATGTATTACTTACATTTCATTTCATTATATATATTACTTACATTTCATTATATGTATTCCTTACATTTAATTTCATCATATGTATTACTTACATTTCATTATATGTATTTCTTACATTTCATTATATGTATTACTTACATTTCATTATATGTATTACTTAAATTTCATTTCATTATAAGCATTACTTACATTTCATTTCATTATATATATTACTTACATTTCATTATATGTATTCCTTATATTTAATTTCATCATATGTATTACTTACATTTCATTATATGTATTTCTTACATTTCATTATATGTATTTCTTACATTTCATTATATGTATTACTTAAATTTCATTTCATTATAAGCATTACTTACATTTCATTTCATTATATATATTACATTTCCACCCTCCGTAGAAATCGAATCTGTGATGGAATTAAATTGACTCATGTTGTGGCACAACGCATAGAATTTTTCTCTTCTACGAGTGTTTTCAGGAGTGCAATGACCCGAAACTCTGAAATTTTGTGATAAATTTGCACCAAAGAATAATTTTCGAGCACAAATAAAATTTACATCCAGTTTTTCCAAAGCTGAATTTTTAGACACTAGATTAAAGTTCTCAAGGAATAGTCTAATGATTGAATTATTTTGCAAACCTACGCCACCATGCATTTACCTACATCGGCTTTCTCATCATCCTTATCATACGATCAAATCAAACCTGAAGTGCTAATTTTTAACGCGTAAGGCGAATTTGCATGGATTAAAAGATTATCGGCAGCATGCTAATAATTTCATCCAGCGTTATGTTAAGTGCGGCTATCGCGAATCGCGACCGAAACAAATCAAATGAAATAGCTAAAAATGGAGCATACCATAATTTTATTCCAGGTCAAAACACCGAAAAACGATAAAAAAAAATGATGACAAAATCTTATTAGTCATCAATTGGCACCAAAATTTTGTTGGAATTTCGAAAATGCTACACGACAGCTATGAACACATTTGTTCAAAAATATCCGCGTTTTAAAGAGATTTTTTCGCAACTATAGTTTCTTTCAAAACAAAATAAAAACATCAGAGAAATTCTAACAAATACATGCGTCCACACTAAAAACAGCATTGGGATTTCGGATCGTTGTACTCCCGAAATCACTCATAGAAGGGGAAAACCCTGCGCGTTGTGTAACAACATGTGTCAAGTTAATTTTATCACCATTTAAAAGAAAATCATCACGATTTCTACAGAGGGTGAAAATTGTACTGATTCCAATTTAATATATGCCGCCCAGTGTACCTAACTTCGTTTATGTGGGTTGCGCAAAGGAAAAATTAAATGAAAGGTTCAATGGACACAGGTATGGTGTCAGACACAATAATGTGGCATCAACGGATCTTGCAGGACATTTTATTACAAACGACTGAAATTTCGACAAACATCAGAAAGTGCACATTCCGAAAAAAACGTTCAGAATCTACCGACATGTTGAGACTTATAACGCATGAGTATTGGTAATGTAAGTAAATTATTAACTTTCCATTCCAGGGAAATGAAAAGAATGATAAGTGAGTGCCATAAGATTTATAACTTGATTTATTTGGGTTGTAAAACGGAGAAATTAAATAAATGATAAAATGGCCACAGGTATGATGTCAGACCCAACGATGTGACATCAACGGAGCTTAAGGAACGTTTTGATACAAAAGTCTGTAATTTTGACAAATATCTTAAGGTTCACATTCTGAAAAAAAAAAAAAAAAAGAATCGACCGACCTTAAAACTCACGAGGATAGTTTGTATGTAAATTACTAAATTCTCGCCCCCGGGGGTAAAGAAGAGAATGACGGGAGGGTTCAATAAAATTTCTACTAAGCTGTTTGATTAACTTCTCTTAGTCACTAATCAACAAACAAAAATATCAAGATGAACAAGACCGTCATCATATTAAGTACGTTTCAGTTTCATGCCTTCACGCTGGCGACGTTTCATTTGTTTTGACGCATTCGTTACCAGGACAGCCGTTTTTTTTTAATTAAAAACCAAGCAACGTATGGAGGAGTGAATGGTGACGGATAGATTCAAATTGTGAATGAGTAAATTGTAACGAATAAATGGGTCGTCAATCCGATTAGCTCGGTATAAGATAGCTAGTGATGACCAACATTTTATTACAAACGACTGAAATTTCGACTAACATCAGAAGGTGCACATTCCGAAAAAAACGTCTACCGACCTGTTGACTCTTAAAACGCACGAGGAAGGTTACCAAAGCCCATTATTAACTTTCTGTCCCAGAGGAATGAACAGAATGAAATCTGTTTGATTGACCCCTCTTTGTAACTAATCAACTGAGGGAAAATATCAACATGAAGATCATCATTATTTACATTAGTCGGACTATTGTCCTCATCTTTGTCGCCATATTTGTCACAACGTTTCGGCCGTTGTACGCTCCGGCCTTCTTCAGGTGGTTGTAATTTCGAACCGAACCCTTTATTTCGGTCACTGGGGTAGACTGTTCTAGTTCCACGAGCCATGTTTGATGGATGTCAGTTATCAGTTATCTCCTGCTAATTTTCCCTCTGAAAGTTCTCCACTGCCTGAACCGGGTATTGAACTCACACTCTTTGGGTCTGTCACTGGTTTCTAACCAACGCCTTTATCCACTGTGCCATGTGTCCTTGAGTATGAATTTCTGAGTATTATAAACCTAATTTTTCAGCAACCATTTTTACCAGTACTCATATTGCAATTTTGCTGTTATCATTACATGTTTTTACCAGATCTCATATTGCAACTTTTTTTTTATCATTGCTTTTCTCTAGCACTCCTTATTACTGGTTCCCATATTGTAAATACTGTACATAATACCTCATCTCAGAAATATAGACAGACTATGAAGATAATCATCATCTTAAACAATTTGCTGTTGTATCCCTTCACGCTGGCGGGGTTTCATTCATTTTTTTGACGCGTTGATTACCAGTACAGCCGTGTTTACATTACAAGCCAAACAAAGTTTGTGCAAAGACTTAGCGTAATTATTTGTAGATTTATGTATTTTTAGACTTGAAAAAAAAAAGGTTTAAATATAGCGTAGATTAGATGTGGCACAAGGCCGAAAGTATGGGGCACCCAGTGAAGATCGAACTCGCTAATCAGTTGTAATTGTTTCAGCGAGACAAGCTTGCTAACCATTAGACCGCCTCGAGATGCCTTTGTGATTTTCCAAGTGTATATTAGATGTGGCACAAGGCCGAAAGTATGGGGCACCCAGTGATGATCGAACTCACTACTCAGTCGTAATTGCTCCTGCCATACAAGCTCGCTAACCATTACACCTACCTGAGGTGCCCGAAAAAATCTTTTGGAAGAAATCTCTCATGACTCAGGTTTCATTATATATATATATATATATATATATATATATATATATATATATTTGTGTATTTAGGCAGCAATCCTTCTTTCAAGCACATTTCATTAAAAACGACTGACAAGGTGCTTTTATTTAGTTTTTTATATAATTTCTCGTGCGATCTAATAACGGTTTTCTTTTCAGAGGATAAATTATACAAAAATTGTCCGAATGTTCTTTTCCGAGCGCTTTCGGCTATACTTTTAGCCATTATCAAGGATTATATTTCAACTGTTAGAATTAGAAATAGTTTGTGTGTGTTTTATAAAGTGATTCATTTTTTTTGTTTCAAAACACGGTCAAGATATTATGTCCATGTTCAAAGTTAATATTATTAAGGGTTGGTTTGTTTACTTTTATAAGTAAGGCTTCCATTATTTTTAGCCTTTTTTTGCAAGTGGATGATGCTATTATATTAGTGTTTTCGACAAGTATATTCCGAATAGTGTCCGGTAGGTCTCCATGAATATTTAAATGAGATCTAATTGAGCTATTGTCAGAAAGGTGTAGGGTTAATCTGCGTGTTAAACGATTTGTAGTGTGGCCTATATAATTATTTACGAAAGTTGATTCTTGAGGAATACAATTCCTTAATGGACATTTGAATTCGTAAATAATATTTGCTCTATTTAATTTTGTTGTAGGAGGTGAATTATTATTTTTAACTATAAGGTTACAAGTTTTAAATTTTTTATAATAAATAATTAATCTAATTTTTTTGCTATTATCAACTGGTGCTATGTATTTTTTTATAATGTTATTCATTCGGCATTCATCCTGTTTGTAGTTATCGTTCATTTGATTTTTATAAAAAATATTAATATTATTGTTATATCTTGACCGTGTTTTGAAACAAAAAAATGAATCACTTTATAAAACACACACAAACTATTTCTAATTCTAACAGTTGAAATATAATCCTTGATAATGGCTAAAAGTATAGCCGAAAGCGCTCGGAAAAGAACATTCGGACAATTTTTGTATAATTTATCCTCTGAAAAGAAAACCGTTATTAGATCGCACGAGAAATTATATAAAAAACTAAATAAAAGCACCTTGTCAGTCGTTTTTAATGAAATATATATATATATATATATATATATATATAATCCACAGACAGACTGTTTCGCAGTTCATCAGTGTGGCTAGGATTGCCTCAAGCCGGGATCGAAACCCGACTGATTTGGCATCAGTTGGAGATTTTACCCGTAAGCTATCAGCGCTCGAAATGGTTTAAGTATAACTTGAAGCAGACAGATATTCTGTTGAAATGTTTTCTAATATTTACCTTTGCTAAATTGCGCTCTTCTCGTAACTGTTGAAAAATATTGGAGGAGTTACGTCAATTATTTTGTTTAATAATAATAATAATAATAATAATAATAATGCAATGAAGAACATTAGAAATAGAAATTAAAGCTAATGGTTCTGCCAACAACAACTGACTAAAACAGAAACAAAACATAAAAATATTCTGCCTATGATCTTTTCCGCTTTTTAGAATCCATCAAGAAATCTTAAGAAGAAAGACTTGATATAGAGAAATATTTATAAAAGAAAATCCTAAAATGGAAAAATAGGAAGCTTAAAAACAATTGTATCGAAAACAGGAGGCTGCAAATCAACATATCACATAAATATATAGAGCGAAACTAAACGCAAAAAAAAAAAGAATCAAAGACAAGCCAAAAGAAGCATCCAAAAGAAAACAACCAAAAGAAATGGGAAGGGAAAAAAGCAAAAAAATGAACATTCAGTCATTGAAACACTATTTAAGCTAACATAAAAAACACCGTCTCTAATAATAGAGCCTAATTATAAGAGACTCATTTGATAGTTAAGTGACGTCAGGCAGCCATATTCTTTATTGAAATTTTCCCGCCCTCTCTGTTCCCTCCCACGTTTGTATGTTTTTTTAATGAATCTCATCTCTGCATGCTATTAATGGAATATCAAGGGGAGATTTTAAAGTATGATTTCAGTATATGAATATGGAAACAAAAAATTGATTTGTGCAAGAAAAACATGGATGTTCTGTCTCACTTCTCTTATCGCTTTCTCCTTCTCTCTCGCTCTCGCGAGATTTAGTCGATATTTCCTCTTTTTTAGAGCATTTTTTTTTATCGCCCCTCGCTGTGTTTATAGTTATTTGCGACCTTCTGTTTGCCTTGTTATGTCAATAAATTGAAAGAATGATAATTTAAAAGCATCGAAATGCAGGTGCAAATAAATAGAAACATAATAAAAAATAACATAACGGCAACGTCGTAATAAATCAAGTTGATTCGTAATATAATAATATAAATGTCTTCAATGGCTATTGATCTAAGTTAGTGGTCAGGAGTAGAAAAATACAATACTCGTTTCTGTCGTTGCTTCGTAAGAATTCAGTTAAGAAAGGCATGAATCCATTTCGCCCTGTAGGCTACACCAGAGATTATTCACTTCTCTAAAGTTTGTAGGTCTTAACGAGTACCAGCCATCTTCCGCCCCCGTACAATATCGAAAGAAAAAAAGAAATTGGGACAATATTTCCTTATTTCAAACCATGTCTCACACACACACACACACACACACATATATATATATATATATATATACAAGTATGGTGGGAATTCACTTGGTAAGAATGCGCTGAAGAAAGGCATGAACTCACTTCATCCTATAGATGAAAACAGAGATTATTCACTTCTCTAAAGCTTGTAGGTCATAGCAAGGGCCATCTTCAACACTCGTAGACTGGCGCTACAGAATCACAAACAAATAACCGTACCAAATTAAAAAAAAATGATGACTTTCAACAACAGCAAAAATTAAAATGGATAGCACATTTAACACGAAAGAAAAACAATGACATAGATTATAGAATATTTTTTGACATTCAACTCACTGCAGCACTTGCCACACGATTAATGAATGCGGAAAGTTTCCTTATAAAGAAGCGTCTATTATTACCATTTCCACAACTACCGTATCAGATAACTCAATACAATACATCATATGTTATATGCAAATAAGATAAGTAATGACAAGTAAGTTCCATTGCACGAAAAATATTATGAAGGAAGCTGAACGGTAGATAAGTTGATTCCACGTCTTCTCTCACCATCCATGGGTTAATTAGTACGACTTAAAGCAGTAAATTATTATTGTCTCCCACATATTCTTATTTTCTAAAATAAATATCGTATGGATTTAAATAACCTACAATAGGTCGATACGACGTAAAAACAGTTCAATCAGTCATGCATTGTAACTTGAGAAATTACAAGGTTAAATGAAATTAGAATATACCCCCACACGTACACACACCGCACGCATACACAAATATAATGTATAAAAAATGTCCAAATAGTGTAACGGCAAAATTGTACAATTGTTAGATAAAGCTTTCAACTGTTGTATCTTAGAAATGATTAAAGATATCTTACTGGAATTCTCAGAGGTTTTTGTAACACTATTGGACTCTATTTTGAACAATAAGAATGTATTTAGCTCTAAGTTGAAATGATGACCCCATTTGCTGTTGTGACCTCTTGATCCTGTTTTCCTCTCTACTGTCCCCTTTTTAAAAAACTTATTCACCGTTTTATTGATGGTTCTTGAATGGACTTTGAAGATGGAAGCCAGAGTATGAATATTGGTACCATTACTGATGGTCTGAATGATCTTTTTCTTCTCACCATTGCTCAGCCCGAAAGACATAGTGGGGCTGAGACAAAACGATTTTAACTTGTTTCTCTTCTAGCTGAATAACATAAACAGTTTTTCAGTGATTCTTATGATAAATGGTGTCAAGATGGCTAAACGTCTGATCTGTAAAGCTGTAAAAAAAAGCAATAGAATTAGTTTAATAATTAATTTAAATATTAAATATTTTGTGGGCTGACACAATTATCGCATGCTGTTCCACGATTTGGATAATTTTACTGTTACCCCGAGTACATATATATATATATATATATATATATATATATATATATATATATATATATATATATATAAATAGATAGATAGATAGATAGATAGATAGATAGATAGATAGATAGATAGATAGATATTTTATATGTGTTATACACCGAACCTATGAACACTAATGGGTAGGTCCCAATCTTCATAAATACGTTGGACACTATTGTAAGTGGGTGTAATATGCTGTCTAAGTAATCCACCACTACCAGTGGATTACCTACTTCACGCCGCTGGCGAGTAATTTATTTTGTTGGTGTTATAAAGATTGCCATTTCATTTCTAAACTACGTTTCGGTTTAGGACCTCTTCCCGAAAGATCGCCGACTGATCCACTTCTTTCAAACCGGGCGATTATGTTCTGAATCGCGTTATCGCTAGGGCATACTCTGGTATGGAAATGTTGCAAGTATTTTCTCTGAGGTTGAATAATTTATCTCTGATTGGAATAGAAAAATTCCATGAGTTTTTCTCGTTGCTGGACATCATACGTAGCCATTTTAATCTGCAAGGAATGCGATATAACCTGCATAAAAATATAATAAAATAACAAAATTTGAAAACGAACAAGTTATAAATTTTTCAAACCCTTCATTTTTCAGTGGCCACCCTGTATATATATATATATATATATATGTGTGTGTGTGTGTGTGTGTGTGTGTGTGTGTGTGTGTGTGTGTGTGTGTGTGCGAATACAGACAGAAGGAAAACTTATCTTAGCCGACGCCTTTCGTTCTCCGAGGGTCTTTATCCAAGCAAATATTTGATACAATCTATCTGAAAAACACATACACTCACGCGCGTGCGCGCGCACACATACACACACACACACATGCATATATATATATATTTACATATATATATATATATATATATATATACAGGGTGACCCCAAAAAACGGGAACTTTTTAACAATCCAATAAAACCAAGAGTGATGGAAGAAAAATATTTAATTCATAGTAATTGAAACCTTAAAACATGCTATTTAAGAAACAATGATGGAATTTTCATTTTTTTTAAATTACGTCATGTAGATGGCGTCCTCCTGTACGAATGCATTCTTGAAATCTGCTGTTGAGATTCCTCATTGACTGCTGCAACATCTCAGCTGGGATACTGTGAATTTCATTCACGTTACTAAAATGGCGAAATGTCACTGTCTCGCAGTGTTGCTACTTGCTCATGTCTGGCAATACGCACTTAAAAAATTCACGTTTTTTGGGGTCACCCTGTATTACTGTATTATCCACCAAATTCAATGCGCAAGAGCCAGTCAAGTAAGAGGATTAGTAAAAGAGGTTATTGTAAGGGCGTACAGAGAGGAAATAAGAGGTAAATACTATGAGGTAATATAAGGATAGATGGCACATGATCCTTGATTTGAAGTGGTTACATTTGGAGGCATTCCGAAAGCTTTCTCTCATTGCGTAGGATTTATTTCTAATTTATTCACTTGAAAATGAAAACATATCTTCCTTAGAGAAATTCTTCCTATGAACGTTTCCTGTTTCAAAAGGTACAGATGTTTACACGTATGGTCTTCCTTAGTGAAGATCGACAATAGTTTAAAATGCTGACAAAGTTAGTTCCCCCGAAATTTTACAAAATTCCTCTCAATATTATACTTAATCATATTAATGTATGGTGTTATGTATGAGAGAGAATGTGAGTGAGCAAATGTGAACGAAACAAAATAAAATTTTAAGAAACGGTATTTTCCGTACGAAATTGCGCGTGCCATTCAGGCCAAACTGGCCGGGTGTGGCCCACGTGCCTCAGTTTGCCCAGGACTGGCCTAGACGTTTGGTCCATCATGAATGAATTCAATGAAGACGATATCGAAGACAACAGCTGAAGATGTGGACTAAGTTTGAGGAATAGTTTTGTAGCAGTATAATTCTTGGTCCCTTCATAAGGGATAATAATGATGATCAAGTTAAATGCTAAGAATTATGCCAAGTTCTTTGACAATATATTTTTGAGTGTTGAAGTTCACGACAAAGATTTCGAATCATCCGAATTAATGGAATTGTCGCCCGTCACTCCAGATATTAATCTAAAAAAACTTGTGCCCAATACTTAAGCTGATCTTACTTTGACGGAATCCAGAAGTTTACAGACGGAAAATCTATTCTCGTGTTCTTATCAAACGTTACGAATATAATATTACAGTATTTCTGCAGAGACGAGTTCTACGGTTAGTGTTGTGAATATGGATTATCTCCCCTTTCATAATCCAAGCTATAAAAGCTGTACATTTCCGCTTGTCAAGTAGACGAGTAGTAAGATTCTTAATTGAATAAAAGATTACTAGACAGAATCTCTTGTCCTGTTTTCATTACAATTTATTCAATTAAGAATGGAACAATTTATGCGAGCGGAGCGATTTACCACAGATCCAGAAAGCGATTCAGCCGACAAGTGCTGGAAACATTGGCGGGAGACATTTACAAATTTCATCGGGGTTCTACATTCAGAAAACCGGGACGTCCCAGCAATAAGCGTGCGCTCCTAACCAACTACCTGTCTCACACAGTCAACGAAATTATCTCGGATTGCGTTACCTACGAAGAATTAATCGATGTACTGAACGCTACATACATAAAGCCCAAAGGGGAGAAAATCCATATTCACAACAGTTAGTAAGCTAAGTATGTAGAGCGCTTCTATTGAAGCGATATTGTTGCTCACTGTGTGTCGCCTATTTGTGACTTATAATAAACTCGGGTACAAACGGCATCACAAAGATAAGTCGGATACGAAGGTGGTCAGAAAAATAAATGATGAGAATGGCTCCATTGCTGGAAATGTCATAAAGATGGCGGCGTTGGTAGCGCGAATAAATTTTGCGCAGGATGCTGTGAAATGAACTTTGTTGTTAAAGTGTAGAAAAGAATTACAGAAAGTTAAAAAAAAAACGGCCCATCAAAAGTTAAGTATTTCCGTTAGTCATGATCTCTTGTCATTTTGTTTTAGCTTGTTGGGGCTTTTAGCGTTTTTTGTATTAAAAATGTTATGATCTTTTCATAAAACTATTTGCTACATTAGTAATTTTTTAATTGAAATTTCGCACATATTAAATACATTATTGAATTTGTTTTTTTTATTATTTTCTTTCATTTACGGTTTCTACCATCTTTTTTTTCCAATCTTTTTCTTTCCTTCGATATATTCCTTCTCTTTCTCCTCCTCTTATTTAATAAAAACGAATACTCATTTCTTATGTGTTTTCCTTCTTTTGGATGTCATGTTTTTTTTCTCATGTTTTTATTTTTTATTTTTTTACTGCTCTTCCCTTTGGTTTTCCTTTTATTCTTGTTTTTTTTTTCACAATTTCTTTCTTTTTTCTTATTTTTTCTTTCGTTGTGTCTTTTTGCCTTTTCTACATTTTAACTTTACTTATTCTCTTGTTCCTTTCTTTTCATTATTTCTTTGCATTCTGTTTTTCATTAACTTTGCTTTGTTTTCTTGTTAATTTCTTTCTTTTTGTTTCTTTCATTTTTTCTTCATATTTATTTCCTTTTTTCTTCTTCCCTACAATTTCCTTTTTTCTTTCTTTTTACTTCTTTTTTCCTTCGTTTTTTATTTATTTTTTCCACAATGTTTCTTTTATAGTACATTGTCCTAAGTTCTTTATTGTTTACTTCTTTTTAATTGACTGTTTCATTCATTTCTTTCTCTCTTTCTTTCTTTATTTCTTTCTCTCTTTCTTTCTTTCTTTCTCTCTCTCTCTCTCTCTTTCTTTCTCTCTTTCTTTCTTTTTTCTTTCTCACTCTTTCTTTCTTTCTCTCTTTCTTTCTTTCTTTCTCTCTTTCTTTCTCTCTTTCTTTCTTTCTTTCTCTCTTTCTTTCTTTCTTTCTCTCTTTCTTTCTTTCTTTCTCTCTCTATTACTTTCTCTCTCTCTCTTTCTTTCTTCCTTTCTTTCTTTCTTTCGTTTCTCCGTTCCATTATTTTAATTTATTTTTTCACATCTTTTTCCTTTCTTTCTTGTTATTTTTCTTTTGTCATTATTTCTAAATTCACCCCCAACTGTTTTCTTTCTGAGTTTTAAACAATAAACGAAATATTTTGCAGCAGAAAAAAATTAGTTGACCCTACTTGGCTTTGATATTTTATAGTTTTTGCCAAAAATCGACAAAAGTCGAAAAAATAACTAGAAATATTCTCTCCTTGGTAAAAACAAAATGTATTAAAACCAAAACAATATTCATATTAAAAGAAACAAAAGCAGATATTTAAAAAGAAATTCTTAGTAATTTTGAGAGGAAGATAGAATTTAATTATCAAAATGAGTCAAAATCTGTGGGTAAAAAAAGTTACATGATGTGATGAATAGCTTCGCTGAAAACTCGACTGTTTTGTTTTGATGAATAAAAATCTAATAAAGACGCGAGGTTTTTTTTTTATCTATTTGCCCATTTGATATTTGCCTGAAAATAGGACGATAGGATGATTGAAGAATAAACGTGGGAGATTCTGCGCAAGTCTCTTTCAGTGAAAATGCAAAACAACAATCTATAAGAAATGATAGTCTTTTCATTATATCCGTCTATATGGAGCACTTCGACAAGATTGTTTCGTTAGTTCAATTACGACTGAGTAGTGAGTTCAATCCTCACTGGGCGCTCTATATTTTCTACCCAGTGCGACGTCAAAGCTATGCTTAGCAAATATCACTCTATCTGTATATATGTATATAAAAATTTTCGATATTTGTAAACTATATCTTGAAATATTGATCGGAATAAAATCGCATTTAAAGGCTAAATTTTTACAATAGACATTTACTCATAATTACTTTAGTTTAATCCACTGGACTCTTCATAAATAAATATATGTATATGAAGAAATATAGTCTTAAAGTGTGCTATATTTATGGGATAAAGTGCTCAATATCAGAGATAGAGCGTGTATATATATATATATATATATCCGAATGTAATGAGAAAGAAAATAAATATGTATCTACGAAAATATATAAATTTTTACGTCCACAGCATTAATTTAAGTAAAGGTCAATGTCAATAGTAGAGCAATAATTATTTATTATAATTTTTTTCATATATACAAAAACAATTTACTCACGGCAAAGATGCAACTTCGTTTCAGTGCACGGGAAATGTCACTTCCTTTTCACCATTTGTTTGAAAAAAAAAAGAAATGTTTCAGTTCTAGCCATCACTTTAACACGTCAACCATCCTTCGCCAAATTGCTATCAGCAACCACTATTGTTTCACTCTGACACCTTTTTGCCATTATGTATTTTTTCAAACAAATGGAAAAAAGGAATTGACGTTACACATGCGGCTTGCTTACAAACAGGATTGTTCATAACTATTTTGCTTCTCACCAGTCAAAGTGCAATTAAATGCACTGAAACGAAGTTGCATCTTTGTAGTAAGTAAATTGTTTTGTCTATATGACAAAATTATAATATATATATATATATATATATATATATATATATATATATATATATATATATATATATATATATATATATATATGTCTCAGAAATATAGACAGATACTGAAAGGCGGAAACGTTGTAATAAATATGGCGACAAAGATGAGGACAATAGTCCGAATAATGTAAATAATGTACATATTACCTCATCTCAGAAATATAGACAGATACTGAAAGGCCGAAACGTTGTAATCAATAAGGCGACAAAGATGAGGACAATAGTCCAAATAATGTAAATAGTGTACATAATACCTCATCTCAGAAATATAGACAGATACTGAAAGGCCGAAACGTTGTAATAAATATGGCGACAAAGATGAGGACAATAGTCCGAATAATGTAAATAGTGTACATAATACTTCATCTCAGAAATATAGACAGGTACTGAAAGGCGGAAACGTTGTAATAAATATGGCGACAAAGATGAGGACAATTGTCCGAATAATGTAAATAATGTACATAATACCTCATCTCAGAAATATAGACAGATACTGAAAGGCCGAAACTTTGTAATCAATAAGGCGACAAAGATGAGGACAATTGTCCGAATAATGTAAATAGTGTACATAATACCTCATCTCAGAAATATAGACAGATACTGAAAGGCCGAATCGTTGTAATAAATATGGCGACAAAGATGAGGACAATAGTCCGAATAATGTAAATAGTGTACATAATACTTCATCTCAGAAATATAGACAGATACTGAAAGGCGGAAACGTTGTAATAAATATGGCGACAAAGATGAGGACAATTGTCCGAATAATGTAAATAATGTACATAATACCTCATCTCAGAAATATAGACAGATACTGAAAGGCCGAAACGTTGTAATCAATAAGGCGACAAAGATGAGGACAATAGTCCGAATAATGTAAATAGTGTACATAATACCTCATCTCAGAAATATAGACAGATACTGAAAGGCCGAATCGTTGTAATAAATATGGCGACAAAGATGAGGACAATAGTCCGAATAATGTAAATAGTGTACATAATACTTCATCTCAGAAATATAGACAGATACTGAAAGGCGGAAACGTTGTAATAAATATGGCGACAAAGATGAGGACAATTGTCCGAATAATGTAAATAATGTACATAATACCTCATCTCAGAAATATAGACAGATACTGAAAGGCCGAAACGTTGTAATCAATAAGGCGACAAAGATGAGGACAATAGTCCGAATAATGTAAATAGTGTACATAATACCTCATCTCAGAAATATAGACAGATACTGAAAGGCCGAATCGTTGTAATAAATATGGCGACAAAGATGAGGACAATAGTCCGAATAATGTAAATAGTGTACATAATACTTCATCTCAAAAATATAGACATATACTGAAAGGCCGAAACTTTGTAATAAATATGACGACAATGATGAGGACAATAGTCCGAATAATGTAAATAGTGTACATAATACCTCATCTCAGAAATATAGACAGATATTATCAAAATGTTTGACCGTTGTGCTTTCCGAGCTTCTTCAGATGACTATCGATCCGAATGTCCTTCAATGAATTTGGAACTGGCCCGTTAGGTTAATCTACGTAGGGAATTTATTCTCGTTCCACTGATCACGTCATAGGATATATAGTCTTGTTCTTATTCAGTACTTCACGTTTGTTGCTTACCTCATTTCCTTTCAGTCCAAATGCATACTGTCCCACACAGGAATTGAACTCGCAATCCCTATGTCACCAAATTCAATTTGAAAATAATGAGGGTCGAGTCTGTAATGTTTACAAGTTTTAAATTTCAAGTGAAGCATTTGAAACACAAATAAGGAAGAAACGAGATAAACATTTTGTCAGCAGGGGCGTCAAGCAACATCATTACTTTTATTCCACGACTGGTTTAATTATTTCTCTGGTATTAATTGAATAGTTTCTCTTGACTCCGATGAATTTTCAGGAAGAGAAATGAAGGAATTGTATCGGAAAAAATAAATAAAAAGTAGCAAAAAGAGGAAAAATTCATAATAAAATTATTGCCTGAAGTAACAAATAGAATCATTTTCAATCAATCAGAATATTGGATGTTATTAGAGTTCTTTTTTTTGTCACTACAACGTTTCGGTTGATATTTTCTACAGCCTTTTTCAGGTGTTCAATCTGTAAAGAAAGTGAACCAATTGACGAATGAGTTCTATCGTTATCCAATCAGAAGTATGACTGACATTTTTTTCGAAATTATTGAAGACTAACCTCCTTTTTATGTTATGTGGGAAATAAACTGTGAATGAAGGCACTGGGTACAATAAACAGTAGACGTGTGACAGTAAAGTTGATTTGAATCCTCCCTTTTCGAACAAACAAATAAATAGCGAAACATTTTCTTTACCGTTTCCTTCACAAAAGAAAAAAAATCTATATTTTTCACATCAATATTTTTTTTCATTTTCTCCATCTTCATGACATGATTCGGTAATTTCCCACCCCGTATCATCCAAATATAATTTTTTTTTTCAAGTTGTTTAGGCTTTAAAATATTTTATTAATATTTTTCATACCTCCATTTTTTTTACTGGTTCATTTCATCTTTAGATTTTGGCAATGATTTTTTTTAATTATTTAGAGAAAAAAATGTTAACAGAACATCAATGTTTTTAGTAATTTTATTTTCTGTATGTTTTATTTTAATTTTAAATTAATTTTGATGAATAACAAGAATTTTGTTACGTTTTTTTTAAAGCTGAGATGTAATGGAGGAGGAGACGGTTAAAAGCGAGCAAAGGAAATTTATCTAATATTCGTTAATAAATATCTGCGTACATGTGCTTGTAAGTGTGTGCACATCCATGCGTGTAGATATGTGCGATCGCGTGGGCTTTCTATGCGTATGGCATTCTGTACGTTTGCACGTGTATGTGTATGACTGTACATGTGTCTGTGTACAGATTTATGCATAAAAATATGTGTGTGTGCACGCGCGCGTGTGCATACCAGTGTGTTTACATATATATATATATACATATATATATATATATATATATGTATATGCATATATATATATATATATATATATATATATATATATATATATATATATATATATATATATATATATATATATATATAATATAAATATAAGTAATTATAGTCGTCTGGAAAAAGCTCAGATGTTTTGGCTTGTAAATGAACACACCAATACCCAAGGAAAAATAAGGAATAAAAAAGAAAGAACTAAGAACATGTAATTGAGACGAAAACAATCGTCCAGAATCCAAGCTCAGAGTCCAAAGAAAAAAAAATTCAAAACGCGTAAAGCAAAAGTAACTAAGTAAAGTGCTCGATACCCTAAGTAGAGCAAATCTAACTACCAACCTAAAGAGCCAGTCAAACCTACCTAAGTTTCCCCTACCCGGATCGTCAGGGTACCCTGACGATCCGTGTAGGTGAAACCTAGGTGGGTTTGCCTGGCTCTTTAGGTTCATAGTTATATATATATATATATATATATATATATATATATATATATATATATATATATATATATATATATATATATATAGATAGATAGATAGATAGATAGAGAGAGAATTAAAGAGAAAGAACAGATTAAGAACCCACAGTTCTTAGCATTTCCTTTTTTAAATATATATATATATATATATATATATATATATGCCTGTGTGTGTGTGTGTACATACATACATACAAACATACATACATACATACATACATACATACATATATATATATATATATATATATATATATATATATATATATATATATCAAGAACGTGACGTCTAGGTAGTCAGGGGGTAGGTAGTGCCTACCCTGAATAAATTAGGCCATCTGCTACATTTTCCTTCTGTGGTACAATATGTGCTTCAATCCAACATAATTATGAAGGTTACTCTGATTATTATGCGAAAAATGCAAAATAATTTATTTTCTTGTAGATTTACTGCATAACGGTCACAAGCTGCCTACTCTGAGCAATTACTGACGGCACGTTCCTGATACACACACACACACACACACACACACACACACACACACACACACACACACACACATATATATATATATATATATATATATTTATATATATATATAGTGTCGTCCAAAAGTAGGTGGACAGTAAATAATTACATTTATTTTGAGATTGTATATACATACAATTATATATACTAACACAATTATTACATTGACAATTAAATTTTATTGTGAACAATAATATAAAAGCCCTTAAATTTTATTGTGAACAATAATACAAAATCCCTTAAATTTTATTGTGAACAATAATACCAAAAGCCCTTAAATTCTATCAATGCAGGTGCGCAAACTGTTTTCCATCACAATTTACACAGCTTTGATGTCTACATCTAACGCGCCGACAAACTTTTTCACAAGTCTTTTTGGGGATTAATTTCTTGAAATGCATCTCTTATGTAATTTTTCAAATCACCGACACTTCTTGGTTTTCGACTATAAACTTTCTCCTTGAGTCCTCCTCAAAAGAAGAAATCCATTGGGTCAAGTCTGGTGAACATGCCGTCCAATCAATTGGACCTCTTCGTTTCAAATGTTTCATCAAGATAATCAGTTCTAATAATATAACCGATACATAAACATATTCCACATACAGTTCACCTACTTTTGGACTATATATATATATATATATATATATATATATATATATAACCAAGCGTTAAAATAATCTTTTAAATGGGTTTAAAATAGACCACTCATATACGCAAAAAAAGCGGTGTACACGTTATATGGTGGACTCTCCCGTTGTATTCGACGTATGAGGGTCAAGCAGATCATTTTTCTTGGAACCGATAGCCCAGACACCAGCACATATGATTTGATTATCGTAGTGAAGGGTTTGTGGAGAACCAACCGCACATTTTGAAAGGCCGAATACAGAGACAAACGACTCCCCGCAGGTTTTGAATTCAGTTATCCTTCTCCTAGACCAGTTGCCATCCAAGGCTATAGAACCCAGTCTGTCCTGTTATTTCCCCATAGCTGGAGGAAGAAGATGAGGATTAATACTTTTCCCAAGTTTATAGCACGTAACTGAATGAATTCGACTGGAATTCGAACTCGGCTCACCGATTCCTCAATCCGAACCGCTATCCACTACTCCACCGTGCCTCGTTCGTTATATACAGAGAGACACAAAAATACATTTTTACTACGTTACATAAAAATCGAAGACTAAAAACAGATATCTTGTAAAATTACCACCACGAAAATATAAGTATATGCAATATGTACAAAGCAGATAATATAATATGTATTAGTCAAAGCTAACACTTTACATTAAAAAAATAATTTAACCAATACCGGAAAAATAAATAAAAATCTAAATAAATCAATCAACAAAGTATTTATATTTTTCATTATATTATATACAAATCAACAAACTATGAATGCACACATAAACACAATTAAATGTAATAATAATAATAATAATAATAATAATAATAATAATAATCAACAAATTACTGAATAATAAATACTAAATAAAAAGAAAAAGGTTAACAAACAACACTAGCCTCTAGAGTACCGGCTACAAAATAACCATCGTTATAATACAATATACCTTGCTACACATAATGCACCTTGAGAACATATATAAATAGTTGATCCAAAACAAAACACACATGTCCTGAAGATTGTGTTCAAGCATGAAAAAGACTGTCGTTGGTTGGTGTTGACCTCATTGTCCACTTTTATATTTCCACACTCTCTATCTGTGGTATTGATTATTTTAACCCATAAAAATGGCATCCCTTAAAATTATATTTTGTATTATCTTACAGTTATGCGTGCCTTCGTTATGTGTGCGTGTCTTTGCTTAAATGTGTGCGTGCCCGCTCAAAAATATTTCTCCCACGCTTTGGGAAAGCTTGACAAAATTACAGCGGGAGAAAAAAATACCTTTTTTTTTTTCTTTTTTGGCGGGGAAAATAAAAGAAGATGAAATTATATCTCATAATTCTGTCTGCCGTCCTAAGGAATCTTTTCATTTTTTTTTCGTTTTGTTTTTTGTTGTTGTTATTTTTTTGTTTATTTTTTTTTCTCGATCTGTTTCTTTCTTTATTTATTAACTTCGAGATTCCATGTCTTTTTCTTTTTTGCTACCAAAAGTTTCGTTTACAAGGTTAGAGTTGGGGATTTTTTTCCCCTAATTTCTTATTCTCTCTCTTCTCCTTTTTCCTTCACTTTCTTGACATCGATCTTATTGCTTCACCTTCACTTATTTCATTTTATCTCTTTTATAGGTCATTCTACAATTCTTTGATTCATTCTCACCCAAAAAAAAACATCTTATTCATTCATTACTGATTCAAATTCATTGCATATACACTAAGACCGTTGTGGAAGTAAGGCTTTATACTCATATACACAGAATCACAATATCGTTGAATGAAAAATTAATGTTATTTAATGTCGTTCAAGCTAGAAGGGTATCTATGAAATTTTCATATATATACATATTTATATATATATATATATATATATATATATATATATATATATAAAGGCAGGATGTGTGTGTGTGTGTGTGTGTGTGTGTGTGTGTGTGTGTGTGTGTGTGTGTGTGTGTGTGTGTAACGAATGCACGGCCGCAATTTTCGACGTATTTGCACCATAATTTACATGCACATGCTCAAAGTTAGTGAAAAGGACAAGACCGACTTTGCATTTCCCAACTCCCATCGATAGTGGAAATAATCCATTTTTCCATGCTTTTACGGCAATTTTCATGTAGTTTGCAGCTACTGGCCAGAATGAGAGCATATAGCTGGCTGCCAAGAATAGGCAGGACTATTCTATTGGCCAGCGTGAGAGCCGACAGCTGACTGACACGATTGTTAACTAGCATGCTAGCATGCAAAAAAAATCGATAGCTGCATTCGTCACAAGTGGGAAAAATTTAAATCTGCATGGCACTTTACTCCAATTGACTCATTCGCTTGCTTAAACTCAACGTTGATTCTGATTCCGCAGAACTGGGTTCGGTGTGAAAAAGTATTTGTTGTTAACATTCTTTTTTCATTCGGTTTTTCCAGTTACGAGTCCTTTTTTAAAGCTAATCATTTTGTGTTCATTTTGTTTAGTTCTTTTTTTTTTGTAACAGATTTAATGCTTAGTATAAAACTAATCAAGCACGGGCAACGTCGGACCATGCTGCTAATATATATATATATATATATATATATATATATATATATATATATATATATATTAATGTTGTACACCAAATACAAGGTTCAAGAGCTTGGGGTTGTTGAAAGTAGATAACAATTGATCTGGGGTTTGAAGAGACCAAGATATTGGAATTATTGATATCTTCATGTGGCAATTTTTTTACATTACCACTTGAAGATCCTTGTATTGTCATAGTTTTTTTTTTTTGATCTTCAAATATATATTACAGTCAGCCATAACTGCTATGTCAATAAGATAGAATATTCTGTTTTTGTGGTCTTTGGTCATTTTGTCTGAGCGATTAGCTTTGATTGTTCCGACTGTATCTATTGTAAAGTTTCATAAAATTATTATTATTATGTTATTTCCTTTGATTTCTGGTGTGTACACAATTCTTTCCGGGGCCCTCCCAGAGAACTCAGATTCGAAATGGCATCATACATTTTCCACTGACCAATTAAAATACAAAAAAAAAATCACATATTTTACACAGATAAAGCACTTCGTAAGGTGTTGGCTGTACTTGTCAGAACAATTTTATTGTATTGTTGCTGTTATTATTATTATTATTATTATTATTATTATTATTATTATTATTATTATTATTATTATTATTATTATTATTATTATTATTATTATTATTATTATTATTATTATTATTATTATTATTATTATTATTATTATTATTATTATTATTATTATTATTATTATTATTATTATTATCCAACTACGACTATATATAATTTAATGTTGCTCGCCTCGCCAAATACAAGGTTCAAGAACCTCTCAAAGAAGAGCGCCAACTTGACAGAATTCCAGCCGCGCTCCTTTCGCGGGATTCTTAAGAAACGCTGTTATTATACAATGTGCATCACCGAATTACACCTTAAAGACAATTGTGAAAAAGAAATTAACAATAATTAACAAGAATGGCAAAAGAATTGGTCGAAAACCCTTGAGACAATAGGCACTACATAGAATATTTACACTTCCTTACCCGCCGACCAACGGCAAAATTTAACAATACTACAGTAACTGATAAAAAAATAAATAAATCAAATTCTCCTTGTCTGTTTAATTCAATGAAACATGTTAGAAAGAAAGATTGCTTTCCAAAATATATATGTATATCTTTGCATGTATATTTCACTAATTATCATTTTGTTTATCTATCTCGACTAAATGTTTAGTTCCTGCATAAGTAGAATCTCTATTTCTGAGACCGAGTGTTTACATAAAGTGTGTCCCATTTCTTACACTGTTGCCGGCCTCCATAGTCTGATAATTAGACAAAAGACTTGATTTGTATTCATAATAAGTATTCTTAAGATATATTAAATAATAAATATAATTTAAATTATTAACTGAATCTTAATAAACAATAGAATTATAGGTTTGAAATCCACTTACATTTTCCCATTTTCATGCCTTTTAAAAAAAAACATGCGTGATACACGCGTAGGCGATCATGTATCTTTCTATACATAATACTCGTGTAGGCGATCATGTATCTTTCGATACATGACTGACGAGGCAGATTTTTTTCCCGTAGTAGGTTGCCATTTATTTCTACCGTAGACCAGTTGCCATCCAAGGCTATAGAACCCGGTCTGTCCTGCTATTTATCTATTCTTCTATTTACCCATATCTAATACCATTATAATCTTTACCAAGGGTATTATGTTATTAGCACGTAAGTGAATGGAATGGATTTGACCTCGTCTATTCCGAGTCCTCAATCCGAGCCGCTATCCATATCTCCACTGTGCCTCCTTTTTTTTCCATGGTTACAAGTTGTAATATAAAAAATGATTTTACAATAATTTTCAAACAAATAAAGAAATATTTAAAAAAAAAAAAAAAGCAAATGGATCTGTATTAAACAAATCAAAGACAAAAGCGATGTGTTATTTAAAAAAAAAAAAAAAAAAAAATAGGAAACAGAATTTATTTCAATAAGATGTTTTATTAAAAAATGAAAAACCCTAATTTCAGACTCTGGAAATTATCAATTCCAACCCCAAATCAATATTTATGAGAAAAAAAGGAGAAAGCTAAAAAATAAAAGAAAAATTAAAACGATAAAAAATATACAAACGAAAAATTAAAAAAAAATGAAAATAAAAATACTCCCACCATTATTTTGATCATCATTGCCATTTTACGCGATATTATTGGTGCTAATCTCGACTTCCGGTGTCTCGACCGGTTAGCGTGCGCTTGTACAGAGGAGAGATAACTTCCGGCATAGCCCTTATAACCAGCGCCATGATGGAAGAGACGGAAGCCGAAGAGTGCTCGAGTTTTTTTTTCTCTCTTCCTCTACCCCAACATTAACTATTTTATTAATTTTTTTCTTCTCCAATTTACAGATTTCTTCCCAATTCTCTTACGTGACCTCATCCAGACGGTATTTGGAATTTTACTGAAGACGCTGGAGAGAGCGAAAAAGAAGCTCACGAGAAAAGTTATCATTCATAAAATCTCGTCGAACGCTTACGCTGATTTAAAACACGCGTTTCTATATAATAAAAAAAAACTACAAGAGAATAAAAAAGAAAATGTATTATATCTTGATATGCGACGGTGGATCCGTCATATAATACAATTTTATAGCCAACGTGCGAAGGAAAATTCGCAAAATGGTAAAATTTAGCGCAAAGATTTCGTATAAATGCAGAATATAATATTTTAAAAGTGTAGTTCACCTTGGCACGTATTAATCCTATTAATACGTTCTTTTTAAGAACAAGTAAAACCCGATTGTCTCTTTAAGGCTAAATATCTTCATTATTGTTTTATTTATCAAAAGAAACGACGAAAAATTCGGAAAATTTGAACACATTGAATACGCAAGCTATCTGAAAAATTACACTGCGTTTTTAATATCTTAATTTATTTTAATTTCACATCGGAAATTTTGTGATAATAATATCAAGTAGTTGTAGTAGTTTAGTTTGTTTTACGGCATATCAACCTCGATGGGTTATTTAATGCCGACAATTTTTATTGCTGGTAATATTTTTTCCTTCAAAAATTTATTACCGGTAATAATTTTATTTTATTTATTTATTTTTTACAAAGTATTTCTGGTATTAAATCCTATTTTACACTATCATAGTATTTTGACCTAAGTTAGGGAGGGGGCAAATATTTACCCATAGCTGGGATCCTAACAGGTGCTACTACCTCGGATCAGGGTGGATCTGGAAGCATTAGCAACTCAGTGGTTCCCCGCTCGTCAAAATCTGATCAGTGTCCTTGTTGCCGGATTAGTGGAGCCCCCCCCCCTCTGCAGAGGGTATATTCATCGTATTCTGAAGCCCCATAGTGGTAGGACAGATTAACCCCAGTTTTTTGCGGGGGTAACTATTTACCCATAGCTGGAATCCTAACAGGTGCTACTAACCCGGGTCAGAGTGGACATGGAAACACCAGCATCTCAATGGTCCCTCGCTCGTCAAAATCTGATCAGTGTCCTTGGTGCCGGATTAGTAGAGGTTTCACCCCTATGCTGAGGGTGCAGTCAGCCTATTCTGAAGCCCCAGAGTGTTAGGACAGATTGGGGCAAAGAGAGACAGAGGTAAGCTGCACGTAACATACTTGATGAAATGGATAGTAGAACAGGGTTTGGGAGAAATATCACAAGTTTAAAACTTATTAAGAGCTATAAGGGACAGGTAGATGTGGAGAACAATGATCGCTAATGTCCTGAAAGGACATGCCACATAGAAAAAGTAGAATAAAGAGCTTGATGAAATGGATGGCAGAACAGGATTTGACAGAACTAGCACAAAGAGAAAACTTATTAAGCACTATGAAAGTAGAGATAATAAATATGAAAGATGACGACAATTATCTGCATGCAAATAATATAAATGATGATAACTCCTCATCTCAGAAATACAGATAAATACCTATTTTACTACGGATTCCCTTGATAAAATAATTTAACGGAGATACTTTCGCGTCGCTGTAGAGGCGGTTTTAACGTATGGTGCCACTGCCTGGACATTAACTAAAACCCTTGCATCTAACCTTGATGGAACCTCCACACGGATGATGCTTAGAGGTATGCTTAACCCCACCTGGTGACAACATCTAACTAAATCACAGCCCTATGGAACCACCCCTGATTTTTCTACAATCTTACGCGAACGCAGAATGCTCTGATGGCGAGTAAAACGAGAATTCGCTTATGTTGTACTCTCCTGGACACCTAGTCATGGAGCAAGACGAGGTAGTCACCCAGAACTCACCTACATTGATCAACTCTTTAATGACACTGGATGACACCTTAATGATCTTCCAATCTTGATGCAGGACGTTTGGCGTGATGGAATCATGAATGTCCGAGTTATCCCGATCAAATAAAATAATAATGTGGCTCTTGGACAATCTACCGTTGAATTTCTGGAGCCTTTTGCTTTTCTTTCTTTTGCTTTTCTTTCTTTATCTTTTAAACTAAAATTATGTAACAGTAGGCTTGCTGTTTCGGATATGATCTACTGCCCTGGCCACCTAACCATGGCGCAAGATGGGTTGGTCTACCAGCAACCACCTACATGGACCAGCTATGTTATGACGCAGAATGATACCGTAAAGTCCTTCCGCTCCTGAGGCTGGACCGTGGTTGTTGGCGTGACAGACTCATGAATGTCCAAGCTAGCTCGAACGAATAAATAATAATAATAATAATAATGTTAGTACATATTAGGTTTTACTTTATCACCAAGACTCTCAAGTCGATACCCTACGAAAACGTTGACATATATTGATTATGCAGATGACCTTGCTATCGCTGCAGACACCATTACTATCGTTCTCCTACATCATCTAGAAAATGCTGCCAACCATATTGGATTCAATGTCAATGCGATAAATTTGAGAGCTATACTTAAGATCTCTTGGAGACAGCGTCCAGTTCGATGAACCCATTACTGATATTTTTACAATTTTACGCGAACGCAGAATACGTTTTGCAGGACACTTCTGTCGAGCAAAACAAGAATTCGCGACACCTATTTATAGGGTAAGACGGGTTGGTCGGCCAGCAACCACCTACATTGACCAGCTATGTCATAACACAGAATGCCTTCCTAATGAACTTTCAACCTTGATGCAGGACCGTAATTGTTGGATGGATAGACTCATGAAAAGTCCGAGTTATCTCGATCGAATAAAAATATGTCTCTTGGACAATCTGCTGTTGAATTTCTGGAGGTACACGTAGGACCTAAAACAGTATGGCCTTTTGTTTTTGAGTGGTTTTCTCTTACTCTTTCTTTTTTATTCTTTATCTTTAGGCACACACACACACACACGCACGCACACACACACACACGCGCGCACGCACACACACACACACACACACACGCAGATCATTTAAGCCTGAATCTGGCACACATGCTTACATTTCTTTAAAATATGCTTCTCTACTTATAGCCGATTGAATGTCTGTCTGTTTGACACTGAGCGATATCTTTTTAACTGAAATTATCTAACAGTTGGTTTATTGTTTTGCGAGAGATCTACTGCTCTGGACACCTACCCATGACGCAAGACGGGTTGGTCTCCCATCAACTATCTTCATTGACCAACTATGTTATAACGCACACTGCCACCCTAATGACCTTCCATCCTTGATGCAGGACCGTGATTGTTGATGTGATAGGCTTATGAATGGATGAGAGATAGCTCAAACGTATAAATATAATAACCATTGTCTCACAGAAAGGTTGGCTGTAATTCCAAAACAAAATTGTTTTTCGGATTTTCATTAGTATTACTATTTATAATCTATTCTTAAAATAAATCGTTCACAATGATTATCAAATAAGTGTTTGTTAAAATAACGCATTTCGTATACACAATATATTTCAGTTCTGTCAGCCGCTCTCACATTAGTTCATTTCAATAATCCGTTTCTTCTTATTTTCCCTGCTTGCTTACATGTCGTGCAATGATTAGATGAATGAAAAATTTACGAGCCGACTTTGGCACATTCTTCTTCTCCTCAGCCTATAGAGATACTTTTCGTTGGGCGTAGGCCTTGCCCAGATGCATGAGGAGTAATCGGGCACTTATCAAACCGTTCTGTCCCAACGCGTGTTGTTAGCGGCGACCCTGAATTGAAAAGTGATATGAACGCCCAAAGGTATTTGCGTTAGTGAATGTAACAAACTCGACTGGAAATCGAACTCGTCTGTTCAAGTTCTCATTCCAAGCCGTTCTACGCATATACAAGCTTATAGCACCTGGTATTTCTAAGCGGTCACCCATCTACATATTTCCCAACTTCGTTGATAAGACGAGGACCGGTGTTTCAGTTTGACTAGGACGTAAGCCTCGATTCATTCACCTTCGAGTAAATATCCCCGAGAAAGATATGAAAATATATTTTTTCCTCTCAGTTATGAGTTATATAGCAGGACAGACTGGATTCTCTTGCCGTAGCTGACAACAGGCCTGGGGGGTAGACAACGATTATAAAACCTAAGTGGATCTGATATGGAACAGTGAATACCGGAAGTACTAACTGGATCTAAGTAGATCCATATCACGTCTCAAGAAGCCATGTACAAATGAATGCGAATTCTATTTTGGTCCATCAGAACAAAACGCATCATCCGAATTCTGATGAACAGTACACGCAGTAGGATCGCAGTAGAATCAGAAAAGGGATACCAGTAGAATCGCAGTGGAATTAGACCGGAAATATCAGTAGAATCGCAGTAGAATCAGAACGAAAGTAGCAGTAGAATCGCAGTAGAATCAAACCCGAAATAGCAGTAGAATCGCAGTAGAATATGAACGGAAATAGTAGTAGAATCGCTGTAGAATCAGGACGGAAATTGCAATAGAATCGCAGTAGAATCAAACGGGAAATAGCTGTAGAATTGCAGTGAAATCGGAACGGAAATAGCAGTAAAATTGCAGTAGGATCAGAAAGCAAGTAGTAGTAGAATCGCAGTAGAATCAGACCGGAAGTAGCAGTAGAGACGCAGTAGAATCATAACGAAAGTAGCAGTAGAATGACAGTAGAATCAAACGCGAAATAGCAGTAGAATAGCAGTACAATAGGAACGGAAATAGTAGTAGAATCGCTGTAGAATCAGGACGGGAACTGCAATAGAATCGAAGTAGGATCAAACGGGAAACAGCAGTAGAATGGCAGTGGAATCAGAACGGAAATAGCAGTAGAATCGCAGTAGAATCAGCACGGAAATAGCAGTAGAATCGCAGTAGAATCAAACCCGAAATAGCAGTAGAATTGCAGTCGAATAGGAACAGAAATAGTAGTAGAATCCCTGTAGAATCAGGGCGGAAATTGCAATAGAATCGCAGTAGAATCAAACGGTAAACAGCAGTAGAATTGCAGTAGAATCAGAACGGAAATAGCAGTAGAATCGCAATAGAATCAAAACGGAAATAGCAGTAGAATCGCTGTAGAATAGGAAAGGAAATAATTGTAGAATCGCTGTAGAATCAGGACGGAAACTGCAATAGAATCGCAGTAGAATCAAACTGGAAACATTAGTAGAATTGCAGTGGAATCAGAACGGAAATATCTGTAGAATTGCAGTAGAAATAAGACCAGAGCTGTGCAGGTTCGTCAAAGACACTACAACAAAGAATATGATATTTATCCTCTGAATAATATCAGAAAGAACAATGCAATTGCAGAAGGATGTGTACTTGTGTTTTACCGATTATACAAAAGCATTTGATTAAGTACGTCACAAAAAAAGATGTTAGAACTGTTATGTAACCTTCATAATTTTGAGAAGGAGATTAGAATAATCCAGAACCTATACTAGCAACAAACCGGATAGAAATTGAATTCAGTAAATTAAAAAATATAAAGGAATGTAAGTCAAGGACCTGTCTTCTAACCGGACTTATTCTGTGAGGCGATTCTGAAAGAATTAGAAGTCCTACCAGGAATTATTAATGGCGGTGACAACCTTAACAGCCTAAGATATGTAGGTGACACAGTCTTTATTGCAAAAACAGAAAGGTAACTCCTATTGAACGTGAGAAGAAAGCCCTCATCCACGGGTAATTATGAACTAGCTATAATGCTGACACATCACAATCTATTGCTAAACCGCATCGGTCGACAAGCGGGTCCACAAGGACCACGAGCCCCAGTAAGAGGCCAGACTGGGATCGAAAAGTCTACAATTGGAACAAACTCAACCCTCAAGAACTAGAGGAAAAGAACACTGAAAACAGTTCCCACAAAGGCCCTTTATATTCAGTAAAAAAAAATCTCACAAAAAGAACAAAAAAAACAAATCGTCTAGGGAAGAGTATATTGAATTAATGATAGCATTTTACATTGCTACGAAAAATCCGACAACAACGACTAAAGCCGCCTATAATATCTGGTGAGAAAAATACCACTCAATTAGACTAAACATCAATGCCAACAAACTACGCAATGCCAGGCGTAACATCCTCAGGAAAAAAAGAATACCTGACATAGTACTCGGAAAAAACATCAAAAATAGGTTAAAAGTTAACATCGATGAGCTAAATGCCAACAACCCAGAGGATCACATGTAGGGGAACAAATAGAAAGCAGTTGTAATAATCCCTCTGAAGTACACAAGCAAATAGAGGAAGATAATGAAGAATATGAGTGGGAAACTGAGATAACAAAGAAAATCCGATATAGATGTAAATGAAATATCTTCGAGGAAAGGCCAACAATTCCAAAAGCAAGAAAGGACCATTAAGTGAAGGAAAACATCATCCTTGCAATTAGAAAATAAGGAGCGAAATGGAAAGACCGAAGCACCTGACAGAAATTAATCATCTTATATACGCGGCCTCGACAAGGATCGCAGAAAGAATAGGTAAAAAGTAAAAACTGGAAAGAAAAAATAGAAACCGAAATGAATAAACTACGAGGACAATTGTCATTTCTAAGTGAAATAGACAAAGGCTCTAAAATGAAAGAAAGAAAACGGAAACAACTGAAACGAAGCCTTGATATAAAGAATAAGATTGGCGTACCAAAAGTTAAAGAGAAGCTGAAACAACAATTTCAAGCGAAGGCACGAAGAATCAGACGTTAAAAAAAGCAGATTCTTCTGGCAAAACAAGATCTTTAAAGAAGATGCCAAGAAACTATATCGAGAACTGGGGAAAATGGAATTAAATGACCCACTTAATATCCAGGAAATCGAGGAGTTCTGGTGTAAGATGTAGGAATCAAGGATCCCAGGACCAGACCGAATAGTCAATTTTTTGGTTAAAAAACCTATGTAGCACTCACCAAGACATCGCACGGGCATACAATGTTATAATCATAAAGCCAGAAAAATACCCCAAATGGTTCACGTGGGGAGTAACATACCTACTCCCAAAACCAGAAAAAACGCAGAACCCAAAGAAATATAGACCCATCACCTGCCTACCAACAATGTAAAAGATCCTCATTTCTATCATAACCGAGAGGGAATAAAACTTCATTGAGAAAAACAATTTACTCCCAACAGAATAGAAAGGATGTAAACGAGTGCAAGGAGCAAGGAATTATCAATAAAACAATAATGGAAGACGAGGTGAAAAAAAAAGAAAAATAAATATATCGATAGCATTGATTGACTACAGAAAGGCGTTCGATAGTGTACCACACTCATGGATAGAAAAGAGCCTAAAAATATACGGAGTATGTCGCACAACTGTCAAATTCATAACGGAGACCAATCTAAACCTAAAACAGAAGAAGGGGTCAGACACATCTAGACCAATCAGCACCTTAAACGGTAAACTAAGGAAAACTACAAAGTTAGACCTTGATGTCGACAAAACAATTAAGGAACTAGAGCAAGATTTTACATTCAAACAGGTATAACTGAAGGAGACGGAATACAACATACAATTATGAAGAAAAAGATTTCAAAAGAATATTATAGGAAAGTGAGTTTGATATTAGAATGCGAACTTAATGGGGTCAATAAAATGAAGGCTATCAATACCTTAGCTATACCCGTAGTAACATACAGCTTCAACATTATCAAGAACATGATGTGGGGAATGAAGACTGAGACTGTACCAATAGTAATCGGAGATCAGGGCCTCGTCAGAATAGGTATGGACAATTTTGCTAAAAATGTCCCAGGTAACATTAACTTACAAGTTGTTCAGAAAATCCCCCTTCTAGGAACATCATATACACTAAGAAAAGGGCTATGAATTAAATGACAATTATTCTATAGATCCTAAGGACATTCCTGTATCCTTAAGTCTTTGAAAATGTACAAAATATCGTCGGTGGTAGTAAATTTCCTTAAGCACAGCGTGGGAATATGGAAAACCACATTATACCTAAATAACACCAAAGCCACTGCCACTTCTAATCGCCTGAATATCTGGAGTCTGGCGTAAAAGTTTCTACGATTGCATCCAGTAACATACATGCCTCCCAAACGTATGCTAAGATCCAACAGTGTGTGTGAGAATCGTCAGGTGGTAAATGTTACGTTTCTGCAGAGGGAACTGAGATGGGTGGGAGGCGAGATGTTCCAACGATTGTCAACACATAAAATAAAGAACGCCTTGAAAATCTAAACCCGAAATTGACAGTGTCGTATGTAATTTTTGTGATGTCAACGAACACTCGTATGACACTTTTGTGATGTCAAAGAATACTCGCTGTCACTTTCGTAATGCTCGTTGTAGTAGAGACTTTGTAATCGCAGATACAACTATAAAACGCCGTTGAACAATGCCGGTGTCAGACGCCTTCGAATAGCACTCGCACTAATAGTACTTGCTCGATAATAGTCGCTCGAATAGTAATCACCGTATTGTGATCCGAAAAGAGAAATAGTATAGTGAACATTATAGAGAATAGCGATCCGTATAGTAATAGAGGATAGTCTAGAAATGGAGATTCAGATAGTATAGCGGATAGACTGGAATATAGTAATCAATTAGACGTCACGCGACTTTCTACTTATGCGTTTCCTCTATGGTTACATGGTCTCCTTAATTCAATAATGGGATCGACTGTATTTGCTCACTGTCGATCTATGTTCAAACTCAAGTGTCGGCAGCGGCACTTTACTCCTAATAATATAGTAATATTTTTATGGTGTCATTTTTTTTGTTTTTATTGTTATCAGAAAGATGTAGTGGAAGAATTAAGAAACACAATAAAACAAAAAGTTAATCACTAATATAAAAAAAAAAATTGAAGATGAGAAAGACAATAAAGAAAAAGAAACACGGTACCGCTTTTTGCAGTCATTTGGTTGTGTCTCTTTTGGGTTTCCATAAATGTTGAGAGAACACCGTCGTTTAATACAGAACGAAAAAAAACAAAATTTCCCGCCAATTATTAATTTATTTAAAAACGTATCTATCCAAGGTGAAATTTTATTTTTTCAAGAAGAAATTCTTTTTTTTTAATTCATGAAACCAGAGAAGTGACAGCCTCTGACTCAGCTACCTACAAATCTGTGCGTAAAACGAAAACATGGGTTTGATAGAAGGAAGTTAAAATAATGTGAGAAAAAATGTATTTGGGGGAGGAAACTAAAAATAAATGATGGCCTCAAAAACGATTTTTGAAAAATTGTAAAAAATTGAGATACAGGGGTAAAAAAATGAGTTTTGTTAGGCTAAGTAATCATATTCAGCTGTGTCAATATGTGACGAAATTTGATCACAAACAGATAGACATGTAACATTCTCGTTTAAACGAAAGAGAAACAACAATAAATAAATAAACAAATAATAAAAAATAGGACATGAAAAGATTTAACAAAAAGGGCGCATTCCGGGATTTGAGATTTACAGATTATCCATTTTTATGTGTCGTTTTTAAAAAATTTCAAATAAGATCGCGATGGCGAAAATAAGAAAGATTGCTTTCTAGAATCTCTCTCTCTCTCTCCCACTCTCTCTTTCTCTCTCTCTCTCTCTTTCCCTGTATGTCCGTCTGTCTATCTATCTATCTATCTGTTGTGACCCAGTAAATTATTAACTAATAGCAAAAACCAAAAAGGGCGAATTCCGGAATTTGAGATTTACAGATTATCCATTTTTATGTGTTGTTTTTTTTTTTTTCAAATAAGATGGCGAAAATAAGGAATATTGCTTTCTTGAATCTACCTCTCCCACTCTCTCTCTCTCTCTCTCTCCCTATCTATCTATCTATCTATCTATCTATCTATCTATCTATCTATCTATCTATCTATCTCAGTCTATTCATTATCTATCTATCTATCTATCTATCTATCTATCTATCTATCTATCTATCTATCTCAGTCTATTCATTATCTATCTATCTATCTATCTATCTATCTATCTATCTGTTGTGACCAAGTAAATGGTTATGTAATAACAAAAAACATGTTTGCACATATATCGTATATTAAACAGTAAGTACACCAGAAGAGTATTACATGACTAGTAAGAGTGTATCGAATAAACCAGCGCTCAGTCTATTTACTGTTCACTGTTTCCCCTCTCCTACTCTCCTACTAAACGTATAGTAGGCGGAAGAGTCTAATATAGACTGTTTAGAGGGAGGACATCACAACACTATCTATCTAAGACTATTCATACCTATGGGTGTGTCGTCAGTAGTAGTACCTTTGCAACCAAGCGGTCGATCCCGCTTTAGTTTGAATTGGGATGCATAACTGTATTGGTACACAGCATACACCTAACTCTCACATATGGCTCGAAGAAGTAGCATGGGCACTGCGACAGCCACGCCCTGGTCAACTGCATCAACCTGAGGCTAAGCTGTGCAAGGGTAGTCAGAAGGCTTTACCTTAAGCAGCCTCTGAAGGAGACAACCTCATCTAAAACCACCTGTGTCAAGCTGTCATCGCCTAGTCGTCAGTCTGGGCGTATGAGTTGCGACTGAGAGGTCAACGGCTTTACCAGATGGCGAATGTACTGCTGAGAGGAAGGGCGGGGTAACTTCCAAATTCCCTGTGCAAACTTTTGTCTTGAATATCAGCATGAATGAAAATAACAACAGAAATAAGGAGGAATGTGACCACAGCAGCGCAAAATTCGCTGTAAATGAATTAATTCATATATATATATACATATATATATATATATATATATATATATATATATATATATATATATATATATATATATATATATATATATATATATATAACGAGAGAAAAGTGTGTATATTAAAAAGAAGAGAGGTACCGCAAAGTTTTTTGGTTGTAATGTGGATTTTTTAAAAAAATATTATCCTTTATTTTTCATAATTATGAAAAATTATTAATTAAATTAAATTAAATTATAAATAAAAAATTATAATTATGAAAAATAAAGGATAATATTTTTTTTAAAAATCCACATTACAACCCAAAAAGTTTGCGTTACCTCTCTTGTTTTTAATATATATATATATATATATATATATATATATATATATATATATATATATATACATATGTATGTATGTGTGTGTGTGTGTGTGTGTGTGTGTGCGTGTGTGTACATTTCATAGAGTGCTTAATGTAATTCGAGGAATAAAAAGATAGCAAAATACTAATAATATTATTAATAAGACTAATCATTTGTATCTGTCTATATTTCTGAGATGAGGTATTATGTACATTATTTACGTAATTCGAACTATTGTCCTCGTCTTTGTCGCTATATTTATTACAACGTCTCAGCCGTAGTACGCTCTGGCCTTCAGGTAATTGGAATGTCGAACTGAACCCTTTATTTCGCTCACTGGGGTAGACTGTTCTAGTTCCACGTGCCATGTCCTGTTAATTCCCCTCTCCAAGTTCTCCACTGCCTTAACCGGGTATTGAACTCACACTCTCTGGGTCCTGTCACTGGATCTAAACAACGCCTTTATCCACTGTGCCATGTGTCCTGAGGGTGTACAACGGCCTAAACGTTGTATTAAATATGGCGACAATGATGAGGACAATAGTTCGAATTATGTAAATATTGTTATAATTTGTATTTTATATTATTAGGCCCTTTGATTAAACCGAAGCAAAAAGAGAAAATCTTTAAGATTTTAAAGTCGGAATTTTTGGATACGCATGAAGTGAGACGTGGATGCTGTGCATTGACACCTATCACTTCATAAATGTTAAACTGTAAACCCAATACAATCTTTCTCCGATTATTGATTAAAATGGCTTTGAGCAAATGAACCCCAAAATAAACTACATCTTGTGTTTGGTATATTAAATGCCCAATGGTGCACCTCGAGGTGGTGTAATGGTTAGCAAGCTTGTCTCGCTAGAACAATTATGATTGAGTAGTGAGTTCGATCCTCACAGGGTGCCCCCTACTTTCGGCCTTATGCCATATCTGAGCTACGCTTGGAAAATCACTATTAAATGGGCAATGTTATATTTAACCTTTAATAAATGTAACAAATGTTAGGAATAATCTAACAAAATAGTGACTTTTGTGTGTGTGTGTGTGTATATATATATATATATATGTTTAACATTGTTTTTATAGATAAAAGTATTTAAGTAAATGGTCTGTTTATAATAAATAAATACTTAATTGGTCCATATTATAATGTGTGACGTCATTTGTTTACATTTGATACGCCATGAGCAGTTATGAATGTACGTGAGAGATTCATGGAAACTGATTGATCCTTAGTGGCCGAAACAATTAAGGCACGTCAGGCTATATGACGGTTCCGTATAGGATACAGGTTCGAATCCTGTCGAGGATGAATACTTTCTATGAAAATTTCTCGGACATTCAGAATGTTAAACATATAAATATCTATTATAAAACCCAACAATTATTTTAACATATTTTTTTGTTTATATGTTATTTTTAGAAATTAATTAAATGCCCTGTTTTATAATAAACATTCTTACTAACATTTACCGGTCTGAATGACGGAGAAATCACAAAGAAAATACGTGTGTGCCGAGAGGAATCGAACCTGCAAACCCCCACGAAACCGCGATATAGTTTGAGGTATAATACCATTTAGCTACAGAGAAATCTTCCGGTTAGCAAGATTAAATTACTGTTCTTAAATGGGAAATGTCTACTTTAAATCAGGCCGGTAAATGTTAATACTGTTTATTATAAAGCGGGGCATTTACTAAAATATTTGTATCTATAAAAATAACGTATAAAAACAAAAAATATATTAATATACATATATATATAGATAGATAGTTTGATAGATAGATAGATAGATAGATGATGTAGCGAAATGGTAATAGCATAATCGCGGACACTATTTACATTATTCGGACTATTGTCTTCATCAATGTCGCCATATTTATCACATGAGGTTTTATGTATATTATTTATATTTTTAGGACTATTCTGTCCTCATCTTTGTCGCCATATTTATCACATAAATAAATAAATATGGCGACAAAGATGAGGACAATAGTCCGATTAATGTAAATAATGTACATAATACCTCATCAAAGAAATATAGACAAATAATCGTGGATTTGTTCTCAACTGCATGATCGATGGTTCCGTCGCAAAGACAATTTTTTTTTAGTCACGGTCTGCATGGCATCCTCCAGTATGAACAGGCCATCGATCTGCCCATAGTAAATTTTGAGTCAGCCTGTAATTCCTATTGCTTTTGAAGCCTTAGCAGGATTGTAGGAGAAATTGACTGCTGCCTATACCAGACGTCTCGCTTCTCTACGCCATCGATGTTATCTAAGGGACGTGAATGTGCCTACATCGCTTAGAAATGCAGTCGTCCCAGGAATATTCCGAACGAGGTTGAATGCAACTTTCTCCAGTTCATATCCTCAGAGGTCATTTTCGAATCCATTTCTATAATTGGATATGGCCGCAATACAGCGTAGGATTGAAATCAAAAGTTTTGTTTCCTATTAAACTACTAACCTCTCAATGTATATATATATATATATATATATATATATATATATATATATATATATACATATATATATATATATATATATATATATATATATATATATGTAAATATAGTTGTATATTTAGGCAGCAATCCTTCTTTTATGCAAGTTTCATTAAAAACGACAGACAAGGTACTACGGTTAAGTTTTTTATTTAATTTTTCTTGTGTACGAACAAGAGTTTTCTTTGCTGGACAAAGGGTGTGTAAGAACTGTCCAAATGTTTTATTTTTCCGAGCGCTTTCGGCTATATCTTTAGCCATTTTCAAGGATGATTTGATTTTCTGCTTAATTGAGTGTGTGCATTATGTATATGTCTTAGTGTGTAGTAATTTCCAAATACGGTTAGCACGTTAGCATTTTGTTCGTAGTTAATATTGTTGAGGGTAGACTTTTTCTTTTTTGTTATTAAAGCCTCCATTATTTTTAACCTTTTTTTACAAGTGGAAGCAATTAATATATTTGTGTTTTCTACTAGTATATTTCTAATGGGGTCTGGTAAATTTTTGTGTGTGTTTAAATGGGTTCTAATGGAGCTGTGATCGGATAGGTGTAACGTAAATATAAAACATTTGGACAGTTCTTACACACCCTTTGTCCAGCAAAGAAAACTCTTGTTCGTACACAAGAAAAAATAAATAAAAAACTTTTTAATGAAACTTGCATATATATATATATATATATATATATATATATATATATATATATATATATATATATATATATATATATATATATATATACGGGTGCTTTTAACAACAGAACTTTTCGGTTTAAATATTTTTTCTGTTTAATCTTGCTTTCTTGCAAGTGTTTTTTTTTATATTTGGGTCAAAGTTTTTTAAAAAAGTCACTAGTCCTTGAGCGCTTTCGATTGTCGTCAACCGTCATCATGGCTTTATGTTTCCGTTTGTCGTTAACAGCACATGCCTCAATAATGACATGCTACCAAAATGCACACACTCAGACACACACGCACGCACACGCACACACACACACACACACACACACACATATATATCAGGTCATCCCATAAGTTCTGTCCGAATTTTGCATAAAGAAAACAATTGACCAAATGTTACATTTAATTACAGATTCAATCAACAATGTATTTTCCCTGATTACCTATGACTTCCTTCCATCTATTAACAAGCTTACTAATTCCATTACTGTAAAATTCTTTTGGCTTTGATTCGAAGAACTCACAAATGTCAGTTTTAACTTCTTCCTGTGTTTCTTCCAAATGATTCTGTAAGCTACGAAACAAATGGTAGTCTGAAGGAGCAAGGTCGGGAGAATAAGGTGGATGAGGAATTTTCTCCCAACCAAGTTCTTCGATCTTTTGTCACATGATTCTTACTGTCTGTGATCGCGCATTGTCCTGATGAAACATCACCCGTTTTCGATTCACTAGAGCAGGTCTTTTTTGCCTCAAAGCTTGGTTCAAACGCTCTAATTGCTGACAGTATATTTGAGCATTAATTGTTGCATTAGGTGGTAAGAATTCAAAGTGGATTATTCCTTGGCAATCCCACCAGATTGAAAGAAGAAACTTTTGCCCATGAAGTTCCCTTCTCGGCTGTGGCTGGGGTCCTTCCCCTTTACCAAGCCACTGTCTACGACGCTTAACATTTCGATAAAAGATCCATTTTTCGTCGCCAGTCACAAGTCTATCCAAAAAAGGTGAAAGAATTTGGCGAGAATGGAGAGAAGAGCAGATGTAAACTCGGGATTTGAGGTTGTTTTCAGACAATTCATGAGGCACCCATTTTCCAAGTTTAGGGAATATTCCAAATTGTTGAAGATGACGATGAACAGTTGTATGGTTTGAACTGAGAACCACTGCCAATTCCTCAACTGATAAAGCAGGCTTTTCTTCAAGAGCTGCTTCAAGAAGCTTTTCATCAATCTAAACTGGACGTCCGGTTCGATCTTCATCTTCAAGGGTGAAATCTCCACCTCTGAATTTTGCAAACCATCTTCTGCAAGTTCTTTCATTCACACATTCCTCTCCATAAACTGAGTGAATGTTTCTAGCCGCTTCGGCTGCTGAGTTTCCTTTCTTGAACTCATAAAGCATTATGTGCCTCAAATGATTATTGGGTACTTCCATGTTAGCAGGGATTTAATCAAACAAATAAATCTCTGAAATAAAATTTGATGAGTTTAAATGCATCTAAACATAAAAATAATGTTCAGTTCCATTAGACATTATAAAATAATCTTTAATTTTCGTTCATTTAAAAAAAAGTTAAAATTCGAATATATATATATATATATATATATATGGATGGACGGATGTGTGTGTGTGTGTGTGTGTGTGTGCATTAATCGTTTTACCACAGGCATTTGTCTTTAAAATGTAGGAAAATGATTTTTTTTTAAAATTATATTACAAAAATATAAAAATGAATTCGTTTTTGAAACGATGGCGAAAATTTTCAGGTTAGCAATAGGTTATTTAATGCCGACAACATTTTTAGGATAGATTCGTATGAATAGAATATGTATTCTTTGGTTTAGATTGGTTTGGTTTATTTTGTTTAACGGCATATCAACCTCAATTTGATTATTTAATGACGACATTTTTAGGATAGATTCGTATGAATAGAATATGTATTCTTTGATTTAGATTGGTTTGGTTTATTTTGTTTTACGGCATATCAACCTCAATTTGATTATTTAATGACGACATTTTTAGGATAGATTCGTATGAATAGAATATGTATTCTTTGATTTAGATTGGTTTGGTTTATTTTGTTTTACGGCATATCAACCTCAATTTGATTATTTAATGACGACATTTTTAGGATAGATTCGTATGAATAGAATATGTATTCTTTGATTTAGATTGGTTTGGTTTATTTTGTTTTACGGCATATCAACCTCAATTTGATTATTTAATGACGACATTTTTAGGATAGATTCGTATGAATAGAATATGTATTCTTTGATTTAGATTGGTTTGGTTTATTTTGTTTTACGGCATATCAACCTCAATTTGATTATTTAATGACGACATTTTTAGGATAGATTCGTATGAATAGAATATGTATTCTTTGATTTAGATTGGTTTGGTTTATTTTGTTTTACGGCATATCAACCTCAATTTGATTATTTAATGACGACATTTTTAGGATAGATTCGTATGAATAGAATATGTATTCTTTGATTTAGATTGGTTTGGTTTATTTTGTTTTACGGCATATCAACCTCAATTTGATTATTTAATGACGACATTTTTAGGATAGATTCGTATGAATAGAATATGTATTCTTTGATTTAGATTGGTTTGGTTTATTTTGTTTTACGGCATATCAACCTCAATTTGATTATTTAATGACGACATTTTTAGGATAGATTCGTATGAATAGAATATGTATTCTTTGATTTAGATTGGTTTGGTTTATTTTGTTTTACGGCATATCAACCTCAATTTGATTATTTAATGACGACATTTTTAGGATAGATTCGTATGAATAGAATATGTATTCTTTGATTTAGATTGGTTTGGTTTATTTTGTTTAACGGCATATCAACCTCAATTTGATTATTTAATGACGACATTTTTAGGATAGATTCGTATGAATAGAATATGTATTCTTTGATTTAGATTGGTTTGGTTTATTTTGTTTTACGGCATATCAACCTCAATTTGATTATTTAATGACGACATTTTTAGGATAGATTCGTATGAATAGAATATGTATTCTTTGATTTAGATTGGTTTGGTTTATTTTGTTTAACGGCATATCAACCTCAATTTGATTATTTAATGACGACATTTTTAGGATAGATTCGTATGAATAGAATATGTATTCTTTGATTTAGATTGGTTTGGTTTATTTTGTTTTACGGCATATCAACCTCAATTTGATTATTTAATGACGACATTTTTAGGATAGATTCGTATGAATAGAATATGTATTCTTTGATTTAGATTGGTTTGGTTTATTTTGTTTTACGGCATATCAACCTCAATTTGATTATTTAATGACGACATTTTTAGGATAGATTCGTATGAATAGAATATGTATTCTTTGATTTAGATTGGTTTGGTTTATTTTGTTTTACGGCATATCAACCTCAATTTGATTATTTAATGACGACATTTTTAGGATAGATTCGTATGAATAGAATATGTATTCTTTGATTTAGATTGGTTTGGTTTATTTTGTTTTACGGCATATCAACCTCAATTTGATTATTTAATGACGACATTTTTAGGATAGATTCGTATGAATAGAATATGTATTCTTTGATTTAGATTGGTTTGGTTTATTTTGTTTTACGGCATATCAACCTCAATTTGATTATTTAATGACGACATTTTTAGGATAGATTCGTATGAATAGAATATGTATTCTTTGGTTTAGATTGGTTTGGTTTATTTTGTTTTACGGCATATCAACCTCAATTTGATTATTTAATGACGACATTTTTAGGATAGATTCGTATGAATAGAATATGTATTCTTTGATTTAGATTGGTTTGGTTTATTTTGTTTAACGGCATATCAACCTCAATTTGATTATTTAATGACGACATTTTTAGGATAGATTCGTATGAATAGAATATGTATTCTTTGATTTAGATTGGTTTGGTTTATTTTGTTTTACGGCATATCAACCTCAATTTGATTATTTAATGACGACATTTTTAGGATAGATTCGTATGAATAGAATATGTATTCTTTGATTTAGATTGGTTTGGTTTATTTTGTTTTACGGCATATCAACCTCAATTTGATTATTTAATGACGACATTTTTAGGATAGATTCGTATGAATAGAATATGTATTCTTTGATTTAGATTGGTTTGGTTTATTTTGTTTTACGGCATATCAACCTCAATTTGATTATTTAATGACGACATTTTTAGGATAGATTCGTATGAATAGAATATGTATTCTTTGGTTTAGATTGGTTTGGTTTATTTTGTTTAACGGCATATCAACCTCAATTTGATTATTTAATGACGACATTTTTAGGATAGATTCGTATGAATAGAATATGTATTCTTTGATTTAGATTGGTTTGGTTTATTTTGTTTTACGGCATATCAACCTCAATTTGATTATTTAATGACGACATTTTTAGGATAGATTCGTATGAATAGAATATGTATTCTTTGATTTAGATTGGTTTGGTTTATTTTGTTTAACGGCATATCAACCTCAATTTGATTATTTAATGACGACATTTTTAGGATAGATTCGTATGAATAGAATATGTATTCTTTGATTTAGATTGGTTTGGTTTATTTTGTTTTACGGCATATCAACCTCAATTTGATTATTTAATGACGACATTTTTAGGATAGATTCGTATGAATAGAATATGTATTCTTTGATTTAGATTGGTTTGGTTTATTTTGTTTTACGGCATATCAACCTCAATTTGATTATTTAATGACGACATTTTTAGGATAGATTCGTATGAATAGAATATGTATTCTTTGATTTAGATTGGTTTGGTTTATTTTGTTTTACGGCATATCAACCTCAATTTGATTATTTAATGACGACATTTTTAGGATAGATTCGTATGAATAGAATATGTATTCTTTGATTTAGATTGGTTTGGTTTATTTTGTTTTACGGCATATCAACCTCAATTTGATTATTTAATGACGACATTTTTAGGATAGATTCGTATGAATAGAATATGTATTCTTTGATTTAGATTGGTTTGGTTTATTTTGTTTTACGGCATATCAACCTCAATTTGATTATTTAATGACGACATTTTTAGGATAGATTCGTATGAATAGAATATGTATTCTTTGATTTAGATTGGTTTGGTTTATTTTGTTTTACGGCATATCAACCTCAATTTGATTATTTAATGACGACATTTTTAGGATAGATTCGTATGAATAGAATATGTATTCTTTGATTTAGATTGGTTTGGTTTATTTTGTTTAACGGCATATCAACCTCAATTTGATTATTTAATGACGACATTTTTAGGATAGATTCGTATGAATAGAATATGTATTCTTTGATTTAGATTGGTTTGGTTTATTTTGTTTTACGGCATATCAACCTCAATTTGATTATTTAATGACGACATTTTTAGGATAGATTCGTATGAATAGAATATGTATTCTTTGATTTAGATTGGTTTGGTTTATTTTGTTTTACGGCATATCAACCTCAATTTGATTATTTAATGACGACATTTTTAGGATAGATTCGTATGAATAGAATATGTATTCTTTGATTTAGATTGGTTTGGTTTATTTTGTTTTACGGCATATCAACCTCAATTTGATTATTTAATGACGACATTTTTAGGATAGATTCGTATGAATAGAATATGTATTCTTTGGTTTAGATTGGTTTGGTTTATTTTGTTTTACGGCATATCAACCTCAATTTGATTATTTAATGACGACATTTTTAGGATAGATTCGTATGAATAGAATATGTATTCTTTGATTTAGATTGGTTTGGTTTATTTTGTTCATATCAACCTCAATTTGATTATTTAATGACGACATTTTTAGGATAGATTCGTATGAATAGAATATGTATTCTTTGATTTAGATTGGTTTGGTTTATTTTGTTTAACGGCATATCAACCTCAATTTGATTATTTAATGACGACATTTTTAGGATAGATTCGTATGAATAGAATATGTATTCTTTGATTTAGATTGGTTTGGTTTATTTTGTTTTACGGCATATCAACCTCAATTTGATTATTTAATGACGACATTTTTAGGATAGATTCGTATGAATAGAATATGTATTCTTTGATTTAGATTGGTTTGGTTTATTTTGTTTTACGGCATATCAACCTCAATTTGATTATTTAATGACGACATTTTTAGGATAGATTCGTATGAATAGAATATGTATTCTTTGGTTTAGATTGGTTTGGTTTATTTTGTTTTACGGCATATCAACCTCAATTTGATTATTTAATGACGACATTTTTAGGATAGATTCGTATGAATAGAATATGTATTCTTTGATTTAGATTGGTTTGGTTTATTTTGTTTAACGGCATATCAACCTCAATTTGATTATTTAATGACGACATTTTTAGGATAGATTCGTATGAATAGAATATGTATTCTTTGATTTAGATTGGTTTGGTTTATTTTGTTTTACGGCATATCAACCTCAATTTGATTATTTAATGACGACATTTTTAGGATAGATTCGTATGAATAGAATATGTATTCTTTGATTTAGATTGGTTTGGTTTATTTTGTTTTACGGCATATCAACCTCAATTTGATTATTTAATGACGACATTTTTAGGATAGATTCGTATGAATAGAATATGTATTCTTTGATTTAGATTGGTTTGGTTTATTTTGTTTTACGGCATATCAACCTCAATTTGATTATTTAATGACGACATTTTTAGGATAGATTCGTATGAATAGAATATGTATTCTTTGATTTAGATTGGTTTGGTTTATTTTGTTTTACGGCATATCAACCTCAATTTGATTATTTAATGACGACATTTTTAGGATAGATTCGTATGAATAGAATATGTATTCTTTGATTTAGATTGGTTTGGTTTATTTTGTTTTACGGCATATCAACCTCAATTTGATTATTTAATGACGACATTTTTAGGATAGATTCGTATGAATAGAATATGTATTCTTTGATTTAGATTGGTTTGGTTTATTTTGTTTTACGGCATATCAACCTCAATTTGATTATTTAATGACGACATTTTTAGGATAGATTCGTATGAATAGAATATGTATTCTTTGATTTAGATTGGTTTGGTTTATTTTGTTTTACGGCATATCAACCTCAATTTGATTATTTAATTACGACATTTTTAGGATAGATTCGTATGAATAGAATATGTATTCTTTGATTTAGATTGGTTTGGTTTATTTTGTTTTACGGCATATCAACCTCAATTTGATTATTTAATGACGACATTTTTAGGATAGATTCGTATGAATAGAATATGTATTCTTTGGTTTAGATTGGTTTGGTTTATTTTGTTTTACGGCATATCAACCTCAATTTGATTATTTAATGACGACATTTTTAGGATAGATTCGTATGAATAGAATATGTATTCTTTGATTTAGATTGGTTTGGTTTATTTTGTTTAACGGCATATCAACCTCAATTTGATTATTTAATGACGACATTTTTAGAATAGATTCGTATGAATAGAATATGTATTCTTTGGTTTAGATTGGTTTGGTTTATTTTGTTTTACGGCATATCAACCTCAATGGGTTATTCAATGCTAACAATTTTTTTTTTATTGCTGGTAATATTGTGTTTTGTCAAAAACCTGTTTGAGGTAATACTTTTCCTTCAAAATTGTATTACCGGTAATAATTTTATTACAGATGTTACCACCCTGCGTCAGTGTGTACCTGGGAACAACAGCAATTGAGAGGTGGTTCCACGCTCCTCAAACCCACCTGATCAGAGGCCTTGCTGCTGGACGTAGTTTATCGTCTTACCCAGGACGCGGATGTAGTTTATCGTCATACCGAGGAGGAGATGATTAATGAATGGTGGTCCTAGCTGAGACCTCCCAACTTACTTTGGTTGTAGCCGTTGATAATCATTAATCTCAAAAAACTCTGCCTTATAACTGAGAGTTAAGATATTTCTGAGAGATGTCGGTGCTATGCATGACGTTCATTTGAAACGGTCGAACGAATGAGACAACAATGATTAAATAACTGGTTTGGTTGAGAGTTTAGACTGTCAGTGTTCGAGTCCTGTTAAAAGGGGATTTCTTTTTCATATGAAAGTCTCGAACGGATGAGACAACGATGCTAACATAACTGGTTTGTTTGAGATATTAGACTGCCAGTGTTCCAATTCTGTTATAAGTGGATTTCTTTTTTAAAAGAACAAAATCCACATCAATTATGGTGACATGTGGGACATAGTGTAAATGTTTGAAAGTCTGGGAGACAAGCTTGTTAGCCATCACTCTAGAAGATATATTTTTTGGTGGATATATGCGCGAACAGATAACTTGGATACGTGTAGAAGATTGGGATTGCTACTCAGTGAGTGTAAAAGAAAGTTACGAGTCGGTGTACTTTTGTGTGAACTACTGGGACTTTTGATTTGATCTACATATGCGGAGGTTGAGGGTGCGAGATATTTTCTCGTATTACTAAAGTCAGAGTGAAAGTGTAAGAATAAAGTACATACGTAAAGGAAGTCTCAAAATGAATAGAATCGGTAGAAAGAAAGAACGAAATAGAAAGAATGACATAAGAAAAAAGAAAGAAAGAAGAAATAGAAAGAATGACATAAGAAGAAAGAAAGAAAGAACGAAATAGAAAGAATGACATAAGAAGAAAGAAAGAAAGAACGAAATAGAAAGAATGACATAAGAAGAAAGAAAGAAAGAACGAAATAGAAAGAATGACATAAGAAGAAAGAAAGAAAGAACGAAATAGAAAGAATGACATAAGAAGAAAGAAAGAAAGAACGAAATAGAAAGAATGACATAAGAAGAAAGAAAGAAAGAACGAAATAGAAAGAATGACATAAGAAGAAAGAAAGAAGAAAGAAATAGAAAGAATGACATAAGAAGAAAGAAAGAAAAAAGAAATAGAAAGAATGACATAAGAAAGAAATAGAAAGAATGACATAAGAAGAAAGAAAGAAAGAAAAAATAAATAGAAAAAATGACATAAGAAGAAAGAATAAGAAATAAATAAAGAAAGAAAGAAAAAGTAATAGAAAGAAAGAAAGAAAGAAAGAAAAATTAATAGAAAGAAAGAAAGAAAGAAAGAAAGAAAGAAAGAAAGAAAGAAAAATAAATAAATAGAAAGAAAGAAAGAAAGAAAGAAAGAAAGAATGGTATGATAAAAAAAGGAAAATATAAAAACGGGAGATAAAAAGAAAACAAAAGAGAAGATAATAAATAAGATTTAAATGAATTAGGGAAAACGAAAGAATTAAAATCGACAAAAGAAATTGTAAATTGGAAAGAGGTAGTCAGAGAAAAAAAGAAAGAAGGAATCCATAAAAGAAGAAAGAAAACATGAAATATATGAAAGGTATAAGGACTTAAAGACAAATAAAAATAAAAAGGAAAACTTAATCAAAAATAAAAGAAAAAATAAAAGAAAGAAAGAAAAAAAGAAAGAATAAAAGAGTCACTGTGATATGTGAGGATAAATTAATGGGGAAATAAGAAAGAAATTAAAAAGATTCATGAAAAGAAAGGAATAAATAAAGAAAGAAAGAATAAAGAAAAAAGGAAAGAAACATGAAACACACGAAAGGTGTAATGAATTAAAGACAAATAAAAATCAAAAATCAAACACAAATGAAATAATAACGTGTAGCCGAGGGGGGTAAATATATACACCCGAAGGTATATTAAAACCTAACATATCTCTCTCTTTCTCTCTCTCTCTCTCTCTCTCTCTCTCTCTCTATATATATATATATATATATATATATATATATATATATATATATATATATATATATATATATATATATATATATATATATATATATATATATATATATATATATATATATATATATATATATATATATATATATATATATATATATATATATATATATATATATATATATATATATATATATATATATATATATATATATATATATATATATATATATATATATATATATATATATATATATATATATATATATATATATATATATATATATATATATATATATATATATATATATATATATATATATATATATATATATATATATATATAGTCGATGGCTTAGTGGGAGAAATTCCGACTGACGCAAATTCAGTCGGGTTTCGATCCTAGCTAGAGGCAACCGGACGTCTAGCCACACTGATGAGGTGTGAAACAGCGAAACAGTCTGTCTGTCGATGACAAATCTATATATATATATATATATATATATATATGGACACCATGGACAATTTGTCAGGGAGGATTCTTGATGTTATCGTGCTGGAGGGGTCGTTTTGAAAAATGCCTGAAAACCATACCCGAGTTGACCCAATCCTTGAGAGTGAAATTGGGTACACGGTCCTGGCTTTGTGCAAATTGTTGATCACCGTAGCTAACACGATCTTTACCAGAAACAGCATAATTGCAGAATAAAGATAAATGCACCTGAGCAGCAAGCGTCTGCAATAGGGATTGGCTAGCCCCCTAGTAGACGGGTATCCTCGAAAACGTGTGGCCATATATATATATATATGAAAGGTATGAATCCTATTATATATATATATCTATATATATATATAATGTCAAAAATTTGTCCAAATCGTGTAGTAGCATAATTATCCATCCCACAAAATGTTTAATATCTAAAAAACACTGAACAATTTTGTTTCTTTTTTCCACAAATACAGATAAGACGTTTAGCTATCTTGACAGCATTTATCGTAAAAATCACGGAAAACATTTAATTTTAGAGGCGACAGTCTGTTTCATGCTAGATGCAATCGTCAGGCAACCTATCAGGAGTTGCCTGACGATTGCATCTAGCATGAAACAGACTGGGTTTCATTTTCAGGTAACTTCAGGTAAGTTCCCAGGCGAAAATAAATGTAATACAGGTCTAAAAATGTTTTTTAAGAGTGTGTTTTTATTAACATTTCCATAATTTTGGAGCGTGCAGTGTCGCAACGCTAGAGTTGCACTTTGAATATTTTAAGTGAAAACGATTTTTCAATATAGTAATGTGGCAAATCACGAATTAACCTTACTGATTTATTGTTTGTGTGACTAATTCTTTATAATATTTATTATACTTCACCATTATATATATATATATATATATATATATATATATATATATATATACATATACATATACACACACATATATGTATATATATATATATATATATATATATATATATATATATTATAATATTTTTATTTTAAAAATATGCTTCCTTCGCTACATAAGTGTTCTCATGTTTCAAAAGCGAGAAATATGAGAAATCTTATGTAGCGAAGCAATCATATTTTTAAAAGAAAATATTATAATATAAGCTCTCCTTCTGTATGGAGCACTGTCTTTTAAAAATAAAAGCAAAAATACTAAAGAAGTCCGGATTATTTACCTAACATGTTCTTTCCTATTTTTCTACATACCTGCACACACACACACATATATATATATATATAGCGAAAGAGAGAGAGAGAGAGAGAGAGAGAGAGAGAGAGAGAGAGAGAGAGAGTGGGGGTGGTGTTCAGCCAGTAGAAGGTCCGTCATGTCTGCGAGAAACAGGTTGCATAATGAAAAATAATTCGTCGCCTAAGAGGTGACTCTTTGGGATTCGATAGTGGAAAGTGAAGAAGAGGCAGCTTCTACCTATAGACGATAGTACGTCATTCTCGGACTGATCTGGCTCGTCTAAAGGTAGAAAAATAACTGGTGGAGTGAGGTACTTGCAGAAACGGTACAGGTATTCTACCATTAATTCAGTATCTTTAGCAATAAATCGTTTGTACTAGTTCCAATTGGGGTCTGGATTGAGTTTAATTTCCAAGTAGTTGTACAAAGCACGGGTATCCTAGCGGAAAAATATACAAAAAATGTATTAATTTTCGCCTACTGGCCTGAATATTAATGAAATCTTACTAGAGAAATATATACGCAGTCCGTTTAATCAATATACATACATAGATACCTATATATATATATATATATATATATATATATATATATATATATATATATATATATATATGTATATATATATATATATATATATATATATATATATATATATATATATATATATATATATGTATGTATGTATTCGTATATAAATATATATAATGTACGCATGTGGATATATATTAATAATGCACACATATATATGCATAGAATAACATACATATAGAAGCTTAGAATAATTTTAGATGTACATATACAAGCTTATATATGAATATATATGTGTGCGTGTGTGTCTGTCAGTATGTGTGTTTGTGTTTTTAGCGTGTAGCTCTTTGTGTTTATAGATTTAAATATTTCAGTCCGTTAATCAAAACTGACAGGAACTGTCTAAACACACACACACACAAGTACAAAATTATACACTCCTACACACATACAATAATATCAACATATATATATATATATATATATATATATATATATATATATATATATATATATATATATATATATATATATATATATATGAATATATATATATATATATATTATATATATATATATATATATATGAATATATATATATATATATATGATATATATATATATATGGATATATATATATATGGATATATATATATGTGCATATATATATATATATATATATATATATATATATATCGAGTGTGCGTGTGTCTATATATATATATATATATATGTATATATACGTATGTACATATATACATCTGTGTACACACACACACACACACACACATATATATGTGTGTGTGAGTGTGTGCGTATGTATGCAGGTGTTCTGTGCTTGCGTAAACAAAAATAAGTAATTTCCCACATATATATATATATATATATATATTCATATGCATATGCATATATATATATATATATATATATATATATATATATATATATATATATATATATATATATATATATATATGTATAAAATAAGCAATCAAGCTTTTCTTCGTCTATTTCTGTAGTGTTTCTTCATACCTTATTATAATGGTTGATCAATAAAATACTGTTTTTGAGAAAAACTTTAACAATGCAAACTGAACTTTTAAGCTTCCTTTCATTAATATATACATATATACATATACGAATATAATGTAAACACATATATCGATATACATGCATAAACACATGCACAAACAGATATATTTCCACATATATATGAAATATGTATATACGTGTGTATGCATCTGTGTGTGCGTGCGCGCGTGGGCGTGTGTGTGTTTAAAACTACTTATTCCGTAATGAGGCCAATAAATAAATGACTGCACACAGAAATGGTAAACATATTAGTTTGACATGGGTCGCAATTTCTTTTAGTATATTCAGTTATTCCTTTCTCCCCTTTCTTATCTCCCCTCCGCTCCTTTCAGCTCACCATTCACCAGCGAAGACCCCCAGCCCCCGGCCGCCGCGCCACCCGCCTTTCAACTCGTCCCACGTCAGTTCTTTTGGCCTTTCCTTTTCTCCCGTCTTCTTTATCCGCCGTTCATTTTTGCAGCTGCCTTGTAGATTTCGGCGTTTATGACTTGACCAATTTTTCTTTTTTTTTCTTTTTCCATGCGTGTATTCCAATTTTTTCGAAAGCGAATTTATTTTCCCTTTTCCTTGTCGAAAGACGTCATATGCGTCCCATATGGAACCCACATGTGGGAAACGACGTGCAGCGCAATATGGGCCACGCACATGCGCAACATATGGTCTTACACACACACACACACACACACACACACACACACACACACACACACACACACACACACACACACACACACATATATATATATATATACATATTTGCTTGTGCGTGTGTTATAATTACATATATATGTTTATATATGCGTCTTTAAAAATGAAGTTCTGAATAACGTACACTCCATCCATCCATCCATCCTTATATATATATATATATATATATATATATATATATATATATATATATATATTAAATTAACGGGTTCAAATCGTATTTTGGTACGAGATATATATATATATATATATATGTATATATGTATTTGTGTGTGTGTGTGTGTGTGTGTGTGTGTGTGTGTGTGTGTGTGTGTGTGTGTGTGTGTGTGTGTGTGTGTGTGTATAGATGGCGAGGGAAATAGGAAAGGAAGACAGACAGAGTAAAATACTGTAAAAAAAATGAGAGTATATGAGGTAGGTAAACTCAGCAGAAAGTAACAGATGGAAGGAAAAAGAGAATGGAAACAGAAAGATTGTGTCCCGCCAAGAGATTTGACCCTGCACGCTTTCTAAATACAATAAATCATTTTCGTAATCATGAAGCCATACTGGATATATATATATATATATATATATATATATATATATATATATATATATATATATATATATATATATATATATATATATATATATATATATGTATATATATATATGCTTGTGTGTGTGTATTTATATATATATACAGGGTGTCCATAAAGTTCGTGTGCCCTTTCAAAAATTTATTACTTTATTTGTATTTGCGATAGAAATAATTTGTAAAATATATAAATCTATATTTTTTAAGGTTTTATTGAAATTTTATTTAAGTTTCCACATGTTCTCCATCATTAGCAATAAAAAGGGTAATACGATTTTGCAGTTCACGGAAAACATTTACCAACTGATTAACAGTAATGCCTGAAATCACATTAGTTATTTTAGCTATACTTAAAACTAGGTACATTAAACTTTATAACATTTTTTACAGATTATTTCTATCGCAAATACAAATAAAGTTATACTTTTTTTAAAGTGCACACGAACTTTTTGGCCAACCTGTATATACAAGGGTCATTCAATAAATAAGGTAAATTTTTCGGTATAAGGACTTCTAATACAGATAGAAGCTTACTTTTTTTTCAACGTAGTCTCCCAGCCCTGTCACACACTTTTCCCATCTGTGCATAAGCTTCCGTATTCCCTCAGCGTAAAAATCTTTGGACTGATGTCTCAGCCAGTCGCTCACAACACTTTTAACTTCATCGTCACTTTTAAAGTTCGTGCCTCTCTTGAACGATTTCAAGGGACCAAACAGGTGAAAGTCTGGAGGGGCATGGTCTGGGCTGTAAGGGGAATGAGGGAGCAGTTCCCATTCCAGCTCGTTGATGGTCTGCACCTTTTGGGCTGCCTTGCGTTATCATGATGCAAGATGACTCCTTCTGACTGATGACCCTTGCGTTTGTCCAAACAGATAAGCTCAAAGTCCTTGCAATGTCATCCACTGTCACCCTTCTGTCAGACTGAATGGGGTCATTGACTGATTCGATCACCTCAGGAGACCTCACTTCTGTAGGCCTCCCAGGCCTGTCTTCATCCTCAACACTGCACCGTCCATCTTTAAACAATTTAGCCCATTTGTAGATATTTTTGGCTGAAACATGTGGCACCATACACAGTTGACATTCTCCTATGAATTTCAACTGGTTTGCACCCTTCAGCAACCCAAAACTTGATAACTGACCGCTGTTCAATCCTGGAGCATGCTTCTTGGTCGGCCATCTTTGTTAATCGCCAAAACTCTCAAAGTTTTTTTTTAATCTGCAAAAGAAATCCTTATACCGAAAAATTCAACTTATTTATTGAATGACCCTCGTATATATATATATATATATATATATATATATATATATACATATATATATATATATATTCTTGTACATGTGCGAGTGTGCTCGTATGAACATAAAAGTATATCTGTGTGTATGTGTATGCGTGTACGTGTATACTGTAATGGTTATTGTATCTCCCAAATGTAGACATTTTATTGTCTTCAGATGTTATACATAATCATATTCATCTCGAGGGGGGAATGAAAGGATACACCGGAGTTGGGAATTTTAGAATTGTTTAACAGCCAGTCTAGGAGGACAACTTATTCTTATTCTGTATCCTGTGTCCCTTCTAGACGCTGATAATCATGGGTCTCCACTATTTCCAATCCAATATAGCTGTAACCAAATTTTGTCCCGTTACTATCTTGTACCAGTTCCTACACTGCCATCCATTTACACAAGCTCTTTTGATAGGTAACTCAACGTCCATCTTGACCTCAATATGTCCTGTGAATTTCAAATTCTCCAAGCCCTCTTTCCTCATTATGTTTCCTAGATATGTACGCACACTTTTTAGTTAGGTTAATCACTGCTTTCCTCAGTCCAACTTGCCTTCAATATGACCTGTGAATTTTTGATTCTCCAAGCCCTCTTTCCTCATTAGGTTGCCTAGAAACTTACACAGGCTCATTAGGTATGTTAATCACTGCTTTCCTCTGTCCCACTTGCCATCAATATGTCCTGTGAATATCAAATTCTCCAAGCCCTCTTTCCTCATTATGTTTCGTAGAATTTTGCACAGGCTCGTTAAGTAGGTTAATCACTTCTTTCCTCTATCCCAATATGTCCTGTGAATGCTAAATTCTCCAAGCCTTCTTTCCTCATTATATCTCCTATAAATTTACACAGGCTTTTTGATAGTGAACTCGAAATTTTCTTTTGTCCCTCTTGCTTTCATTATGTCCTGTGAGTTTCAATATATCTAAAACATCTTCCGCTATGCCAACGAAACTTCGGATTTCTGTGCCATATTTTCCATCGTCAGATGTAACGTTTCACAGATAATTAAACATCTATATTTCTTTGATTATGATGACTCCTTTTGTTTTGCTTGCATCTTGATTTTTCCTCCTTAAAATTGGCCACACTTTATTGTTTATTATTATTACTTTATTACAAATGGTAGATAGTCCTTTCTTCACGCTTTCGTTATAATATCATGCAGGAGTTCCTGTCGTTTGGTTTTTGCGTCTGCAGTTATCACTGTGTCATCTGAGTATCTTATGTTGTTAAGATAGTGCACACCAATAATAAATCCTGGTAGGACTTCTAGTTCTCTCAGGATAACTTGTCTGTATGGGTTAAATACATCTGATGATAAAAATGTATGCTTTTACACTACTCATCCAAATACTGGATTTATTTTACATCTGGATGCTGAGGGTTTGTTTCCAAAAGATATCCTTGTATTTTTCTTATATATTTCCGCATAAATCAAGTTTTCCTAACGATTCAAAGAGATCTATGACAAATGCTTTTTCGTAGTTTACGAAACATTGGTTTTACACCTGCATGTTTACTGATCACGCTGATAGATTTCGGATCATGAAGATCGTACCAATAATACCAAGAAGCCACACTGTTCTTATCCTATTTCTGGTTTAATATTGCTACACTCTTTATTCATCAGAATTCGGATGATTAGCTTAGTTATGTGGCTCATTAAGCTGATTATCAAATGGAACTTGTATTCATTTTTTCCTAGCTTCTTAAAAAGAGCTATGATGATGGAGCTACTAAATTCTTCGAGTATATTGCCATTATCTTATATTTCATTTATCATTTCTTATTTATTATATTATTGATCTCAAACTAGTATCAATCTCAGAGCACCTATATTACAATCCTTTTTAGTCCTTTGTTCCTGTTCATGTTAGCCAATTCCGATTTTCCTCAGACAAATATTTCAGCTTTCACTTAACTGTGCGCATCCTATTGAGATGAAAATTCTTTTGTTCGCTTATTGCTTTTATTATTCTTTTATGCATACCATCCGTATTTTTGTTGTTCAGTCTTTCTATCTTAAAATATTTTTTCTTGACACATTCATCTTTTGCTTTCTTCCATTTCTTTCTAATGTTTTCGTCAAATGTTCTCAATTACCTAGCATACCCTGTATGTTTCAGTTTTCACTGCCATAGTGTCAGTTTATTGTAACTTTTCTATAAATACTCTCATGTTAATTTTTTTTTTTTTGATGAGCTTACCTCTATGATAGCTTGACTTTATGAATATATAAGGGCAGTAACAGATTGGCAACAAAGTTTCATCTTTTTACAGTTCTATGCTAAGATTTTCCTTTCTTGCATTTCTCATCTGTGGAGTTCTCTTCCAGATTCTTACTTTGTAGCCAAATTAGATTTACAAAAATTTGATTTACAAAAAACAGGCAATTTTTATCTTAGCCCATGTGCATGCACTTGAACTCTCCAATTTAAACTGGCCTTGTGCCATATCCCACCACTGGAGGAGGGGAGTAAATTATAAGTGTAGTTTTTCTTCTCCTCATCTCTAATAGTGATGCTAATATTGTTTCCTCATAAGGAAATATTCAGCATTCATTGACTTGAGCAGCCAACGCCACTGTTGTTTGAAATTTATAAAATTTGTTCTCTTCAAACAATTTCTCTGGAAAGTAGATTTTTATTTACAACATGGCCCACATGAGACAGGAGGGGCTAATCTGTGACTTCTAACATGTGGCATCCATGCTCTGATGATTTAAATCCTTGGGATTACCACACTGAGGCATCATCAAGAGAGAGACTAACCTGCAACACTACAGTATTAAGAGCTGTCATCAAGGATGAGATGGCCAACACAAATAAGAGAAAACTGCGATTGCATTCACACTGTGCACAACAATGAGAATGGTTTTATTGAATATATTTATTTTGCTGAGTTGAAATTATCGGCAATTTTTTATTTTTGAAAATAGGACGATACTTTTTAGATTGACACTATTTACATTATTCGGACTATTATCCTCATCTTTGTCGCCATATTCATTACAACGTATTGGCTGTTGTACGCTCCGGCCTTCCTCAGTTGGTTGGAATGTCGAACTGAACCCTTTATTTCGCTTACTGGGGTAGACTGTTCTAGTTCCACGTGCCATGTTTAATGGATGTCAGTTATCAGTTATCTCATGTTAATTCCCCTCTGAAAGTTCTCCACTGCCTTAACCGGGTATTGAACTCACACTTTTTGGGTCCTGTCACTGGATCTAACCAACGCCTTTATCCACTGTGCTTTGTGTCTTTGTATTGTATTCTGATGGTTTTTTTCCTAAAACATATCTGTATTTTTCTTATATATTTCCACTTAAATCAAATTTTCCTAATGATTCAAACAGATCCATGTCATATGCTTTTTCATAGTCTACAAAACATTGGCTTTCCATCTGTATTTTTACTGATCACACTGATAGAATTCCAATCATGAAGATCGTATTTCTTGTACTTGTGTCTTTTCAGGAAGCCACACTGTTCTTATCCTATTTCTGGTTTAATACTGCTACGCTGTTTATTCATTAGAATCAGAATGATTAGCTTACTTATGTGGCTCATTAAGCTGATTATCAAAAGGAGCCTGTATTCTTTTTTTCCTAGGTTCTTAAAAAGAGCTATAATGATGGAGCTACTAAATTCTTCCAGTATCTCACCACTATCTTATATTTCATTTATTATTTATTATCTATTATATTATCGATCTCAAACTAGTCTCAGTCTGAGAACATCTATATTACAATCCTATCTAGTCCTGCTGCTTCGTTCCTGTTCATGTTAGCCAATTCCGATTTTCCTTAGACCAATATTTCAGCTCCTTTCACTTGTGTGTGCATGCGCGTGAGTGTATTGCAGCTTTCCCTCTTTCGTCGTGTAACAGTTCTCACATATATTCGTTCAAACTTTTAAGCTATCTCACTTTAGATCGTGTGCATCCTATCGAGAAGATTTTTTTATTGCTTTTATTTACTCTTTTATTCATACCAGCCGTATCTACGTTGCTCATTCTTTCTATCTCTATATATTTTCCTTTGAATAATTCATCTTTTGCTTTCCTGCATTTCTTTCTAATGTTTCCGTCGAATGTTCTCTGTTCTATACCATTCCTTGGCATCGTTTACTGTCTATTTTTCATTATCGCTGGAAATCTGTCTGTCCTCCTTTTCTTTTGACATATCTCTTTCCTTGGAATATCACCTGAGTTTCCTTTCGTATGTTCCACTTTGAATTTCTAGTCGAATCTAAACCAGTAATATTGTCCAAAATTTGATCAGTCTACCCCTGTTTGCAGGTTGAGCTGTCCTGAAATCTGTCGATTTTCTGTTTAGACCTTATTTTCCGTAATTTTAGTCTGAATCTGCATATGACGTGAAAATTGTCGTTCCTGCTGTCGGATTTGGAATGGTTTTAGAAAGCAGAACTGCATTCCAGAATCGTTTAGGTCATGTAAGCTATCTGGTTTGATTTGGTTTGGTTTCTTTTACGGCATATCAAGGTCAACCTCAATGCCGATCAATGTTTTATTGCCAGTAATATTTTTCTTCAAAAAAGTCTTAATGGTAATATTTTTTTTAAAAAATATATTGCTGGTAATATTTTTTCTTCAAAAATTCATTGCTGGTAATATTTTTACAAAATGTATTGCTGGTATTAAAACATGTTTAGTTAGAGGGGTTAACTATTTGCCCATAGCTGGGACCCTAACTGGTGGCGCCACCCCTGGTTAAGGTGGAGCTGGGAACACCAGCAATTAAGACGTTGTTCAACGTTTGGCGTAGCAAAGAATAACTAGCTGGAGATGCTTTATTCTGCATACCATCCCATGGAAAGAAAAACCCAAAGAAGATGTAAAATGTGTTTCATTAAGATGGATCAAGGTCAGCAGTAAATAAATCAGTGTTATTGATGAAAATGTATTTATCTTTCTATTGGATCATGTTATTTAAGTCATGGCAATTATGTGTGAAAAATAATATTGCTCAAATGTCCGCCAAATCTTAGGCGGCACACCTCCAATCGATGGCGAAAATGTCTGATGACGTCTCTGCATAGATGCTCCTCGATTTCACCAATATGCCTTATTATCCTATCCTTCAGCTGTTGAATTCTTGTTGGCTTGTTGGCATAGACCTTACTTTTGAAATGACCGTCAAGTCGCACAATCGTGGTGGCCAATTGACTTCGCTGTTTCGAGAGATGATGCGACCTGGGAACTTCTCATTCAAATTCTGTGTGAACGTCCATTTTCGTAATAGGCTTCGATAACTTTAACACCTTGTTCGATTGTTAATTGTTCCATGGTTGAAATTGCCAAAGATTTAATTTGTTAAATGTGAAAGAAATAGCAAAAAATCATTAGACACTTAAACTTAATTCACATTTAAAATCGGTCCAAGTTATTGGAACAACTTTTACATTGACAATCTGATTGAAGACACGGGATGCAGACTGGATGAGATTCCAAATGCAATGAACAACAGGAATCGATGGAGGCAGCGTTTCATGGAATGCCGAGCTTGATCGACCTGATGATGATATTCCATCTTCCTTCAGGGAGTTGGTGATCATGCCTCTCCATAAATTCCTTTTCTTAATTACTGCGAACAGCTATGTCTTTTTGTGAAACATAGTGAATTCGTTTCCTATTTCCGTTTCTATGTTTTAGAACTTAGAGTTCTCCTTCTTTTCGAATGCTGCACGCACCCCCCAGGCACCGTGATTATGGAGCCAAGCGTACCCTACTATTTATCCCATCGCTGGAAAAAGGGTACTTGTCAAGGACATTAGTCCGAAATTGAACGAAAAAGACGAGGCCAGAATTTGAACTCGGCCCTCTGATTCTCTTCCCACGACCCCACGCTAATATTTACAATATATACAATATTAGAGAAATCTTAAAAGTGACCTTGAAGCTTACTCTGCTCTTCATTGTGTACGCAGTTAATTCTATTTCATTATTAACAAGACTCTAGACAGAAATTAGAAGATGGCGGCAGTGGTGGGGGGACAATATATATTCATAATCCTGATCGTAAATTTATTTATTTTATATTTATTTGTCTTATTATGATTAATTTCATTTTATTTTTTTATTTTAATTTAATCTTTATCTATTGCAATATCAGTTTATTTCTTATAACCTTTCCTCGGTTCTAAAGTTCGTATTTGCTGTGAAAGAAAATTTATTATTTTTATGTTACTGTTTAATATTTTGAATCGTGATGTGATTGTAGGTACAGTAAGAAGAATTTGGTTTCGTTTGTGTATTTGTCAATGAACTCAGATTATTTACGTGTTTGCATTTTCTTGATTATTACTATCTTCCCTCTCGGCAAAGACTGATTTGGATTTAGGTGTTGTTGCAAGATGGTGTTGTTTTTGATTTGTTGTTTATGTTTCTTTATGTGGGTTATACGTTGTAGTTTAAATAAGTTTGTATTGCTACGACGTCACTTGTACAAATCAAGATACCGCTGGTTCAATTCGACAGTCTTGCTTTCTGAATACTTGACAACATATATTCGTCTTTCGTTCTGCCGTTTTCACTGCTTCAGCCCTCTTTTATCAGACCAACCAATCAGCGTTCTTCACTTTTATTCTCAGTTACCCAGGCAAATAGCCTCCTCCAGTTCGACCAATCAGCACACGACTTGCTATTGGTGGAAGCATGCCAAACTGTACAAAAACCCTCGTTACCGCACATACTGCTGGACAGGAAAGTAATGCCATTTTCACGGGGCAAACTTGCCGATGTCACGTGCCGGCCGTTAAGGTAAGACCCTTATTTTCCTATGCACCAGATGCAAGCGACTCTGGCTCTCTTGCTTCTACGGGGCTGTTTACCACGTACGTTGAGGTATTGTATGCGTTTTGAAAGTGTTGTATTATTTGCATTTTTTAGTAATTAATATATTGTTTAATTAGTTTCTCTGATTCTAGAGATATTTTTGTTCTGATACATATCTTCTCTGAGTTTCCTTTGTATATTACATTAGCTAGATTTGTAGGTAGTTACCATTTAGTGGTCATTCGACTTTGTCCGGCAGTTATTTTTTTTATTCATTTCACTCCAAGCAAGGCAATAAAGCCACTAGGATGCAAAAGTGTTATTGAGCGTTAGAGAATG
>OZ038508.1:12211183-12243683 GCA_964036315.1 Acanthosepion esculentum | reverse complement strand
GTGACCCCGCGCGTTGTACAGGGTGAACCTTACTGTAAAATAAATATGAAGCATAATTATTAATATTTTTTTGTTTTCTCATTTCTGAATTCGAAAACAATTGGCATGGGGCGAACTAGAATTATAGACTTAAAAGCAGAACCGCGAATCTCAAGAAATTAGAACAGAAATCAAGGGGGGAAAAAAATTTAAAAAACAGATCTGAGAAAAAAATATAAGGGTAATAAGCTAAGGAAGTAGATTGAACTCGTGGTACATATATATATATATATTTATTGAACAGTTTAGTTCATGCCACATTGACTGAAAGACCTACCAGTACAAAACAATTCTTCTATTACCATATTAGTACAAAAACGCACAATCTTAAAATTTAAAAATTCAACCTCAGCGTTGCGACCGCACGCTCCAAAATTTCTTACAATTAACAATAACACATTTCTAAAAACATATTTCGGATTACATCTATTCTTTCGTTGTCCTGTTATTACCTGGATGTAAAAAACAAATATATTTTTATACCTGATGATGACTGTATGCACAGATGAAAGTTTGTAAAAAATAAAAAAAGACCTTATGGAACTGGAATTTATAAGCAGGGATCATAACATTCATCTACAGTTTCGGGGTTAATGTCAGTTATTAAATTTGTTTGTGAAGATGTATTCTCGTCATTTATATCATTAACTTCAGTATCTGTTTTTTGTATTAATGATTCATATAATATATATATATACATATATATATATATATATATATATATATATATATATATATATATATATATATATTATTATTTACATTATTCGGATAATTGTCCTCATCTTTTTTGCCATATTTATCACGACGTTTCGATCGTTGTATGCTCCGGCCTTCTTCTGGTGGTTGGAATGTCGAACTGAATCCATTATTTCGCTCGCTGGGCTAGACTGTTCTAGTTCCACGTGCCATGTCTATGAGTTATCTTCTGTTAATTCACCTCTCCAAGTTCTCCACTCCCTTCACCAGGTATTGAACTCAAAGTTCTTTGGGTCATGTCATTGGATCTAACCAACGCCTTTATTCACTGTGCTCTGTGTCGTTGTGATAAATATGAAATCAGAGATGAGGGCAATAGTCCGAATAATGTAAATAGTGTAGATAACACCTCATCTCAGAAATAAAGAAAAATATTTGACACTAAGCTGCATATATATACATATATATATATTAATGTACATATGTATGATTGGATGTGCTAAATGTATATATATATATATATATATATATATATATATATATATATATATATATATATATATATATATATATATATGCAAATATATAACATTTTTTTGCATATCAATAATTTATTCAAAATAATACATGCCTGGATATTCACACCTCAAAACACCCTTGTGACTTTCTGGCTTTACCGATTTGCATGGGGTAAATTTCATTTGAAACCATATATACACATATATGCAAATATATAAAATATTTATACATATACATGTTTTACTTAAAATCATACATGTATATATATAAATATGTGTGTATATATATAAATATATATATAAATATGTGTATATATATATAAATATGTGTGTACTCGTGCGTGCTTGTGTATTCAAGGGTTTAAAGATACATATATATAATAATGTATATATATTAAATGCTTAAGTATTATATATATATATATATAATATATATATATATATATATATATATATATATACACGGTGTCCTTAAAGTTCGTGTGCACTTTAAAAAATTTAGAACTTTATTTGTATTTGCGATATAAATAATCTGTAAAAAATGTTATAAAGTTTAATGTACCTAGTTTTAAGTATAGCTAAAATAACTAATGTGATTTCAGGCATTACTGTAAATCACTTGGCTAATGTTTTCCGTGAACTGCAAAATCGTATTACCCTTTGTATTGCTAATGATGGAGGACATGTGGAAACTTAAATAAAATTTCAATAAAATCTTAAAAAATATAGATTTACTTCTTTCTAATCCTTTTTACAAATTATTTCTATCGCAATTACAAATAAAGTTATAAATTTTTTTAAAGTGCACACGAACTTTATGGACAACCTGTTTATATATATATATAAATATACATACATGCATACATATATATATATATATATATATATATATATATATATATATATATATATATATATATATATATATATATATATATATATATATATGCAAATTTATAACTTATTTATGCACCCTAATATTTTATTCACAATAATAGACGCCCGCATATATACATGGGTGTGTGTTTCATTCTTATATATATTAATATGGCAATATTTTTATCCGAACGGAGATTTAGTCCCACGGTCAAGTATTTTGGCTAATATATTATGATTTATGCGTAATAAGCAGCGGAAAAGATTTTCTTAATAACTCTGACATTTCTGCTTGTGATTATATTGACGACCGGGAAAGTTGGTCAACGAATTCGTTTTCTCATCCTTTTCTGACAAAAAGACACAATCTCATTTTTCCTGCTTTTCTCTCCATCTTTTCGCGTATGTTTCTTGGTTGGATGAGAATAGGGGAAAGATTGAAACAGCAAGCCAGATATCAAGTTAGATATATGGATACAAAGATACGCACATACGCGCATGCGTACACACTAACACACACACACGCACACACACACACACGCACATATATATATATATATATATATATATATATATATATATATATATATATATACACACACAGAGGTGATGGACAAACTATGAACTGAGACAGGTAGAAATGCATGTAAATGTTTAGCATAAAGTAACTTAGATATGAACACACTGACAAACAGACAATGGGCAGACCGATATATATATATATATATATATATATATATATATATATATATATATATATATATATATATATATATAGAGAGAGAGAGAGAGAGAGAGATGAACACACTGATAGATAGATAGATAGATAGATAGATAGATAGATAGGTAACCAAGAGATTCATATATATACATATGTATATTTATATATGAATAAAGACCAAATGAATATATATATATATATATATATATATATATGTTAACAAATACACACGCACACATATATATATAAACGAATAGATATACATATACATATATATATATTTAATAATATATATATATAATAATATATATATTATATATGTATATATATATGTATATATTATTAAATATGTATATATGTATGCATTCGTGTATATATATATACGCACTCTCCAGGGTACACATATTTTTTCTAATAAGATTTCTCGAATATTCAGACCGGTAGATGAAAGTAAATAAATATACTATTTAATAAATAATTCGATCATCTGCTCAAATATGGGTAACCTTCATATATATATATATATATATATATATATATATATATATATATATATATATATATTAAATAAAAACAGATCACTTTTAGGTTTCATATAATAAATTATTTCACCACAGCCCTTTTAAAGGACCGCGGATCATCAGATTTTATTTCCAAAGGTTCAAACCTTTGGATGTAAAATCTGATGATCCACGGTCCTTTAAAAGGGCTGTGGTAAAATAATTTATTATATGAAATCTTAAAGTGATCTGTTTTTATTTAAATTATTAGCTCTGATTTACATTGAGCTCTCTGGATTTTATCCACCTTGTGTCTACCCATACGGATTACCTAGTTTTTCGTAAACTAAATACACACACACACACATATATATATATATATATATATATATATATATATATATATATATATATATATATATATATATATATATATATATATATATATGAATTTACGTACACTTTATTTGCTATTCCCTTTTCGTACTGGGTTCCTCCCTTAAAAAACTGCCTCAACTTTTTCCTAGGCATGAATTTTCCGATGTTCTGGTAGCCCTCTTTCGTAGTTTGGCTCCACGCTGTCACCAAGGCATCCTGAAATTATTCTTGGTGTCTTCTTGTCTGTGCATCCAGCATTCGAATTTACCTTTTGCTGGACATTCCAAATTCGTACGATTGGACTGAGATCCACTGACTGTGGAAAAATCTTCCACTACTTTTGATTTTTGACATGGTGCGCTATCCCGTGGGAAGGGGCCACAAACCGAGGCACTTGGCCAGCCACTATATCTAGGTAGACAGCGACATTGAAACGATCTTTTTTGTACTAAGGATGCCAATGTGTTCCTCCAAAATATTCTACATAACTTTACACAACGACCATCTGCCTGAACCTTTGATAATTCATCAACTATTCGATCTCTTTATCTCAATCTATCTCTCTCTCTCTTAAAGTTTATTTTATGTCTTGTTCATTCTCTTCTTTACTCTCCCTATTCATCACGATTTCATAATGAAATTTCTCGATATATACTGTTTAATAAATAAATCGACCATCTACTCAAATATATATATATATATATATATATATATATATATAGAGAGAGAGAGAGAGAGAGAGAGAGAGAGAGAGAAAGTTAGATAGTGAGAGATATTATGATGATTATGATGGTGAACAATCTATGAACTGAGACAGGTAGAAATGCATGTAAAACTTTAATATACATGAACTTTGATAGACGTGAACACACTTAGAGATAGATAGATAGATAGATAGATAGATAGATAGATAGATAGATAGATAGATAGATAGATATGAACAGAATGAGATAGATAGATAGATATGAACAAAATGAGATAGATAGATAGATATGAATAGAATGAGATAGATAGATAGATAGATAGATAGATAGATAGATATGAACAGAATGAGATAGATAGATAGATAGATATGAACAGAATGAGATAGATAGATAGATAGATAGATATGAACAGAATTTGATAGATAGATAGATATGAACAGAATGAGATAGATAGATAGATAGATATGAACAGAATGCGATAGATAGATAGATATATATGTGCATATCTATATATGAATAAAGACCAAACAAATACATATACAAATACATATATATATATATACGTGTGTGTTTGTGTGTGTGTGTGTGCAAATAAATAAACACACATGCACACATATATGTATCAACGAATACATCCATACGTCACAAACTCACATCAATACAACTAAGTATATATATATATATATATATATATATATATATATATATATATATATATATATATATATATATATATATATAATTGGCGTTGGGTGATTGCAATTAGGGTTTACATAAATGGGGGTTAGCATTATTTTTCAAGAAGGGTTCGAAATTATTTAAGATTAAGTTTAAGGTTACATCTAAGAAGTCTACTTGTTTTATGTTAGAATTAATTTTAACCTTGAGGTGGAAAGATTTAAACACTCCGTGAATCCACTTCCTCAACTTGTCAACCTCGCTTCCGGTAGAATTATTCACTGCCATCAAACCATCTATAAATCCCTATATTATTTAGACTAATTTCTTTGAGCTGTGAGATTGTATAGAATAAACAGTCCTACCAAGTCCGATGATTCAGCATATATATATATATATATATATATATATATATATATATATATATATATATATATATATATATATGTGTGTGTGTGTGTATTTAGACAGCATTTTTTCATTCATACATGTTTCATTAAATAATATAGATAAGTGTTGTCTATATATTTTATGTAAGTTCTTTTCATATCGTCTGATAAGCTTAATAACATTATCATTAAACAATGAAAGAAAATCACAATATTGATACATATTTTTTAATCCAATCTAAGCTTTCGGCTAATGTTATTAAACTTATCAGAAGATATGAAAAGAACTTACATAAAATATATAGACAACACTTATCTATATTATTTAATGAAACATGTATGAATATATATATATATATATATATATATATATATATATATATATATATATGTGTGTGTGTGTGTGTGTGTGTGTGTGTGTGTGTAATTTGGCAGAAACTTTTCTTTTAAACATGTTGTGTTGAATGTCAAAGACAACATAGTCCTGCATATTCTCTTTTGAATTTTCTCATATTTTCTAATGAGACTTTTTATTTGAAAATGATATCGAAATAAATATTGTCCGTAAGATAACCGAGTACTTTCGAACATCATTGTTCATCTTCAAGGTCAAAAATTTTTAACAATGTCTCATATATATGTAGAGTCAAAACTTTTTAAAACATTTGCAAATTGTCTTGTAGCGGAATCATGTTGCTACATTTTTTTACAAACTAAATAAACGTTACAAAATCATTTTAATTTCAAAAGACGCGATGATGTTATCACGTGCATGGCGAAGATTTTTAATCATGTGAAGGCGTTTTAATATATATGTATATATATGCTAATAGAAATTTATGCACAGTACAGAGAAAACATATTTTTTCGAAGATTTCTCGAATATTCAGACCGGTAGATGAAAATAAATATACTGTTTAATAAAAACATCCACCTTCTACTCAAATATGGGCATCCAGTAAAAATAACGTGTAAGTAAACGATCTTTTTTGCGTACCAAGGATACCCATGTATTCCTCTAAAATATTCTCCATATTTTCGGCAACGACTATCTCCTTGAAATTTTGATAATTTATCTATCAATCAATTTCTTTTACAGTTTAGTTACCGTTTTTCTTTCTTCTCTTCTTTTATTTTCTTTTTCCTTCTATATCACTTATTTTTCATTTTCTATCTGTGTCTTACATATTTTATCTCTTTCTTTCCCTCTCTAGTTAATTGTGCACAAAATATTTATATTTCCGCATTAAATGACGCATAGAGATGTTGATATGCCGATAAACAAATCAACCAAGCCTTCCCTGTTTCTCTCATTCCACTTCTCGCTTTCTCTCTCTCTTTATTTCAATCACACTTAAAACTTATTTTCTGCCTTCTTCGTGCTCTTTTTAGCTCTCTCTATACACCCCTCTCTTCTTCTCTGCCTTTCTCTTTTCATCTCTACATTTCTTCTCCACATCTATTATTCTATCTCCTCCTATCCTTCTCCCTTTTTCTTATTCTTTCTCTCTTTTAATGTCTATTTTCTTTTTCTTTGGTCTTCTCCTACGAAAGTATATTGTTTCATTTTCTCCTGCTTTTCAGTCCGTTTGCCCCCCCCCACTCATCCTTCTCCCCTTTGCTCCTTCCTTTCCCTCTTTATTTTCTCTTCTTTCTTTTATTTCTCTCTTGGCGTCTTCCTCGATACTACCGCCTTTTCTTCTCACCTCTCTCCCTATCCGTTCCTTAAAATATGGTCTCGTTGCTCTACGGGGACCTGCAACTATCTCCCAAAATATTTGGCATGATGAAACAAAGTGGATTTCAAGAATAAAGAAAATGTCAATGTAGTTGATAGGGGTCGCTCTTTATGTTAAATTGTCTACGGTTATTAGTCGGGCGGTAACTGGGCGTATGTGTATTAGCGTTGACCCACTCATTTTGCAGGTTGTGTTATGGGGAGTGGGAACAGCTAGAATGAAGAAATTTTGGTAAGTCATCATGTTATTCAGTTAACCGGATCTAACAGTGTTGATTGTTAAAAAAAATGAAACAGGTATAACTGAGAAATAAAAAAAAAGCCCTAAACAAAATTATGGATTGATCTTGTCGTATGCCACTGTTGGAAACAATGTAAACTCGATGTAGATAACAAAATAACTAGTTTGTAATTCACGTCGAGCATGATAGAAAGAGAGAGGGGAGAGAAAAGGCGAAATTCCATGAATGTTACTCCTGAAGAAGACGAGAAGTCGAAACGTAATAAGAATAACAAAGAAAAAGACGATATAGCCATAGATATGGCCAGGGTGAAGAGGACGATTTTCTGCCATGGACTAAACAAAGGATTTAATTTGAAACTTCAGGGTTATCTATTAATCATTTCTTCCCTCGCAAGGAAAATAAAAACCACGAGGATGCAAGGGATTACTGGACTTGTCAGAAAGAGAGGAGACAATGAAGACCAGGATTAAATAACGGGAGTTTTTATGATTGTCGTTGTCAGGAAAGTAGGAATCTAGACGAGAATTCCACAGGCGAGAAGTTTTCTTTTTTAAACGTTTCCCACCAAGGAAGGCAATAAAGTCACTAAGATGCAAGGGAATTCTGAGATTTAGAGAATATAAGAAAAACTACTGCAAAGGAGAGAAGACAATAAAAGCAGAGAGAAAATAAGAACATGTATTTAAATTTTTGAAGATCAAATTTGACTGAGAAACAAGAAGCGAGAAGTTCTGTAAGAGAGAACTGCAAGAGAAGTAAATTCGTAGCAAAAAACTAACAATTTTATTGCAGGAAAAAGAAATTCTTAGCATAAAGCTAACAATTTTTATTACGGCGAAAGAAAACCCTCAGTATAAAACTAAAATTTTTTTTTATTTCGGGGAAAAGAATCTCTTAGAATAAAACTAACAAATTTATTTTGGGAAAAGGAAACTCCGCATAAAACTAACAGTTTCTATTGCGGGAAAAAAGAAACTCTTAGCATAAAACTAACAATATTATTGCGGGAATAAAAGGAACGTTTAGCACAAAACTAACAAATTTATTGCGGAAAAAATAAACTGTTTGCATTTAAACTAACAATTTTTTTGCGTGAAAAAGAAACTCTTAGCATAAAACTAACAATTTTTACTACGGGTAAAAGAAACTCTTAAAATAAAACTAACAATTTTTATAGCGGGAAAAATAATCTCAAAGCATAAAACTAACAATTTTTATTTCAGTAAAAGAAACTCTTACCAGAAAACTAACAATATTTAATGCGGGTAAAAGAAACTCTTAGCATAAAAGACACAATTTTTATGGCGGTAAAAAGAAACTCTTAGCATAAAACTAACAATTTCTATTGCGGCAAAAAGAAACTCTTAGCATAAAACCAACAATTTCTACTGCGGTAAAAAGAAACTCTTAGCATAAAAATAACAATTTCTATTGCGGCAAAAAGAAACTTAGCTTAAAAGATACAATTTTTATTGCGGGAAAAAGAAACTCTTAGCATAAAACTAACAATTTTTATTGCAGCAAAAAGAAACACGTAGCATAAAACTAACAATTTTTATTGCAGCAAAAAGCAACATTTAGCATAAAAATCACAATTTCTATTGCGGGAAAGGGAAACTCTTAGCATAAAACTTACAATTTTATTGCAACAAAAAGAAACTCTCAGCATAAAACTTACAATTTTATTGCAACAAAAAGAAAGTCTTAGCATAAAGCTAACGATATTTACTGCGGGAAAATGAAACTCTTAGCATAAAAATAACAATTTCTATTGCGGTAAAAAGAAACTCTTAGCATAAAAATAACAATTTCTATTGCGGCAAAAAGAAACTCTTAGCATAAAACTAACAATTATTATTGCAGCAAAAAGGAACACTTTGCATAAAAATAACAATTTCTATTGTGGCAAAAAGAAACTTAGCATAAAAGATACAATTTTTATTGCGGGAAAAAGAAACTCTTAGCATAAAACTAACTATTTTTATTGCAGCAAAAAGAAACTCTTAGCATAAAACTAACAATTTTTATTGCAGCAAAAAGAAACTCTTAGCATAATGCTAACGATATTTACTGCGGGAAAAAGAAACTCTTAGCATAAAAATAACAATTTCTATTGCGGTAAAAAGAAACTCTTAGCATAAAAATAACAATTATTATTGCAGCAAAAAGGAACACTTTGCATAAAAATAACAATTTCTATTGTGGCAAAAAGAAACTTAGCATAAAAGATACAATTTTTATTGCAGCAAAAAGAAACTCTTAGCATAATCCTAACGATATTTACTGCGGGAAAAAGAAACTCTTAGCATAAAACTAACAATTATTGCAGCAAAAAGAAACACTTTGCATAAAATTAACAATATTTACTGCAGGAAAAAGAAACTTAGCATAAAAATAACAATTTCTATTGTGGCAAAAAGAAACTCTTAGCATAAAACTAACAATTTTTATTGCAGCAAAAAGAAACTCTTAGCATAAAACTAACAATTTTTATTGCAGAAAAAAGCAACACTTAGCATAAAGCTAACAATATTTGCTGCGGGAAAAAGAAACTCTTAGTATAAAAGTAACAATTTCTATTGTGGCAAAAAGAAACTCTTAGCATAAAACTAACAATTTTTATTGGGTGTTAAAAGAAACTCAGCATAAAAGATACAATTTTTATTGCGGGAAACGAATCCCTTTGTATAAACCTAAAAATTTCAACACTAAATTTATGAAACCTAGCTTTCAATCTAGAGATACTCTTAAATTCTCTGAAAGTTGCATAGATTCATTTATCCCCATCTATAACTCCTGGTCGTTTCTTTCTTTCGTTCGTTCGTTCATTCGTTCGTTCTTTTTTTCTTTCCTTCTTTCATTTTATAAAAAATAATGAATCTTTTTAATTTCTTTCTCATTTTGGGCTGTAAGGAATAGGTTGTCAGCGAAGCGATCGATCCTACTTTACTCAGGTGAATTGGGATGCGGGACTCGGTAATGGTTCACAGCCGACATCTGAATCTCACACATGGCTAAAAAAAAATCGCATGGTCACTACGTCGACCAGACCTTGGTCAACGGCATTGAACTGCCGGCTTAAATGTGTAAATATATCGGAAGGATTACCCAATCCGACCGGTGAAGGGGAATGTCTCTATCAATCCCACCAGTGCCAAGCGGCTATCGACCAGTCGCCTGCCTTTTCTTAGGAGCTACGCATCATAGGTGGGTGGAGAAACTTCTGAAACCAGGGACAATGTAATCTCAACATACCTGGTAAAAAGATAAACAAGCAAGCCATGGCATTATTCTGCCTTGAATATAAACATGAACTACTATTGAGAAATTAAGGGTTGTGGAGATCACAGCGGCGCAAAATGCGCTAACTGAAGAAATGATGATGATGATGACTTATCTCCCCATTAATTTATCCCACACTTTGCCAAATATTGATTCTTTTTCTTTTCTTCTTTCTTTCTTTATTTCTTTTCACAAATCTTTGTAATTTCTTTCTTATTTCTCCCTCAATTTATCTCCACATATCATTCATTCTTTTTCTTTCTTTCTTTCTTTCTTTCTTTCATAAATCTTTTAATTTCTTTCTTATTTCCATATTAATTTATCACCTCACATCACACTTTGTTTTTCCTTTCTTTCTATCTTTCTTTCTTTCTATCTTTCTTTCTATCTTTCTTTCTTTCTTTCTTTCTTTCTATTCACAAATGTTTTTTCATTTCTTTCTTATTTCCCCATTAATTTATCCCCCCCATATCACTCTTGGCCATTTCTTCTTTCGTTCTTTATTTATTTCTTTTAATAAATATTTTTATTTCTTTCTTATTTCCCCATTAATTTATCCTTACATATCACTCTTAGCCATATCTTCTTTTCTTTCTTTTCCCTTTCTTTTTATCTTTCTCTTCATTAATCTTAATACTTATTTTTTATTTCCGCATAAATTCTTCCTCACATAGCACTCTTAGCCATATCTTCTTTCTTTCATTCCTCCTTTCTTTCTGTTTGTCTATCTATCTGCCTTTCTTTCTTTCTTTTCATAAATATTTTTTTCTTTTTAATTTCCCCATTGATTTATCCTCACATATCACTCTCAGCCATATCTTCCTCCCTTCCTTCCTTCCTTCCTTCCTTCCTTCCTTCCTTCCTTCCTTCCCCCCTCCCTCCTTCCTTCCTTATTTCTTTCTTTCTTTCTTTCTTTCTTTTCATAATTATTTTTTATTTCTTTTTTTATTTCCCCATTGATTTATCCTCACATATCACTCTCAGCCATATCTTCCTTCCTTTCTTCCTTCCTTCCTTCCTTTCTTCCTTCTTTCTTTCTTTCTTTCTTTCTTTCTTTTCATAAATATTTTTTATTTCTTTCTTATTTCCCCACGAATTTATCCTCACATATCACTCTAAGCCATATCTTCTCTCTTTCTTTCTTTCTTTCTTTCTTTCTTTCTTTCTTTCTTTCTTTCTTCCTTTTCATCAATCTTTTTTTAATTATTTCTTTCTTATTTCCCCATTAATTTATCCTCACATATCACTCGTTGCCCTTTTTTTTCTCTCTTTTGTTCGTTCTTTTCATAAACCTTTTAAATATTCCTATTAATTCATCACCGCATCTCACTCTTTGCCCTTTTTTTCTTTAGCACTCGTAATATTTCCTTGCTCATTCTCTTTTTCAATCGATTCTCACCCCTCTCTGCATTTCTCCTTTGACACACCCTCCACTCTCTCTCTCTCTCTCTTTTACTTAATTCTTTCTTCCATGCTCTTTTACCCATAACAAACCCACCCTCATTCCCACCCCGCTCAGACCACATCTCTCCCTCTCCCTCTCTCTCTCTCTCAATCCGTCCCTCCCACTCTCTCACTCTCACCTTCTCTCTTTCAAAGTGACGAAAACATTTACCCTAATATTTGCTTCTCACATATTTTTCGCTATTGTTGTTGTTGCTACGTTTTATGGCCACTCGCTTTCTTCCATTTGTCCTCGACAATGATACACATATTCTTAAATATACATTAATCGACAACGACTTGCCTGAGCGAACAGGCCACCTGAGGTGCCACTCCCCCTTCAAGTCGCATTAACCGTTCAACAATGAAATCATTCCGCCAACTACAGACAACACTCCACTTACTGATCGACACTTTTTTTCCTTCGTCGTATTTTTTTTTCTTTCACGGAAGGCGCGGGTGACCTAACGCTGAATAGAATCGGTGCTTCGGTTTCGAGCCCCGACTCGAATAGTACGCGCTCACTTATTAATAATGCCCCAGATAAAAGCATGGATCTATTCTTCCCCGACCCCTAAGATCCAAGCTAATCTGTTGGAGATTTTTTTATCTTTCTGAAAGCAATTCATCTTCGATTTTTGTATATTAAGTAATTTCAGAGGACGTCCATGCCTGTTCGTGCCATGCAAGCCATTCCAACCTGTCGCAGATGGAAAGAAGAAAAACACGGTCAAGTAGATCTCGTTGCACTTACTGATGCCAAGAATATACAGCAATCGATATGACACCTCAACAAAGAAATGGGTCATAGAAAACCGATCATCATCATCATCACCATCATCATCATCATCATCATCATCATCATCATCATCATCATCATCATCATCATCAACAGCGTTTCTTCTTCTTCTTCTTCTTCTTCTTCTTCTTCTTCTTCTTCTTCTTCTTCTTCTTCTTCTTCTTCTTCTTCTTCTTCTTCCAACAATGGTGTCGGGTAGCTTTCACGACGGCTGTAAGTCTCCTTAATACACCAGCACTCTACTCAGTATCATTGTTTCAATTTTTGTTCGGAGTTTCGAATCATACTCATTACTCCGACAAATTTGCCGACTTCTTCAGGACTTTTCAAGGTTTACCAATAATGATGGGTGCAAATATCCGATTCCCGAAGGAAACACTTTTTTCCAGTTTTCAATCAATGCCTTCATATTTTCATAAATGTTTACTTTAATTTTTTTATGGGATCCTGGGAAAGGAATATTTACGATCTGTTATCATTTTTTTAAAACATTTTTGAATTGTAATTATTTCACCATATTTCTGTTGCTTTTATACTTACGAGTAATAGTGTTAAGTTGTATGAATTTCTTAAATGAAGCCTTGTCAATTATTATTAATTTCTGACTCGTGTTTCTGTCATCAAATTCATCCTGTTTTTAGACCTAGTCATAACAATTTTGTTTGAAATTCTCAGACGAAGCATTCTCAATTATTCCATATTTTTGTCTATTTTTCTTGCATTTTTTCTTCTTGCTTTTCCACTTCATTGTAATGTTAAGATGTTTGAATTTCTTAGGTGAAACATTTTCAATTATTATTCATTCTTGAATAGTGATACTGTTATGGTCCAAGTTCCTTGTACCAAGGTGATGGTCCAAGGTAGAACCAATGAAGAATAACTCGAACACAGGTATGGAATAACACAGATATATTACAAACAGAAATATGTACAAAGACGTAGAAGTATTATTAATGACAATCAGATTTGGTTAGAGTGAACTATGTTGTTTCGGCAAGTATCACTATTCCAATGTCTTATAATAATCGTCTGACTCGATTCTGTCTCTGACTGACTAACTCTGAACTCTGACGATGTTCAACAACACGCCCACGTGTGTCGAATGTGGCACAAGGCCGGTTTAATGTGGGCTCACCGAGCCATTTCGGCTCGGCCAAAATATGTCCGTAGAATCCGTATAAACGGGATCGGATTGGTCAGCCTCCCCGAACGAGGCTCTGCCCTTCGGCGGAGCCTCGTCCGGGTTCCTCTCTGCCCAGAGGCAGAGAGTTCGACCGTCTAGCCGAGTCGTCCAAAAAGGACTGACTCGAACTCTGACGATGTTCATTAACACGCCCACGTGTGTCAAATGCGGCACAAGGCCAGTTTAATGTGGGCTTTCCTAGCCCGTAGGCTCGGGCAAAAATTGCCCGTAGAACCCGTATAAACGGGATCGGGTTGGTCAAGCTCCCCGAACGAGGCTTTGCCCTTCGGCGGAACCTCGTCCGGTTTCCTTTTTGCCCAGAGGCAGAGAGTTCCCCTCTGCCTCAGAGGCAGAGAGTTCGACCGTCTAGCCGAGTCGTCCAAAAAGGACTGACTCGAAATCTGACTGCGGCTCCCTCTTGATGCGCAGTATTTATGATGTCCGGAATAGCCCATTATTCTTATGGGTAAGTTCCCATTACAGATACTTTCATCTTATTTCTCTTGCTTTTACACCTCATTGTAATAGGGTTTGAATTTCTTAGATGGAAGCATTGTTCATTATCGTTAATTTTTTATTAGTATTTCTTTCGTCTTATCTCTCACTTTTACACTCCGTTGTAATAGTGTTACGTTAGAATTTCTTAAACGAAACATTGTCAACTCATATTCATTTTTAATAATGATGATAATAATAATAATATTCGAAGGAAACAGAGGATTATTTTACCTAAAGGTCTAGGAGGCGGAGAATTGGTTCAACTACAACTGTCTTACAAATCCACTAGCTTACAAGTTCAGTAGCTGTTATAGCTTTTCCGAGTATTAATTAAGTCTTGCTCCATAACCCTTTGGTTGAAGTATCACAAATAAAGTGAAAATAGTTGCTTAAGGTCTGTTATAATCTTCCTAAAACCAGATCTTCTGATTCATGTAATACAAATTTCCACCACTCAGCGGACGCAAACGCTCCGAAACCCAAGACTGGACTAAAAATTCAACTGCGCATTGGCTCCGCACATAGCTTCCGTATTACACACTCAAAGAAAAATACAATCCAGAATTTCCACCCAATAGCACCCTCTCCTGAATAAATAAACAAAATAAAAATTTAAGTCGATCTGAGCCTAAGAAAAGGACATCAAAGGGACATCTTCGGCAGTCGGACTGAAAAAAAGCCAGGATTTACAATGCTCGTGGGAAGGCGACCTCCCATCTCCAAATACAACTTGCCAAAGGCCGTCACTGCAGTAAGTCACAACTCACCCTTCGTCTCCTACCTTACGCCTCTGCGGACTACTTTTACGATTTTACTTATCTCTTTCTTTCAACCCATTTAAACCAATTTACCATTCGTTGTACTTTCACGGTAATACAATTGTTTATTTCTTAAATCTCCGTCGTTCCTTCTTTGTTCTGCCACCATACGCTGAGTATAACAAAAAGTCTGTCAGGTGGAGTGTCACCTTTTTTATATATACAGAGGAGTATGAAGAAGAGCCTACTCTAATGTTTGGAACGGAGCAGGAACTGGACTTGATTCAAAATTATTCGGACTAGTAAAAACTCATTTGAGACCCAATATTATAAAAAAGAACATATTAAATTCACTATAGTATAGATTATAGGGCCAACATCTTCTATTGTATCCATATTTTCTATTCTGAACGAGTTCGACGACATGCTTAGCATCCATATGAAACAACTAAATCCATTTTTTACATTATTCGGACTATTGTCCTCATCTTCGTCGCCATGTTTATCACAACGTTTCGGCCGAAACGTTGTGATAAACATGGCGACGAAGATGAGGACAATAGTCTGAATAATGGAAATAGTGTACATAATAAGAAATATAGACAGATACAGAAAGGCCGAAACGTTGTAATAAATATGGCGACAAAGATGAGGACAATAGTCCGAATAATGTAAATAGTGTACATAATATCTCATCTCAGAAATATAGACAGATATTGAAAGGCCGAAACGTTGTAATAAATATGGCGACAAAGATGAGGACAATAGTCTGAATAATGGAAATAGTGTACATAATATCTCATCTAAGAAATATAGACAGATACAGAAAGGCCGAAACGTTGTAATAAATATGGCAACAAAGATGAGGACAATAGTCCGTATAATGTAAATAGTGTACATAATATCTCATCTCAGAAATATAGACAGATATTGAAAGGCCGAAACGTTGTAATAAATATGGGGACAAAGATGAGGTCAATAGTCTGAATAATGTAAATAGTGTACATAATACCTCATCTCAGAAATATAGACAGATACTGAAAGGCCGAAACGTTGTAATAAATATGGGGAAAAAGATGAGGTCAATAGTCCGAATAATGTAAATAGTGTACATAATACCTCATCTCAGAAATATAGACAGATACTGAAGGGCCGAAACGTTGTAATAAATATGGGGACAAAGATGAGGTCAATAGTCCGAATAATGTAAATAGTGTACATAATACCTCATCTCAGAAATATAGACAGATACTGAAGGGCCGAAACGTTGTAATAAATATGGGGACAAAGATGAGGTCAATAGTCCGAATAATGTAAATAGTGTACATAATACCTCATCTCAGAAATATAGACAGATACTGAAGGGCCGAAACGTTGTAATAAATATGGCGACAAAGATGAGGTCAATAGTCCGAATAATGTAAATAGTGTACACAATACCTCATCTCAGAAATATAGACAGATACTGAAAGGCCGAAACGTTGTAATAAATATGGCGACAAAGATGAGGACAATCGTCCGAATAATGTAAATAGTGTACATAATACCTCATCTCAGAAATATAGACAGATACTGAAGGGCCGAAACGTAATAAATATGGGGACAAAGATGAGGTCAATAGTCCGAATAATGTAAATAGTGTACATAATACCTCATCTCAGAAATATAGACAGATACTGAAGGGCCGAAACGTTGTAATAAATATGGCGACAAAGATGAGGTCAATAGTCCGAATAATGTAAATAGTGTACATAATACCTCATCTCAGAAATATAGACAGATACTGAAGGGCCGAAACGTTGTAATAAATATGGGGACAAAGATGAGGTCAATAGTCCGAATAATGTAAATAGTGTACATAATACCTCATCTCAGAAATATAGACAGATACTGAAAGGCCGAAACGTTGCAATAAATATGGCGACACAGATGAGAACATTAGTCTGAATAATGTAAATAGTGTACATAATACCTCATCTCAGAAATATAGACACAAACTAAATTCATTCTAGAAACATTTACAATGAGTTTTATCAATTACAACCAAAAGTATCACTTCCTGCTCGGTCAAAGGACGCCGAATGTTTCCTTTTAAAGAAATATTACTATTACCAATATCACCATTCTACAGCTATGGAAATGATTATAATCATTCAGTCTTTTGACAAAGCTCCAAGAAAGGTTTCAACACACTAAACACGAAAAGGTAGACCAGCATAGTTTAGCCATTATTGTTTTACGGTAGACACTTCAGACATATTCGTATCGTCCAAGACTGAAAGAGTAAGTAATCGTTCGCCTGTGGGAAAAAAGTTCTGGTATGACTGTGAACTTTTCGGTAGACTCTCGTGTAGGGTTTTATGTGTACATTGATCTCGTAGTGGGATGCAGTTGTCGATGAAACTCCCTTACACTTTTCACGTTGATATTAATTCTAAGCGAACCTTGCGTGAAATCGTAAAAATATTATTAATAAGAAACGGCAAATTGCTTTTCGCTAACAACACAAGATTCATTCACTCGGAATTGATTTCAAATGAGAAATGCCCCGTTTGTTTGTTTTTTTTGTTTGTTTTTTTTCTTGAACCGGTCTTGCCTGCTCTGTAAATGGTTCTCTTCTTCTTCTTCTTCTTCTTCTTCTTCTTCTTCTTCTTCTTCTTCTTCTTCTTCTTCTTCTTCTTAAAAGAAAATCATCTACTTTTCACTCCTAACTTGTTTCTTCATTTTTTTTCTCTTTCTTTACTTCTTTCTTTTTCATTCACTTTTTTGATTTCTCGTTTGACTTTTATTATATTTTTGTTTTTCCTTTTCTCTTGCTGGATTTTGTCTTCTTATTTCTCTTTCTTTCCTTTTCCTTATATTTTTCATTCTAGATTTATTGTTTATTCATATTTTCTCTTATTTCTTTTGTTCATTTACCTATCCGTTTTTCTTTCCTTTTTCTTTTTTCCCACTTTTTCTATAATTCCTTATTATAAAATGTATAACATATTATATTCATAAATATGCTTCATTTCTTTCTTTCTTGTTTCTTTCTTTCTTTGTTTTTTTCATTTCTTTCTTTCTTTCTATCTTTCTTTCTTTCTTTCTTTCTTAATTTCTTTGTTTATTTCTTTTTCTCTTTCTTTTTTCTTGTTTCCCTTCTTTCTTTGTTTCTTTCTTTCTTGCGTTCTCTCTCTCTCTATCTTTCTTTCTTTCTTTCTTAATTTCTTTCTTTCTTTCTTTTTAATAGTAATACTATCTATTTCTTTAAAAGGAAACATTCGGCGACCATTGACCGAGCAGGAAGTGCTACTTTTGTTTGTAATGCATAAAACTCATTGTAAATATTTCTAGAATGGATTTAGTTTCTGTCTATATTTCTGAGATGAGGTATTATGTACACTATTTACATATTCGGACTATTGTCCTCATCTCTGTCGCCATGTTTCTCTAGAAAGGGTTAATGAATGAGGAATAACCAAAACGGAGGTTGGAAATGAAATGGTAATCTTTATAACAAGAGTGGAGTAATGGTTAGCGGCTCGGATTGAGGAATCCGAGAGCCGAGGTCAAATTCCAGTCGAATCCATTACATTCACTTACGTGCTAATAACCTTGGGAAAGGTATGAATACTCTTCTTCACCCCACCCCATTGGTAAATAGCAGAACAGACTGGGTTCTATAGCCTTGAATGGCAACTGGTCTGCCGTAGAAAGAAATAGCTACCTACTGCGGGAAAAATCTGCCTCGTATTGAAAGGTACATGATCGCCTAAGCGTGCATCACGCATGACACATAACTGACTGAATCTATATAGCATCAACAAAACACACTACTCGCCAGCGGCGTGAAGTAGGTAAACCACTGTTAAAGGTGGACTACTTAGAGAGCATATAATAGTGTCCAATGTATTTATGAGGATTGGGGCATATTTCATTCTCTCGTCTCCTGGACTCTTTCTTATCCGATTTAATTCATTAGCTATTTTTTCTTTGTCGTATTTTCTTACTTTTATAATTTTAATTTCTACTTTCTTTTCAGATTTTCTTTCTTTCCCTGTCTTTGATTTTTTCCTTCCTTCATTGTTTTTTTCTTTTTTCTTTTTTCAGCTATTAATTCTTTCATTCTTAACGTATTTCATGAAACCTTTCCCACTGCTAGTTTTGTCTCTGTATTTCTTTCATTCAATTCTCGACTTCATTCTTTCATCCCCCCCCTTTTACGCCCATTCACTCTGTGATCTTCTTTTCTAATTCCTTATCATTTTCCTTCTTCTTTCATATTTTCCTTCCTGTCATTCTTCATTCGTTTCATTCATGTAAGAATTCATTTATTCTACTTTCTATTTTGATTTTAAATGTGTTCATTTTTCATCCTTCTTACCATTTTTATTTTTCCTTTTCCCTCTTCTTTAAAATCTCTTTCTGTTTTCATTTCAAATGTTCCCCCTTTCTTATATTCTATTGTTTGCCTTCTTCTTCATATTCCTTCCTGTCATTCTTCATTCGTTTCATTCATGTAAGAATTCATTTATTCTACTTTCTATTTTGATTTTAAATGTGTTCATTTTTCATCCTTCTTACCATTTTTATTTTTCCTTTTCCCTCTTCTTTAAAATCTCTTTCTGTTTTCATTTCAAATGTTCCCCCTTTCTTATATTCTATTGTTTGCCTTCTTCTTCATATTCCTTCCTGTCATTCTTCATTCGTTTCATTCATGTAAGAATTCATTTATTCTACTTTCTATTTTGATTTTAAATGTGTTCATTTTTCATCCTTCTTACCATTTTTATTTTTCCTTTTCCCTCTTCTTTAAAATCTCTTTCTGTTTTCATTTCAAATGTTCCCCCTTTCTTATATTCTATTGTTTGCCTTCTTCTTCACCTCTTCCTTTATCAAACTAACTGGTTCTTTCCCTTTCGTATTTCAGGCTTTGCAAATCGCTTCTTCTTTTTGAAGACTTTCTCATTTTTTTCCCATTTTTTCAACGTTCCTTCCTCTTTTTTTAATAAATATTTTTCGGTTTATTTTTGCTTTTAATTTTCGAAATTCGTTTTTGTTTATAAACCTATATTTTTTCATTTCTTTCATTCCATATTTCTTTTTTTTCCGTCCGTTCTTTGCTTCTCTTTTGCCTTCCAAAGATTTCTTCGTCATTAGCGTCTCAGTATCTTTGTTGTTTTCCATATTGACTTTCAAATTACGTTTTTATATAAACTTTATATATTTTTAGATATTCGCATGTATGCACAAACACAATTATCTAATGTAATTTTTTCTAATTATATATATATATATATATATATATATATATATATATATATATATATATATGCATACACTCCTTCATACACACACACTGATATATGTATTTATGTAAGTGCCTGTTTGTGTGTGTGTGTGTGTATGTGAGTGTGTGTGTGTGTAAAAGTATATGGTTTGAACTGGAGAAATAAATGACTCATATCTTTGCAAATATGTAAAGGTTCCATATATAAAATGTATATTTTATTGTCCATTAATAAAGCCGTACTTACGAGTGAAATGTTAGACCCCCCCCAATAGTAATTTGATAACCTTCAGTAAATAATTAAAGAAAGATTTACAAGATCAGTGAACATTTCACTTAAAGAATGTTAATAAAATGTAATTAACATATAGAATGCTAATAAAATAAATTTAAATATAAATAATGTCAATAAAATGTATTTAACTTAAAGAATGTTATTAAATTCATTTAACATATAGAATGCTAATAAAATGCATTTAACATAAAGAATGCTAATAAAAAGCAGAATTATTTCAACTATTTTACACCTAATAAATATCTTTTGAATAACTATTACAGAAGGAGAATATATCTGATTTACTATGACATAAATTTTGCCCACCTGCATTTTGCTTGAGTCAAGAATGCCCTCTTTTTGTATATAGAGGGAACAAAATAGGGAGCAGCCCCAGTATGGATGGAGTTCTTCAATTTTGGGATTTACTAGTGAGAGAAATAAGAATTTAATTTTAGCGAAAACACTGGAACTTGTAATATTTACAGAGATTTCTGTTAATATTGAAGAATATAAAATATTGACAAATTATTTATCATATTAAGTAAATATGTCTTATAAATAAACAAATATGTCTTATAAATAAATAAATATGTCTTATAAATAAACTAGCAGCATGGCCCGGCGTTGCCCGTGCTTGATACAAAAATCGTACGACTCATACAGCAATCGCTGTCACTTGACTTAAAATATTTTCCCCCTTCCTTGCCTTTAAAGGAGTGCCCTTTGCCGCGCTGATGTTGCTACATGCCTTACTTCTTGCCTATCTCACACTGCGAATTATTTCTAAGCGCTAAACTAAACATTAAATCTGTTACGAAAACAGAACTAAACAAAATGAACACAAAACTATCAGCTTTAAAAAAGGACACGTAACTGGAAAAAACCGAATGAAAAAAGAATGTTAACAACAAATACCTTTTCACACCCAACCCAGTTCTGTGGAATCAGAATCAACGTTGAGTTTAAGCAAGTGAATGAGCCAATTGGAGTAAAGTGCCATGCAGATTTTTAATTTTTCCCACTCGTGACGAATGCAGTTTTTCGATTTTTTTTTTGCATGTTAGCATGCTAGTTAACATTCGTGTCAGTCAGCTGTTCGCTATCACGCTGGCCAATAGAATCTTCCTGCCTAGTCGTGGCAGCCAGCTATAGGCTCTCATTCTGGCCAGTAGAAAATGGCCGCAAACTACATGAAAACTACCGTAGAAGCATGAAAAAATCGATTATTTCCACTATCGATGGGAGTTGGGAAATGGAAAATCGGTCTGGCCCATTTAATTTACTTGGAGCATGTGCATGTAAATTTTGGTGCAAATCCGTCGGAAATTGCGGCCGTGCATTCGTTACACACACACACACACATCCTACATTTTATAGATAGAGATAAATATGTCTTATAAATATGTCTAATAAATGAATAAATATGTCTTATAAATATGTCTTATAAATATGTCTTATAAATATGTCTTATAAATATGTCTTATAAATATGTCTAATAAATGAATAAATATGTCTTATAAATATGTCTTATAAATATGTCTTATAAATATGTCTTATAAATATGTCTTATAAATATGTCTTATAAATATGTCTAATAAATGAATAAATATGTCTTATAAATATGTCTTATAAATATGTCTTATAAATATGTCTAATAAATGAATAAATATGTCTTATAAATATGTCTTATAAATATGTCTTATAAATATGTCTAATAAATGAATAAATATGTCTTATAAATATGTCTTATAAATATGTCTTATAAATATGTCTTATAAATATGTCTTATAAATATGTCTTATAAATATGTCTAATAAATATGTCTTATAAATATGTCTTATAAATATGTCTTATAAATATGTCTTATAAATATGTCTTATAAATAAATAAATATGTCTTATAAATAAAGCGAAAAAGTTTCTGAAGGAATATGTGCTAAAGTATCAATATTTTTTGCTAAAAAGTAACATGAAGAAACTAACTCCGTTTCCGGATTGTTGTGGGTGACGCCGTAACTCCCTAATGAGCCAGGCACGTAAAACCCTTATTGATAAGGTATTATATTCACTTTACCATCGATTTCAAAAGGGTGATTGACTGAGGAATTACCAAAACGCAGGTTGGAAATGAAATGTTAATCTTTATAACAGGATATACGGTGGAGTAATGGATAGCGGCTCGGATTGAGTGCCGAGTTGAAATTCCAGTCGAATCCATTACATTCACTTACTTGGGAAGGGTATGAATCCTGTTCTTCTGCCCTCAGCTATGGGTAAATAGCAAGACAGGCCAGCCTTGGATAGCAATTAGTCTACCGAAGAAAGAAATGGCAACCTACTGCGGGAAAATATCTGCCTCGTCGGTCATGTATCGAAAGATACGTGATCGCCTAAGCTGTGTATCACGCATGGCACATAACTGGCTATCATTTTCCTATAGAGAGTTTACGAAGTTATCACTGAATAAGTTTTTTTCTTTTCATTTTCATGAGTGAAGGATAAGGACTATACTTTGCAAATTTTGAACCTTCAGTTCTAAGAACCACACTAGCTACCAAGCTTATGGATAATGCATAAAATTCTTTTTTTTAGCGAGTAGTAGCAGAAAATTTTTAGCAGCTAGGAATTATGTAATTCTTGTAAAACCAATATTTCAATGTTCCTCATTAGATGAATCATCCAATGCTGATAACAATCTTATAATTATGTTTATTGTTTATAGTTTAGCTGTAATGGGAGGCAAAAGACCCACCAGAAAAATGCTAAAGTGCATTCCACCCCTATTTCTAGCGGCCAATAAACTATGAGTCTACATATACTAGAAGATGAAAAGGAAAATATTTTTTCATAGTATTAGACGACAGGGCCAATAAAAATATCAACTTGGTATCTTCTGAGAATGAAAAGTTATGAAGTACCCAAGTTTGCCGATCGTAATATTTTTTAATCAACAAAAACTTGGCATCATATTTCAAAAGGTCATGGAATTAGAGTTGAAGGAATCTAAATTTTTAAGGTTTTTCGATTATTATAAGTGAGTAATATATAATAGCAGAAAAAACTGAGATGATGGCTATAGGGAAATTGGTTGATATTAAATTCAAAGAACCTGCAAACACGCCCTGGGTATGGAAATCCCAATGCTTCATATGTCTGGTGTACTTCGGGAAATGCCGGTGTTTTGCAATCAGTTGATGAAATTACCTTTGTTTTTTAATCAAACCATCCCAAGAAAAGTGACAGTACCAGTAAAGGCACAAGGTACTGTCGTAAGTGAAAAAGAAGGAAAAGAATTTTAATGGAACCGGAAACCCAATCCTAAACCGGAACAAGAGATAAACCGGTACTTTTCAAAATAGTAGTGCGAACTTAGAGAAATCGTTACCACATTAAAACGTTTTGCAGGGATCGAAAGAGGGTAAGAATTGTTAGTTGGTACAAGGTCAGGCGAATAAGACAAGCTGGGGAAAAACAGATCAAATGATACAAAAGCTTTTTTTCCGTGTTCTTTACACTGCCATGTGGAACAACTTATTCCTATTGGCCAATACAGAATGACTGTCGACCAAACATTTATGGACATGTTGCAGCTGCTGGACGTAATTGTAATGTTATTTTTAATCTTTTCACCCCAAGCAAGGTGATGCAGCCACTAAAACGAAAGGGATTTACTGAAAGTGAAAGAGTTGGAGAAAAGAAACATCATTAAAGAGACAGAGCGATAAAAGAACAAGAATTAAGAAAATAGATGATGACGATTGAGGTTGCATATAGATTTTTGAAGCACAAAATTGTCTGGAAAGCAAGAAGACGGAAGAGAGTACCATAAACGTGAAGTGCGAGAGAAGAAAATGTTAGCATAGAACTTGCGGTTACACCTCGAAATTTCAACAATAATGATGAGACCTAGCTGCTAATCTAGTACTGTAATTCACATGCAAGCTACGTTAGGGCCGTGAGAAAATAACTGAAGCTGTGATGCCAGGTCAGGACCGATATCTTTGCAGATTATTTTTTGAATTTTTGTTAAGAATCTCTTGATACATAAGTCCATATTAATGTTCATTATTATTCACTAATCTAAATGTATAATACACTGACGATCCCACCACATGCAAAATGGTACCTTTTTTTTATGGAGACCAAATTCCGTTTTGGGCTGTTGGGATTTATCTTTGTAAATCCATTGAATATTCCTTTGAAGATTGTGGTATGTTAATATACTCTAAACCAATTCTGGCTGAAGAAGCACGGTGGAGTAATAGCGGTTCGGATTGAAGAACAGGAGTGCCGAGTTCGAATTCCAGTCGAATCCACTACATTCACTTACGTGCTTATACCCTTGGGAAATGCATGAATCCTCTTCCCCCGCCCCAGATATGAGTAAATAAATAGCAAGAGACCGAGTTCTGTAGCCTTGGATGGCAACTGGTCTACTGCTGAAAGAAATGGCAAACTACTGCATGAAAAGATCTTCCTCCTGAGTCAGAATCGAAAGATACATGATCGCCTAAGAGTGTATAACGCATGGCACATAACTGACTGCAACTTATTCTGGATTTTTATGCAAATTCGTAGTTAAGATCATACATTCGCCATTACAATTGGTTCCCCAAACGGAGATTACTCATGACGCAACCTAGTATCTAGTATATATATACAGTGTAACCCGGATATAAGAGAAACCCGGATATAAGAGATACTTTTTCTCTGCTCCCAAATTAGAGCCTGTGTTAATGTAAATATAATAGACCAAACCCGGATATAAGAGAAACCCGGATATAAGATACTTCTCCTCCGGTCCCGACAACTCTCTTATATCCGGGTTACACTGTATATATATATATATATATATATATATATATATATATATATATATATATATACATACATACATACATAAATACTGCTAAGAAAGTTGGTTCAGTGTGTTGTGGCAACATTCATCCATAATTATAGCATACTTACAGTATATATTTAAAAAACAACTGAAAGAAAAAAGGAGGGAAAAGAGAGAATTGAGCAAGGTGTGAGTGTAAAACGAAAAAAAAACGTCGAAAAGGACAAAAAGAAAGCACAACATTCTACAAGGACGCGCATACGTACAGGCTGGCGCACGCACGACCACACACATACAAATATAAAAAAAATGTCGAGAAGTATAAGTAATCGTTTGACGTATGATGTATGGATAGCGTGACTCCCTGAGCATCTGTCTACGAATCTCTGGAGTCGGAGTGCTGAAAGTAACATCAATCAGCTAAGTGACAAACATTTACTTCTATTATATATATATATATATATATATATATATATATATATATATATATATATATTAATCATTTCACCTGAAACAAGGCAATAATGCCACTAAGACGCAAGGTGTTACTTGGAATGGAAGAGAATGAAAAATACTTAAGTGAGGAGAAAGGACAAGAAAAGAACATAATTCAGGAACACAGCGAAGAATTTTCTGAAGAGAGTAGTTGGCAGGAAACAAAAAAAGATGTTAAAATCGTTTTGTGTCAGATTCACTGTCTTTTCAACTGAGCAATGGTGAGAGGAAATAGATCATTCAGGCCTTCAGTAATGGTGCCAACATTCATACTCTGGCTTCCAACTTCAAAGTCCATTCAAGAAGCAACAAGAGAACAGTGAATAATTTAAAAAGAGAGGGAACAGTAGATAAGAAGACTGGATCAGGAGGTCACAACAGGAAGATGTTTAATAATTTCAACATAGAGCTAAAGAGGTCAAGTAGAAAGATCCAATTCAATCCACAAGAAGTTTGGCATATGAGAGAGGAGATTTTTTTCATCTATGACTGTTCAACGACCAGTGAGAAAAACTTAATTAAATCGTATGTGAAACCTGTGAGGCAACTTGTTACCCTAGGGCAGTATTAAGGTTAGAGAGGGAGAAATCATCTTGAATAAGTTGGAAAATGATCCTGAAATTATATATATATATATATATATATATATATATATATATATTCGAATTTTATTTCAGTCCTTCATGAGCTTCCGATTCTTAGCTATGATTAATTAATAATAAACATATTATGTTCGTTTATAATCGATTTTATCACGATTATCCTGTTAAGCTTGAAGAGTAATTATACATTCTTATTGCTCAAAGTAGAGTCCTATAGATTTATAAAAACCTCGGAAAACTTCAGTAAGATAGTTTTACTCATTTCTGAGAGACAAGGGTTCAGAACTTAATCTCTAACAAATGGACAATTCTGCTGTTACACGATTTGGACAATTTTGCTGTAATATCAAGTACATAAAACTGACACTTAAGTCGACACTGAGTGGAGACAGTTTTATATTTTTATTGACATACGGTACTTACCAAATAAATCCTTTATAATATAAAAGCATTTATGTCGGAGAGACATCACGAAATCTAAAAACCCATATCTACGAACGTAAAGCCAGGATTGAAACACAACTAATTTTGTGTCAGCCAGAGCTATCTTCTCTCTGTAGAGTTACACAACTAAATCTAACGTATTGTTTTTACAAATGTAAACAAATATATATATATATATATATATATATATATATATATATATATATATATATATATATATATATATATATATATAATGAGCAAGATTTTCATAGAACTGAAATGGTATACACCGTTGTAAAAATTAATTGAAACAACCGCTTTAGTTTCCTTTCTTTCACTATACGCTCAGTTTTAGACCCACATCAGTGACAGAGTGTAATCGATTTCTATATTTTCTTCAGCTGTACGTCTCAATGTCCTCGATAAAATCCAGACACGAGTATGCAAGATGATAGGCCCTGTTCTGGCATCTAGTCTACAATCGCTATGCCACAGACGTGCTGTGGACTCCCTCTGTCTTTTCTACAAATATTTTCATGGCAACTGTTCCGACGAGCTACTTTCGCTGGCTCCAGGCCTGCATGAATTTAAGCGAGCTACCAGAATGATACCTCGGCCGCACCTTTTCAATGTCAAAATGGTTAAATATAACCGTTTCTTCTACTCAAACGGCTTCTTCTCCCGCACTTCGCGTCTGTGGAACTCGCTTCCCCTTACTTGCTTCCCGATGACTAATGTCAATCGATATTTAACACCCTGAGCTTGTTCTCCGAACCTCTGTATCTTTTCCCCAAACATGCTTCTTTACTCTTGTTCTCAGTCCTCTGTACCACTTTTGGGCTAGTGACACTCCCGCCTTGCTTGGGATGAATTGCTTTAAAAAAAAAGATTAATTCAGGTCATTAAGACAGTGGTAAATAGCTACACACTTGTGCAAATGAATTAAAACAACGGCTTTAGTTTCTTTTAACCATACGGTCAGTTTTAGATCTACTGGAGTGACAGGGTGTAATCGATTTCTATTTTTTCCTCAGATTAAGTCATTTGCAGTGGTGTGTAGTAATATGAATCTATTTTTGACATGTATGATGAAATTTGTTTGGCCTTGAAAAATATTGCGTCATCTGTGATTGCATCAGATTTTTATCACGCCCAGGCACTATTGTCTCGACTGTCGATTAGTTGTTTTACGGCCATTGTCTTGGATGGACGTTTCTCCAAGGAAGAGTACGAAAACTGTAACGCTGCACGAACACACTGGCAAACCTTACCAATGAGAAGATGAAAGTTCTATAGAGTGCCCCGGAAACTCTCTTGATTTAAATCCAATCGAAAATGTGTGGTCAGTCTGCAAGAAACGACTTTGTGGAATGGAGATAGGAAGTACTAGCATGTGCAATGCGTCATATTTCATTGGAAAAATACGGAAAAAAGGAAATAATAACGGAATTATTCGTTTTGTTTCAATTAATTTGCACAAGGGTTTAGGTGATCATGGACCTCCACATCTTCCTGTATAATTAATTTGCACAAGGGTCATTTTTTTCATTCTGCAATCAGAAAAACAGTATTTTCAATGCTTGACTAATTAAAATTCATTCAAACACTTAATTGACTAATAGATTTTCATAATGTAAATATATTAAAATTACTTACATACATTTAATTTCATTAATTTAAGGACAATTAGTCAATAAAAGCTCTATATGCAATTCAAAAAGCTGTGGTCCATATATTAACCCTGTGGCCCAGTAAAATTATAAAATTTCTGTGGACTACTTGAAATTTGTCATGCCACATTATGGCCATGTGGCTATAGGTTGGGAAACTCTGGTGTAAATTCTCAGTCGTTTTATATTTTTTTCTTTATTTGTGACGATATTGTCGAGCATACATTGTCATTCTGTTAGTGAGTGTTTTGTAAGGATGGTCGAATGGTTAATTTATTGTTCAGACTTATTTCCTCACCTCTTCACCTTCTTACGACAGTTCTTCAAATTCAATCTGCGAAGAAATAGTCTATATTGACACTATTTAGACCAACCAAGTAAACCTGTTTCGTATAAAAATAAAACTACAAAAAAACACGCCTTTCTTTCTCTCACGACCACACCCACTCATATACGCTGAGCTTTTCATTATCACCTGTTCATTCTTTCTAATAATAATATTATTCACAGCATATAAATATTTGTGGGGTGGGGCTGATTGGGCCCCAGTGAATGGAAGTTTTCATCCTGAATTTGACGGAATTCTCATAATAAAAAGTTGAATGAAAGACCCGGGCAAGGAATATATTAGACTAATTTATGAATAGCGAAACCCACTTAACCTTCTTTGCCCACAATTAATGGCCTTGTGCCTGATGCGTCCGCTTGTGAATAAATATCTATCTCGACGGGAAGAGAAAACTTTCTCTATTTACGTAGGGGCAAATAATAGCACAACTGAAATGAATACAACAGTCCGACAATGGAGAGCTTTGGGTTACGATATGTGCACGACATACGTCCCTATTTAATACGATGTTATTATGGTGGAAGCCGGTGTTTTCGGGTGGGCCACCAACACTGTTTGTTTTGTGAACAACGAACAATACGAACGGGAATCTCTCTCTCTCTCTCTCTCATTCTATCTCCCGCTTCGTTATTCTTTATGATAATTAAGAGACGGGCATATTGAATAGTTTTCTTCATTTTACTTCCGTTTGTGTTTTAATATTAGAAGCTTTTACTTTTACTAAGGTTCGCTTTATTTTATTTTATTTTATTTTCTAGTCCTAGGCATGACGATAAACTACATCCGGCAGCAAGGTCCCTGATCAGAAGATTGAAGGTTTTGGTGAGCGTGGAAAGCATCACTTCATTGCTGTTTTTCACAAGCTGACCCTGACCCCGAATGATTTTTCGCAAGCTGACCCTGACCCCAGCTATGGGCAAAAAGTTAATCACCAAACAAAACACTATTAAGTATAACAATACATTTTTATTGTAGAAATACCATTAGTAACGTTTTATAAAAAAAATACTAATATAACATATTTACATTACAATTATCAACTATACAACGCCCTGAGTATGACGATAAACTACATCCGCATCCTGGGTATGACGATAAACTACATCCAACAGCAAAGCCTCTGATCAAGGGGTTTTGAGGCGCGTGGAACCACCACTTATTTGCTGATATTCCCAGGTCCAACCTGAACCGGGGTGGTATCACCTGTTAGAGTCCCAACTATGCGCAAATAGTTACACCCCCCCCAAAAAAAAACAGGGGGTCAAATGTGTAAAAATATGTTTTAATATCAGCAATACTTTTTTGTAAAAATATTTCCAGCAATACATTTTTGAAGAAAAAAACATCTTACCACCTATACAGTTTTCGAAAAAAGTATTAGCATCAATACATTTTTGAAAAAGAGTATTATTAGCAGTAAAAATCTTGTCGGCATTAATTAACCCATTGATGTTGATATGCCAGAAAATGAAACAAACCTTACCAGCAATGTATTTTTGGAAAAAAAATATTACCATGAATACATTTTTGAAGAAAGAAAATATTACCAGTAATACATTTTTAAGAGAAAATATTAGCATCAATACATTTTTGGGAAGGAATATTACCAGCAATAAAAGTCTTGTCGGTATTAAATAACCCATTGAGGTTGATATACCGTAAAACAAAAACAAATAAACAAATAAACAAACCAGCAATACATTTTATCTGTTGTTAAATGTATACAAATCCGTTCAATATATATTTAGTTGTAGCAATAAAATTTTGTTCAGAATATTTAGTATTAAATAACGTTTTGACGTGGTAATATGCTGTTAAAGAAAATTGGCCAAAAATATTTATTTGCTCATTCTATTTTGTTTTCTGAAAGTATAGGGTGACCCCAAAAAACGGGAATTTTTGAAGTGCGTATTGCCAGACATGAGCAAGTGGCAACACTGCGAGACAGTGACCTTGAGCAAGTAAATATTTCGCCATTTTAGTAACGAGAATGAAATTCACAGTATCCCAGCTGAGATGTTGCAGCAGTCAATGAGGAATCTCAACAGCATATTTCAAGAATGCATTCGTACAGGAGGACGCCAACTACAGGACGTCATTTTTAAAAAATGAAAATTCCATCATTGTTTCTTAAATGGCATGTTTCAAGGTTTCAATTACTATGAATTAAATATTTTTCTTCCATCATTCTTGGTTTTATTTGATTGTTAAAAAGTTCCCGTTTTTTGGGGGTCACCCTGTATTTTCTTTTCTTCTTTCTCTTTTAATATTTTTCGCTTTCATTTCCCTTCCCTTTTTCCTTTAGGTTATTTCTCATTTTTACTTTTCTCTTTCATTTTCTTTTATATATTTGCTTTCTTTTACCAACTTTGTTATTTCTTTTTATGCATTTATCTATATGTTTATGCATTTATCTATATTTTATGTATTTATCTATATTTTATGCATTTATCTATATTTTTATGCATTTATCTATATTTTATTCATTTATCTATATTTTTATGCATTTATCTATATTTTATGCATTTATCTATATTTTTATGCATTTATCTATATTTTATGCATTTATCTATATTTTTATGCATTTATCTATATTTTTATGCATTTATCTATATTTTTTTCTATTTCTTCTCTTCATTGATTTTGTTTTTATTCTCATTTTTTTCTCCTTAATTTTTCTTTGTTTTGTTATTTTTACTGCCGTTAATATTTAAGTATAATTCAAGACTTCAATGTTAAGATAAAACAGTATTTAATTACAACCGCAAATAAATACTTAACAAGAACAAAAGTCAACCAAAGATAATTAAGCATTTTAGTGAATACCTTTTAGGAGCGCGGCTTGGCTTAACGTCCGGTAAATCCTAAATCCAAACCCAGAACATCGACGCAAAATAATTCACACTAATTCGACTGGACAGTTCCACTCAATAGTCAGTATTTTTGTATTTTTATATATTGTGATGTTAAATATATTCCTTGTTAAAGTTGGTGAATACTGCCATAATCCTTGCCTTGAGGTCATCTTTGGTTTTAGAAAGAGTTTTCTAAATTAATGAATGTTCGATCTTAATGTTTAATGTTTTGTGACGTACGGTGGCCGTTAATAATTAAGTATAATT
>OZ038508.1:12196183-12203683 GCA_964036315.1 Acanthosepion esculentum | reverse complement strand
GCAAATTAACAGAAGGGGGCGGAAAGAATGAAAGAAAATTAAAAATATAAATGATAATAAAGAACAGACCCATGAGAAAAATGGAGAATAAAAACGTAAAGATGTAAGAATAAAGAGGAAAATAAAACTGAAGAAAATAAAGAAGAAGGAAGGAAGATGGAAGAAATAAATGGAGGAAATAATTATTAATAAAGGAACGTAGGAAGGAAAAAGATAGGAAAAAAGCCGAGAGAAGAAATGTAAGATATGATATAAAAGAAAAAGAAGAGAAAATAGCAGAAGAAAAGAAAGAAAGAAAAAAGAGTAGGAAGAATAGAAGAAAAGACAAAAGAGGACAGAAGAAAAGGAGAAATGGGAAATAGAAGGAAAAGAGAATAAAGAAAAAAAGAGACAGGAGAGAAAGGATAGAGAAGAAAAAGATAGAAAGAAGGTAAAAAAGATGGAAATTAATTACAAGAAAAAGAAGAGAAAGAAGAATCGGAGAGATGTGGGGGGCAAACAGTGAGGTAAATGTGGTAGAAAAAAATGGAGAAAGAGGGGTATGAGAAAATAAAAGACAGAAGAAAAAAATAAAAAGCGGCCAAAAAGAAGAAAATGGCGTAGAAGGAAAGGAGAGAAGAGATTTAAAAAAAGAAGCAAAGTAAGAGAAATGCGATAGGAAAGAGAGGAGATAGAAACGAAAGAGAGAGAAAGTAGTTAAAAATAGGAGATAAATAAGATGGAAAACAAAGAGGATAGAAAAGGAGAGAGAAAAAAAGAGCAACGGTGAAATAAGGGAAAGAAATGGAGTCGAAGAAAAGGTGAGGAAAAGAGACAGAAAAGAAAGGAAAGAGAACAAAAACAGTGGAAAAAAAAGAGAGAAATGAATGAGAGAGAAAAGTGAGCAATGTGGTAAAAAGGAGAGAACATGCCGTAGAAGAAAAGTGAGAAAAAGAAGGAAGGAGAAAAAGAAGACAGAAGAAAAGGAGTAGACACTTGAGGAAGGTGGGCAGAAGAAAATGAGAGAAAAGAGGTGAAAATGGATAAAAATGGGATGGAAGAAGTAATATTTTTTCCAAAAATGTATTGCTGGTAATTTTTTTTTCTAAAAACCTAATGCTGGTATTAAAACTTATTCTACACTTTCATAGTGTTTGACCTCTTTTTTTTTGGGGGGGGGGTAATTATTTGCCTATAGCTGGGACCCTCTCAGGTGCTACCACTCCGGGTTAGGTTGGACCGGGGAACACCAGCTGTTAAGACGTGGTTTCACGCTCCTCAAAACCTTCTGATCAGAGGCTTTGCTTTTGGATGTAGTTTATCGTCATACCCAGGACACGGATGTAGTTTATCGTCATACACAAGACGATTATATTGCTGGTAATATGTTTCCCAAAACCGTATTTCTGGTAATATTTGTTTTGTTTTCTTTTCAAAAATGTACAGCTAGTAATAGTTTTTTTCCAAAAATATGTATAGCTCGTAATAACTTACTGCTGGTAATAATATTTTTTTACATAAATGTATTGCTGGTAGTAAAATTTTTTTTACCCGTTTTGACCCCAGTTTGGCGGTTAACTATTTGCCCATACCTGGGACCCTAGCAGGCGCTACCACCCTGTGTCAGGGTATACCTGGGAACTCCAAAAATGAAAAGGTGGTTCCACGCTCCTCAAAACACTCTGATCAGAAGTCTTGCTGTCGGATTAGCTTATTGTCATACCCAGAACGGAAGCCTATTGCTGCATCGGGTAAATGCAAGAGAAATAAATTGAGAGAAATACTAATAAAAATAAGTAATAATTCGCGGATCATTTCAACTAACACATGTTGATTACTTATTTTTAAATTTCTAGGCCTAAAATAAAATAAGAAAACTTGTAAAATATACACAGTAATTAACAAGGGTAAATCTATTTCAGTAACATAAAATTTTAGGAATCTCTGGTGCGGCTAATGTGTACATCGGTAACTTAAAAAAAAATGATTTTTCCATTATTATGGTTAATCTGAAGAATATTTTATCCCTTTTAATCGAGTATGTAAGCACTAATCGAATTTTGATATCAAAAATACATTAATCGAAGGCGCATTAATCGAGGGATTCCTTTATTACTAAAACTTGTAAAAGCTAGAGAAATAAGATGAACTACTAAAGTGATTTTCTAAGCTTGGCTTAAATGTGGCACAAGGCCAAAAGTATGGGGCACCCAATGAGGATCGAACTCACTACTATCTCGATGTTATTCTTGCAAACTATTATATCACGCCGAGGTGCCCTAAAGATGAGCGACTATGAATCGACAATCTATATATATAAAACAGAGGATGTCTGTGTGTCTATTTGTCTGTCTGTGTGATACCTTTTCACTCGAGATTTATCAAACCGATTTTCACCAAACTTGGCATATACATTATACAAGAGATAGGATCTTAGCGTAAAAAATCGATCATTTTTTAAAAATCAATAATCGATAAAGCCAATGAAAAATCGATAAATTCAACTTTTTTCCTCCGATTTCTTTCAAAATCGGTATGTAGATTACTTGCATCATGACGAGCTCAGTGATGCCTCATTTTTATTTCTACGCAACTGCGTTTAGCGAAAAACGAAAAATCGATTTCAACACAAATTTTAAACTAAAAACGCCCTCAATTTCCAAGCAATCTAATACAAACTTCCCTCAATTGCAGCCAACAATAAGTTGATTTAATTTGATAATTGAGTCCACCCATATAGTGAAGACCCGCGTAAATAGCGAAAAATGGCGATTTTTACTGGTTTCTTTCTTATTTTTCGTGGATCTTTCAACCAATTTTCATGTAACTTAACAATTGCTTTATAAATGTATCCTCTTTTACATCCCCGGTAGCACACTGAAAAATTGAAAAAAAACTCCAAAATAATAGTGGTCTGAAGTGGGCCTTCATTTTGCCTGTTTCCTCGGCTAACTTCGATTGAATAAATACAGACTACTTGATATATCAATAACTGCATTAATTCAAAATGTTTTTAATGAAAGTACTTTAAAGTAATTGAAGAAGATAGACTCTGTTACATCTAAACATGATGCTGTTTTTTCTCCATTCTAATTGAATGCTTTTTCTGATCGACCAGCTCGGTATGGTTGCTTGTTAATAATAACTGACAACGCTTCATGTAAAAAATAATCAGACAACATAAACTATCACGACTTGGTGTACATTCTAAAGAACTAATATTAAAGAAATACTATTAAAAATAATAACTAATGACTGATAACGCATCATTCTATTTCAGGTTAATTTGGAAAATGAAATCTAAGGGTAAAGAAGTAGAAGCAGCCCATTTCTAATCAATTAAGGAAAAATGATAGAAATAAATTATGAATCTAGGACAATTAAAAAAGAACGAAATAAAAAGTAGACACATGGAAAGTAAGAGTGTAGAGTGAGTAGTCATTGTCGATTGCAACATAAATAGCAGAGCTGTCAAACAAACAGAATCGACAAAGATTGTAATAAACCAGTGGTTCCCAACCACTGTGCCACGGCACATTAGTGTGCCGCGGAATGATTACTGGTGTGCCGCGAAGAGATAATACCTAGAAGCCATTTAATTTCATTTTGTTTAATAAAGACATTCAATTTCTTAATCATGATGACACCGCCCAATTCAAATTTCTAGATTTATCAGTCATCAACCTTTTCAATTCTGAGTTATGTGAAGAGGAAGAATTACCAAGCCTTTCCAGTGATCGTGGTCTCAAATTGAAGTACGCACAACTGCCATTGGACGCCTTTTGGATTTCTGTTATGGAAGAGTATTCAACTTTAAATAAAAAAAGCCATCAAAATCTTACTGCAATTCTCAACTTCGTACCTATGTGAACTGGGATTTTCTTACCTAAACAACATTAAAAATAAAAAACGTGCAAGACTTAAAAATATTGAAGAAGAGTTAAGAGTGTGTCTCTCTCACATTCGCCCAAATATTGCAGCAGTAGTCAAGAAGCACCAGGCACAACTGTCCCACTGGCATTCGCCATTATTATTATTTTATACCCGATATTGAATACAGGATATGTTGATTTATGGGAATAAAAATTCTTCTTATATAATATTCTTTGTTTTTTTATTATTTTATTGCAAAAAGGCTTTATGAGTGGAAAATATTTATTTTTTGCGAAAATTTAAAGACCTCAATAGTGTGCCACCATGTAAAAAAGGTTGGGAACCCACTGTAATAAACAATAGCAACTAAAAGAAAAGACAGGAACAGGGTAAAAAAATAAAATGAATCAAGCAAACAATACATCCAAAGCAAATCAACAGCAAAATTAGGAAAAGCAATAAGAGAAAATGCATAGCCATCAGCAAAATGATGAGCTCGAAATACGATTTACACGGCACAGATACTAAAATCCCACTACGGAAATTTAAATATCTGCGAAATGTTCTGACAGAGGACGCTAAGTGTGACGCTGAGATCCGAAGACGTATGGCCATCCAAGGCCATAGACGCATTCCAAAAGCTAGGCAGATTATTACCAGACGGGAGGATTTCGTTGAGGATAAGGAAAAGAGTAATAAGCTGCAAGGTGACATCTGTCCTCCTTCCCGTGGACGGTCTCCTCAAAGATGAAGAAGAGACTCGAGACAGTGGGGATATGGTTCTACAGAAGGATGCTAAGAATATAATGGACTGAGCATGGAGCAATGATGAGGTTTAGGAGAGGACGCAAACAAGGAAGAAGCTTATACATAACATCAGGAAGAAGCAACTGAAATTTCTGGGACACGTAATGAGAAAGGAGGGATTGGAGAATCTGATACTCACAGGGCGGATAGAGGAGAAAAGAGACAAATGGAAAGCAAAGCGTGACATACCTAGCGGACTTAAGCAAGTGGGTGGCAGAACGTGGTCCAGGGGTACGAAACTTATTCAGAACTACAAGTGGAAGGGGAAGTAGAGAGCCATGATCTTCTACGTCCTGAAGGGACACGGCGCATAAAAGAAGAAGAAGAGTAATATGGCAAAATGTTCACAAACTAAGAATTGGCGTTGACATACAAAAGTATGTTCGGAGAAGCGAAGGTAGCGTTCTGACTTCAAGAGAAGACAGATCGGGACTGAGTCAGATGAAACCGACAACCGGCCTATTTATTAGCTCGGAAAAATATTCCCAGCATTCATTTGTGTCTTTCTGCCTATAAAAAGGGGCTGTAAAGAGATGTGAAAAAGAGAATGAGAACATGAAGAAGTTTTGTTTTTTTTAATGTAAAACTGGAAGTAAGAATTTAGCAAGAAGGTAAAGATGAATAATTGAAATACAAAAGAAAATCAAACTATTGGGTTGGTACATAATTATCAGGCGTTTTTAAACAATATTTATCATGAAAAAAGAAATATAAATGAACAATGACATTTTAAAATGATTATTCCCGAGTGTAGTCACCATGTACTTCAATAACTGTTTTTCTCTTTAAAATAATATTTCTATTATAATGAGTAAACAAAACAGGCAATTTTTATTAACATTTATATAACTCGCCTACAAAAAACGCCTGATAATTATACACCAACGCCATAGTAAATCGAATTTTTAAAGATAGAAAAGATTTGAAGAACTTGAGAAATAAGAGTTAATAAATTTAATTTATTCATTAATAAATGAAAATAATGAATCAGCAAGTATAGAAGAAAAAAAAAACAGAGGAAAAAGAATGAATAAAGGAATTAATCGATGAACGAATGAACACGAACGGTCAATGGATAATAGAATAATTGGATTTCGTTTTATTAGCAGTATGTTTTTCATTCATTCATTCATTCTTTCTTTCATTCTTTCTTTCTTTCAATACTAGTCTTCTTTTTCCTTTTTTGTCTGCATCATTTCTCTATTCTTCCTTAATTCGGCCATATTGTTTTTTTCTCGTATATTCTGATTCTTGAGTTTCTGGAATTCAGCTTTTCTTTCCTTTTTCTCTTTATAAATTATTTCAGCATTTTTCATTAATTCACTTACAAAAGCTTTTTTATTCATTTTTTCCATTATTTTTCTTTTTTTATCTTTTTTCTTCTTTGTTTCTTTCATTCATTTGATATTTTCTTCTAATTTTTTTCTCATTTCTTTCATTCGGTTGTTTCGTTTACCTTTCAATGAATTACCATTTCGCTTTTTGTTCCATCTTGCTATGTGTTCTCATTCTTTCTTGCAAGCTTTCTCTGTTTTCCTTCATTTCATAATTACCTTCCCAACGCCGCCTCTTCATATGCTTTTTATTCATTTCTCCGATTATTTCTTTTAATGTCTTTCTTTCTTTTTTCATCATTTCTCTTCAATCTTTCTTTCGAATCTTTCGAATCTTTCTTAGGTGCATCCTTCTTCATTCGATTTTAACACATCCTTCATTGTTTAATGGGAATTCACTTTTCCTTCTTCTTCTTTCATTTTTCTTTCTTACTTTCTTTATATTGTTTTGAACGCTTCTTACTTTCATTGTTTGTTTTACCTTCAGTTTTCCTTTTTCTTTCTTTCTTTCCTTCTTTCTTTCTTTCTTTCTTTCGTTTTACACTCTTCTTGCTTTCATTGTTTGTTTTACCTTCAGTTTTCCTTTTTCTTTCTTTCTTTCCTTCTTTCTTTCTTTCTTTCTTTCTTTTGTTTTACACTCTTCTTGCTTTCATTGTTTTTTTACCTTCAGTTTTCCTTTTTCTTTCTTTATTTCTTTCCTTCCTTCTTTCTTTCTTTCTTTCTTTTGTTTTACACTCTTCTTGCTTTGATTGTTTATTTACCTTCAGTTTTCCTTTTTCTTTCTTTATTTCTTTCCTTCCTTCTTTCTTTCTTTCTTTCTTTTGTTTTACACTCTTCTTGCTTTCATTGTTTATTTACCTTCAGTTTTCCTTTTTCTTTCTTTATTTCTTTCCTTCCTTCTTTCTTTCTTTCTTTCTTTTGTTTTACACTCTTCTTGCTTTCATTGTTTATTTACCTTCAGTTTTCCTTTTTCTTTCTTTATTTCTTTCCTTCCTTCTTTCTTTCTTTCTTTCTTTTGTTTTACACTCTTCTTGCTTTCATTGTTTATTTACCTTCAGTTTTCCTTTTTCTTTCTTTATTTCTTTCCTTCCTTCTTTCTTTCTTTCTTTCTTTCTTTCTTTTGTGTTACACTCTTCTTGCTTCCATTGTTTATTTTACCTTCATTTTTCCTTCTTTCTTTCCTTCTTTATTTCTTTCCTTCTTTATTTCTTTCCTTCTCTCTTTCTTTCTTTTGTTTTAAACTCTTCTTGCTTTCATTGTTTATTTTCCATTCAGTTTTCTCTTTTCTTTCATTTTTCTTTCTTTCTTTTCCTTTCTTTCTCTCTTTTCTTTCTTTCTTTCTTTTTATTCTTTCTTAGCTTCATCCACCTTCATTCATTTTTAACACATCTTTCATTCATTGTTTATTTTAACGTCACTTTCCCCTCTTCTTTCTTTCTTTCTTTCTTTTTTCTTTCTTTCTTCCTTGATATTTTTATTCTTTTAATTTATCTTTCGTTCTTCATGA
>OZ038508.1:12186183-12193683 GCA_964036315.1 Acanthosepion esculentum | reverse complement strand
TTGACCAACACAAGGACTGATTAAAATTAACGTTAAAAATAAAAAATGGAAACTACAAATAAATTTCACTTACTTCAGAAACAGACATTCACTTCTGTAATTCACTGCTACTAACATGCAGGATTTTTTTCTCTCCTGATGATGGCCATGCTGGTCGGAACTAGACAAGGAACCTAAATGAAATAATAAAACAAAAAATATTAATATACAACCAAGTGTGTCTGAAAATTTTAATTATTTAATATTTTTATTGTTCAAAACATATATATGTTTCTGTGTGTGCGGGGGGTGTTTAGGCAGCAATCCTTCTTTCATGCATGTTTCATTGAATACGACAGACAAGGTGCTTTGATTTAGTATTTTATACAATTTCTTATGTGATATAATTTTTTTCTTTTCGGTAGATAAATTATATAAAAACTGTATATAACTGTAAATCTATAGCCGAAAGCGCTCGGGGAAAAAAAAAATATATATATGTATATATATATAAAGGAACATTGAAGTTAACACTTAGAGGCGACAGGCTGTTTCATGCTAGACGCAGGCCACGAGTCTTGACTTCAATATTCACTTTTACATTTACACACGCTCTATCTCTGATATTGAGCACTTTATCCCATAAATATAGCACACATGAAGACTATATATATATATATATATATATATATATATATATATATATATATATATATATTGAGAGAGAGAGAAGAGAGTGAGTAAGAGAGATACAGTCAGAGAGAAAAAGTGTAAATGTTCCCTGAATCCTTCTTTATGAGACAGAATGTGTTCATGCAATAGCTTTACTAGTCCGTGTCCCTTCAGGATGTGAAAGTTTATGCTCTTGTCAAATTCATTTCTCTTTCTTATTCATCCCTGTCCCTATTCTGTCAGCTATTTAAACAGGTCCATTCTTTTCTTTAAAATGCCTTATGAGTTTTCAATTCTCCAAGCACCTCTTTTCTTATTTTGTGTCCTCTAAATCTCAAATGTTTCTTGCTGATTCTATTTACAAGTGACCTTTCTGCGATTATTTAAAACTTCCTCGTTGTTCCAATTTTCCGGCCATTGTATTCTCAGCTGGTTTCTGTAGAACTTAATCTCTATTGCTTCAATTTTCGCTTCATATGGCAAGAAATAGACCAGCACTCACTGCTATATAGTAGGATTGATATTACATGGTAGTTCAGCATTCTTTTGTTTGTTTCTTTAAAAAAAATTTTTTTTCCACACACCTTTACACCTTTACATACAGCCCTCACTCCACATCAAAGTTATGCAGACTTCTCCGGAATTATATCAAAGCCTGTAGAGAATACATGTATTTCAAAATAACCCTCCTTCAATATTCAATTTTCCTTCTCCATGACTTGCTCGCAGCCAAGGCAAGACAGTCCAATCTGCTTATTTTCCACGAGATTATTTGTCTAATATTGTGTTTGCTTTGACGACAATGTGTTTTTTTTAACTTTATTGTTGAGACACAGGTTCTCGTACGATCACCGAATAAGGAGGTTCAAATTAATCCGAGACCCGTCGCTAATGTGAAACGCTGTTACATAAGCTGGAATGACCAATCAAAATACAAGTATACGAGAATCCCCAAAAATTGACAACGAACTAAGGTTATAATAATTATTTCACCTTAGCGAGGGGTGTTTGATTAACTTGAACCTTTTCAAACCCTTCATTCTACATTCAACATCATCACTTGATAAGACACCAGAAGTGTTGAAACAAAATGGCTATTTTTGTAGTGATTTTATAACATGTTTATGTTATAATTTTCGAATAAATAATTGTATTTGCTCTACTCTGTATTGAGCACTCTTTTAAGAATAGTATTTGTTGGTTATTGAAATTTATTTCGTATACACCAATCCTATACTTGGGTATATATATATATATATATATATATATATATATATATATATATATATATATAGTTTAAACGTTATCAACACACACGCACGTACACACAACGATACATATATATATATATATATATATATATATATATATATATATATATATATATATATATATATGTTTGTGCGTGTTCCTTCGTGCGTGTGTGTTCCCGCGTCTGTGCATATGTGTGTGTTTAGGAAATTTAAAAGAGTATTCCAGTCTGTCGATTTTACGTTTTAATTGATCAACATATCGAACGGTAGATCAATCGATCTACACTATAGAAAGCCTGTGCTTTGCAGACACTATCGATATTGATCATTCTCATCTGAAATCGTGGACCGAATACGAAGTCTCATCCCGTGCGAGACTTCACGAAATCATCGGACATCGTTATCGACGGCCATTACTTAATTACCAAACCTCGGATCTAATTGCATCAACGCACTAACTTGCTATCGAACCAGACAAGCAGGGATCAAATGCAAATATTGAACTAAATCCTCACAACCCCAAATCGAACGAGATCCCGGGGAAAATGCGTGCCGCCGAACGTGACATTTTAAGGGAATTAGTCAAGCTACCGACAGCGGACATGTTGGAGAAAGTCACGTTGGTCGTTTCTTCTCTTACTAAGCGTTAAAATGCTCTTCAGCGAATAAGTATATTTACGTTCTCGAAGATTGAAGCACGTTCAGCAAAAGTTATAATATTATTTTGTCAAATCAGCTTTCAACTAAACTAATCATAAACTTATCGTTCTTATCCCCTAGGGGTTTTAAAATTATTCAGACACGCATTAAACAGAATAGGTGATAAAAGTCTACTTTATTTCGTGCTTAAAGGTTACTCGACATTCTAACAGCTTTCAGGTATTTTCTTAGCATACTCCAGCAGAAAGTCAAATACGACACAATGTTAGTTTAAAACTGTGAAGCACCAACATTTTACATAAAGACCATATAAATCTTGTTTTGTAACTCACCTTAAGTATTGATTAGCAGCTATAGTGCGAAATACATAACATACACAATAAGTTCAATATCTCTGAGATGTGATATTATGATTACTTACATTATTACATTATTTCCATGATTCAGACTATTATCTTCATCAAAATTGCGATATTCACAACGTTTCGGTCTTTTTCATGCCCCGACCTTCTTCAGGTGATTGGAATTGTTCTTCATTATCTGTCTATATCTCAGAGATGAGCTATTATGACAGTTACATTATTTAGACTCTTATCCTCATCTTCATCGACATATTTACAACGTTTCGGCCTCTTCTCAGAGATAAAGTATTATGATTACTTGCATTATTTACATTATTCGGATTGCTATCCTCATCTTCATTGTCATATTCACAACGTTTCGTCCTCTATATCTCAGAGATGAGGTATTATGATTACTTGCATTATTTACATTATTCGGACTGTTATCCTCATCTTCATTGTCATATTCACAACGCTTCGGCCTCTATATCTCAGGGATGAGGTATTATGATTACTTGCATTATTTACATTATTCAGACTCTAATCCTCATCTTCATTGACATATTCACAACGTTTCAGCATCTATATCTCAGAGATGACGTATTATGATTACTTGCATTATTTGCATTATTCGGACTGTTATCCTCATCTTCATTGTCATATTCACAACGTTTCAGCCGTCTATGTCTATCTCTTTCTATATATATATGTCCATATCTCTGTGATGAGATATTATGATTACTTATTCAATGAAACGAGCATGAAAGAAAGATTGCTGCCTAAACACCCATACACACACACATATATATGTGTGTATATATATATATATATATATATATATATATATAAATATATATATATATATATATATATATATATATATATATATATATATATATATATATATATATATATATGTCTCTGAAGAAAGTGAACTTTATGTGTAGTTTTCATTTCATTTGTTTTTTATCCTTAATTTTGGTCAGACCTTGTATTGGTTAATCGCCCTCTTCCAAGGTGTTTTTTTTTAAAATAGAGGCTGGATTCCTGAGGCTCAGAATTCCTCCCTTGGTCATTTTAACAGTTTTATTGTATGCTCGGAAGCGAATGTGTGTGCTTTAAGTTTATGTTATCTTTTACTTTCGTGGGGAGTGTGTGTGATGTGTGTATGTGTATATATTTGTGATATATATATGTATATATATATATATATATATATATATATATATATATATATATATATATATATATATATATATGAATTTCTAAGAGGATAGAATCCAGGTAGAACTCAATGTCCAGGACAGAGTAAGAATATAATAAAAAGGCTTAAACACTAATATTCCATGGTCATAATTTATTACATTGGAATCGTAATCACGATCCAATTCATCAAGACCTACAAATTCAAAAAGAAATCGGAAAATATAACTCCGGGTATAAAAAATAAAATTTCAGTGAGAGTGAGTGTGTGTGTGGGAGTGGGAAACAAATTTGAAAGTGAGATGTATGTAAACTTTAGAGAGGGGGTGTAATAGAAGAAAGAAGAACAGGAAAGCTTTACAGAGGGGGTGTAATAGAAGAAAGAAGAACAGGAAAGCTTTACAGAGGGGGTGTAATAGAAGAAAGAAGAACAGGAAAGCTTTAGAGAGGGGGTGTAATAGAAGAAAGAAGAACAGGAAAGCTTTACAGAGGGGGTGTAATAGAAGAAAGAAGAACAGGAAAGCTTTACAGAGGGGGTGTAATAGAAGAAAGAAGAACAGGAAAGCTTTAGAGAGGGGGTGTAATAGAAGAAAGAAGAACAGGAAAGCTTTAGAGAGGGGGTGTAATAGAAGAAAGAAGAACAGGAAAGCTTTAGAGAGGGGGTGTAATAGAAGAAAGAAGAACAGGAAAGCTTTACAGAGGGGGTGTAATAGAAGAAAGAAGAACAGGAAAGCTTTAGAGAGGGGGTGTAATAGAAGAAAGAAGAACAGGAAAGCTTTACAGAGGGGGTGTAATAGAAGAAAGAAGAACAGGAAAGCTTTACAGAGGGGGTGTAATAGAAGAAAGAAGAACAGGAAAGCTTTAGAGAGGGGGTGTAATAGAAGAAAGAAGAACAGGAAAGCTTTAGAGAGGGGGTGTAATAGAAGAAAGAAGAACAGGAAAGCTTTAGAGAGGGGGTGTAATAGAAGAAAGAAGAACAGGAAAGCTTTACAGAGGGGGTGTAATAGAAGAAAGAAGAACAGGAAAGCTTTACAGAGGGGGTGTAATAGAAGAAAGAAGAACAGGAAAGCTTTAGAGAGGGGGTGTAATAGAAGAAAGAAGAACAGGAAAGCTTTACAGAGGGGGTGTAATAGAAGAAAGAAGAACAGGAAAGCTTTACAGAGGGGGTGTAATAGAAGAAAGAAGAACAGGAAAGCTTTACAGAGGGGGTGTAATAGAAGAAAGAAGAACAGGAAAGCTTTAGAGAGGGGGTGTAATAGAAGAAAGAAGAACAGGAAAGCTTTAGAGAGGGGGTGTAATAGAAGAAAGAAGAACAGGAAAGCTTTAGAGAGGGGGTGTAATAGAAGAAAGAAGAACAGGAAAGCTTTACAGAGGGGGTGTAATAGAAGAAAGAAGAACAGGAAAGCTTTACAGAGGGGGTGTAATAGAAGAAAGAAGAACAGGAAAGCTTTAGAGAGGGGGTGTAATAGAAGAAAGAAGAACAGGAAAGCTTTAGAGAGGGGGTGTAATAGAAGAAAGAAGAACAGGAAAGCTTTAGAGAGGGGGTGTAATAGAAGAAAGAAGAACAGGAAAGCTTTACAGAGGGGGTGTAATAGAAGAAAGAAGAACAGGAAAGCTTTAGAGAGGGGGTGTAATAGAAGAAAGAAGAACAGGAAAGCTTTACAGAGGGGGTGTAATAGAAGAAAGAAGAACAGGAAAGCTTTACAGAGGGGGTGTAATAGAAGAAAGAAGAACAGGAAAGCTTTACAGAGGGGGTGTAATAGAAGAAAGAAGAACAGGAAAGCTTTAGAGAGGGGGTGTAATAGAAGAAAGAAGAACAGGAAAGCTTTAGAGAGGGGGTGTAATAGAAGAAAGAAGAACAGGAAAGCTTTAGAGAGGGGGTGTAATAGAAGAAAGAAGAACAGGAAAGCTTTAGAGAGGGGGTGTAATAGAAGAAAGAAGAACAGGAAAGCTTTACAGAGGGGGTGTAATAGAAGAAAGAAGAACAGGAAAGCTTTAGAGAGGGGGTGTAATAGAAGAAAGAAGAACAGGAAAGCTTTAGAGAGGGGGTGTAATAGAAGAAAGAAGAACAGGAAAGCTTTAGAGAGGGGGTGTAATAGAAGAAAGAAGAACAGGAAAGCTTTAGAGAGGGGGTGTAATAGAAGAAAGAAGAACAGGAAAGCTTTACAGAGGGGGTGTAATAGAAGAAAGAAGAACAGGAAAGCTTTACAGAGGGGGTGTAATAGAAGAAAGAAGAACAGGAAAGCTTTAGAGAGGGGGTGTAATAGAAGAAAGAAGAACAGGAAAGCTTTACAGAGGGGGTGTAATAGAAGAAAGAAGAACAGGAAAGCTTTACAGAGGGGGTGTAATAGAAGAAAGAAGAACAGGAAAGCTTTACAGAGGGGGTGTAATAGAAGAAAGAAGAACAGGAAAGCTTTACAGAGGGGGTGTAATAGAAGAAAGAAGAACAGGAAAGCTTTACAGAGGGGGTGTAATAGAAGAAAGAAGAACAGGAAAGCTTTAGAGAGGGGGTGTAATAGAAGAAAGAAGAAGAGGAAAGCTTTAGAGAGGGGGTGTAATAGAAGAAAGAAGAACAGGAAAGCTTTAGAGAGGGGGTGTAATAGAAGAAAGAAGAAGAGGAAAGCTTTACAGAGGGGGTGTAATAGAAGAAAGAAGAACAGGAAAGCTTTAGAGAGGGGGTGTAATAGAAGAAAGAAGAAGAGGAAAGCTTTACAGAGGGGGTGTAATAGAAGAAAGAAGAACAGGAAAGCTTTAGAGAGGGGGTGTAATAGAAGAAAGAAGAAGAGGAAAGCTTTAGAGAGGGGGTGTAATAGAAGAAAGAAGAACAGGAAAGCTTTACAGAGGGGGTGTAATAGAAGAAAGAAGAACAGGAAAGCTTTAGAGAGGGGGTGTAATAGAAGAAAGAAGAACAGGAAAGCTTTAGAGAGGGGGTGTAATAGAAGAAAGAAGAACAGGAAAGCTTTAGAGAGGGGGTGTAATAGAAGAAAGAAGAACAGGAAAGCTTTACAGAGGGGGTGTAATAGAAGAAAGAAGAACAGGAAAGCTTTAGAGAGGGGGTGTAATAGAAGAAAGAAGAAGAGGAAAGCTTTAGAGAGGGGGTGTAATAGAAGAAAGAAGAACAGGAAAGCTTTAGAGAGGGGGTGTAATAGAAGAAAGAAGAACAGGAAAGCTTTACAGAGGGGGTGTAATAGAAGAAAGAAGAACAGGAAAGCTTTAGAGAGGGGGTGTAATAGAAGAAAGAAGAAGAGGAAAGCTTTAGAGAGGGGGTGTAATAGAAGAAAGAAGAACAGGAAAGCTTTAGAGAGGGGGTGTAATAGAAGAAAGAAGAAGAGGAAAGCTTTACAGAGGGGGTGTAATAGAAGAAAGAAGAACAGGAAAGCTTTAGAGAGGGG
>OZ038508.1:12181183-12183683 GCA_964036315.1 Acanthosepion esculentum | reverse complement strand
CTTATTGACATCAATATATTGTTCTTTTTATTTATTTATTTTTGTTTGAGTAAAAAAAATTACTATCTGTGGGGAGATTGTTCGCCATGTAAAGCTATAAAAAAAGATGGCTATCATAGAACAATCCAGTACTAATGAAACAATTGCTGTTTCTTACTATAGTGTTTTGCTTTTGAAATGTACGTATCGTTAATGCAATGCGCGTTCTGAAATGAAAGATAAAAATGAAAAAGAACAGACGACATATAACCTTACGACTGAAACAACTTCTGACAATTTTACAAGGCAATTTATTTAGTTCGATATGATAAACTGCAATTCATTTACCATGCACGTACGCATTGTTATCAAACGATATTCTTTTAATAATTTCACCTAAGCAAGGCAATAATGCCACTAAGACACAAGGAGTTACGGAGAGAGAAAGAAAACGAGAAGGATTTACTGAGGAGATAGGTTAATTTTTTATGAATTTCCTTTGTAAATATTTTTTATGAATTTTCCTTTGTAAATGTCATTTTTATTTTCTTAGTCTAGAATTAATGAATTAATTATAATGCTCACACTTGACAAATATTTCCTGGTTTGAATTTTATTGAGGAAATCGATGAAAAAGACCCGCTTATACGTTTTCTTCTGCTTCTTAACCACCTTCTCACCCCTCATTTCACAAACACATATGTGCGTGTACACACACACACACACACACACACACATATATATATATATATATATATATATATTAAAGACATTTATGATATGTTTAACGTTCTTTTTATAGATACAAGTATTTAAGCAAATGCTCTGTTTTATAATATATTATAAAACAGAGCATTTGCTTAAATACTTGTATCTATAAAAAGAACGTTAAACATATTATAAATGTCTTTAAAATAAATTGTCGGACTTTGTCCAATTCAAATATATATATTTATATATATATATATATATATATATATATATATATATATAGATAGATAGATAGATAGATAGATAGATAGATAGATAGATAGATATACCTTTACAATTGGAATTAAGATACCTTCAGTTAATGACATACGAATTTTAATTTTAATTTAATTTTTTAATTTAATTTAATTTATTTTTCTCTGAAGGTGTAAAGGAAAGTTGCACTGTCAAATGAAAATAAACATTGAGCGCTCTTTTGTGAGTCAATTTTAACATATTTCAAATTCCATGTTGTGTTAATAGGACCCGCGTGAATTATACCAACCTGTATAGTGTGCGGCTGGTATTTGAGGACATACACATTTAAGATTAATACTGCTTCCCACTAACTTCTAATGCTTTTATCTTTCAGAAAGCAAGATTGTTAAACCTTATGATAACAAATGAAATGAAAAGGCATGCTGTGATTGTGGCATGAAAGGCTGATCATAGCGATTTGGATATTGTACGTTTCCCCAAAGTTGCAAGATCGTTTGTACACAAGATACGAAAAGAGTTAGAAGACGCCGGCAGTTCCCCAATGTCTGTATCAAAACGTAAAAGACATTTTGCACGTTCTGATAAAGTGAGAAAATCCAAATTTATTCAGGAAGTCAAGCAGACAATTGATGAAAACCGAGGTCAATCAATGAGGTCAATTGCCAAAAAGCTGCATGTGTCTGAAAAAACAATCAGAAGGAGTGTACATGAAGACATTCGATACAAGTCCTACGTGATGAAGAGAGGTCAATTTATGTTAAAACAAAAGAAAACCGTTTAAACAGATCCAAAAGACTTTAAAACAAACTTAAAAATCCTTCAGAAGCTGGTGTGATTTGGTTTTTCTCAGTTGAGAAAAAAATTTTGCTCAAGATCATAAACTTAACAGAAAGAATGACAGATGGTTTTGTTCAGATCCTTCTGAGGTGCCAAGAGTAATGCGCACAAAATTTTTAAGTGTTATGGTATTGGGTGTTGTTAGCAATGAAGGACATTTTATGCCAGCACACTTTTCCACATGGTCTGAGAATAAATGCTGTTGCTTATACTGAGGTTCTAGAAACAGTTGTCAAACCCTGTATTGACAACATATGCAACGGCAGGCCTTACATATTTCAGCAAGACTCGGCTCCATCCGACAAGGCTCTACGAACACAAGAATGCATGGCTGACCATTTGTACGATCACATCACACCCAACATTTAGCCTCCTAACTCTCCAGATCTCAATCCACTAGACTATTATGCGTGGAGCGTTGTTGAGAAGGAGGTTAATAAACAGCCTCATAACACCAAAGACTCTCATAAAGCTGCAATAGTTCGCGTAATGTCTGAAATAAATAAGGACCAATTAATCAGAGCTTGCAGCCGATTTCGACCTCGTGTAGAGTTAGTTATTGATGCAAGTGGTGGTTTTATTGGATAAAATTAAATAATAGTTGGCTAAATTTCATGTTTACTTGTTTGTAATCAAATATAATTATATTCATTTGTTCAGCAAGTTTTTTTACTAATCCATAAAATCTGTCCTCAGATACCAACCGCATCCTATA
>OZ038508.1:12173683-12178683 GCA_964036315.1 Acanthosepion esculentum | reverse complement strand
CATACGTATTTCTCTATTTTTTAATGCATACATACACACACACACACATATATATATATATATATATATATATATATATATATATTTATATGTATATATATTCCTCTCATCTTTATTTCCTTGATACTAAATAAAAAAACACGTCTTTATCTGTAAATCACCAAAGACGCCGGCCTCCTGCTGTCAGACCTCAAAGCAACATGGCGACGGGTCAGTCATATATATGCATACCTATTACTACAAAAGGTCGGACGACGCAATGACAACGCAAATCATCTCTCGTATTCACAAATATGTAACAGAATATAAATTACTTTCAGTACAAAAAAAAAATGCCATGCTCTTTATAGCCACAACCAAGTAAAATGAAAAAAAAATGCCAAAGTCGTGTCGAGCAACTTAGAGATTTGTTTTAATTGTCCAGGGTCTCAAGCATCATTCAAAGTAGTATTGTGACTTAACCCATTGATGAGCGATATATTAAATTTGCCTCGTGGAAAGATTCCTTGCTTGGTTACATGTAACATATGATTCTTAACATATCCATGCCAATCTTGGGACAGTGGGACAGGAATGAGTTACAAGTAAAACATTATACAGGGTGTCCATAAAGTTCGTGTGCACTTTAAAAAATTTATAACTTTATTTGTATTTGCGATAGAAATAATTTGTAAAAAGGATTAGAAAGAAGTAAATCTATATTCTGTAAGGTTTTATTGAAATTTTATTTAAGTTTCCACATGTCCTCCATCATTAGCAATACAAAGTGTAATACGATTTTGCAGTTGACGGAACACATTTGCCAACTGATTTACAGTAATGCCTGAAATCACATTAGTTATTTTAGCTATACTTAAAACTAGATACATTAAATTTTATAACTTTTTTTTACAGATTATTTCTATCGCAAATACAAATAAAGTTATACATTTTGAAAGTGCACACGAACTTTATGGACACTCCGTATATTACCTAATGTTGACTAATTCATATTTCTAAACCTAATTAATATTTAAAGATTTATCTCGGGGTGTTTCCAGGTAAACAGAATGTAAAACTTCTTAAAAGGGATTGACTTAATTTTGGAAACATGCAAAAAGCAAGGAAACTTAGTTTGTATGGCCTTTTGTCAGGCTTGTCGAGGTTGAGGCAAACAAACAAAAAAAAGCACATAATTGAATGACCCTTGTATATACAATGGGCAAATAGTTAATCCACAAACTGGGGTCAAAAGACTATGAAAGTGTAAAAATAGGTTTCAATACCAGAAATATTTTGTAAAAAATATTATTACTAACAATACTTAAAAAAAAAAAACAGCTATACATTTTCGAAGAAAAAATATTCCCAGAAATAGATTTTTGAAGGAAAAAAAATTTAACAGCAATAAAAATTTTGTCGGCATTCAAAAACCCATCGAGGTTGATATGTTGTAAAACGAACCAAACCAAACCGAAGAATGCCTACAAGATGAGCAATTTCTACTTTGTTAAGCACCACCCACTGCAAGCATATTATTTCATGCTTGATACCTTTCCTCATGTTTTTCTTTATCAACAACCTTTATATCCTTTGGTGGCACTGTATCGATGATACGATACTGTCTTTTTCCCCGGATATTAGTAATATCATTAATATCCAAAAGGAATATTATTATTGTGTGCTGTGTCATCTTGCCAGAGATAAATTTTCAAATTTAAGTGCCTAATAACTAGGTACCCGACAGGGGGTGATGAGTAAAAAGGGTACTGAAGGAGTAGGAGGGTTATCTATGTATAACCCTTATTATAAAAATAATTTGACATTTAAAATTTGTTTTCTGCTTAATATTAGTATGTATTACTTTGAGAATTGGAATGAATATCCTGAAATTTATTTTAAATTGTAAAAAACAATCGATTAAATATTTCTTGATTTTTAAAAAGCGAAAATTAAAAGAAATGGCGGACGAGTGTTGTGTTTTTTTTCCGCGTTTAAAACAACTCTAAAGAATAACTACCATGAAAATATTCATAGAAAAGATACAGATGAAGTGTAGAAGGGATTGAAACCGAGATGCTAGGTTAGGACTGAAGTAATATTGCAGATTCTTATTTGGTTTTATCAAGAATCACTAACTACATAGAAGAAGCACAAGACCAGATATGACAGAAATATTCAATGCTGATATGACGAGGAATTTTACTCAGGCGATTTTCATTCATTCAGTCAGTTATGTGCCATGCGTGATACACGCTTAGGCGATCATGTATCTTTCGATACATGACTGACGAGGCAGATTTTTTCCTGCATTTTTTCTCCGATTCTTTCTTCAGTAGACCAGTTGGTGGGGGCGCGGGGGAAAAAAAGAAAATGATTCATACCTTCCCCAAGGGTATTAGCCCGTAAGTGTATGTAATGGATTCGACTGGAATTCGAACTCGGCTCGTCGATCCCTCAATCCGAGCCGCTATCCATTGCGCCTCCAATTTTCATTGCCTGTTCTTTGTCATACCCACTGTGACAACTGGAAGAATCATAGCTTTAAGTTTCCACATTTTACACGGTTAACAGGTTCTTAAAATTTGATAGTATTTTTCTTTGGTTTCTGTTGTATACACATTTCCTTCTGGGCCCCAACCAGAGACCTAAGGTCAGTCCCAACCAGAGACTTAAGGTCAGAAATGGTTTCATGACATTTTCAACTGACAACTTCTTCTTCTTCTTCTTCTTCTTCTTCTTCTTCTTCTTCTTCTTCTTATTATTATTATTATTATTATTATTATTATTATTATTATTATTATTATTATTATTATTATTGTTATTATTATTATTATTATTATTATCTCTGATTTCTGTTGTATGCACATTTCCTTCTGGGCCCCAACCAGAGACCTAAGGTCAGTCCCAACCAGAGACTTAAGGTCAGAAATGGTTTCATGACATTTTCAACTGACAACTTCTTCTTCTTCTTCTTCTTCTTCTTCTTCTTCTTCTTCTTCTTCTTATTATTATTATTATTATTATTAATATTATTATTATTATTATTATTGTCTCTGATTTCTGTTGTATGCACATTTCCTTCTGGGTCCCAACCAGAGACCTAAGGTCAGAAATGGCGTCATGTCATTTTCCACTAATCATTTATGTTAAAAAAAAGAGAGAAAATCTAAGCTCACACACATTTTACATATATAAAGCTCTTCGCAAAGTGTAATTATGAGTTCATTTTTTATTTTATTTCTAAGCCTAAGGCTACCAGGAATCCCTTCAATATCGGAATTATATCCAATCAATCCGAGAACTCCAGCTACAACTTAAATTATTGCTGTCCCTATGTGACACATTTTTAAGATTTCTTATACTAGATCCTTGTATTTTGAAGATCTTCAAAGATACATTTTAATCTACAGGGACTGTCATGTTAATAAGAAAACAAATTCTGTTCTTGTGGTCTTTGATCGCGATGTCTGGGCGATTAGCTTTGATTCTTCTGTCTCTGTGTATTGTAATGTTCTATAATATTGTTACTGGTTTTATCTCTGTGACCGGGTCTGGGTGATGTTCGTACGAGTTTCTTGCAGTTCCTTTCCTGTATAAGTTCCATTTTTCCAAAGCAGATATATGCCCACTCAATCATTCCGAGTTTATATTCAGTTTGTGCTAACACTGTGAAACCTGATAGAAGATGCTCAATTGTTTCTGAATATTTATCACAGAATCTGCATTGGGGTTAACTCTGTTTTGCAGTATGCGTGCTTAGTAATTTCTAGTTAGCAAGCATTGACCCTGTGCAACAAGAATAAAACTTTCGGTTTCAGCTTTTAACCCTGCAGCACATAACACCTAATGGTTACGGGGATTGCCTACAACAGCTTGTTAGATACGGACAGAGTATCGACCATGAAGAGGCTTATCTTGCTATCCTTTTTGTATTTGCTATAATGCATTTGCTTTTGCTTTCATTTTTTATGTTCTTTGCTGCTGTAGTAGGTGTAATATGGTTTATTTGCATTTCGTCACCCACCTGGAATTCACTTTTGAATTTGTCGGCTTTCTTTATTACTGAATAAGCTTTCTTATTTCTTTCATGTTCATGATGCAGATCCTCATCAAGTCTTCTGTAGTTTCCGGGTAAAAGATCGATTGCTGTTATTTTGCAAGACAGTTCTAGTTGAACTAATCCTCTGCCTCCTTCGGATCTGGCCTTAAGATGGTGACAAAATAATAATAATAATAATAATTATTATTATTATTATTATTATTATTTGCATTTGAACGTTCCCAACAGATGTCTTCTGGTTATCCGTGCAGATTAAGTGACAAGTCTCCTCCAATCACAAGCACTTTTCTCATTATTCTCGCTAAACCGCTGTAGTTTGGATGAACTCAACTCTCTCTTGAATGTACATTTTTTAATCCCGTTTCTAGTGACTTTAGCACTATTTCAAGTACACCTCCTATTACAGACACGATATACCCTGCATATATCGTATTTTTCTCAGTTCTCGGACAAGATTTTCCTTAGTATGTCGATGTTTTTTGGCGATCTGGCACGTCTTCTTTACCACATTTTGGCAATTCAGTTCGGTCTGCTTTCTTAGATTAGGTGGGAGGTTTCGCTATCTAATTTGCCCAGGATCTTAATCTGTTGTTGTCGATTACTAAGCCTAGTTAAAACTGACAGTATGTCACAAATAAGTCAAAATCAGTGAAGATAGTACTTCCTAGTCAGTAGAAATGGTAAGTCATATTAGCACGCTAACCATTACAACAGGTTAAGGAACCCTTACGTACTAACTTAGCGAGTCACGATGCCTTGAGTATGCTAACCAGTAAATACCCACAAAGCCGCAATTTTATCTGTTGTAGTTATTAAAATAATGAAATAATGTAAAATCTCAGTTTTTCAGTCTTTAAATTATTTTCTTATTCCTTAACTGTTTCTTTTTCTCCATAAACGTCACTAAAAACTGAGATAAAATTTAACGATGTATTAAAGGTTATATAGGAAGGGCAAT
>OZ038508.1:12136183-12166183 GCA_964036315.1 Acanthosepion esculentum | reverse complement strand
AGTGACTCACCTGATTTTTTTAATTAAACTTTTTTTCGCCTATTGTTTTTGGTGTCAAACTAATTTTTCATCTTACTAATATAAAGACCCCTTCCCGACCACCTCGTAAAAAAGTTTACTCACCCTAAGGTATTCTATTGATAATTATAATTTTGGATATAAATAGATTTAGGGAAAAACTGTGCAAAAAAAGTGACTCGCTTATTTCCTGCAACTCGTAATCAATAGAAACATAACCGAACGGCTTTAAATAAAGAATAATAGAGGTATAATTTATTTATAATAGGTAATATAGTTCGAAATATTTAATAATCTATGGGTCATCATTTATTTTGCATAACCTTTTCAACCCTTTTTGGCATTGACTTGATAAGGTTCTGGCAAATTTCATCTCCAAGCATTGAATTCCATTCGGATATGAAATTCACAATCAAATCCTCTTTGTTGCTCAACTGCTTTCTCGAGAGCCTGTACTTTATAATGCTCCATAAGTTTTCTATGGGGTTGAGGTCAGGAGACTGGGGTGGCTATGTCATAACACTCACCTGCTTCTCATCAAAGTATTCCTTCATCAATTTTGATTTGTGACAGAGAGCATTATCCTGCATAAAAATGAGCTTGGTGGGGTAGATTTGCACCCTTTCAGCAGAAGGGAGCAGACAAGACTCTAAAATTCTCTTGTACTGCTCGAACCTGAGGGTCTTTTCAATAGGTTTTAAGAAACCAGTTCCATGAAAAGAAAAGCATCCCCAGAACATTATACGGAACGGATGCTTGACAGTACTTACTGCTAAATTCAAAGAGCTTTCAAAGTTTCTTCTTCGGATTTTAGATCGCTTATCATTTGAATTTAGCTCAACTTTCGTTTCATCGGAGAAGAGATCATTTTGTAAAAGAAATCAGGTGAGTCACTTCTATCGAACAGCACTATAAATATATATATATATATATATATATATATATATATATATATATATATATATATATATATATATATATATATGGTGTATTAAAAATACTTTTACAAATTTTTGGGGTTGGTTTCTCATACAAAACAGGACAAAAGTCCATATAAACATATGTCCGCAAATTCTTAGCTTTTGATTTATTAAGTTTAAAGAAAGTAAATGAGCTGTTTTTCCTTGTAAACTCGGTTTTCATTTTTGCGTTATTTAGACGACAGTTTATCCATCGCACCATGTAAAAATGTATAAAATTTAGTGATATGCGTATAAATTAAGAGGTAATGCAGTTTGTTTTATTATATCAGAAACAATGGACACAATGAAACACATCGTACATCAAGTTATAGCTATACATCACAGATCCACATCCCTACTTCTCAACGTAATCACCACCTCGTTTAATGGCAGCTGATCCACCTACGAATGTATCCCAGCTTTCGTAAAAATCGGCTGGTAGTCAATTCATTACATCAGTTTTGACTTCTTTATTCTCACCATAATGTTCGGCTCTCAGTGCCGCTTTCATGGAAGACTGAGCGAAGTAAGTCAAGTGTTGAAAACTGCGGTAAACGATATCGAAAATTCGTTAATGGCATCAAAAGTAAAACTGAAAGAAAACCAACCGCATCTACGATTAAGATATCTGTTGAGCTAAACATAAATCTAAAACTGTCAGAATGTCCAGGCGTTACTTCGGGCTTCAATCATACACCAGCAATCCAAAGACCCGCAGTACGCATTCTATAAGCTTCAGTAGACTAGAATGATGAAACAATAATGGGTCAACTATTTTAATATATTCTAACGAGGACTTTTTTTTCACAGTGGGAGATCTTTTGAATAATCGAAACAACAGGTATGTGGGAGAGTCAGCCGACATGAAGGGCGTGTTCAAGACCAAAGATCCAGCCCAGGTTTTGATCTTGCATGACATGGATACCAACGTCAAAAAGGACGAACTATTTTTCATTATGGAAAAATATATTGCTTCTAAATGTCTATATAAGTTTCTGCGGAACCATATTTTGCCATGGCCAAAGATAAACTACCCAGACGGTAATTATATGTCGACCCATAGCAATGTTACAAAATCAACTTTGCTGGTGTAGAGGCACGGTGGAGTAATGAATAGCGAGTTGGATTGAGTAATCGAGTTCGAATTCCAGTCAAATCCATTACATTCACTTACGTGCTAATATCCTTGGGAAAGGTATGAATCCTCTTTTTCTCCCTCCAGCTATGGGTAAATAGCAGGCAGACCGGGTTCTTTAACCTTGGATGGCAACTGGTCTACACAGAAAAAAATGTCAACCTATTGCGGAAATAAATCTGCCTCGTCAGTCATATGTCGAACGATACATGATCGCCTAAGCTTATATCTCACATGCCACATTACTGACTGGTTCCTTACCGGCATTATTCCGACCGTCCTCTGGCCTCACCATGAATCTGCTAGATTAGATGTAGAGTATTTGGGAACGAGCCGCAAACTAGAACTCCAGTCCCGACATCAGTTGTAGAAGTGGGCCGGGATGTTGAAGCACTTTATGGGTAAGAAATATCTTCGAAGTCGTGTTGATGCTGTAACTGCCAATAATCGAAGACATTGGATAATTATTTGTTTTGATAATACGAGTAATTTTTATTCATATCTTTTTGTATTAATATATCATTATTATGCATAATAAGCGAGTATTAACATACGGGTTATTGTCATTATCTTTGTTGCTATAACTACAGCGTTTCGGTCGTTGTTCCCCCTGGCCTTCATCAGGTGCTTGTCGATCCGGATAAAGTTCTTATTTAGTAGAGCTCTTATATTGTTCGCCTCGTTTCCGCTACGTGTAAGTGCGCAATGCTTCCTCACACTCCTTTCTTTCTTTCATTCTTTTTTTCTTTCTTTTTCTTTCTTTCCTTCTTTCCTTCTTTCTTTCTTTCCGTTTTTCTTTTTCTTTTTTCTTTCTTTCTTTCTTATTTGGTCATTTTTATATTTCTAAAATGAATTCGTTTTCTTTCTTTCTATCATTCTTTCTTTTTTCTTTCTTTCTTTCTCTTTATTCTTAAAGCGAATTAATTTTTCATTCACTATATTTCTAAAATTTAATCCACGCTCTTTCTTTCTTTCGTCTTTCTCTCTTTCTTTCTTTCTTTCTTTCTTTCTTTCTTTCTTTCTTTCTTTCTTTCTTTCTCTCTTTCTTTCTCTCTTTCTCTCTTTCTTTCTTTCTCTCTTTCTTTCTTTCTTTCTTTCTCTCTTTCTTTCTTTCTTTCTTTCTCTCTTTCTTTCTTTCTTTCTCTCTTTCTCTCTCTCTTTCTCTCTCTCTTTCTTTCTTTCTTTCTTTCTCTCTTTCTTTCTTTCTTTCTCTCTCTCTTTCTTTCTTTCTTTCTTTCTTTCTCTCTTTCTTTCTTTCTTTCTCTCTCTCTCTCTCTCTCTCTCTTTCTCTCTCTCTTTCTTTCTTTCTCTCTTTCTTTCTTTCTCTCTCTCTTTCTTTCTTTCTTTCTTTCTTTCTCTCTTTCTTTCTTTCTTTCTCTCTCTCTTTCTCTCTCTCTTTCTTTCTCTCTTTCTTTCTCTCTTTCTTTCTTTCTTCCTTTCTTTCTTTCTCTCTTTCTTTCTTTCTTTCTTTCTTAATGCAGTCTTTTATTTGTTGCTATTTTCTTCTTATTATTATATTTCCCCTATAAACTAAACGAAACAATCCCTAAAAAGCTGCTTAGGGTGAAAGATATCCCAAGACATGTTCAGCGAAACGAGAAAAACCTATACCTAGATTAAATAAAGGTTAACAGGATTACCAAACACCTGATGAAGGCCGAAGGACACAATGACCGAAACATGGTGATAATAGCAAGGATAAGTAAAAGTGTCTGCGTATAAATAATGTAAATAATGATAACTCCTAAATTGCTTGAAAAAAAAAACTAATTTTTGCAAGTGTTGCTTCTCGACTCTGAATGTATACTATGATAAGTATCTCACGATGGAATTGTTATTAACCAACCAGTGCAAGGAAAATTCTTCCGAAGTTATTTATATATGTAAAATGTTGTGAGACTTTTACATCGTATCCATCTTTCTTTAGACGCTAATCTTCCATTAGCATGGCTGATGCTAACCTCCAGGACTGTAATTCTTTGCAAGTTCCTGAGCTAACATTTTCCGCCAATATGGAATGGAAAGATTATATTGAATCAATTGCTAGGCCTGCTGCTAAACTGTTTGTTCACTGTGTCGTGCTAGATTTTTTACAAATTTTATTACGATTTTCTCACCAAAATCTGTTTTGACATTCAAACCAAGCAAGACAATAACGCCATTATGACGCAATGGGCTCCAGGAAGTGTGAGAGAATGAAAAGACTTTAGAATGATGCGGAAAACCCAATAATATTACACCTTTCAATGATAAGGCGGAGACTTTAGAAATTTAGAGTTGAGGGGGAATTTAAAAGGAACTGGAAACCCACTCCTAAGGGATAAAATTGTAACGATTACGAATCGGGTCGTAGGGGCACTATATATGTATGCCTAGCTGGCCACTCGTATTCGCGGATACCTGTCTACTAGGGCGGATATTGCAGACGCTTGTTCAGGCACATTTGTGTTGATTCAACACCCGCTGAGCCTACCTGTGGTTTATACTGCAAATATGCAGACCTTAGTTACAGTTTCTGGGAAAGAGAGTGTTATCTAGCGTGATCAACAATTGGAACAAGGCCACCACGCTCTAGCCCTCGGCCACGATGTCTTGTAACTTCATGCTAGGACAGCTATCGACAGCACACAAGGGTTTCGTCTACCCTGTTTCACTCACAAGGCTTGGTTGAACCCATGGTATGGTTTTCGGGCACTTTCCTAAGTTGCCGCTGGGATCGACCCCTGCAGAATGATAACATCAAGTAGTCACCTTCCTGATAAATCGACCATGTTGTTATTCGAACCCGGGTTTCATTGTCAGAATGCGTGCGAGCGTTCTAACCACTCGTCCACGTGTTATATATACTAGATAGCCTGACGGAGCCCAACTCTCTCTAGGCCGGTTTTGAATTCATAGTTTTCCTTCTTCTAGACAGTTTGACACCCAAGGCTATAGAATCTAGTTTGTCCTGCTATTTACCCAGAGCTGGGGGGGGGGAGAAGAAGAGGATTCATACCTTTCCCAATCACGTGAGTGAATATAATGGATCCGACTAGAATTTGAACTCGGCTCTCCGATTCCTCAATCTGTGCTGCTAAACATTAGTCCACTGTGCCTCCCAAGCAGAAAACAAGGGAAAAATGTTACTCCTGTTCAAAAGACCGGGAAGGTGTGTGAACCGGGCGATAGGTGAGCCTATCTGTTGTGAAGAACAATAAATAAATAAATCACACTGTGTTGTGCTAAAAACTTTTCGCGTCGTATTCCATCTTGGATATTTATAAATTTTAAGACATTTTTTTATGTTCATACGTTCTTTTTATAGATACAAATATTTAAGTTAATTCTCTGTTTATAATAAACAGTATTAACGACATTTACCAGCCTGAATGTCCGAGAAATTTTCATAGAAAACATGCGACCACTGACAGGAATCGAACCTGTATCCTATACGGAACCGTTATACAGCCTGACGTGCTTTACCGATTTAATCACAGAGGAGCGTTTCGGCTAGCAAGGTCGATTTTACTGTTTTAAAACTACAATTCTCCATGATTTTCTCTCAGACAATCATATCTGCTCAATGCGTATTCAAATGTAAACAAATGACGTCACATCTTATAAAATGGACAAAGTCCGACAATTATCTTAAGACATTTTTATGTTTATACATGCTTTTTATAGATACAAATAGTTATGTAAATGCTCTGCTTATAATAAACAATATCAGTGACATTTACCGGCCTCTACTAATGCATTGCTTGTAATATTTTTTTTCTTAAAAAATATATTTCTGGCAATAATGTATTTCTGGTAATAATTTTGTCTTCACAAATTCATTGCCGGCATTAAACCCTATTTTTACACATTGAAAGTGTTCTGAACCCAATTTGAGGGTTAACTATTTATCCATAGTTGGGACCCTAGCTGGTGCTACCAACCCGGGCCAGAGTGGACCTGGGAACATCAGCTATTTTGAGGTGGTTCCACGCTCCTGAGAACGTTCTGATCAGAGGCCTTGCTGTTGGACGTCTTACCCAGGACGCCCCGGTATTTTGGATCTGTTTACAGTACCAGATATTCCCAAGCGGTTCACCATTTAAGTAATGACCTGGTTCTATGATTCTTAACTTCAGTGATTGAACGAGAACCGGTGTGTTCATCGTGATTTGACCGTAAGCTCGCAATTTGCATCCTCTGTGGAAAACTATTTTCAACTATTTAAACTTCTCTACGTGCTTGATGTTGACATCTCTAGTTTTGAGAAGTTCAAACTGTCGCTAATACTGGATAAAATATGGCGGAAGTTAGGTTTTAAAAAAATACTTAAAAATTAGACAAAAAGTTTCGCAAAAAGAAGTGTTCCAAAAAAACGACCAGAGGAAAGTAAATAAAGCTGAGAATGGGATAAAAAGCTGTTTGCTAAAGAGAGGAGCGAATAAATCTGAATTCAAATTTCTTGAAATTCAATTCTAATTCTAAGTTTATTATCGAATTCTTTTATACCTTTGTTCAGCCATTTCAGGAACCCTTTCTCTTTTTTTAACCTCGTTTTTTTTTTCTTTTTCGATTCATTTTTACTTGTTCGGTTTCACATTTTTTCAATTTTTTTTCCCTTCTTGGTGCAAAGTTGTATTTACCATCCATTTCACTTTGTTGAATTTATTTATCTTCCTTCCGTCATTTCTTCACGACTGCCGTCTTCCCCAAGTCTACTTCTTATTTTTCCATCACATCCTTCTCTACTTGATTTCTTCCTCTTCCTCCTCCTCCTACTCCTCCTCCGCCTCCTACTCCTACATCATCATCATCTTCTTTCTTCCTTTCTTTTTATTCTTCTTCATCTTTCCAGCTTTCTTATTCTTTCTTTCTTCTTCTTCTTCTTCTTCTTCTTCTTCTTCTTCTTCTTCTTCTTCTTCTTCTTCTTCTTCTTCTTCTTCAGTTTTCTTTCTTTCTTTTTTCCAGATTTCTTACTTTTGTCCATCTTTTTTCTTTGTCTCTTTCTCTTTGCTTTTATTCTTTCCTTTTATTTTTATTTTTCTTCTTTTTTTTTCTACTGCTTCTTCTCTCCAGTTTTCTGTCTTTCTTTCTGTCGTCTTCTTTCCAGCATTCTTTTTCTAGCTTGCTTGCTTTGACTCTTTCTTTCTTTCTTTTTTCTTTCTTTCTTGCTTGCTTTTTTTCTTGCTTGCTTTCTTTCTTCTTCCTTCTATTTTCCATTACTTTCTATCTTTCTTGCTTTATTTTTCTTCCTTTCTGGCTTTTGCTTTTCTTCCTTTCTTTATTCTTCATTTTCTTTTTTCTCATTCTTTCTTTCTTTCTTTCTTTTTTCTCATTCTTTCTTTCTTTCTTTCTTTCTTTCTTCTCTGCCTAAACCAACCAAATATCCGTCAATTTTCATCACCGCCTTAACCCATCCCTTTTTTCCTCGTAGCACCCAACAGATATCCTAATCTAATTAAACCCGAACTTAATATTTGCTACTCTATTTTATTGCGTTGCTGTTTCCAAATTTAATTGACCCAGCACAAAACTAACAGGCGATCCATGAAATCTAAGTGGATAGCATAAAACCCGCCCGCCATGAGACCCACCCCATGCAGAGATTTCCGACCAGCTGAGAAGGTTAGGGATATGAAGAATAAAATAGGGAAAGGGGGTCAGAGTGGTAGGGACGAGCTATGGTTCGGTCGCGATCCGCTGCGGGTAGAGTGGCAAAAAAGATCGAACAAATGAAAAAAAGAAACTTTGAACAAAAAAAAAAAATTAAAAAAATTCTAAAGGAAAGAAGAAAACAAAATAAATGATGAAAGAGAAGAAATAATTAAAAAAAAGTTTAAAAAATGAATTAAAAAAATTAATTCATTTTTAGAGATACAAAAAGAATAACTAAAGAAAGAAAATGATAAGAAAAAGAAAGAAAGTGAGTGGATTAAATTTTAGACATTGTGAAAGAAGGACAATAATTCCCTTTAAGAAAGAAAGAGAGAAACAAACAAACAAACAAACTAACAAAGAAAAAGAAAAAAGAAAGAAAAAAAGAAAGAAAAAGAAAAAAGAAAGAAAAAGAAAAAAGAAAGAAAAAGAAAAAAGAAAGAAAAAGAAAAAAGAAAGAAAAAGAAAAAAGAAAGAAAAAGAAAAAGAAAGAAAAAGAAAAAGAAAGAAAAAGAAAAAAGAAAGAAAAAGAAAAAAGAAAGAAAAAGAAAAAAGAAAGAAAAAGAAAAAAGAAAGAAAAAAAGAAAGAAAAAGAAAGAAAAAGAAAAAAGAAAGAAAAAGAAAAAAAGAAAGAAAAAGAAAACGAATTCATTTTAGAAATACAGGAAATGACTAAAGAAGTAAGAAAAAAGAAAGAAAATTCAGTTTTTGAAATACAAAGAAAGAAAGAAAAACAAATTTTAGATTCACAACGAAATAAAATAAAATAGAAAGAGAGAAAGAAAGTAGATTAAATCTTAGAAATACAGTGAAAGAAAAACTTAATTTGCTTAAGAATAAAGAGAAAGAAAGAAAGAAAGAACGAAAGAAAGAAAGGAAGAAAGAAAGAAAGAAAGAAAGAAAAGAAAACGAATTCATTTTAGAAATACAGAAAATGACCAAATAAGAAAGAAAGGAAAAGAAAGAAAATCAGTTTTTTAAATACAAATAAAGAAAGAAAAAAAGAAAGAAAGAAAAATAATAAGTTTTAGATTTACAACGAAAGAAAATAGAAAGAAAGAAAATAAAGTTCATTTTTAGTAATATAAGGAAAGAAAGAAAAAATATTTTTTACAGCTACAACGAAAGAAAAGAGAAGGAAAGAAAGAAGACAAAAAATAAAAATAAAATTATAAGGAAAGAAAGAAATTATTTTTATTTTTATTTTTGAAGTACAAAGAAAATAATAAAGCAAGAAATAAAGGAATTGAATTCTAGATGTGCAAATTAAAAAAAAAAAATGGAAGAAAGTAAATGAAAATATGTAAAAGTGCAAGTGTATGCCTGTGTGGTGTGGCGATCATCGGTGCTGAAATCGAGTTCAGCGAAAAGTGTTCAAATGCCCACCGGGCTTGTTGCGCGCACTTTAGCCCAAATACTATTGGGAAAAGCATGAATACGTCTCTGGATTCACAACTGGGGAGAGGTGCAGGACCAGTGCATATAACTCCCGGACATCCCGAATGACTGAGGGTCGTGGCCAGTGCTTTGGAGTGGCCATCGTTACCTTATCAACATTTAATTTTTTCTACCCACAATTATATAGGCGTTACAAATTAAAGAACAACTATGAAATGATGAAAAACTTTCACAGATTTTGACGTCCATTTGGGGTCTTTTTTTCTCTCGTTCAAATCCGTCAATTTGTTTTGCTTATGCTAAGTCTCGAAATATATATATATATATTATTATCATTATTATTATTATTATTAATATATATATATATATATATATATATATATATATATATATATATATATATATATATATATATATATATATATGTGCAGGTATGCAGATAAATAGGAAAGAACACGTTAGGTAAATAATCCGGATTTCCTTAGTATTTTTGCTTTTATTTTCAAAAAGGCAGTGCTCCATACACAAGTAGAGCTTATATTATAATATTTTTTAAAAAAATATGATTCCTTCGCTACATAAGAGTTCTCATGTTTCAAAAGCGAGAGCCGAGACCCCTAATATAAATTTTGAAATTAACTTGAATTAAGGTGTCTGGTCACGCTTCCTCGTCAAGCGAGAATTTGGGAATAAGCTCTTATTGGGCCTATTCCCAAATTCTGGCTTGACGAGGTTCGTTTGGGGACCACATCTCTGTATTAGGCCCTTCTAAATGTGTGGATGGTTCTGCACAAAACCTTCACCACTATAATCAAATCTCATGTACTGGTGTCGGGCTGTCGGTTCCTAGGAACTGATCTGCTTATCCCTCATACGTCGAATTCGACGGGATAGTCGAGTATATATATATATATAGATAGATAGATTTTGCTTAGGCTGTTTCGAAAAATATCACGAGATAAAATTCACTATTTTTTATCCATAATGTTGAATGTGTTAAAATGATTCAACTTTTAACAAGAAAATTCTCAAGTTGATGTAAAAATTGCCGCATATCAGTGTTGATATATTTGCCTTATGAAAATTGAGATGTCTTAGAGAGGGGGACCCGTATCATGGATCCCTGAGGGCTTATGGCATATTGGGAGGGGGGTGATTAAAGGTCATGAACAGGGCTGGCCCGTACTACACGCGAGCCCTCCAAGCGGGAAGGTGTCAAGTCTTATTGGGGACCCCGAGAAGTGCTTTGTGCCTCTCGCTATCTTATCAACATTTGCTTTTTCCTACCTACATTTATATACGTTACAAATTAAACTAATCACAACTGACTTTAAAAAGGATGAAATATTTTTCGCGGAATTTTGACGTCATTCTGGAGGTCTTTCGTTTACATCCAAACCCGTGAGTTTGTTTTGCGCATGCTAAGTCTGGAAAAAACATTTTATTAAATTCTCAATTTTTTTATCCATAATCTTGAATTTGTTAAAATGATTCAACATTTTAACAAGAAAAATCTCGAGTTGATGTTAAAAATTTTCGCAAAACAATTCAGAATTTCAGAATAAATAATCTATTATTATAGGTCTCCAATTTGTATATTTTAGATACGTTGTATTTATTTTCAATTTTTCTAGTTGAATGGTTCACCTAGATTGCATATGATCCATTATTGTACCTTATTAGGTTACAAGGGCACCTCGATGTTACATAATGTCGATTTGTTTAGATCATACTAAGTCTGGAAAAACACTATATAAAATTGACTATTTTCATTCATAATGTTGTATGTGTTAAAATTATTCAAAAGTTTAACAAGAAAATTCTCAAGGTGATGTTAAAAATTGCCACAAAACAATGTTGATTTATTTAAGATGGAATGATCGATTATGACATGTCTCTAATTTGTATTTCGATACAGTGTATTTATTTTCAGTATTCCTAGTTGAATTGTTCGCCTATATTATCCATTATTGTACATAATTGGGGTCATTAAAATTTGAATTATATATGAATATTACTTTATGAAAATGTCGTAGAGTGTGCGGACCCGTATCATAGATTGGGGCGGTGGACACGACACTTTCATCGGCTAAGGAAATATGAAGGGGAAACCGCTATTTTTTTTCTCTCAAAATGTCATAACGACTTGCACATATTAAAGAAAAGGAAATAGAAAAACAAATTAAACTAAGCTTAATTAGTTATTAAATGATGAAATATTTTCGCGGAATTTTGACGTCATCCTTGTGTCTTTCGTTTGCATCCAAATCCGAGAATTTGTTTTGCTTATGTTAAGTCTCGAAAAAAAACTTTATAAAATTCACTATTTTTTCTCCATAAGGCTGAATGCGTTAAAATTGTTCAGTTTTTAAGAAGAAAAATCTGAAGTTGATGTTGAAAATTACCGCAAAACATTGTTGATTTAAGATGGAATGATCTATTCCGACAGGTCTCTAATTTGTATTCAGATACATTGTATTTATTTTCAAGTTTTCTAATTGAATTGTTCACCTACATTGCTCATTATCCATTATTGTACATAATTGGGGTCATTAAAATTTGAATTTTATATGAATACTATCTTATGAAAATGTAAAGTACGTGGACCCGTAACATTATATTCGGGGCGGTGTGGGACACAAGACCCTTTCACCGGCCCAGGAGATATGAACGGGCAACCGCAATTTTTTTGCACATATTAAAGAAAAGGAAACAGAAAAACAGACTAAATTAATTAGAGATACGAACAGCCTATGATAGAAAAAGTTTGAAATATATAGTAATAGTCCGAAAAATTGTTAAACACATAATAATAGCCAAATTATCAGATGTTGAGAAATATATGAAGAGCCAGAAAGAATCTCATCCTTCCCCTCCTGAGGCCAAATTTTCTCTGTTATCATGATCATTCAGGATAATCGCTCTCGAGTCGGATTATCTATAGCTGTTGAAATCTATCGTGATTTTGTTTAAGAGATATAATATCTAGAGCCCCATATTTCAGATTTCAGCTTAGCCCATAACTCAAGCGGGATACGTATACATGATCCATCTGGATATAGATTTCTGGTGAAATATGCGTTTCCCTGTATCCGCCCAGTTAGTCTGTAAACCTCCCGCTGTGCGCCACTTTGCACGAGAGCTAAATCAGGCCGAGAATTGCGTAGCATATGCATATCTGGGCTGGAGCAGCGTAGGCTTCATCTTGCCGTCTTGACAGAGTTTAAAAACCGCTCCGTAAGCGAGGAATTATTTCCACCCTTGAACCCTTTTCTTACAGACAAAACAGTGAAAGCGTTTCGCTTCTCTATCGCTATAGCCATGGAAAATGTACAGACGGCCTACACTTCTGTGGTCCATCAACTCTAACCCCCACAGCTAAAATCCGTCACACCGTTTACACTAAGATCGATCACCTTCATTCCCTTTTTATTCCATTAGGGTTAAATTCGAACATTTTCTCACGAAACATTACCATTTAGAAGTGACTCCCAAGAGGATGCTTTCCAACCACAACAATCCTAATCTGTTTAAGTCAAAGGTTAACCGTTATTTTTCGCACAGAGCCTCATAAAGTGTACCACTTATCTTTTATTCTTGCCGTTCACAGAGTAAACTCGTTCGGTAACCATCTACCTCGAGTGACTCTTAGGCCTTTTATAGAGTGAACATTATTTAAATAACAACTCTATACAGGTTCCTGTGGCTGAGTTTTGAATTCAGAGTTTTTCTTCATCTGGGTCAATTGCCAACCATGGCTAGACAGCGCTGTCTGTCCTACTCTTTAACCTATAGCTGGGGTGAGAGATAAGAGATGGATTAACACCTGTAGGAAGGGTCACCGTAACGTAACTTCCCTGTGTCTTTTTCTGTAAATATTTTCATGGCAATTGTTCTGATGAACATTCCTCTTTGCTATCTCGACTTCATGTTTTGAAGAGTACTACTAGATTGGCAACTCGCTTTTATTCTGTTACTGTTGAAATATCTAGAGCAACCGTAAGTTCTATGCTAACAGTTTCTTCTCGACTGTAGAGCTCTCTTCCGACTTCTTACTTTCCAGCCAACTACGATTTTCGAAAATGTAAATCTTCATAGTCTGTCAGTAACCTCTTGCGTATTTAGTGGCTTTATCACCCTACTTAGAGTAAAAAAAATTTTTTTTAAAGTTTGTGTAACTAACTCGACTTAAATTTGAACTCGGATCGTCGATTCCGCGTTCCACTACTTACTCAATTACTGAGATAATGCAAACAAAATTGTCCAAGAGATAAGTATATTTCCAAGGGCTAATCTCATCTTACCGAATACAATGACAACTAAAATTAGTACACTAGTAAATGACTTTGAAATTAGCTGGTGATATGGCAGTTAGCCATAGACAAAAGTATCAGAAAATGGTTTTAATTAAATCAAGAAACATCAAGGAAGACTTGAAACGCTAAATGGAATTGCAAATTAATTTGCTTTTGCGAACAAGAGTGCTATAACGAATTACATCAGGGTCAAGAAATAAATAAAACAGCTAACATCGCTTTCGCAGAGAGAAATACACGTTGAAATGTGAATTATTATTACTATTTAAAAATAATATTTTTGATCACTCTTTACTTTTGACTTGAATGCTGAACTCTTTTGTTTTATGGACTGTTATATGATGACAACCTTCCTATGACACATGGCCGAGTAGTTAGAACGTTCGCATTCTGAACATGACGACCCGGGTTCGAATCTCATCATGGTCGATTTGTCAGGAAGGAGACTTCCTGATGTTATCGGACTGGAGGGATTTGGAAAGTGCCTGAAAACCATACCACGAGTTGACCCAAGCCTGTGAGTGAAATTGGGTAGACGGAGCCGTTCGAGATCTGTGCTAGCACGGGGGCTTAATCATGCTGGCCTTGTTCCTATAGTTGCAATATAAACCACAGGCTGGCTCTGTGGGTGTTGAATAAACACAAATGCGCCTGAGCAAGCGTGTGCAATAGGGATTGTCTAGCCGCCCTAGTTGACGGGTATCCTCGAATACAAGAGGTCACCATATATATCCTTATCAAACTGGGTATCATAATGGATATATTACATTTCATATATGCGTTCATGTTTGCGATACATGTGCTTGGTATAGCCTTATCCCAGAGTGTGGTACTTTTGGAAAGTGCCTGAAAACCATACCACAGGTTGACCCAAGCCTTTTCTGTGGAAGGGCGTAGACGGAACCCTTGGGGGACGTCGATATCCGTGCTAGCATGAAGTCACAAATCATCATGGCCGAGGGGTTAAGCGTGCTGGCCTTGTTGAAATTGTTGGTCACGCTTGATAACACGCTGTTTCCCAGAAACTGCAACTAAGGTCTGCTCAGCATAGTTGCTGTTTAAACCACAGGCGGGCTCTGTGGGTGTTGAATTAACACAAAATACGCCTGAGCAAGCGCCTGCAATAGGGATTGGCTAACCGCCCTAGTATTGTCGAATACTAGTTTCCATCTATACAATATGGCAGTTAATGCTGGACAATCTCATCGCAAATTAATAAGAGACTTGATGCATCAGAACTGCTGAGAATACCATGGCCCGGAAATGGGAGCAACGACGACGTTTTAGATAACATGGAAGCAAAAAAAAACTCAGCATCAGAAAGAAATAGTTGAAATTTAAAGGGTACACAATGAGGAAAGAGGACTTAGAAAATTTGATACTCAAAGTACATATTGATGGCAAACGCAGGACAGAGGAAAACACCGCATAACCTACGAAGAGAGCTTGTCTATATGGATGTCAAAATGGAGAGTTTCAATTCCCGTCGGGTTTGTTAAATTCACTTACGCACAAATACCCCTGGGAAAGTTATGCATCCACCTCTTCATCCCCACCCCCGAGTTATGGCTTAATAATCGCTGATTTGTAACACTAAGCCATTATTACCCCCGCCACCCAAAAAAGGATCCTTACAATTTAAAAATATTTTCTGGCTTTAAATAACCTGTAGAATGTTGAAAAGCTTTAAAAAAACACCAATTCAACAAACAACCAATTTGTTTTTAATAATTTGACGCTAAGCAAGGCAATAAAGCCACTAAGACGCAAGTGAGAGTAAAAGAACCCGGGAAAACGTCATTGAGGAGAAAAGACAATAAAAGAACAGTTTCAAGATGACGATTGACTCTATAGCAATGGATCAAGACAATTTCCTCACAGATGAACACGAGCCAAGAGAGATGTGGTTCTACGGAAGAATGCTGAGATTATTATAGACGGAGCATGTGAGCAACGATGAAGTTTACGGTAAAAGGAAAAAAAGTACTTAAAATCGATAAGAGACAACTGAAATTTCACATAATGAGAAAAGAAGGCGTAGAAAATTTAACACTCATAGGACATACTCAAAGCCAAAGCGACAAAGAGAATCGTCGAGGGATAGTAAAAAGACAAACATTACATAGAGCTACTAAAGATATGAAGATGTGGAGAGCCATGATCGCTCACGTCTTGAAGGAACACCGGATATTTATTTTCACTCAACATTACACAGCGCAACAACCTGAGTCGACATTACGGATTGGAAACAAAAGATTAGGTTTCAGTGAGATTCGAACCCACTTCCCTTTTCCTCATGGAATTCGAGTTCAGCGTAACAGCTGCTTGAACCGTTCAAATTCTAAAAAATATGGCCCTTGAAAACTGTTAGGTAAAAAATACAGTTGCATTTTTAAAAATTGCAATCCTAGATACGATCAAAAAAGGTACAGGCAATAAAATTAACAACATTCCTGATACTCTCTATTTACACTAGATGCAAAAATACAGTGTGAGGATTTCCTCATCTACGTTAGAATTTTATCAATGCAAAGAAAATATAAACAATGTACAACTTAAGTATCACTTAATTTGTAGAAAGAGAATGCAAATAACTTGCCACAACACGTAGTAGATAATGATCTGATAAGAGATTGTACTGTAAAGGAATCAAAAAGAATAATACCTGGTTATGGAAATAGGACCTATTACAATTCCATGGGACTACACAATACACACTGACAGAACAATCAAATCCAACCGCCCAGACATTGTTATTAGAGACCACAAACAAAAAAAGTGCCTCCTTATTGATATGGCAGTCCCTGCAGACTGCAATATATCTTTGAAGATATTCAGAAAGCTGTCTAAATACAAGGACCTTGAAATCGAGATCTCAAAAATGTAGCCCACGGGGATATCAACAATCGCTGTTGTAGTTGGAGCCCTAGGATTAGTTTGAAAAGATTCCAGTAGACTAATTGAAGGGATTCCTGGAAGCCCATGCCTCAAATAAATGCAAAAAATTGTTCTCACAAGTAAAGCCCACACCTTACGAAGGGCTTTATCTATGTAATTTTTTTTTTTTTGTCAGTGGAAAGTGTCATGATGCCATTTCAAACCTTAGGTCTCTGGGCGGGACCCGGAAGGAAATGTGTACACGCCAGAAATCAAAGGAAATAAAAACAATAATAATGATAATAATAACAACATGCTTTCTTATTGATATGGCAGACCCTGCAGACTGCAATGTATCTTCGAAGATATTCGAAAAGCTGTCAAAATACAAGGATCTTGAAATAGAAATCTTAAAAATGTGGCACATGGGAACATTAAAAATCCCTGTTGTAGTTGGAGTCTTAGGATTGGTTGGAAAAGATTCCAGTAGACTAATTGAAGGGATCCCTGGAAGTCCATGCCTCAAAGAGATACAAAAAAATATTCTGACAAGTACAGCCCACACTTTACGAAGGGCTTTATCTATGTAATTTTTTTTTTTTTTGTCAGTGGAAAGTGTCATGATGCCATTTCAAACCTTAGGTCTCTGGGCGGGACCCGGAAGGAAATGTGTACACGCCAGAAATCAAAGAAAATAAAAACAATAATAATAATAATAATAATAATAATAATAATAATGATAATAACAACAACATGCTTTCTTATTGACATGGTAGTGGCGCAGGAAGTCATCAATGCTTCCATTTGTAGTCGGAGACTTCGGTTTGATTGGAAAAGGTTCTGGCACACATATTGAAAGGATACATGGTAGCCCATGCCTTAAGAAAATACCAAAAAATATTCTTACAAGTACAGATCACACTTTAGGAAGATGTTTTATCAATGTGAAATGTGTGAGATCTGTGTTTCATTTTTATTTAATTTTACAAAAAAATCATATAATGATGAGATTTCTAACTTCGGTCTCTTGTTAGGACCCGGAAGGTAATGAGTATATAACAAAAATCTAAGGAAAAACTAATAATAAGAAACTAGCAAAAAATGAAAAAAAAAAAGAATATACACACAGATATAACAATGCACTGGAAGATATCCAAAAAGTATAAAATCAAAACTACTGAGTGATGGTATGAGCATCAACCAGACACATTTACCCAAAATAACGATGTAACTATCCTCAGGGACATGCCAATTCAAACTGACAGGGAAATAAAAGCCAGTAGACCTGACATTATCAGAAAAGACAAGAAATTCAATGAGTATATACTTATTGACATAGCAGTACTATCTGAGAAAAACACCTCCATAAAAATTATCGAGAAATTATCTAAATACAAAGACCTGGAGTATTCTCATGGCCTCGTGGGAAAAGGAATGGCCAGTTTTACTAACAGTGTCTCAGCTGACATCAACATACAAGTTGCCCAGAAGATCGCCCTCCTAGGAACATCATATATACTAAGAAAAGGGCTATCAATTAAATGACAATTCTCCGATAGGTCCTAAGGACCATAGTTTGAACCCGGCTCTACAGGATACAAAGCAGGAAAGATAACATACACAAATGATGATGATAATAATAATAATAATAATAATAATAATAATAATAATAATAATAATAATCAATGCCGTGATACTACACTAGGCATAGCTTTCATCGCTTCTAATCTTAACTGATTAGAGATATGAACATGTTTCTGATTTGTCATACTAAAATAAGATCTAGAAGGGTAGATATCCCGTTCAGTACCACATATTTGCTTGTCACTTGCCTGACCTTGACTAGTTTGACATGTACCCTAGGGGCTGACGCACTATGAACTTCTGTTCTTTGAACGGAATTGAGGAAACAACAGCATAGTCGGTTGTTCTTTTCTAAAGTTGCAGAACAAAACAGCCCAAAATGATTTAGGAGTCACATCGAGGCATTTCTAAAGTCAATTCATCTGAACGTCCAGGGTAACTCGCCGACCCGGGGTTATTTTTATATTTATTATTTACTAACAGTGTCCCAGGTCACATCAATATACAAGTTGCCCAGAATCTCACCCAACTACCAAATTGCTATCAATTAAATGAAAATATTTTTATAGGGCCTAATTACCATAGTTTGGACCCAATACTACAGGATATAAAACAGGAAAAGTAACATACACAAATAATAATAATAATAATAATATAATAATAATAATAATAATCAATGCCGTGATACTACACAAGGCTTGACTTTCATGGTTTCTCATCTTAACTGATTAGACATATTAACATGTGCCTGATTTGTCATAGTGGAATGAGATGTAGAAAGGTAGATATTCCTTTCAGTACCACATATTTGCTTGTCACTTGCCTGACCTTGACTAGGGTGACATGTCCCCAAGGGGCTGACGCACTCTGCATCCCTGTTCAGTGAACGGAATTAATGAAACAACATTATGGTCTGATGTCAAGAATTTTTTAATTTTTTTTTTTCAGAATAAACAGCCAAAGTGATTTAGGAGGCACGCCCAGACATTTTGAAAAAAAATCAATTTAATTGAAGCCTATCTGAACGGACTGGGTTACTCGACAACCTGAGGTTACTTTTAGATGGGGCCCACTTGCAAGGATATCTATTAAGATGAGTAAATATAAGGATATTGGAACTTAGATTTTAAAAAATGTGGTTCATTTAAACTAATGTTTGGCTAAAATAACTGGAGTCCAGGGTACGATGAAAAGGGTAGGTATCAGAACATTAATAAATCTGTTTACACGACAAGCAAAAAATGCAGTGTGTGCAATTCTTCATCTAATCAGGAGAATATTATCAATGTAAATAAGATATAAACACCGTTCATGTTAAGTAGCAGTTAACATTAGAATTTGTGCGAACAGAAATCATTTATTTATTAACTTGACTTAACCTGCTTCTCGAGTAATGAGCCGGTAAGAAGAGGTATTGATGAAGAAAAAGAAAGAAAGAAAACTGGTGTGGAGAAGAAGAAGAAGAAGAAGAAGAAGAAGAAGAAGAAGAAGAAGAAGAAGAAGAAGAAGAAGAAGAAACAAACAACTGTGAAGGAAGAAAACAGAAAGAAAGAAAAACACTAGAGAGAAGAAAAAGTAGATGAACCAAACAGACAAGAGCTGTAAAGAAGAAGAAACAGACAAACGACTATAAAGAAAGAAAAACGCTAGAAAGAAGAAGAAGAAGAAGAAGAAGAAAGAAAGAAACAAACAAAAGAGCTATAAGAAGAAGAAAAAGAAAGAAAGAAAGAAAGAAAGAAAGGCGTTGGAAATAAGAATTTTTATTCTTATTTCCAACGCCTTTCTTTCTTTCTTTCTTTCTTTCAAAACAAACAAACAAAAAGCTATAAAGAAGAATAAGAAAGAAAGAAAGAAAGAAAGGAAAATACTGGCAAGAAGAAGAAACAAACAAAAAAGCTGTAAAGCAAGCAAGAAAGAAAGAAAGAAAGAAAGAAAGAAAGAAAGAAATAAAGAAAGAAAGAAAGGAAGAAAGAAAGAAAGAAATATACTGGCAAGAAGAAAAACAAACAAAAAAGCTCTAAAGAAAGAAAGAAAGAAAGAAAGAAAGAAAGAAAGAAAAGTTGGAAAAAAAGAAAGAAAATAAGAACGATATTGGAAAGAGGAAGATCTGGAAGTAAGTTCAAGAAAATGAAAAAGAAGGATTCCAAAATCAACGGAAAAAAATAAAATATTGAACACGAAAAAAAATGAAAGATTAATTAAATTGAGCAGAAAATATTGATGAAAAAATGAAATGTAAGATGGCAAAAGTGTCGTCTATTTGTTTCCTTGTTCGTTGTCCCAATTGCCCTTTTTGTAAAGAGACCCCGGCTGTAGAACGAGCCAAATACCCGCTGAGATGTCCCTTCCGTTTTTCTTCTTCCATTTTCCCGTCTATGCCGAAGTTAATCTTGTTCACTGCGACGCTCGCAAAGATGGCAATAATTACTAATTTTCACTGTTGTTATGATGAGAAGAATTATGGAAATGAGATTCATAATGAAGAAGAAAATATAAGAGACGAGAAAGAATCGTGACAAGGAACAGGCCAATTATCGGCAAAACTCAGTTATTACAATAATTGTAGGAATAAATACCAGACACAACCCACGCCATCAGAGTATAATGAGCGACCTTTCTTCTCTGCAACAGCAGAAGCAGCAGCAGCCGCAGATTAAGAAGAAGAAGAAGAAGAAGAAGAAGAAGAAGAAGAAGAAGAAATGGTGGGTTTAAAATAATTTAACTATTTCTCCTACGATTGTCGCTTATTTAACAACAGCAATAATTTATATTATGATCCGATTTCTGTATATTTTTCTGATTTTGTTACAGAAACAACCCCACCCCCCCAAAAAAAAACGTTCAGTTGTAGCGCAATGTTTATTAACGTAATATCAATAAAAAGTTCTATCACAGCGATTTTAGTAAATTTATCCAATCAGGCCAGAGGTTTCTATGCCATTTTTCAATTGGTATCAATTTTCAAAATAGTATGTAGATATCTGTAGGTTTCAGAAACTGTTAAATACAATGTTGTTTTCTTAGGTTTTTTTAATATAAAAATAAGAGAAATAAATATTGGGATTTGTATCTGTCTATATTTCTGAGATGAGGTATTATGTACACTATTTATATTATTCGGACTATTGTCCTCATCTTTGTCGCCATATTTATTACAACGTTTCGGCCTTTCAGTATCTGACTATATTTCTGAGATGAGGTATTATGTACACTATTTACATTATTCGGACTATTGTCCTCATCTTTGTCGCCATATTTATTACAACATTTCGGCCTTTCAGTATCTGTCTATATTTCTGAGATGAGGTATTATGTACACTATTTACATTATTCGGACTATTGTCCTCATTTTTGTAGCCATATTTATTACAAAGGTCCGGTCTTTCAGTACCTGTCTATATTTCTGAGATAAGGTATTATGTACACTATTTACATTATTCGGACTATTGTCCTCATCTTTGTCGACATATTTATTACAACGTTTCGGCCTTTCAGTATCTGTCTATATTTCTGAGATGAGGTATTATGTACACTATTTACATTATTCGGACTATTGTCGTCATCTTTGTCGACATATTTATTACAACGTTTCGGCCTTTCAGTATCTGTCTATATTTCTGAGATAAGGTATTATGTACACTATTTACATTATTCGGACGATTGTCCTCATCTTTGTCGCCATATTTATTACAACGTTTCGGCCTTTCAGTATCTGTCTATATTTCTGAGATGAGGTAATATGTACCCAATTTACATTATTCGGACTATTGTCCTCATCTTTGTCGCCATATTTATTACAACGTTTCGGCCTTTCAGTATCTGTCTATATTTCTGAGATGAGGTATTATGTACACTATTTACATTATTCGGACTATTGTCCTTATCTTTGTTGCCATATTTATTACAACGTTTCGGCCTTTCAGTATCTGTCTATATTTCTGAGATGAGGTATTATGTACACTATTTACATTATTCGGACTATTGTCCTCATTTTTGTAGCCATATTTATTACACAGGTTCGGTCTTTCAGTATCTGTCTATATTTCTGAGATGAGATATTATATACACTATTTACATTATTCGGACTATTGTCCTCATCTTTGTCGCCATATTTATTACAACGTTTCGGCCTTTCAGTATCTGTCTCTATTTCTGAGATGAGGTATTATGCACACTATTTACATTATTCGGACTAATGTCATCATCTTTGTCGCCATATTTATTACAACGTTTCGACCGTTGTACGCTCCGGCCTTCTTCAGGTGGTTGGAATGTCGAACTAAACCCTTTATTTCGCTCACTGGAGTAGATCGTTCTAGTTCTACGTGCCATGTCACTTATTGATCCTTCAGTGGAGAACTTGTAGAGGGGAATTAACAGGAGATAACTGATAACTGACATCCATAACTGACATGGCACGTGGAACTAGAACGGTCTACTCCAGTGAGTGAAATAAAGGGTCCTCAATAAAATCCAGAGACGGATATGCAATGTGATAGATCCTGATCTGGCATCTCGAGTCCTGTCACTTTCTTACTTACATACCGAAGCTTCCCTCTGTCTTTTCTACAAATATTTTCATGTCAACCGCTCTGATGAGCTACTTTCACTGGTACCCCAACTGCATGTATTTAAGCGTTCTACCAGGTTGGCATCTCGGTCTAACCCTTTCACTGTCGAAATGGTTAAATGTACCCGTCTCTTCTACTCCAACAGCTTCTTATCTCGCACCTCCCGTCAGTGGAACTTCCTTCCTATCACGTGCTTCCCTGATAGCTATAATCTTCAAATATTCAAATGTAATGCCAATCGACATCTTCTGATGCCTTGATCCTGATCCCCGTCCTTCTCTTTATCCTTTCCTCAAACACCTCACTTTAATCTTGCTCTCACTGTGTGTAACCCCTTGCGTGCTGGTGGCACTCCCGCCTTGCTTGGGGTGAATTGCTTTAAAAAAAAAAAGAGGTAATATTTGGTTCAAGAACAAACTCCAGATTATCAGATAGAGGAATTGGCCATCCAAACACAATACAGAACGAAATAGACACATAGGTAAGAGCTGGAAACATACCTGTGTCTTGGGATAGCGTATAAAAAAATATGCGCCCATCATTACCGGTGAATCTGGTAAAGCCTAAAAGAACTTTCTATCGATGATTTGGAAATCCAAGGAAGTCTCCAGCGAGATCCTGAAATATATTTCCTGTGTAAACTAATACTTCTATATTTAGTATATGGGCGATCATGGTTCACCACAACTTCCTATCCCTCGTAGCTTAGCATTTTTTATTTTATCACTATCCCCACACAATCCACGTTCTGCCCACCCCATTTACACTAGCATATTGAGTAGGTAACTCGCTTTTCCCTTCTACCTCTCTTGCGTTCAATGTCTTGTGAATGTCAAATTCTCGAAAATTCTTTTCTCATTACGCGCCACAGAAATTTTAGCTATTCCATTCTGATAACACGTATGATGACATCTTTCCAATTTCTTCAAAACATCCTTGCTGTTTAAATGATCCGTCCCTGGTATTCTCAGCATCCTTCTGTAGAACAAAACGTCTGTCACTTCAAGTCATATCTTAATCTTTGGAAAAATTGTCTACTATTCTTTGCCATGTAGGAGGATATGACAAAGCCGTTCAACACTATTTTCTTTATTTCAAAGGAATTTTTTTTCTTTTTTTTAATACTTTGTTTAGCTTTTGAAAGGCATCTTTTGTTATTCCAATACGCCTTCAGATTTATGTGCTGCATTTCCCATCTTCTGTTAAAAAACTCCCAATATATTTAAAATACTGCACTTGTTTGATGTTGTCATCGCAATACATAGCTGGCATCTCGGGCATTTATGTCTTGTTGACAACCATACATTCTTACTTCTTATAATTGATAATTAGTCCTTTCTTTACGCTTTCCTTTAATGCGTTGTCTAGGAAGTCTTCTAGTTTTTTTTTTGTTTTTTTTTCTGTTTCTACAATCAGCACAGTGTCATCGGCGTATCTTCTATTATTAAGATAATAAGTCTGTAGCTCCCTTGGGATAGCTTCGCTGTAAAGTTGAAATAAATCCTGTGAGGAGCCACATCCTTTTTATTTTTGTGTATTTACCTAATTAGTTTTTTATCCGAATGCAGGTGATTTGCTCCCCGTAGACGCTCTAGATTATGCTAAAATCCTTCCTTGTCACGTTTCTTCACAAATGCTTTTGCATAATGTATAAAAGTAAATCTCTCTCTCTCTCTCTCTCTTTCACTCTGTCTCTCTGAAAATCTTCTGTTCATAAATATAGCATTTATTGTTCCAGTGTCTTTGACAAAATCACACTGTGCTTGTCCAAAATTATTATGACAAGACTGAAAACAATGCCATTCTGGCAACAATTTAGAATTTCCTCCATGTTCTTTTTCCCTAAATGATAATATTTGACTTGTACTGATAATATTTATTAAATGGAGAGGACAATAAACAAAGAAAGGCCAAATAGCGGATAATAAGTTTTAAGAAAAAAAAAATATCAGAAGAAAAAAAATCGAAAAAAGATAGGAGTTAAAAAAGAAAAATCGGGGGAAAAGCCAGCAATAAATAAATGTGAAAAAAAAAAAAATCTAACGAAAAAGTAATGATGCAAAAATGAACAAGAAAAGAAAACTGACGGGGGTTTAGGGAAGTAGAAAAAAAAAAGATGACAAAAAATTATGCAAGACGAAAAGTGGATCATTGTCGTTCGTCCAGAATTAATCACAATTCTTCCCCTTTTTTTGTCACTCAATTTTTCTACGTCTCTTCGTGAACTTCGCTTGTGTCCGACCACGCCCGAATTAGAAGGCAACAAACAATAAACCGTAAGAAGTGCATGAACCAGTGTCGGGGAATATAGACTGGAAAATTAGAGAAGCTGGTGAAGGGATTCCAATCCTTATAGAGCATCCAACTTTTGAAATTTTGAACCAGATTAAGCGAAACTTAATATAAAAGATGCAACAGAAACACTCCCATATTCTAAAGGTTGCCAAAGAGACCAAATTGAGTGCTATTAAAAATTTATTTTACTGTTTTTTTTTTGTTGTTTTTTTTTAAAGGCTAGAGTTTTATTAATGTTGTTTGTAAAATGGCATCCTCAAAATGCTGGCCTCTATTCGCCATTACGATTTCTAGTGCCTGGAAATTTTCTTGTAATCGAGAACTTCGATGTATTCCAGGGGACTTTCTTTGAGGTACTGAACAAGTAAACCTGAAATTTTCAACGCATAGCAGCAATGATTTTTCTAGCGGGAACAGAATCATTATGACGTAACATGAAATAAGCTGGAAAAGCTCTCTGTGTTGCAATTATAGATTCTCCAGTCTTAAAAAAAAAGTTCACCAAGCAATGATGGTAACTGATGGTGTCTGAAAAGATAGTAAGAAATTAGTTAGATGAAGGCACCATTGCCACTTGCCACAGTTCACTAACACCACGCAAGTAACAGTTTCAAATGTGGGAGGTAGTTATGTTGTATCCTGTATTATATTATTTGCCGTGGGCCCCGTACAATTGTCACCGGTTCGATTCTTATTGTAGCCTTAAGCCAGACGACACTAATCTTTGCAATAACCATTGACCAATACAACTTTGTTTATGCCAATGTTCAGCGAATACAATATTTAAAAGTCAGTCATGGTCGAGGATTACTAAGTGAAGTCTATGTTATTAATGTAAGAAGGAGTAGAAGGAAGTGAAGATTATGAGGATAGGGAGGATAGACTGTTCTTGTGAAAAGGATAAAAGAGAATTTCTCATCATTCCCTCATAAAATAAACTGAAAGAAATACAAGTCGAGTATTGATAAAAATTGACAATGTTTCATATAAGAAATTCTAACAACTACACACTTTTGCTACTAGGTGGAAAACAAGAGAATTTACAGGAAATAAATACTAGTAAATAACCTCTCTATGTAAAACAGAGGGTGTCTGTGTGTCTTTGTGTGTGTCAGTCTGTCTGTAGAATACCATTTTACTCGAGACCCATCACACTGATTTTGACCAAACTAGACACATGCATTGTACGATGTAAGAGATAAGTTCGTAGAGTAAAAAATCGATAATCTAAAAAAATCAATAATCGATAGAGCCGATCAAAAATCGAAAAATTCAACTTCTTTTCTACAATTTCGTTCAAACTCGGTATGTAGGTTACTGACATCATCACGAGCTCAACGATAACCTCATTTTTAATTCTACGCCCGGGCGTTTAACGAAAAACTGCGAAAAGCCAAAAATCAATTTCAACACTGATCGATTTCAACACAAATTTTAAACGAAAAACTCCCTCAATTTTCAAGCAATCTAATAGAAACATCACTCAATTGTAGCCAACAATAAGATGATTGTTTAATAGTCATTTAACTCGATAATTGAGTCCAAAAAACAGTGATTTTCTAAGCGTAGCTTAGATGTGGCATAAGGCGGGCATAAGGCGGAAAGTATAGGGCACCCAGTGAGGATCGAACTCACTATGGAGTTGTAATTGTTCTAGCGAGACAAGCTTGCTAACCATCACGTCGCTTCGGAGTGCCAAAACTGAGTCTGAAAATATAGTGAAAACCCGGGTAAATAGCGAAGAATGGCGATTTTTACTGGTTTCTTTCTTATTTTTCGTTGATCTTTCATACAATTTTCATCAAACGTAACAATTGGTTAATGTATTTATCCTCCTTTATATCCCTGGTAGCACACTGAAAATTTGAATTTCAAAAACTTCAAAATAATTGTGGTCTGAAGTGGGCCTTCATGTAATTTACAAAGGATATGGGGAGCGCTTATCTTTTTAGCAAATGTTCCGAACTTATAATGATCACAACGTTCATTAATCTTGTTCTTTTAATGAATTTCTCACACCTACCTTTTCCTAAAACTTATCCACTTCTAGCATATAAAGAAAGTTTCCGATTATTAAAGCCACACCCTTATTTTACGGTACATAACAGTAAATCAACTATTATAATCATTCACGTGTGTAGATAGTGTCCCCCTCTTTTGTTAAGCTTAGACTGTAATTATACATTCTTATTGCTCAAGGTAGAGTCCAATAGTGTTATAAAAACCTCGAAGAATTCCGGTAAGATATCTTTAATCATTTATAAGATACAACGGTTCAGAGTTTAATCTAACAATTGAATAATTATCTCCTCCACTTGTACTGCTCCTCTCTTTCGAACAATACGAGTGAACACGCTATGTTAGCGACCATGACTATACGATGATTTTCTAGATAATCCGCAAGTGTGTGTCCTTGGAGTTTAGCTAATATTCGAAAGTTTCTCCTTATTTATCCCTTGTCAGCTTTTGCCTATCTTCTCCCATTCAATAACTATGGATTACATATCATATCATTTCGCCTGTTCGTCTCCGATTGTCATTGTTAAAATATAAAATGACTGCAGCTTGAAACCGGCGTTTGTTTTGGTACAGATTTCTGGTCTGTTCCAGATGAAAACCTTACATCGTTTACTTGCGAGTCAGACGTTGTTGAACGCTAACGTTTTGTCTACAAAGCAATGCCTTATAGATGGGGAAGGAAAAATTGCCCTTTCGCCATATTATCTGTGGTTTGCGGAAAGGCGTACGCGTCGGAACTACGACAAAAAATAAACATTCAGAAAATTTATTTGGATCATGCTCTATCTGTTCAGACAATCAACATGTGGTTTGGCAAATTTCGTCAGGGTGATTTTAGCCTAAACCATCAACCACATTCCGGACGACCATCCGACATCGACGCCTGAGGAGAATACACCGAATATTTTGACGGAGGAGATTGCTAATAGCGTGAAAATCGATATCTTAACCGCCTTTCATCATTTGAAGAGAGTTGGGTTCAAGAAAAACAGCTTGTCATAAACCGAAAAGGTGCCATTTTCCACCACAACAACGCATGTCGCAAAAGAGGCCTTGCAAAAGCACAAAGAGTGGAAAGGGGAAAACCTTCAGCACCATTGTATTCTCTTGATTTGGCTACTTCGGATATTCATTGGTTCCGCTCTCTAAAGAACAATTTAAATGACAAAAAATTTGACTGTCTACAGTTACTCGAAGACTACATTATTTGTCATGAAAAGACTCCAATGAGAGCACAGGATCGCCTCGTCAGTGATATTATGACTTGAGGTCATAACAAGTTTCGGGTCTTGCAACATCATACTCGTTCGCCTAAGAGACCCTACCGAAAAAATACTCTTCCAGCAGGCGATCCTGAAGCAAAAAATCCGCCAAGCACGCAACCAATGGACACATTAAATAACTGCCACTGCTGATCTTGAAATCACAAGCGACCAATCATTAACGACTTACGTCACTTCCTCCTCAGCCAAGACGATACAAAAAGAAAATAGGCATTCTTCCAACAAAAAATACCAACCCCCCCCCCCAAAAAAAAACAAAGTTTCTACGAAAATGGCTTGCAGAACGATGAGAGACAGTTGTTAAAAACAATGGTGACTATGTACTTCGTAATAAATGTTTTTCTGTGAGTGTGTAAAATTTTGTTTTCAATTTTCTAACCGTGGACGAACATTTGCAATGATTCCATACAAGTGAAGAATTCATTCTCTAGACTAGGGTGCCAATCAGAGAGAAGAAAAAACTCTGACTCCCAAATCATAGAGAAACAGAAAACCGTTCCACTATTTTTCGTATGAAAGCATAGCAATTTGCACTTAATATAAAAAAAAAGTACTCTGTGGAGAGTCACGATGATTTACGCCATTGAGAGACATGATATTTTTTTTAAATAGTTCGGATTAATGAAATGCTCACAGCCCGAATAAAACTATTACATGCATAATTTAAATACTTTGTTAATGATTTTGCTATAGGGATGTATGCAGCCGAGTGGTTAGAGCGTTAGTATTTCCATCGTGGGTTCGAATCTCCCCGTGGCTAGTTTAAATTGAATTGCTGATACCTTTTTTTTTTCTTTTTAGTTTTACATGTCACAAGCAAAAACGCTGAAATTAAATAATGCATTAAAGAAATACACCCTTTGTGCAAATTAATTGAAACAACCGCTTCAGTTTCCTTTCTTTCACCATAGGGTCAATTTTAGACACACTATAGTGACAGGGTTTAATCGATTTCTATTCCCCCCCCCCTTAGATTAAGTCATTTGCAGTGGTGTGCAGTAATATGAATCTATTTTCGGGGTTTATGATGAAATTTGTTTTGCCTTGAAAAATATTGCGTTATCCGTGATTACCTCCGATTTTTATCACGCTCAGACACTATTGCCTCGGTTGTCGATTAGTTGTCCTACGACCATTGTCTGCGATGGACGTTACTCCAAGGAGGCGTACGAAAATTTTAACGCAGGGCGTTAGTATTCCCACCATGGATCCTGGATTCGAATCTCCCCGTGGCTGGTTCACCTTGAATTAATGGTATCTTGATAGTGTCTTCTTTTTATATGCCGTGTCCCCTCAGGACGTAGGCAATCATGGCTCTCCACAAATTCCTGTCCTTTGTGTCTCTTAATAAATATTATCTTCTTTCTTATTTCTCCTAACACTGTTCAGCCATCCAATTTACTCAGGCTCATTATGTATGTTATGCGTTGTTTGCATTTATCCCTCTTGTTTTCAATCTCTACTGTGAGTATTAGATTTTCCAAGCATTCTTTCCTCATTATGTGCCCTAGAAATTTAAACTGTCTCTTCCTGATGTTATGTATACGTGTCTTTTTTGTTTCCATTTTCTCTAACATTTCGCTCCATGGTATCATCAGCATCCTTCTGTTGGTTCAATCTCTTCTTCATCTTTGAGAAGATTGTCTAGCGTAACGAGTCAATATAAGTTAGGATTTCGGTGTACTGGTTTTGTTCTAACAATTGATCACGCCAGATAAATTAATTTCTGATTGTGGATTAGCTCGTAACCTTAGCAGATACGAACAGCGTGTGATAAACACAAAGAAGCGTATTGTCATCAGTCAAAATTTAATGCAAGTATTAATGAATGGATAGAGCTGGCATTTTTTTTTTTTTTTGAGTGGGGAGTAATAATTCAACCCTAAGAAAAGCGACAATGCCACTAAG
>OZ038508.1:12128683-12131183 GCA_964036315.1 Acanthosepion esculentum | reverse complement strand
TTAAGAGATGCACTGTTAATTTGGTTCCTAAGTACTACATCCCAGGACACACTGTTCCCTAACATCTCATTCTATAGATAGATAGATAGATAGATAGATAGATAGATAGATAGATAGATAGATAGATAGATAGATAGATAGATTGATTGGTAGGTTTGGTAAATAGCCGTTTTAATACAGAAAAATATTGGGCATTCATTGACCGAATAGCAAACGGGTCTATCGATTGAAATTTATATCATTTTTTTCTACAATATAGTTTGTTTTTTTCAGGAAAATATGCTTCTCAAATTCTTCACCTTCTTTCCTAATCTTTTGTTTCAGTCTGCAAATTCAACATCATGCTTATGTCATTATTTTCCATTCGTGTTACATGTGCTGTCCGTTTTAGTTCTTACTAATCTTGGAAGTCTCTGAATGGAGTGCATTCTTGTTTCATTTGGTAAAATCTTTATTTGTTATTTTGTCGCCCTAGTCTGAAACCCGGTGGAGAAGAAATCCGCCTATTATTATGGCAGAACAGCAAAGAAAATGAACTTTTCATCATGGTAGGATAGCGGCATTACAGTTATTATTACAGCAGAGCAGCCAGAAGAAAGACACTTCTTATTATGAGAGGAAACGCCATAACTCTTATTAACACTGAGCAACTAGAAAGAAAAAAAAACTCTTTTATTATGTCAGCAGCGATAAAACAGATTTGTTATGTCACATCATACACAAGAAAGAAACCTCTTAGCATGGCAAAACATCCGGGGAAAAAAGACACTTCTTATGATGACAGATCATGGAGCTCAAAGACCCTATTTATTAGGTGAGCTGTGAAAATGAAAATGCTTCTTATTTTAGAAGACTAGGCATAAGAAAGACGTTTCTCTTTATAGCAAAGAGGAGAGAAGTATGAGATTATTTAGCAGAGAACGTAGAGGGCAAATATTAATTATTATTATTGTTTAATCATTTCTCCCCAAGCAAAGCAAGACGCAGCGCCTTCATATGAGAAACAGATAAACGTTATTCAGGGGAGGGAACAATAATAAAAAAAAAACAAGAATTAAGAAGACAGAAGATGACGATGGGCATTGTATGTAAATGTTTGCAGATTAGAAAGCAAGAAGCCGTATGAAATTTCCAGAAAAGAGAAGAGGAAGAGAAGAAACAGTGATGGGATCTTACCTGTAACGACAATGAACTCTTCCTGACACTATAAAGACTGCGCCTCTCAAGAGAGACGAGATGAACAGAAGTGGAACGACTCGAGACATTAGTAGTTCACTCTAAACCAGACTCACAGTCATACTAACACCTTCAACTTCTTGTATTATTATTCTGTTGTAATATATCTTTGTTATTCCTACTCTTGTGTTCGTGTTGTTCTTCCTTGGTCCTAACCTTCGACCATAACAGTGGTGCTAGGATATTGGACCATAGCAGTAACAATTAGTAATTTACGGCTATATTTAGTCATTTAAATTGTAAGATGATGGAACTTTGCCAGCAATTTATTAGAACGCTTACATTCATAAAATATTGGGGCCAAAGAGGAAAGCAATATATATTCTGTTTAATACACAGAAATGTGGCACAAGGCCGAACGGTTGATTGGGGAAAGGACGGTCTTCTTCTGTCTTAACTATAACTTAGCTAGCTGCAAACACTGACCCAATCGTACGAACAATATTCCTTACACCAAAACAACACATTCATACGTACCTTTCTTAATACATCCACCATAATACCTCACTGTCTCTATGAAAATACTAACTAGTCCCCATATTACAATTCGTTGTCTGTGGGGGGAGGGGAATAAAATAACAATTCTAAAAACTAGCCCCAATGCGTTTTTACAATATGAATATTACTATATACAAGAAACTAAATAAAATAATATTAGTAATAAAAAAACCCACAATCACTAAATGTGGCAGAATTATCAGTTCACTGACCGAAATCAATGCGGGACTATAGTAGTATAAGACATTTCTTCATCCTAAGTACTCACACTGACACGCACTCATTCAGACACAAAAAGAAATACGAAAATACTCACGCGAAACGAAAGGCGCCCCGCATCCACCTGCGAACTGACATCACTAACCACCTACGAGGGACAGAATGGAGAATTAAACTAAAGAAAACAGGGACAGAAAAAAGTATTCCTATAGTTGAGAGAAAGGTGGATTCATGCCTTTCCCAAGGTTATTTGCTCATAAGAGAATATAATCGAACCCAACCGGAATTGGAACTCTCCGATTAACAATTCCCAGCCATTATCCATTAAACCAATCGCGTATACAAGCTTGCAGAATTTAGTACTGCCAGGAGGGTAATCTTCTAGGTACAGGCAAGGCTCGACGCTGCATAACATCGGTGACCGTACGGGAACCGGTGTTTCAACGTGATGCGGTCGTAAGCCATTTACAGAAAATCACAGAGAAGTAACGTTACGGAAACGAGAACAATCTTCCGTTATAGTTATATAAAAGGCTCAGGTCCATAT
>OZ038508.1:12113683-12123683 GCA_964036315.1 Acanthosepion esculentum | reverse complement strand
AAGAAAGAAACGTGATCAGGAAAGAATAGAAATTAAAATCGGAAAAAAAAGAAACAATGAAAAACTTATCACTTATCTCTCTCTCTCTCTCCGCCTCTCTCTCTCCCTTCTCTCTCCCCACGCATCTCTCTCTCCCCTCTCTCTCTCTCTTTCGACTTATTTTCTAGCCTTTTCTATTCCTTGTCAGCTCCTTTTATACCCCTCAGTATTTATTCAGTATATTCTTCACTCTCTCTCTCTCTCTATCGCACTTTCTCTGTTTTTTAAGTTTTCATTCTTTCTCTATTTAATAAGTTTTTCATTGTTTCTTTTTTTCCGATTTTACTTTCTGTTCTTTCCTGATCACGTTTCTTTCTTTCGCGTTCGTTATATATATATATATATATATATATATATATATATATATATATATATATATACATATATATACATATATATATATATATATATATATATATATATATACATATATATATATATACATATATATATATATATATATATATATATATATATATATATATATATATATATATACCAAAGTTTTGTAAGGTAATTGTAAATTATTTTCTGATATAGTGTATCTGTAAAGGAACAAAATTAATAAAAGACACATTTGCCTTGATAAAGTCCCTCAAAAGACGAAAGGCGTTGGCTAAGAATAATTTTTCTCTTCTTCACACACACACACACACACACACACACACACATATATATATATATATATATATATATATATAATTCAAGTTGTAGCATCTGTTTGTCTACCTGTCATCAAAATCCGCATGATCATGTATACTCTGTAACTAAATCGCCCAGGGTCCTTGGATAAGCATATTTCATTTTGATCAAAGAGGGTCCCCGGGGGTGTACAACCCCACCCACTGATTTTTTTTCCTTTTGCTTTAAATTAGATTTAAATTTGGACAAGAGAATGACTCCTATTCAAAATATAGGAGAAATCCAGAAGATGGAGGTCTCGTTGGTAAGATCATTCAGTAAGATTGCAATGCATCATTTTTCTCCACAAAATATAACAATGTTTTAACATCAATCATTATTTTCTAGCAAAAAAAATGTATGACACGCAGCAAGGCTCTGGTAATTCGGTTGGCACACACACACACACACACACGCACACACACACACACACACATATATATATATATATATATATATATATATATATATATATATATATATATATATATATATACGAGTTGGGTTATAATTTAATGCTTAATTATCTTTAATTGCAACAAATAAAGCATACCATTAATTCTTAGCATTCCAGAAGTAGCCCTCAAATCACTTTTCTTCACAATTGTGTTATTTCACCTTTGAATAAGGACATGTATATCGCCTTCATAGAAGGTTTTTGATAGGTTTTACCATGTGCGATTCTTTTTTTTTTTTTTTGCTTCATCATCATTGGAGAACCTGTTCTTCTCTGACTGCCCGCTTCTCGGCATCAACTACCCTCTGAATTGGCCGTAACTACACTTTGACACAGAGTTTCATCATTTTCTACAGATCTACGAGTATCCCCAGTGACCGAACTAAATTGTGTTGTTTACTCGAAGGCATTCAAATCATTGCAATAATGATTCTTCTGTAATGCGAGTATCAACTTATTTGGCCTGCTAGCATGGAGCCTGTCACTAAAGTCCGTATCGGGATTCTCTCTAGCGCCACCATTAACTGTATTGACCGATCTCTTTACCCGATTTCAATCATCAAGTGCAATCATTACATTAACGTTCATTAACCACATTTAAATCTATGCACAAGTGATCATTTCACAATTGATCATTCTTCCGCCACATTGATTGATTCGCTTTTTACGGTTTGTCACCCCTTTGCAGGTTATTTAAAGTTAGAAAATATTTTTAGATTGTAAAAATTTTTTTTTTTGAGTTGGTACCACTAAACCATTATGGTTCAGTTATACCACCCATAGAGGAGAGGAGGTGAATTCATACCCTGCCCCGCAAGTATATTTGCGCGTAAGTGACTATAACGACTAAAAATTCCGTGCCATTATACCATCCGCACATCCAAGCACCTAGTCTACCCAAATTGTTGCCCATCTAGATACTGACCAGGTTCGATGTTGCTTAACTTCGGCGGTTGTAAGCGAACCGGTTTTTCTGCGTGATTTGACTGTAAACCTTATATTACACCCGCACACTCAAGCTTACAGCTCATAGTCTTCCCAAGTGGTCGCCCATCTAGATACTGACCAGGTTCGATGTTGCTTAACTTCGGTGGTTGAAAGTGAACGGGTTTTAGATACTGACCAGGTTCGATGTTGCTTAACTTCGGTGGTTGTAAGTGAACGGGTTTTTCTGCGTGATTTGACTGTAAGCCTTATATTACACCCGCACACTCAAGCTTACAGCTCATAGTCTTTCCAAGTGGTCGCCCATCTAGGTACTGACCATTCTCGACGTTGCTTAACTTCGCTGGTTGTACGGGTACCGGTTTTTCAGCGTGATGCGACTGTAAACCTTTTATTACACTCGCATACCCATGCTTACAGCACCTAATCTTCCCAAGTGGTCGGCTATCTAGATACTAACCAGGTTCGACGTTGCTTAACTTCAGTGGCTCTACAAGAACCGTTTTTTTTAGCGTGATGTGGGTGTCAGCATTTTATTACATCTGCACATCCATGCTTACAGCACCTAGTCTTTCCAAGCGGTCACCCATCTACGTACTGACCAGGTTTGAAGTTGCTTAATAATAGTGATCGTACGGCAAGCGGTGTTTCAATGTAATGTGGCTCTGCATCTTTTCTGAGACCCGCAAATCCTAGCTTACAGCATCTGGTTGAACCAAGCAGTCACCCATCTAGGCACTGACGAGGCTGGACATTGCTTACATATTGGGTGCGGCATATTCATTTATTTATCCATTATTTAATTTATTGTAAAATAAAAAAGTTAGGCGATCATGTATCTTTCGATACATGACTGACGAGGCAGATTTGTTCCCCGCAGTCCTGCTTGATGATAGTTAAGTACCTACATCATTGACCTCAGTCGAGATGATGAAGTTCACAAACTCGTACAACTTAATCAGTCAGTTATGTACCATGCGTGATACACGCTTAGGCGATCATGTATCTTTCGATACACGACTGACGAGGCAGATTTGTTCCCCGCAGTAGGTTGCCATTTCTTTCTACGTTAATGAATGTTTACAGGTTGATTGTAATTTTTTATTGGCATTAATTTACATTTATTTACGAGCGAAAGAAAAACCGCCCCGAATCGCTGCGATCCGGCCGTGTAGAAAAGAGTTGAGCATGTCATGTGCTACCTATTGTGACGTGGATTCCTTTGACGCTCAGTCGTTTCCTTCGTTTCGAAGGTGGGCATCACTGGCCGGGGCCTGAAGCGAGCTTCACAGACCACAGCTCAAGAGGCATGCCCAGAACATAGTGCTACTTCCGACGTCAAATTACATCTGTTTACCTTACATTCTCTGTCATTAATAACGCTCGAATTGTGTATTTAAACACAAAGTTGAAATTTTCAGTTGCAGACGTAAAAAGAAATCACAAGAGACTGACACGTTTACAAAACCAATACCCTGTTCGGGTATCTGCTGGTGGCGCCAGGGTGGCAGTACCGCCTTAGCTTCCGAAACTAAGTTACCTCCGTGGATTGGCGAAATTATCCATATCACAGTCTATTCTATATTTATTTTCCTGATCATCTGTGTTATAACTGATCCATACACACAGGTATTTAAAATGTTAAGCATTTTTTAATTCCACATAATAAATTTTATCAATGATTCTGGGTTCGTGACATCACTGTTTTCATTCCAATGCCAGATCACAGTTTCTGCTTTGGAAAGATTATTATTTATTATCATTTCTTTAAAAATTTAATAAAAGATGTGGATTTTTATTCAATATCATTCTTAACTAGTAAATAGTTTCTTTGTATAAGTTCTTAGCATTTTGTCTGGCCCTCTAGGGTCTTTAATCTTTTATTAATTGAATTTCACGCGTTCTTTACCACATGATTACTCAAATGTCATAAGATCTTCTTTATGGTTCGATACATTTGTGTATGTAATACGTGAAACATCGCTCCCAATATAGACCATATCGCAAAGTGCATAGGTTTAAAGTCAGGGTTTCTGAAGTCTAAACTGTCTTGTCAAAAACTCAACAGAAATGTCACTTATACCAGTTCTGCGTCAAAGTGAACGTGTGTACAGGAGATCCGGCATGAGTGAAGACAGTGCCTCCCAACTTTCTCTGGTAAACTCTATTCACTTTCTCCGTCCTTCTTCAGTGAACATACAGAGGCGATTCCAAACCATTCCAAGCGACAGCAGTCCAAATCATGACGCCAGTTATCTTCTGTCGCTTGAAATGTGTTTTGATACCTTCGGGAATGTTACCCGGTGAAGTGGCGTAAACTCTAGCGTTTTGGTAGTTGGCCACAGATTTCATAGTGAAAAAGAACTCACCCGACCAAACGAAGATATTGTCTGTGGCAGGCTGCAACTCCTCCATCATTAAATTCCCCCCACCAAGCCATTTATTCTTGGAGGGACATAAGTCGTCGTAGAATCTTGTACGGTTTTAGCCCTCAATTTTCAATCCTCCTTCAGATCCTGATCTTTTGCCATCTTCCTCATGCTTCGTAGTGGATTTCCCTTCATCCACTTCCTTAATGACTCTCCTGGTGCGTGAAATGAACGGTTTCTTTCTGGAACTGAATTTGTTGAAGGCATATTCCCTATCCCAATATGTAATATTTTCCGTCTGTCTCTTTCTGGACAAGTAAAGGGTTGTACTTGCTTGATTTTGGCATCTCCAGTTTTTAATTCATATGTTCAGCTCTTCTTCTTTCTGCTGACAACCAGTGATTCCTTTTGAAAATATATAATCTGAATTATAAGGAAATAGTCCTGCTTTATGATTATTACATACCTACATCACTGACCTCAGTCGAGATGATGAAGTTCACAAACTCGTACAACTTAATCAGTCAGTTATATGCCATGCATGATACACGCTTAGGCGATCATGTATCTTTCGATACATGACTGACGAGGCAGATTTGTTCCCCGCAGTCCTGCTTGATGATTATTAAGTACCTACATCATTGACCTCAGTCGAGATGATGAAGTTCACAAACTCATACAACTGAATCAGTCAGTTATGTCATGCATGATACACGCTTAGGCGATCATGTATCTTTCGATACATGACTGACGAGGCAGATTTGTTCCCCGCAGTAGGTTCCCATTTCTTTCTACGTTAGACCAGTTGTCATCCAAGGCTATAGAACCCGATCTGTCATGCTATTTACCCATAGCTAGGGCGAAATAGAAGTGGATTCATATCTTTCCCAGTCAGTTATGTGCCATGCATGATATACGCTTAGGCGATCATGTATCTTTCGATACATGACTGACGAAGCAAATCTTTCCCCGCAGTAGGTTGCTATTTATTTGTGCAGTAGACCATGCAAGGCTATAGAACCCGGTCTGTCCTGATATTTACCCATAGCTGCGGGAGGAGTAGATGATTCATGCCTTTCTCAAGGGTATTAGGACGTAAGTGAATGTCATGGATTCAACTGGAATTCGATTGCTAATTCCGAGCCGCTGTTCATTACTCCACCGTGCAGCACTTAATTGTGAACGTCATAATGTGTAGTGTGCGCTTAGCCAGGGCTACATACGATTTTGTATTCAGTGTTTTCATTCTCCTGGTTGGTTGTCAAACATAAATAGAGAGTCTGCGCCGTTATTTAATCTGAATATATCGGGTTGGATTAGAAATGGAGCAAGGTATTTGCGAGAAAGTGAATGCAACGAATACGGAATTGAAACTCGACCCGAATTTAACATTCTCCTAGACTGTTTTGTAACCTGGCTAGATAGACCATTCTGTCTTACTATTTAATCCATAAATGAAAGGGAACAAGAGTTTCATATCTTTCCGAAGTATATTTATGCGAAACTGAATGTGACAAACTCGACCGGAATTTTAAATCAACTCAATTAAAATCTTACACACCGATGAGATTTTTTCTTTGGCACATTGTTGACCATGTTCACCATTGTCTATGAATATAGAATCCAGCGCAGTACGTAATCTGTTCAATGAAACAACGTTAAAGATTAACACTCACGAGTCAAACACTCTACTGAATCTGACTATATCGCCAATACCACCAGCAGCTGTTCCGTAATCCATCAAAGGCTGGCACTGAATATTCAGGAAAAAACATGGCCGCCTTTATACACATCGCATTGAATATTTTGAGCCTTCTGATTGGTTAACACTTCCATTGGTGAACTATAAAATGAGTCAGCTCATTTTGGCTGGCTCACTAGTACACCAAGGTACCCAAAAACTCCAACACACATCGTCTTCACGAATTTAAGCATAGTATGCAGCGAGGTCTCACCATTTTACTCTTGAAGTTGCTAGATGCAAACCGTAAGTTCTCTTCTAATAGATTCTTCTCTCGCGCTTATAACCTGTGGAACTGTCTTTCTGTGAATAACGATCATCAAAAATTCAAACGCAACACTAATCGTCCTCATTTTGCTCCCTGGATGAAATGATTTATGGAAAAAAAAGACGAAGTGAAGATTAAAACACAAAACAGAAAGGCCGGCGTATTAGAACTTACAAAGAAATCAAACGCTCGCAAATGTTAGATCAAATGGCCCACTTCACCAGCAACATAAAGACGCGTTGCTTGCAATTTCGGCCGGGGAAACTGACAACTTCTCCTGCTTAATTTCTATTATTATTAAATATATATATTAATCAACAGTAAACAGTAACTCCGAGTTTAGTTACCCACCATCTTTTTTTTCGTCTTTTAGCTACCCACCAATTTTGTTGTCGTCTTTTAGATACCCACCATCTCTTAAGTCGTCTTTTAGTTACACACCATCATTTTTGTCGTCATTTAGTCACCCACTATCATTTTTGTCGTCTTTTAGATACCCATCTTTATTATTGTCGTATTTTAGTTACCTTACATCTTTTTTGTCGTCTTTTAGTTGCCCATCATCATTTTTGTCGTCTTTTAGTTACCTACCATCATTTTTGTCGTCTATTAGTTACCCATCATCACTTATGTTGTCTTTTAGTTACCCACCATCATTTTTGTCGTCTTTTAGTTACCGACCATCATTTTTTCGTCTTTTACTTACCCACCATCATTTTTGTGGTCTTTTAGTTACCTAACATCATTTTTGTTGTCTTTTAGTTACCCAACTTCACTTATGTTGTCTTTTAGTTACCCATCATCATTTTTGTCGTCTTTTAGATACCCACCATCATTTTTGACGTCTTTTAGTTACCCATTTTATTATTGCCGTATTTTAGTCACCCACTATCATTTTTGTCATCTTTTAGTTACCCATCATCATTTTTGTCGTCTTTTAGTTACCCATCATCATTTTTGTCGTCTTTTAATTACCCATCATCATTTTTGTCGTCTTTTAATTACCCACCATCATTTTTGTCGTCTTTTAATTACCCATCATCATTTTCGTCGTCTTTTAGTTACCCACCATTATTTTTGTCGTCTTTTAGTTACCCATCTTTATTACTGCTGTATTGTAGTCACCCACTTTCATTTTTGTCATCTTTTAGTTACCCATCATCACTTATGTCGCCTTTTAGTTACCCTACTTTATTATTGGCGTATTTTAGTTACCCACCATCGTTTTTGTCGTCTTTTAGTTACCCGCCATCTTTTTTCGTTCACCATAAAGTCGAAAATCAGAGTTAGGTCTTATCTCCCATACATCATCACGCGGCGCTAAATGAGGAAGACGATGTTGTTTCCTTACCGGCTGTACGCCATATTGGATTGTGCCACATTCGCTAACTCTCGTTTGTGTCGTTTTGGGGAAGAAATTTTCCCTTCATTATAGCACCCAATCCTAAGTCAGACTAGTTGATGCTTATGCAGGGGAATACCGACCTACATCGAAAATCAGGTTATACTGCACCACAGGAACGGATCTCCGACCTAAGCCGAAGACCATCCCATATATATATATATATATATATATATATATATATATATATATATATATATATATATATATATATGGCTGGGGCAAGGGTTCCCCCCAAAGGAATCTAAAATATAGGGACCGCCTATCTATGCGTCTTAGTGTTTATACGTTATTTTTTATAGATACAATTATATAAGTAAATGCTATGTTCTGTGTAGAACTTATGTCTCCTCCGTCAGGAATCGAACCTGCATCCTACACGGAACCGTCATTTGACCTAACGTGCTATACTATTTAGATACAGAGGAAGCGTCTCGTTAGCAAAGTCCAAATTACTGTTTTTAAACAATAATGACGGTTCTGTGTAGGATACTGGTTGGATTCCTGTCAGAGTACACATATTTCCTATAAAATTTCCCGGATATTCAGTTCGGCAAATAGAATTATTACTGTTTATTATAAACAGAGCATTTACTTAAATATTAATTGAAAATTGGAGTAAAAAAGGATCTCTCAAGAAATTTACGATAAATATATAGATAAAAGGACAGAAGGGATTAATGGAAAGAGAGTTGGGGTGATATTAAAATAGGGGAAAGTTTATTAATATAGTATGAAGAGCATAGTTTTACTATAAAAATTTATTTCTACACTTTCATAGTGTTTTGACCCAAGTTTAGAGGTTAACTACGAGGGTTATTCAATAAATAAACATATACATATATATATATATATATATATATATATATATATATATATATATATATGTATATATATATATATATATATATATACGAGGGTGAGTCAATAAATAATGTGAATTTTCCGGTATAAGGACTTCTAATACAGATAGAAGCTTACTTTTTTTCTTTCATTTTTTTCAACGTAGTGTCCCAGCACTGTCACACACTTTTCCCATCTGTGCACAGGCTTCCGTATTCCCTCAGCGTAAAAAGCTTTGGACTGATGTCTCGGCCAGTTGCTCACAACACTTTTCACTTCATCGTTAACTTTTAAACTTCCTGCCTCTCGTGAACGCTTTCAAGGGACCAAACAGGTGAAAGTCTGAAGGGGCAAGGTCTGGGCTGTAAGGGGGGTGAGGGAGCAGTTCCCAGTCCAGCTCGTTGATGGTCATACATCGTTCATACATCGACAATTGTATTTATAAAGTTCGGAATTTGTTAACCATCACGGCGATATACTGTCACACACACACATACATATATATGTGTGTGCGCGAGTATATGCCCTTTTGTTGTTTTAAATTTGAGATATTTATATATATGTAGGTATAGAATAGGCAGCGTGGACATAGGAATCAATACTGATTGGTGACAGTTACGTTCACGCTTTAATGCTATATTTAGACCAAATTCTCGGTCCTTGATAAAACTGAAGTGTGATAATGCGGTGTTGATTCCCATGTCCTCACTGCTTATATATATGTACATATCATACTCTTCTCCAATAAATATATGAAATTCTAATATATATATATATATATATATATATATATATATATATATATATATATATATATATATATGTTTATGTTAAATTTGTAACATGTAGGTGATATTACTTGCTTTGTAAATTTTCTTGTTTAAACATTAGTTCTCTTATAAATGCCCTTCGTTTTTTGTCCCCCACATCTATTTTTTCTCTCTCTCTCATCTTCTGCATTTTAAGTTTAGATCATATCGTTTTTTTATTCTGCGTAGTGTCAACACAAATGTATATACACGTTTCCGGTGACTGTTTTCTAATTTTAATTTAGGTCAGCGAATCGGTAGCGAATTATGCATCGAAAAATAATTCATATTTATCTGTATCTCACTCATTTAAACCGTTATTTAACTCCTCTCTTTAAAATTTCTCTCTGTTAAATTTTAAATCCCACCTTCACCTTTAGGCCTTCCTGTTCTTCTTTATTCTGTTACCCCCCTCTAAAGCTTTCATACATATCTCTTTCAGACTT
>OZ038508.1:12098683-12108683 GCA_964036315.1 Acanthosepion esculentum | reverse complement strand
TATATATATATATATATACTCGCGTATCCTGCGACCTTTGAAGACCTAAATTTGAAGCTAATTTGACTGCAGTTAATAGATATATAGTTTGTTCAACAGCGGACCCAGGCCCAGCAGTACATATGCTATTATTTTGTATGATGCGACCCCCCCCTTAAAATTAACTCCAAAATTAGGTCTTCAAATGTCGCATCATACGCGAGTATATATCGTATATAGTCAAAGAGATTATACCTTTGCTAAAAAAGTTCGTTCACTGTTTCGTACGAGAATTAAAGTTGAGCTGGCTAGATGTAGCCGTAAATTCTATACTAATTTTTTTTCGCACTTCTCGCTTGTGGAACTCTCTTCAGTCTCCGTGCTTTCTGCACATGTTTAAATGCAATGTCAGTCGTTATCTAATGTCCTCATCATTTTCCTTTTCTCTTTCCACTCGTTAATGTTTCTGTTCCTAATTCTTCCACACCCTGTAAGCCCTTGAGTCTTAGTGGCCTTACTGCTTTGCTTGTGGAACTCTCTTCTGGTTCCACGCTTTCCAGCCAACTGTAATCTTCAACTATTTAAATGCAGTACCAATCGATATATACTGTCATGCTGGTTTCTCTTTTCTATTTTCACTCATTGTTAATGTTTCTGTTCCTTATTTTTCAACACCCTGTAAGCCCTTGAGACTTAGTGGCTTTACTGCCTTGCATGTGGTAATATATATATATATATATATATATATATATATATATATATATATATATATATATATAGTTGTATATTTAGGCAGCAATCCTTCTTTTATGCAAGTTTCATTAAAAACGACAGCCAAGGTACTACGGTTAAGTTTTTTTATTTAATTTTTCTTGTGTACGAACAAGAGTTTTCTTTGCTGGACAAAGGGTGTGTAAGAACTGTCCAAATGTTTTATTTTTTTAGCGCTTTCGGCTATATCTTTAGCCATTATCAAGGATGATTTGATTTTTCTGTTTAATTGAGTACGCTAAGACATACACATAATGCACACACTCAATTAAACAGAAAAATCAAATCATCCTTGTCTGTCGTTTTTAATGAAACTTGCATATACATATATATATATATATATATATATATATATAGCTATAGAGACTGTTATAGTTTACTTCGGTGTGATGTAATGATTAGCAGGCTTGTCTAGCTACATCAATTACGAGTAGTGACAACCTCACTCAATTCTTTTGGCTTTGTGTCCCATCTAAGTAAACAGGTGTCTATTCCCTCGCGCCTATATATATATATATATATATATATATATATATATATGTGTGTGTGTGTGTGTGTGTGTGTGTGTGTGTGTGTGTGTGTGTGTGCGTGTGCACGTGTGTGTGTGTGTATATGATATCATTTTTAATACTACTTACAAGATCTGTTGTTTGCATACGACGAGGAACTTCGTCTGTCACGCGGACGTGTTTCTGCATTAGTCTTTCCTCCTGACGTTTTTTTTTTTTTCAACTAGTCGAAAAGTTTTAGCCGGGGATGTTTTATGCGATGGCTTTTAACTGTGACAGTGACAAATCTCGTCAAACACGCTTTCCACTTCACGCCATAATTTTCTGTGATGAGGCACAAGGAATTTATTATGAACAAATACGAAATAATGAGCGAAGAGTATCCTGCTCAAATTCGAAAAATGGTAAAAAAACAAAGTAGAGACGAAAAATAAATATTGTCTTGATTCAATTTTTAATAGATTTTTTTAAAATTTGGAATTTAGATATAAGTTATTAATATTTATTATACGATATAACAGCACTTGTCATAGGAGAGTGACTCGTTAGCAAATAACAAAAACACAACAGTTCGATTGATTCTTAGTGCTCCAATAGTTTCTCATATATATATATATATATATATATATATATATATATATATATATATATATATATATATATATAGTAACGGTAACAAATCTGTTGGTATATAATTCAAGTGGATTCTAGTAATATAAAATATTAAAACTTATCCACAAAAATAACTCATTGTATTTATTATTACAGAACAAATAATTAATAAACAATAAAATCCGAAATCATTTCATGTGGGGAATAGTCTATTTCGGCAGAGGCAAACACCGGTCGCCTGTCTCATCAACCCCGGTGTGGGCTGAGTTCCTGTCAGAAATAGAAATTTAACTGTGAAAGCTAAATAAAAAGGGTCTTTAAACTAATACAGAATTTATCTATTTCAATGTTTCAGTCAGGTGAAAGGCACGAGGCAGTGGTCAAGAGAACGTGAAAGGTATTTATCTTAAGGGGAAGAAGTTTTATAAAGTTAAACCCGAATATTAACCTTATGATATTAATTTGGGGTTATATGAAGAGTGAAATATTTATTTAAAATTAAAAGAGGAATAAAAAGGGGGCTTAAAAATAACTTTAAAATCTATAGATAAAAGGATGTAAGGGATTAATAGATAGAGAGTGGGGAGAACTTAGAGGAGGGGAAAGTTTATAAATTATAATTAATATAGGTAAAGAGATTATCGGGAGGGTAAATATAGAAATTAGAATTCGTTATACATTCGACGTTTGAAGAGTTAAAGTGAGGGTGAATATTATGGAAATATAGTAACTAATTAAGTTAAATCTATATTATAGAAATTAGAATTTATATTTATTGGCGGCACAGTGCACAAATGGATAGTGGCTCAGTCTGAGTAATCAGAGAGCCGAGTTCGAATTCTAGTCGACTCAATTACATTCACTTATTAGCAGGAGTACATCTTCTAGGAAGTTTGATATGTGTTTGAAATAAAGTTCATGTAGACAACTCCTGTAAGACGTCTTGGGAAATCATATGAACCTACAAAAAAGTCACCTAGAATTCCAACCCGCAAATTAGTGATAAACAGATACCCGTGCCTAACCTGTATTTTATATATGTATTGCCCCATGGGGATCCCGATCCGCCCACGAATGTTGATTGTGTAAGTTTATTATTCCATCCGTAAAGCGACAAACAACGGATCGCTGGTTTGTGAAATAAACCAAAAGTTCTCCCGTTGTGAGTGAACAGAGGGCGAAAGACCCTGTACATGTTGCAAATGATACGGATACAGGAGCTACTCTTGAAGTACTCTCCATGCTGTACTATGCAGTACTATGAGATATACATGATATATATATATATATATGAATACATACACGCATATATATATATATATATATATATATATATATATATATATATATATATTATAAATTAATTGATTTAAAATATGTTTTTTTCGCTACACAGTGATACCATTGAAACATGGTATCACTGTGTAGCGAAAAAAAACATATTTTAAATCAATTAATTTATAATATTAATGCTCTGTAAATTTACATTGAGCACTATTGTGTAAAAATAAAAATATCTATAAGAACACCGAATTTTATATCTTACTGTTCTTTCTTTTTATTTATATATACATACATACATATATATATATATATATATATATATATATATATATATATATATATATATATATATATATAAAATATGATTCCTTCGCTACATAAGAGTTCTCATGTTTCAAAAGCGAGAGCCAGAAACCCTCAATATAATTATTAAAATTAAGTTGAATTAAGGTATCGAGTCCCACTTCATCCTCAAGCGAAAATTTAGGAATAAGCTATCTTGTGGTTTGCGCGTGTTTATAAGTATGGTCCCTTCAACCTTAATTTCTATAGAAACGGCCATTTTGGTTAGGTGGTCGACCAGTTAATTCTTATCTACAGATCAGTCAACTTCGGAAAGGTTATGCCGGTGTGTGGTGGTGTATCTATTCCAAAGCTAATGGTGGCGGTCACCGTCCAGTTAGCTTAAAGCGAAAGATAGTTCGTGGCGCGAAACAATCTGTCTGTCTGTTCAATTTATTAAACATTTTTCTAATTTTCGCATTTGTTGTGTATTGTGCTCGAAGTTGTAGATAACCTGTCCGAATTTCATATTTAGTAATTTTTTCAAGTATTTTCAAGTCATTGTCAAGAACCATGTAGTGTCTGTGTGGCAGATAGAATTTCTTTGTCTGCATCCTAGTATTCTCTGGGCTTTTTAAATTATCTACCGTCATATGTAACGGCTATTGGCAACAGGGTCGCACAAAAAGAATGCAATTTATTATATCATATGCACTTCAAGATAGCATCTCCTGTGATGAATAACATTTGACTTAATGTGAACTGTTTATTTTGTATAATAATACTTCAAGAGTTCTGAGTCTTTCTTTGCATTGTCTGCTCTAGAGTATTTAGTTGTTATCTATTAATATATGTCTTATGTTGATAGATGTATTTTGGTCTTTCATGATGTGTTGTTCAATGTGTGCACGTCTTGCACTGTGTACCGACAGGTGACAAGTCAATCTATGGGAGAGTTAGATGCTGTGTACCCAATGTAAGTCTGTCAATATTGATTTTTGATTATTAATGTTTGAGATGCCATCACCCAGACGGCATGAGAATTCATAGACAACATTCTTTTTACTTAGGGGAAATTTATGAGGAGCGATGTTGTTGATAATGCCTAAGTTTTGATGTTTAAAGTTTCTGTAGTCGATGATAAATCTTAGGCGGTTTTTAAGATCACTGAGTGATATGTAACGATGAATTATGAATTATGTTTTTAATTGCATTTTCATCCTGTTTATAATTAGGGCATATTTAGTTACGATAGAATTAGTTAATGATGTGATTATATTTGTTTGCATTAGGGAGGGGTCTGGAATCCTTCGACAGGAATCGAACTTGTATCCTATACGGAACCGTCATTTAGTCTGATGTGCTTGACCGTTCAACCACAGAGGACTCCCGGTTTAGCGAAGCTCAAATTACTGCTTTTAAACACACACCTTTGCCGATCTACCTCTGAAATATATCTGCTCTGAAATTGTAGCCGAACGTAAACAAGGACAATATATTATATGAAATGAATTAAATCCGACAAATATCTTAATATACGAGGGTCATTCAATAAATAGGGTGGATTTTTCGGTATGAGGACTTCTAATAGAGATAGAAGCTTACTCTTTTTTTAATTTTTTTTTGTTTTACTTCTTTTTCACGTGGATTTAATTTTTTTTGCAGATTAAAAAATTTTTTGAGAGTTTTGGCGATTAACAAGGATGGCAGAGCAAGAAGCATGCTACAGGCTTGAACAGCGGTCAGTTATCAAGTTCTTGGTTGCTGAAGGGTGCAAACCAGTTGAAATTCATAGGAGAATGTCAACTGTGTATGGTGCCACATGTTTCAGCCACGAAATGTCTGTAAGTGGGCTACATTGTTTAAAGAAGGACGGAGCAGTGTTGAGGATGAAGACAGGCCTACAGAAGTGAGATCTCCTGAGGTGATCGAATCAGTCAATGACCTCATTCAGTCTGACAGAAGGGTGACAGTGGATGACATTGCAAGGACTTTGAGCTTATCTGTTGGGACAAACGCAGGGGTCATCAGTCAGAAGGAGTCATCTTGCATCATGACAACGCAAGGCCTCACACAGCAGCCCAAACGGTGCTGACCATCAACGAGCTGGGCTGGGAACTGCTCCTTCACACCCTTACAGCCCAGACCTTGCCCCTTCAGACTTTCACCTTTTTGATCCCTTGAAAACGTTCACGAGAGGCACGAAGTTTAAAAGTGACGATGAAGTCAAAAGTGTTTTGAGCGACTGGCTGAGACATCAGTCCAAAGATTTTTACGCTTAGGGAATACGGAAGCTTGTGCACAGATGGGAAAAATGTGTGACAGTGCTGGGAGACTACGTTGGAAAATTTAAAAAAGAGTAAGCTTCTATCTGTATTAGAAGTCCTTATACCGAAAAATGACCCTTGTTTATACTGTTTATACATTGTTATTTTTGTGGACACACATATTTGGCTACAATTTTAGAGCATATGTGGTAGAACGAGAAAAAATCGGCCGTGTGTGTGCTTCAGGTCAGCAATTCAAGCGTTGCGAAACCGTAAGTCCTCTGTGTCTGAACGGTCATAGCACGTCAGGCATTTATTCTAGGATACAGGCTCGATTGCTGTCGGAAGATGCATATTTTGTACGAAATTTCTCGAACATACAGGCCGGTATATGTAATTAAAACTGTTTAATAATAAAAAAAAAACAGACCATTTATTAAAAACGTACAAACAGAAAATATATTAAAATATTAATCTATTTCATATAATATGGTGTCATATATATATATATATATATATATATATATATATATATATATATATATATATATATATATATGTATATATGCATGTTTCATTAAATAATATAGACAAGTTTTGTCTATTTATTTTAAGTAAGTTCCTTTCATATTCTCTGATAAGCTTAATCACATTATCGTTGAAAGACGAAAGGAAAACACCATATTGACACATGTTTGAATCCAATCTAAGCTTTCGGCTTACATAAGCCATTATCAAAGATGACAATTTTAATAAATCAAAACAACACATATACGAAACCACAATAATGGCCCGCCGTTGCTGTTTGATTAAGCTCAAAGTAACGACAAACTCGTATGTACGAGACAAGGAAGCGACAATCGCTTCGCAGCTCGTGACGTCGCACATTGTTTGATTTATTGAAAATGTCATCTTTGTCAATTTTGATCTTCAAAAATTTAAATGTAATGTCAATCGTTATGATCTTTTCTTTTAATTCTCGTTTTACTGTTCTCATTTGTTATTATTATTTTCCTTATATTCACTAACACTCAGTAACCCCCACACCCTTCTGTCTTAGTGGCTTTATTGCCTTGCTTAGTGTGAAATGATTAAAAAAGAGATTTTCTTGAAAACGTTATTTGAACATTACGTTCCCACAAATAGTTTCGTGGCTGAGTAGTATATAAACTTACGCTCAACTATACCATAAGTGTCTCAATATAAGCTCGACGCAGGTTCGAAACCTGTCCAAGGCACACTTTTATTTATTAAAGCATCTCGAAAAAAACGAGGCAGATATGCATCAGCAAATCTGTTTAAAATATAACAGGTGTCAATTATAACACGTTTATCCAACAAATATGACACATGAAGTAATATTATATATTCTATATATACGTGTATACATAAACAAATTTTGATTAATAAAACAAATTAAGTTTTCTGTTGGAATTTCAAAATATTATATAGTTATTCAGGAATCCTTCATTAAAACATGTTTTATTATAGCCAATTGTCATTGATGGAATCAATAAGGGGTAGTTTGCTGCTGTTAAATGTCCACAGCTTCAAATGAATATAAGCGTCCTGGGTATGACGATAAACTACATCCGTGACTTGGGTAAGGCGATAAACTATATCCGACAGCAAGACCTCTGGCCAGGAAACCTTCTCTTAATTGTTGGCGTTCCCAGGTCAACCCTGGCTCGGGGTGGTAGCACCTGTTAGGGTTCGAGCTATGGGCAAATAGCTAACTCACAACCTGGGATCAAAACGCGTAAAAATAGGTTTTAATACCAGCAAAGAATTTTTGTAAAAACATATTTTAAGAAAGAATTATTGCCAGCAATACATTGGAACCAGTAATACTTTTTTTTGGAAAAAATATAACCAGAAATACTTTTTGAAATAATATTACCAGTAATAAAAATCTTATCGGCATTAAATAACCCATTGAGGTTGATCTGCCGTAAAACAAACCAAACCAAATGTATATAGACATATTTTTTCCATAAATATGTCTTTTTTTTTCAATGCATTTCCGTATTTTGATGTTAAATATAGAAGATATGTGTCCACAGTTCTCACTACATCCGAATCCTGGGTAAGACGATAAAATACACCCGGCAGCAAGGCCTCTGATCTGCCGTAAAACAAACCAAACCAAACCAAATGAATATAGACTTATATTTTTCAGTATGTTTCTATATTTCTCAAGGACACATGGCACAGTGGATAAACGCGTTATATAGATCCAGTGACAGGACCCAAAGAGTTGTGAGTTCAATACCTGGGTAAGGCGATTGTGAACTTGGAGAGATGAATTAACAGGAGATAACTGATGAGTGACATCCATTAAATCTGGCACGTGGAACTAGAACAGTCTACCCCAGTGAGCGAAATAAAGGGTTCAGTTTGACATTCCAACCACTTGATGAAGGCCGGATGGTACAACGGCCGAAAAATTGTAATAAATATGGCGACAAAGATGAGGACAATAGTCTGAATAATGTAAATATTGTACATAATACCTCATCTTAGAAATATGGACAGATAATGAATGGCACAAACTTTGTAATAAATATGGCAACAAAGATGAGGACAATAGTCCGAATAATGTAAATAATGTACATAATACCTCATCTCAGAAATATAGACAGATACTGAAAGGCCGAAACGTTGTAATAAATATGGCGACAAAGATGAGGACAATAGTCCGAATAATGTAAATAATGTACATAATACCTCATCTCAGAAATATAGACAGATACTGAAAGGCCGAAACGTTGTAATAAATATGGCGACAAAGATGAGGAAAATAGTCCGAATAATGTAAATAGTGTACATAATACCTCATCTCAGAAATATAGACAGATACTGAAGGTCCGAAATGTTGTAATAAATATGGCAACAAAGATGAGGACAATAGTCCGAATAATGTAAATAATGTACATAATATCTCATCTCAGAAATATAGACAGATACTGAAAGGCCGAAACTTTGTAATAAATATGGCGACAAAGATGAGGACAATAGTCCGAATAATGTAAATAATGTACATAATACCTCATCTCAGAAATATAGACAGATACTGAAAGGCCGAAACGTTGTAATAAATATGGCGACAAAGATGAGGACAATAGTCCGAATAATGTAAATAGTGTACATAATACCTCATCTCAGAAATATAGACAGATACTGAAGGTCCGAAATGTTGTAATAAATATGGCAACAAAGATGAGGACAATAGTCCGAATAATGTAAATAATGTACATAATACCTCATCTCAGAAATATAGACAGATACTGAAGGTCCGAAACGTTGTAATAAATATGGCAACAAAGATGAGGACAATAGTCCGAATAATGTAAATAATGTACATAATACCTCATCTCAGAAATATAGACAGATACTGAAGGTCCGAAACGTTGTAATATGGCGACAAAGATGAGAATATGTGTCTTTTAAAAGGTCTGAGTTTTCCTGTGTCTTCTCTCATTTTCAGAAATGCAAGAAATTCACAGCAATTCATCGTCAGTTAAAATGAATGTTTGCTTCATTTTTTAGATTTTTTCTCATAAGTGATGTTAACTTTGTGCGTTTTTAAATGATATCGTGAAACGTGATCGTGACGTCACGCAAATACTAAAAGTTTAAATTCCTTTTCGAATTCCTATTCTATGTCCATGAAATGTTTTTATTAGTTAATGGGTGTTTGGACAAAATATGGATAGCTTTTTTTATAACCTATTTTATTGAGCATTATTTTGAAATTCACAAAAAATGTCATACACTTGTAAATGTATAACATATATATATTTGGCGCGTGCCAAGTGGTTAGAATGTTCGATATCAAACGTTTTATTATTGACAAGCTCCAGGGAATTTCTCTAAGAGAAAAATCTCTCGAGGAGCGAGATGTGGTGTACAATTGAGTTTTATTTTTATGTAATTCATTTGTATGCTCTATAATAAATATATTGAGCTCTCCTTTGTAGATCAGATTTAATATTTTATATTATTAGGATTCACTTGGATTACTTAACCACGGATTTTGACCTGAATTACACACACACACACACACACATATATATATATATATAGAGAGAGAGAGACAGAGAGAGAGAGAGAGAGAGAGAGAGGGAGATGCGAATGAAACATATAAATAGATATTAGTAACCGTATATACGTGCGTTAGCGTGCATACACAGGTAACTGGTGGACCCGAAGTAGGGGCCACGGAAGGAAAACACGGGTTAGAGGTAAGAAAGATATATTAAACAGAAAAGTTACAAAGAATAGTGTAAAAGTAAG
>OZ038508.1:12053683-12093683 GCA_964036315.1 Acanthosepion esculentum | reverse complement strand
TTTCCAGCCTCTGTCTATTCCTCAGAATCTCTCATTTGATAGATAGATAGATAGATAGATAGATAGATAGATAGATAGATAGATAGATAATGAACATACTGACAACTAACCGTTTATAAATAGATACAAAAATATATAGATAAATAGAATTGAACACAGATCTATTGGTTTATAGATAGGTAGATAGATAGATAGATGTGAACAGGCTGAGATCGATAGATAGATGTGAACAGGAATAGATAGATAAATAGTTAGATGTAAACAGGCTGAGATAGATAGATAGATGTGAACAGGCAGAGATAGATAGATAGATCGATAGATAGATAGATAGATAGATAGATAGATAGATGTGAACAGGCAGAGATAGATAGATAGATAGATAGATAGATAGATAGATGTGAACAGGCAGAGATAGATAAATAGATAGATGTAAACAGGCATAGATAGATAAATAGATAGATGTAAACAGGCTGAGATAGCTAGATAGATAGATGTAAACAGGCTGAGATAGATAGATAGATAGATGTAAACAGGCTGAGATAGATAGATAGATAGATAGATAGATAGATAGATAGATAGATAGATAGATAGATGTGAACAGGCAGAGATAGATAAATAGATAGATGTAAACCGGCATAGATAGATGTAAACAGGCTGATATAGATAGATAGATAGATAGATAGATAGATAGATAGATAGATAGATAGATAGATAGATAGATAGATAGATAGATAGATTTGTTCATTGAAACACCCCGTTGTATGTTTCCCTTCAACCCAAATATCCTCTAATCATATCTTCGTCTACAGGATGACATTTTTGCCTTCAAATTAACGTGATTTGGATATGCCAGCCGGGAAAGGAAGGAGATTACGAAGGTCATACGATGTTGTCCAGCTTATCTTTTTTTATATATCTTTTGGGCCAGACAAGAGACAATTTATTTATGACCAATCAAAACTAGAGGGAAACAATTTATTCGTATATTTGGTCTCCAGTTCTACCAACAAGCATACCAATGATAACACTTTGTCATCCAGAGAGACTCGTCATTTAATTGCAAAAAATAAAAAGGTAAAACATAAATTAAACTACACTTTTTGTGCTCATCTTTCGAACATTTTCATACATACCGTATTTGGTGGTAACATAATAGACAGAATTCTCCAGCCATGGATATTTGCCAGTCTAGAAGAATAATTCTATATTCGAATCCGGCGTCGGAAACACCGCAGAATTATCTTTTACATGAATTCATATATAATAATGTCATGGAATGTCTGGCGAGGCATGATCTCCTAAATTATGAAAAATTAAACAAATGGTGGTAAATAAGAACATGCCATTTACATTTAATATTACAATGTTAGCGAATACGAGGTGCAGGTACTGTTTTTTTCTCGATGTATTTTGTTCCCTAAGTATTGTGGTGATCTCCCTCTAAAGAGTCTATGTTAGACTCTTCCGCCTATTATCAGATTAGTAGGATAGAAGGCCTTGGGGGATCAGTCGAACAGACAGATCATTTCTGTCGAACTCTCTGCCTCGAGTAAAGAGGAACCCGGACGAGACTTTGCCGCAAGGCAAAGTTTCGACCAGGGAGGTGGACAGACCCTGAACCCGTTTATGCGTGTTCAAAGGGAATATATTTGGCCGAGCCTACGGGCTTGGAGAAACCCATGTTAAACTCGGCCTTGTGCCACATACATTCCTCGTGGGGGGGGACTGTTAAATATTATCAGTCGGCCAGACTGTTCGTAACTGTCGAACTCTCTGCCTCGACAGATAGGAATCTGGACAAGGCTTTGACGAAGGGCAAAGTTTCGTCCGGGGAGGTAGACAGGCCCTGAACCCGTTTATGCGGGTTCTACGGGAATATTTTTGGCCGAGTGTACGGGCTCGGAGAACCCACGGTAAACTCGGTCTTGTGTCACATACATACTTCGTGGGGGTTGGCTTTTAAATATTAACAGTCGTATAGATTGAACGCTGGGTCAACAGACACACACTCACTAGTCGGGTAATACTCTTCTGTTGTACTTACTGTTTAATATATGATATATCTGTAATACTTGTTTTGTTATTACTTACCCATTTACTTGATCACAACACTAAGCATATTATTTAATCAATTTCACATGCAAAGCAGTAAAGGCACTAAATGAAAACAAGTTACTGGATGTGGAAGAATTAGGAAGAGAAACATTATTAACGAGCGGGAACAAAAAAGAGTAATCAGGAGGACTGTAGACAGCGACTGACATTCTATTAAAATTTTTGGAGATTAATTGTGGCTGGAAAGCATGGAGCCGGAAGGGAGTTCCACAAGCGAGAAGTGCGAGAGAAGAAACGCCTAGCATAGAACCTACGGTTACATCTAGCCAGTTCAACTTCAAACTGATAAGAACACGTCGCCAGTCTGGTACTGCGCTTAAATTCACAAGGTTATGGTACCATAGCTAAGAACTCATCCGTTGAAATTACACCTTTAAGCGCCGAATCTAGTCACTAGAAGTTTCGGGAGAAGTTTCGGGTCTAAATAAACAACCCGACCGAATATAATCAGTATTTGGCCCCCTCCCAGAATAAAATTTGCTACTAGCTTTAGGATGTGCATTATGTAAGTTCCCCCAGAAAACGGCAACTAATCAAGATTTCACTTGGGCTATTCAATAACAGTGAATGGGATTCTGCAACCTTCTTACTCGGCTTTGCACCTGCTTTAACGAAACAGATAGCAGAAAATGTAATGCCGAAATCTCAAGGTGCATTGGAATAGTGAAAGATGCCTTCCAAAAACTAAACAAAATATTAAGAAACAGGAAAGTTTTGATAGAAACAAGGAAAGGCCACTGAAATTTGCTACTAGCTTTAGGATGTGCATTATGTAAGTTCCCCCAGAAAACGGCAACCAATCAAGATTTCACTTGGGCTATTCAATAACAGTGAATGGGATTCTGCAACCTTCTTACTCGGCTTTGCACCTGCTTTAACGAAACAGATAGCAGAAAATGTAATGCCGAAATCTCAAGGTGCATTGCAATAGTGAAAGATGCCTTCCAAAAACTAAACAAAATATTAAGAAACAGGAAAGTTTTGATAGAAACAAGGAAAGGCCACTGAACTGCTATGTACTTGTATATTGCAGGGAATGCTGGACAATTTCCTCACAGATGAAGAAGTGCTGTGAGGAAATAAAGATTTGGTTCTACAGAAGGATGCTGAGAATGGATTGTACATATGAAACAACGAGGAAGTTTTAAAGAAAATGACAACAAAAAGGAAGCTTATACTTTGAACCAGAAAGAGACAATTTAAATGTGTAGGACACATAATGCGGAAAGAATGGTGGGTTGAAAAATTCATTCACCGTTACAGCCATTCATGTTTAAATGACTTACCTGTTTTATGATTCCCTGAAACTTATGAAATAAAAATAAAAAGATAATAAAATCCAATCAGTCAGTATGTTAAAATTGCACCTTTAAGTGCCGAATCTAGGTGCGTCATCAGTGTTATTGCTCCTATCTCACTAAAAGTTTCGGGTCTAAATAAACAACAGACTTATTCGATGGGCAACCCGACCGAATATGATCAGTATTACCAGAATAAGATTTGCTACTAGCATTAGGACGTGCATTATATAAGTTCCCCCAGAAAACAGCAAATAATCAAGACTTCACTTGGGCTCTTCGATGTTATCGATCGGGTATGCTTGGTTGTACTGATCTTCCTACTTGCGGCCAAGACAGGGTGGTTTTTGGAAGAAGAGAACAAACCAATAAATATATATATATATATATATATATATATATATATATATATATATATATATATATATATATATATATCCATATATATATATATATATATATATATATATATCTATATATATATATATATCTATATCTATATCTATCTATATATATATATATATATATATATATATATTAATAAAATAAAAACGATTTATTATCTTGGCTCGCCTTATGACTTACTCTCCTTTCTCTTCCTCCCCTTTTAAATTCTTTACTATATCTTATTTGATTGGTCTTTCTATTTATAACTTTCTTTTTATTCTTATTTTTTCTATTAGCTACACTTAAAAAAATGTTTACAATAGAGTGATTAAAATGACTTAGATTATTTACAAAAATACAAAACAAAAAACTCCGAAAATACGGTAGGATAAATTTGGGATATTGATTGATACTCTAATAAATCCCGTTTAAAAACTAAGAGAAATAACATTTAACTAAAATTACTTAAAAATAAATTAATCAAAATATTTATATGTTAAATACTAGTTTTAAAAAAACGATCAATTACCATGAAATTATTTATAGAAAAGGCACAGAGGGGCAACCTTACGGCAGTGGGAAAGTGATTGAAGCCAAGATGCCAGATCAGGATGATTAATATTGCAGATTTTCTTTGGATTTTCTCAAGGAGCTCAAAGTAAATAGCAGGTTCATCAGACCATATGTGCAAGCAATATTTTAAATATTGTAAACTTGTAGATATGTATGATAGATTGTGTAGAGAAAGGTTTTCTCGCACGACACATTAAACCAAAATTCTTAGCAGCTGACCTAGCAATGGATTCAATATAGTCTATTCACTACATGACACTTGAGAACTTTAGCCCGAGAAGGCGCAACGAGTCCCTCTCCTGGGGATTAGCATCAGCCATGCTGGTGGAAGACAGATAGAGACGTCATTGCTTATTTAAGACAATCGAATTTCTTCAAATCATCAGAGCAATATCCATTGTAGGACTCAAACTGAGTCAAGAAGGGTTGTATTCTCAAATAAACAAAATGCACTCTATTTACATTATTCGGACTATTGACCTCATCTTTGTCACCATATTTATTACAACGTTTCGGCCGTTGTACGCTCCGGCCTTCTTCAGGTGGTTGGAATGTCGAACTGAACCCGTTCTTTCGCTCATTGGGGTAGACTGTTCTTGAATGTACGACGGTCATTCAATAAATAAGGTAAATGTTTCGGTATAAAAACTTCTAATACAGATAGAAGCTTACTTTTTTTCTTTTCTTTTTTCAACGTAGTCTCCCAGTACTGTCACACACTTTTCCCATCTGTGCACAAGCTTCCGTATTCCCACATCGTAAAAATCTTTGGACTGATGTCTCAGCCAGTCGCTCACAACACTTTTGACTTCATCGTCACTTTTAAACTTCGTGCCTCTCGTGAACGCTTTCAAGGGACCAAACAGGTGAAAGTCTGAAGGGGCAAGGTCTGGGCTGTAAGGGGGATGAGGGAGCCGTTCCCAGCCCAGCTCGTTCATGGTCAGCACCGTTTGGGCTGCTGTGTGAGGCCTTGGGTTTTCCTGATGCAAGATGAATCCTTCTGACTGATGACCCCTGCGTTTGTCCCAACAGATAAGCTCAAAGTCCTTGCAATGTCATCCACTGTCACCCTTCTGTCAGACTGAATGAGGTCATTGACTGATTCGATCACCTCAGGAGACCTCACTTCTGTAGGCCTGTCTTCATCCTCAACACTACTCTGTCCTTCTTTAAACAATTTAGCCCACTTGTAGACATTTTTTTTTTTGGCAGAAACATATGTCACCATACACAGTTGACATTCTCCTATGAATTTCAACTAGTTTGCACCCTTCAGCAACCAAAACTTGATAACTGACCGCTGTTCAATCCTGGAGCATGCTTCTTGGTCGGCCATCTTTGTTAATCGCCAAAACTCTCAAAGTTTTTTTTTTAATCTGCAAAAGAAATTAAATCCATGTGAAAAAGAAGTAAAACAAACAAAAAATAAAAACGAGTAAGCTTCTATCTGTATTAGAAGTCCTTATATCGAAAAATTCGCCTTATTTATTGAATAACCCTCGTATATATGTATATATATATGTGTGTGTTTATTTACTGAATGATCCTCGTATTATAGTTTATGCTCAGAAAAGATCTGGTGTATCGAAATTGTTTTCAAAATTTATCAATGATTCTTTAATCCAGTGTTTGTTATAATTTTTTTCTGTTAGGTTAATTAATTTTTTTGTGTGTGTGTTCAGTAAACACTGTGTATAATTTTTGACACATTTGGTTTTTTTTATATATAAGTGCTAATGGCAACAAATAAAATTTTGACTATTAAAAAATGAAACGACGCAATAAAGAACCCGGCAGAAAGACAGACATTTTTATGGGTCAGTTATATTTAAATATGAGATTAGGAAATTTAGCACAGGATTGGCTCAATTTTGTCCTGCACTTTATAATGTTACGAAAGCAATATCTTAACCTAAAAATTCGAATCATATTTGAAACTCCCTCGTCAAATTGAGACTTACGTATGGATGCCATTGATGACGATCAACTCGTATAGAAATGCCTACACTATCTGCTACATTCAATGGTTTTATCAAATACGTAATTAAAAATGGTTTCAAACGAATGAATCGTCAGGTCTTAAAGCAGACAATCCTTTAACAGACCTAAGTGACTTGATGTGCATAATCGCAATGAAAAAACTTTCAAATTAAAAAATAAAACATTAGAAAAGAAAATAAGGATACGATTATGATATTGAATTTCTACACGACCTAAAACAAAAGGCTTGGAAGGAAACTTCAATCAGTATTAGAAAGAGCTATAACAGTTAATGGACTTGAGAAGTCTAGTTTCCTCAGTGGCTCTTTAAGAAAAAAGACTTTAAAAATTTCAACTCCCAGAAAAAGGTATACGGTCAAATAAATTTTTTAACACCGGTCTCATTACGATCACCGAAGTTAAGCAATGTTGAGCATGGTCAATACCTAGATAGGTGACCGATTGGGAATACCAGATGCTGTAAGCTTGGTGGTATAATTGATAACGGCTTGGAATTATTAATCAGAAAGCCGAGTTCCAATTCACTTTGGTTCGTTATATCCACTTACACGCAACTATCCTTGGGAAAGGTATGAATCCACATATTCTAGCTTTGGGTTAATTAGTAAGACTTGTATCAATAAAACATTATTATCTAAAAAAAAAAAGGAAAATTCTTACAATGTAAATTTTTCTGGCTTTAAATAACTTAAATTTCAAACGGTTGATAATCCGTAGAAAACGAATCAATCAAATGCCAGAAACGTCAATAAATACCAATGTTTCCTGTAAGGAAACGGTTTATTTCAACGTTGTCATTACTATTGTTGCATTTGTCTGTTTCTTCGATTGACGGGCTAACAAAGAATGTCCGACACTTCCGACAAATATCTAAACAGATTCTTGATTATAATTTCAGTACATTTAATGATACTTACACGTGTTATAAAAAAAATGTATTTCTTTTTTGTATCTTGTTAATCGCATCAAGTTTTGTGATAATTTGTCGAAATAAAATCCAACTGAAAAATAAATTGCATCGGCTTCTAATAATAAAATTGTCGTCTGCTTTTGAATTTAAAAACGAAGGAAATTTACATGACGTTTTTATGCATTAAAACTTCCTCGTATTATGTACGCGTCTATTTTATTTTGAATAATTTTTAGGTAGTACTGGGGAAACGTTGGCGAAGCTGCAAAAATTTCCCGAAGCGATCTAATTATGTATTGATTTTATTAATCAATTTGATTAAATTTTTATTGGACTTCTGTACATTTGCAGAGTTAGATTTCTAAAAAGAAAACAGACGATATTATTTCAACATTCTGAAAAATGTAACAAATTAACTTTGAAAAAAAAGTCTCTATACAAAACGCGCCGTTAAACGAGAAATTCCGAATACAGAAATCCGTTTGTTTAAGTAATTCAACACGATCGTCTCTCCAAGTTACGAGACACAAATAAATACATTAATATAAACATATGAATAGGAATGCAGTCAAGGATATACGTATATACGTATCTATGTACGTATACATACATACATACATACATACATACATACATATATATATATATATATATATATATATATATATATATATATATATATATACACACACATATATATATATATATATATATATATATATATATATATATATATATATATATATATATATATGCTTATATATGTATGTGTGTGGTGTCATAAGTATATATATATATAAATATATATATATATATATATGTTGTGCTTATGTATGTATGTGTGTGGTGTCATATGTAAGTATATATATATATATATATATTATATATTATCAATATATAATATATATATATAATGTATATTATATATATATATATATATGTTAAAGTACAATTAGTGAACGTTTATCAGTCTAACATGTTTCACTTTTATTTCAGCTTTATTAAAAGACAAATGTATTAGATTGATAAACCTTTCCTATTTTCTTTATTTTATCATATATACATATATATATATATATATATATATATATATATATATATATATATATATGTATTATTATTATTATTATTATTATTATAAGAGATTATAATAAAAACATTTTGAAATCGCTACAAAAGCTTTCATATTTCAATACTATGGTTGTATTCCTTCAGACGATGGTAAATAAGCGGTGATTAAATGATTTTTAAGGAACTTTAACAAAGTGTTACCTCTTTTCCGAAAGTTAAGGGGGCAGGGAACATGAGGTCAAAATTCAAATTAGACTTGTGGGTGTGTCTTGATTAACCAATTAAATGTCAGATTCATGCTGAATAGAAAAGTTAGCTCAGAAAGTGGAAGGTTTGCGAGTTACTTTTTTATGTTACAATAAACGATATATATATATATATATATATATATATATATATATATATATATATATATATATATATATATATATATATTTAGTTTACGAAAAACTAGGTAATCCGTATGGGAAGACCCAATGAGGATAGAAGACTCAATGAGGATATATATATATATATATATATATATATATATATATATATATATATATATATATACACGTATATTTTAAAGTACATTTAGGAAACGTTTATCAGTCTAATATGTTTCACTTTTATTTAAGCTTTATGAAAAGTCAAATATATTAGGTTGATAAACCTTTCCTATTTTTTCTTTATTTTATCATATATATATATATATATATATATATATGTATATATATATATATATATATATCGCACATATAGTGCTGCTGCTAATAAAACAGTGCTCGATGTAATACAACAGAGCTATTAAGTATATTTTAATAATAGACTTATTATCTCTTACGGCTTACATGACTCATACTCAGCATCTGAAGGTTGCGTCGTGCATGAAACTCAGAGTCGTACTGGCGGTACGGTATTATATATATATATATATATATATATATATATATATTCGTATATACGTTCGTGAGAATATCTCTCCAATATACAGTTAATTTTTTTTTATTTAAATATAAATCTACCTATAATGCTAGCTACCGCGCAATCTATCAATTAGTGGGTGATGCTGAAAAGTTCTCAGCCCAACTCAATCATTATTCTGATATTTTGACATTACATATATTGCTATGCATGAGGGGATCTGGCCGAGAGTAGGACCGTGCAGTGAAATTTTCATTACTATCTATCTATCTATCTATCTATCTATCTATCTATCTATCTATCTATCTATCTATCCCAGTTGGTTTATATCTGTTTATCTATCTTGCTATGTCTGTTTATATGTGTTTGTATCTCAATCTATCTATCTATCTATCTGTTGTTGCCTTGTTAGAGCCAGAAATAAAGACACAAGAGAGGAATTGAGTTAAACAAATGTATTAGCAGAACTAATATACAAATGAGAGTGTTACAGCAAGTATGTTCGGTACGACTGTCAGAGCTGACTGCTGGAAACTTCCCTCGTTTAAAAGGCAGTACCAGCTCCTATTTATAGCTGGGAGTGTCCATGCGTACGTAAGTAGATTAACATAATACTATCTATCTATCTATCTATCTATCTATCTATCTATCTATCTATCTTAGTGTGTTCCTATCTATCTATCTATCTATCTATCTATCTATCTATCTTAGTGTGTTCCTATCTATCTATCTATCTATCTATCTATCTATCGTAGTGTGTCCCTATCTATCTATCTATCTATCTATCTTAGTGTGTTCCTATCTATCTATCTATGTTAGTGTGTTCCTCTCTCTCTATCTATCTATCTATCTATCTATCTATCTATCTTAGCGTGTTCCTATCTATCTATGTATCTCATTCGGTTCAGCTCTCTCTCTCTCTCTATCTATCTATCTTAGTCTGTTCATATCTATCTATTTATCTATCTACCTTAGTGTATTCCTATCTATCTATCTATCTATCTTAGTGTGTTCCTATCTATCTATCTATCTATCTATCTATCTTAGTGTGTTCCTATCTATCTATCTATCTATCTATCTATCTATCTATCTTAGTGTGTTCCTATCTATCTATCTATCTATCTATCTTAGTGTGTTCCTATCTATCTATCTATCTATCTATCTATCTATCTATCTATCTATCTATCTCATTCGGTTCATCTCTCTCTCTCTCTCTCTATCTATCTATCTATCTATCTATCTATCTATCTATCTTGATGTTTCCTTGAATAGGACCGACAAGGAAAATTTGTTTGATTTATATTTATTCTTACCTCTTATTCTTACATTTTTCCGTTTGGTGGAAGCAACAATTGTCTGTATTTTCTATTTTCCAAAGCGCTTTCAGCCACTTCTTCCAGCCAGTTGGTTTTTAAATGTTGTTAATTTCATTTCAAGTTTGTTTTTTGTTTTTTTCTTTTTCTACTTTGTGCTGTTTGAATCGGAGTAGAGTTTATTCCGAACTTCGCGGGATGCTTAGAATTCGAGTTGGCGCCTTTCTGTTTTAAAACAAAAATTCTTCAAAAAACTATTTCCGCTACTGAATAGGGTGAGCATTATACTGTATGTCATAGATTTTATGTAAAGAGCCTCTGTCACTGCGAGATGTTTTCGGTAACAGGAGCTATATAGGATGATTTTATTAGCACCAGAATCTTCATTATGGGTAAATTGTCGGTGGCTAAGTTCGTCTTTATAGCACTCCGACACGTGGGTAAAGATCTGACCAGATGCTCTTGGGACAATGGACAATACGAAGAAGTATTGCACTGACTTAAACCCACCAATCGTAAAAATGTGGGAAAAATTCAATAAAAATTCATCATATTTTCTTTGTCTGTTATATTCAATGAAACATATATATATATATATATATATATATATATATATATATATATATATATATATATATATATATATATATATATATATAATAAGAGGTTATAATAAAATATATTTTAAAATCACTACACAAAAGCTTTCATTAATATATAGTCTGTATTTCTGAGATGAGGTATTATGTACATTATTTACATTATTCGGACTATTGTCCTCATCTTTGTCTCCATATTTATTACAACGTTTCGGTCGTTGTACGCTCCGGCCTTCTTCAGGTGGTTGGAATGTAATGTTGAACTGAACCCTTTATTTCGCTCACTGGGGTAGACTGTTATAGTTCCACATGCCATGTTTAATGGATGTCAGTTATCAGTTATCTCCTGTTAATTTTTTCCCTCTGAAAGTTCTCCACTGCCTTAACCGGGTATTGAACTCACACTGGATCTAACCAACGCCTTTATCCACTATGCCATGTTTCCTTGAGGATGTCTGTGTATGAATTTCTGGGTATTATAAACCTAATGTCTTCAGTGCTCATATTACAATTTTTGCTGTTATCAATTCATGTTTTTACCAGAGCTCATATTGCAACTATGTTGTTATTATCTCTGTCACTCCTTATTACTGGTTCCCATATTGTATTCATTTCAATGCTTAGTCGGCTAAGGAGATTTTTGTGGCCTAGCATATGGGCTGATTCCTTAAGTTTACGAATTTTTCAATGATGTTCCTTGTCTATGATCTCAACCTGATCCCACAGAGGGTGGTGATCTCCCTTCTCTCTTCATATGTGGTCAACCACACCTGATTTTTCCACTTCCCCTCGTGTTACAGCTTTCTGGTGTTCTTGAAGCCTCACCTTAAGGGGGCGGCCTGTCTCTCCTTTATTTTTCTTTCTGTAGCTGCACGGGGTGGCGTACACACAGTCTTTAGTCATGTTCTGCTCAATTGGGGGGGGGGGTGTCTTACTCGGGAGAGATATCTGCGAAGTGTCGTCAAGCTTTTGAAGGTTGTCCTGATGTTATATGGACCGCAAATCCTTTGTATTTTCTATTCACATAAGGGAGGCAGACTGTTTTCTGAGTGTTCTTGTCCTTCTCCTCTTGTACCCACCTATCCCAGTTTTTGGCGGCTGATGCCATGTACCCAGGGTAGTTTTTACGTTGTAGGGTACTACTTATACTGACTTTCTGAATCTAAGTGCAGTACTAGACTGGCGTCGAGATCTCGTCAATTTACAGTTCGGTCGGCTAGATATTACCGTAATTTTCTATTTTTTTTTCTCTTACATTTTTCTTGTGGAAATTCCTTCCGAGTCCGTGTTTTTCAAATAACTTTAACCTTTAAAATTAAACGTAATTTCAATCGTTGTCCTCCTTGATTACCCTCTTCCCTTTGTGTTCATCATTATTGTTTCTGTTCCACAACCTGTGATACCCTGTGTTTTAGTGGCATAACTGACTTGCGTGGGGTGATTCCGATTAAAAAAATATAGGAGATATGGAAACTGAATGTAGAATATGCTGTTTTACCTGACACCCAAATTGTCTACGAAACAAAAGAAAAAAAATAAACTAAACCCCAGCGTCCTGTTTTAAATAATCTCATCATACCGAGACTTTCATATCGGCGTCATGCTTCGCGCCAAACTCGCCGAGAATTCACTAAACTTCCGGCTGTAAGAACTGCTTTCTCGGATCGATGCTTAAAAATGGTTCGTGAGGAGTGAATTGTGCACGTCTTAGCAAGGTGCCATCCTTCTTCGAACCTCGTGTATTGGAGCTACGTAATTACAAAGAATTGTAAAAGTTTTAAAAAAATACATATCACTTGATGACTTTCAAATGTATCAACAAATAATGACATATTCAAAACGCTTACGGTCAACACTACCTGAAATATAAGAAAATGCTCATCAATACTGCTAATTGAAATGAAAAATATCTTCCTAAGAAAATATTTTACGAGAAATATTTGATAATTTTTTTTTTTTACTCTCTACTTAATTTTTACTTTATTTAATTTTTTTTTGGTGTTCAAACAAGTGTTTTCATTTCTGGACACAGAGGGTTTAGAAACAGTCCAAATTTTCTATAACTGCGAGTGTTTTCGGCTATAATTTTAGCCATTATCAAGGATGATTTTATTTTTGCTTTTTAATTGGGTGTATGGGTTGTGTGTATGTTTCTAGAGTAATAGGGATGTTTTATTAGCAGAAAATACAAATATAATAACTTCATCCACATGTAAAAAAAGATTCAAATAAAGGAAGCCTTAATAAAAAAGAAAAAAAGCCGACACTTAATAATATTAACTACGAACACGGCCACAATGTGATACTTGTGTTCGGAAAATAAAACATCCCTATAACACTAGAAACATAAGTTGAGGCATCAAAGACGAAAGCTCCTCAGAAAAATTGCAATGAAAATATTCCTAGAAAAGACAGAGGTAAGCTATATATATATATATATATATATATATATATATATATATATATATATATATATATATATATATACATAACCCCCTGAAAAGAGGACACAGTACCACGAAACTGCGGAGTCTGGGACATAACAAGGGTTGATATGGACAATTACAGTGAATTCTTTGGTATATATGTTCTCATACATATATATATATATATATATATATATATATATATATATATGCAGAAATATAGTCTTAAAGTGTGCTATATTTATGGGATAAAGTGCTCAATATCAGAGATAGAGCGTGTATAAATATAAAAGTGGACATGGAAGTCAGCACTTCGAGGCGACAGTCTGTTTCATGCTAGTGCAGTCGTCAGGCGACTCGTCTGACGACTGCACTAGCATGAAACAGACTGTCGCCTCTAAGTGCTGACTTCCATGTCCACTTTTATATTTATATATATATATATATATATATATATATATATATATATATATATATGTATATATATATATATATATATATGTGTGTGTGTGTATGTGTGTGTATGTGTGTGTGTATGTGTGTGTGTGTGGCCGCTCGTATCTGCCTGTCTTTTAAGGTAACTGTCCAATCTTTGTCACAGACACCTGTTCAGGCAAATTTTGTTTTATAGGCTGCCAGATTGAGACCGATAACATTGAGGACCATTCTTTGAATTTTGTCAAGACTCCCCAGATATATATTAGGAAGAGCAGTGCAGATATAACAGCAATTATTAATGTGGGTACGAATGGTAGACTTATAAATATGTAAAATGAATTCTGGCAAGAAAAATTGATTCACATAGGTCAGTGAAATGCCTGCTACTAATAACGGCTTCTGGAACGTTCAGTCATTCCTTTCTGTGAGTCCTGCACCATTTCTGGCCAGGATCCATCTGCTGCACTCGGTCTAACTTAACGCTCAGCCTATAGAACAAAAATAAAAAAAGAAACAGATACGAGCGGTTAAACACACACACACACACACAAATATATATATATATATATATATATATATATATATATATATATATATATATGAGATCAAGAAAGACATTTGTGTCACTAACACACTAAAAAGAGAATGTCTCATATCGAGAATATTTATCATCGAAAAACATCAGAAAAAATTAATTCCTTTTAATAATATGTGGAACTTTCCACGCTTTGCCTGATGAAGGTCGCGAGACCGGAAACACGTGTTGCAAAATTATGGAAAATAAAGCATAATATTTTTTTTTTTAAATCCACATTACAACCAAAAACGTTTGCGGTTTCTCTCTTATTTTAATATACACACTTTTCTCTCGTTGAAACTACTATAACCTCTTCCCTTTATATATATATATATATATATATATATATATATATATATATATATATATATATATATATATATATATATATATATATATAGGGTTTGTACAAAATAATTGGAACAGGGGCAAATTCCACTCCTATATTTCAAAGACCTACTATATTAAGAAATTTAACTAAAACTTCGTAAATGCAGGTTATATCTATTGTAAATACGTTTATCTATCTAATTTACTGTCTTTGTCTTATTTTTTTTTAGAATTTAGTAAAATTTAAGCTAAATGCATGACCTCTCCGAGTTCGAAAAAGGGCAAATTGTTGGAACTCGCATACCAAGAGCTTCGATTCCTAAGGTTGCTGAACTGTTTGGTTTTTCAAGAGCTACCATATCCAGAACTATGACGCAATTCTAGAAACAGGGCAAAACCTCGAGTAACCGAAGCAATTCGGGCCGGACTTGCAAACTTACTGACAGGGACCGACGTGCATTGAAACGCAATGTGGCAAATAATCATCGGACTACTGCGGCCAAAGTGACTGCTGAGTTGAATAATCATATGAATTGTCCAGTTTCTAGTTAAACTGTTTATCGTGAGCTCCATTAGCCTGGATATCATGGAAGAGCTGCTGTAAGGAAACTTCAACAGCAAAGATTACCTGAACATTTTGTGGGATCATGTTCATCCAATGGCCCAGACTTTATTCCATAATGGTGACTGCATCTTCCAAGACGATAATGCATACCGGTTGAATGGTTAAGAATTGGTATGAAGAGCATGAAAATGAGCTAGAACACATAGACTGGCCTCCCCAATTTCCAGATATCAATATTATTGAACATTTGTGGTGCATTTTGGAGCGACAAGTTAGGAGCCGCTCTCCTCCACCATCGTGTCTTAAAGAGCTGGAGCAGATGTTAATGGAAGAATGGCTGAAAATTCCTCTGGATGAAGTCAGGAAACTGTATGATTCCATTCCTAGACGTATTAAAGCTGTCTGTGAGGCTAAAGGTGGACCAATTCCTTATTAAATAAATTTTCTTTGAATTTAACAAGTTTTTCACTTATTTTGTCCAACCCCTGTATACATATATATATATATATATATATATATATATATATATATATATATATATATATATATATGCACATTTCATTAAAAACGATAGACAAGGTGCTTTTATTTAGATTTTTATACAATTTCTCATGCGATCTAATAATTCTTTTCTTTTCAGATAATAAATTATATAAAAACTGTCCGAATGTTCTTTTTATCCGAGCGCTTTCGGCTATACATTTAGCCATTTTCAAGGATTATATTTTAAATGTTAAGTAAGAAATGTGCATGTGCATTGATTGCAGCCTAAATACACACACACACACACACACACACACACACACATATATATATATATATATATATTTATATATGTATATATAAATATAGTCAAACCTAATGAGCCAGACACACCTACCAAGGTTTCACTTAGGCAGATCGTCAGGGTCGGCTGGCTAAAGAGGCAACAGAAACTGGCATATATATGGAGACGACCACCAAGACAACACCACGTGACCAACACCACGTTTTTTTTTTTTTTTTTTTTTTTTTTTTTTCTCTTCCTTGGTCACGTGGTGTTGTCTTGGTGGTCGTCTCCATATATATGCCAGTTTCTGTTGCCTCTTTAGCCAGCCGACCCTGACGATCTGCCTAAGTGAAACCTTGGTAGGTGTGTCTGGCTCATTAGGTTTGACTAGGTTTGCTCTACGCTTGTATTGAGCTCTTTAGTTAGTTGTTTACTCGTATCGGGGTTTTTTCTTTGGGCATTGAACCTGTATCTGTGCGATTATTTTCGACAGACTTTCATGTTCCTGGCTCTTTCTTTTTTTAAAACCTTCTTTTCCTTCGTGATTGATTTGGCTGTTGTTAAATCAAGAGTTCGAAGGTTTTTCGACACGAGTATAGTTACCTATATTTATATATAAATATATATATATATATATATGGGGGGAGACCCAAAACTAATCGGAATCATTTTCTGTGTGACAAGCCCGTCGTAGTTCATGCTTCCACCGCTAGATGCCATTTGAGGCAACCCTCAGGCATCAGTGTGCTGACTGGTGTCATCGTGGGAAGACGTACAGCTCCGTGGTTCACATTTGTTTTGAAGTGCTTCACGCCTTTTCGTGTATTTTTACGATGGCTGAAACGATGCCTGTCGTATACTGAAAGAACAGTTGGAAGTTGATCCAGACCTTTTTTCGAAGGTCATCACTGGTGACAAAAGCTGATGCGATGGCTACGACCCGGAAACGAAGCAGAAATCAAGTCAGTGAAAGCATCCAAAGTCACCAGGATCCCCAAAAGTGCGTCAAGCGAAGTCCCATGTCAAGACGATTCAGATTCGTTTCTTTGATGTCAAAGGAATTCTCCACAAAGAATTTGTTCCTCTTGGTCAAACTGTTAACCAGGCTTTTACTTGGAAGTCCTGAAGCTTTTGCGAGACAAGGTGAGACGAAAACGGCCTGAAGAATTTATTCCACTTGGTCAAACTGTTAACCAGGCTTTTTACTTGGAAGTCCTGAAGCGTTTGCGAGACAAGGTGAGACGAAAACGGCCTGAAGAATTTGTTCCTTTTGGTCAAACAATTAACCAGGCTTTTTACTTGGAGGTCCTGAAGCGTTTGCGAGCCAAGGTGAGACGAAAACGGCCTGAAGAATTTGTTCCTCTTGGTCAAACTGTTAACCAGGCTTTTTACTTGGAAGTCCGGAAGTGTTTGCGAGACAAGGTGAGACGAAAACGGCCTGAAGAATTTGTTCCTCTTGGTCAAACTGTTTACCAGGCTTTTACTTGGAAGTCCTGAAGCGTTTGCGAGACAAGGTGAGACGAAAACGGCCTGAAGAATTTATTCCTCTTGGTCAAACTGTTTACCAGGCTTTTTACTTGGAAGTCCTGAAGCGTTTGCGAGACAAGGTGAGACGGAAACGCCCTGAAGAATTTTTTCCACTTGGTCAAACTGTTAACCAGGCTTTTTACTTGGAATTATTGAAGTGCTCGCGAGACAAGGTGAGACGAAAACGACCTGACCTGTCACAAAGTGGAGGGCGGTGGTTGCCTCACGACAATTCGCCAGCGCACACCGCATTGAGTGTGAGAGAGTTTCTGACCCAGAATGGCATGACCCCAATTCCCCACCCTCCTAATTCACCCTATATCGCTCCCAGCAACTTTTTTGTTCCCCCCAATTGAAGAAAATCCTCAAAGGAAAACGTTTTGCAAATGCGGAAGAAGTTAAGAAGAAAACGACCAAGTCATTAAAAAGCATAACTTCACAAGAGTTCCGGGACTTATTTGGACAGTGGAAAACACGTCTGGACCGGTGCATTCCTTCATATGGAGAATACTTTGAAGGTGATGAGAATATAAACATGCAACAATAAATAAATAAAATTATATGATACAGTTCCGGTTACCTTTGGGTCCCCCTTGTATATATACATATATATATATATATGATAAAATATATTTTTAAGGTATACTAAATTTATGGGTTAAAGTGTTCAGTATCAGAGATAGAGCGTATGTAAATATAAAATTGGACATTGAAATCAAAACCCAGAGGCGACAGTCTGTTTCATGTTTAACGTAATCGTCAGGCTTGAAAATATGACCAGTTCTTGCATTATGTTAGTCCTTCAAAAAATATGCAAAATTTTTGTCGCATTCAATAAAATCTGTATAAAAGAAAAGGTTGTTTCCATATCTACATATATATATATATATATATATATATATATATATATATATATATATATATATATATATATATATATATATATATATATATAATGGACTCTCCCGTTGGTTTGATTCAGTTATGAAATTTTGTGCGATAATCTTAAGTGGCATTTAAGACCCGCTAGTGATTTACAAAGGACACCACATATGGAACAAGTGTGAGGATTATGAGATGAGATCACTGTTGGATTGGCTGACCTTTTAGATATTGCTCTCGCTTTTAGAAGATGATTCAGACAAGCAGATTGGAAATTGCTGAGTCCACTAAAACATGTTGATCTCCATTCTACCCGCTCTAAGGCTAAGCGGTCAAGGGTGTTATGTGGTATATTGACTGCTGACAAGTTGCTTTTCAGCTTGTCTTTGTATCTTAGCCATGGGCGTCCTACATACCTGTAGCCCTGATCTAACTGGCTATACTTTATGATCCTGTCATCAGACATTCTCAAGACATGACCAATCCACCGTAACTGAGACTGTATGAGAAGTCTCGATTCGTCCAATATATACATATATATATATATATATATATATATATATATATATATATATATATATATATATATATATATATATCGCGTTACCATATCTGGTAGGACAATATATATAATTCTATTACTTCTAGAACTATAAAGGATCTATCCAAATTCAGCATAAATTTTGTTACTACTACATCTAAAACAATAAAAACTAAGATATATATATATATATATATATATATATATATATATATGTATGTATATTAAAGAAAAACAGACCACTTTAAGGCTCCATGTAATAATTTATTTCACCATAGCCCTTTTAATTGACACTGGATCATCAGACTACACTTCCAAAAGGTGAAACGAAAAATGAAATTAACATTTACACTTTTGACAGGTAGTATTAACTTTATGTAATTTAACAGAGAGAGCCGTGAGGAGTGGTGTGATAGACATGATCGAGTTTAGAGAGGGTTTACTTTAATATTTCTATCTATCATACTTAGTATTAGGGGAGGAGGGACCAGGCATTGACCTATTTAATCGGTTAACTTAACGGGAATGATATATTGAATGGGAAGGGGGAGAAGAGAGAAAAATATAAAAATAAAAAAAGGAAGAAAGAAGGGAGGGTAAAGAGTACGACGCTGTAATTAGGTTTTACGAAGGGAGAGGAGGGGGTGGTAATTTTTAGCAATTTATATAAAAAAACAGATTTTAATGTTTGATAGTAATTTAAATGTTTAAAAAATCACCGAAGAAATTAATTTGATGTTTGCTAGCAATTTAAATATTTAACTCTTTTACAAATAATTTAGGGATTTAATATGACTTAAATAGTATATTTAAAAACACATTCATAGAAAGTACATTAAAAAAAATTTATTTAAAATATAACAGTTTACTGATAGTAATCTTTTAATATTGTAAATGATTCTTAAGGTAACGTCTCTATCAGCTGGAATCTAATTCATGAATGTAATTACTATTTTTATGTAATGACTATTTTTAGATGGGTAATCTTTTTTTATTTAAAGTTTAGGTTTTAAATTAAGATGGAGTAATATTTGAAGGTAATATTAAAGATTTTGTTTGGTTTCATATATATATATATATATATATATATATATATATATATATATATATATATTGAAGAATTCATTGTATTTGTCCATATCAATCCTTGTTGTTATGCCCCCGACTCCGCAGTTTCGTGGTACTGTGCCCTCTTTTCAGGGGGTTATATATATGGCTGAATGGACATTTGGCCGACGGACAAGCCGCCGTTGCTCTATCGCTATTTCCATGGAAAGTGTTCAGTATATAGTTTCACCAGTTATCACCTTCACGGTTAAAACCCACCATCTCACGAACATTGCAGCGAACCATCTTCATTCTCTTCGTCTTCCACTGGTAAGGTGTAAGTTCTACTTGAGTATCTTCTTCCCACGAACCGCTACTTGGTAGAACCTACTCCCAAGCAGATGCTTCCCGATCACTAGAATCTTGGCCTGTTCAAGTCTAGGCTAAAATATTATCTTCCCAATATATCCCCCATAAACTGTGACACTTACACTGTAACCCTCTAGCTTGAGTGGCTCTTGGGCCTTGTTTCAGGGTGGGCATCAATGTAAAAAGCAGTAATAGATTCTCACTGTTTTTCTTCTTTTTCTTTCAAACAGTGAAATTAATATGTACCAGCCTAGAGACCGAAAGTCTTATTAAAGAGAATGTGCTTCCTGAGAATAACATATATAAGATTTTCAACATCTTAGCCGGTGGGCATTATTGTTATTATTTTAAAAAAATATTTAACCACAGATATATACTGTTTAAAGTAATAGAAAATAATGTCGGATTATAAAATCCCGTAATTGATTACACACGCACATACATACACATTTTATATATATATATATATATATATATATATATATATATATATATATATATATATATATATATATATAGACAGAGCGTGTGTAAATATAAAAGTGAACATAGAAGTCAACACTTAGAGGCGACAGTCTGTTTCATGCTAGATGCAATCAGGCCTGACGATTGCATCTAGCATGAAACAGACTGTCGCCTCTAAGTGTTGACTTCTATGTTCACACACTCATATATATATATATATATATATATATATATATATATATATATATATTTTCTTCTAAAAGAGTAATGGTTTTCTTTTAATCCGACAGATGTTTATCACCTTAAAAGTTATATTTAGTGGATACTTGTATTTGAGTAGACGGTCCGTTTATTTATTAAACAGTATATTTATTTATTTTTGTCTACCCGCTTGAAAATTCGAGAAATTTTATTAAAGGAATATATGTGCTCTCCGGCAGGATTCAAACTTGCGTCCCTCTCGGCAGAGAGAGACTGTTACATCTGACGTGCCTGAAGAAGCTTTGCCTTTCAAGCAAGGTCTGAACAGTGCCTTTAAACGAAAGATTTCTCGTCATAGATTAGTTGAAATCATCATATCTGCTCAGTTTAGTATCCAAACCTAAGCAAAATTATTTTCTAAGGAAGTAATGGATTTAGGATGCAAGTTCGAATCTTGCTGGAGACCCCATAGTGGTAATAGTGCCGTTATCTATCTTATATATTACTAATTATTTTTAAGATACCATCAGTTGCCATCATGGCTTGGACTTGTGCACAGAGTGCGTTTACTGTTGAAATGTTTTTTTTTAAGCCTCAGAGCTTTTCGTGATCATTTCCTGTTACGTCGGAATGATCCTGTTGTGGATAGTAAATCGGTACTGCTAGAGGTCGAAAATTTCAGCGCAACAAGTTCAGTGCTTAAAAAAAGCACACCTGGAAGACCTCGAAGCGTATGAACTTCCGGGTGTGGGAAAACAAAAGTGTATAGCGTGTAGAGGCCAGCATTTGAAGGTGACATTTAAAAAAATAAATGAATAAAAACTGTAGCCCTTTGTTTAATCATCAGTTAACTTCGTCCTTTTGTCACTCTTTAAAATGTGGGAGGTATTTCTGCATTGGTGCCTCTCTCTCTCTCTCTCTCTCTCTCTCTCTATATATATATATATATATATATATATATATATATATATATATATATATATATATATGAAACAGTCTGCTTCATGCTAGATGCAATCGTCAGGCATCTAGCATGAAACAGACTGTTGCCTCTAAGTGTTGACTTCTATGTTCACTTTTATATTTACACACGCTCTATCTCTGATATTGGGCACTTTATCCCATAAATATAGCACACTTTAAGACTATATTTATTCATATATATATATATATATATATATATATATATATATATATATAACAGAGGATGTTTGTATGTCTGTGTGATACCTTTTCACTCGAGATCCATCCAACCGATTTTGATCAAACTTGGCACATACCTTGTACAATATTGAAAAAATCGATTATCGACAAAGTCGATCAAAAATCGATAAATTCAACTTTTTTTCTTCCGATTTCATTCAAACTCGGTAAGTAGGTTACTTACATCATGACGATTTCAACGTTATCTCATTTTTATTTCTGCGCTACTGCGCTTAGCGAAAACATTGGAAAAACGAAATATTTCAACACAAATTTTCAACTGAAAACTCCCACAATTTTCAAGCAATCTAATACAAACTTCCCTCAATTGTAGCCAACAATAAGTTGATTGTTTAACAGTCATTTAACTTGAGAATTGATTCCACCCATATAGTGAAGACCAACGTAAATTGCGAAACATGGCGATTTTTACAGGTTTCTTTCTTATTTTCCTTAAACTTTCAGTCAGTATTCATCAAACTTAACAATTGCTTTATAAATGCATCTTCTTTTGCATCCCTGGTAGCACACTGACAAATTGAATTTCAAAAACTCAAAAATAATTTTCTGATCGACCAGCTGTGTATGGCTGTTAGTATATATATATATATATATATATATATATATATATATATATATATATATATATATATATATATATATATATTGAAATAATAAGAAAGAACACTAAGATTTATAAACAATTCTCAATACAAACAGTAGAGCATAATATTATAATTATTATCTTCTAAAAAAAAAATGATGCCATCGCGACACTAAAGCTGTAAATTTAAGTATACTTTATAGTTTATTTCCATTGTCAATCGATGTTAGGAATGAATAGAATGAAATTCTGGATTTTAATTTTAATTTTTATAATTAAATTTACAACTTTAGTTTCAATTTTGAAACATAGATATTTCTGGATTGCTATGTAAGCATATTTTTTAGAAAAGAAAATAATTATATATACATACATACTTACACACACACACACATATATATATATATATATATATATATATATTTCGAGCCAAGCAAATAATATTATTTTTTAATTGATTGGCGACATGCAAATAATACTATAAATAATATTATTTTATCATTTTATATAGTTATAAATTAATACAAATGTATTTGGCAGTGAATTGCACATTCATAACTGGTTTCTACATGTTTCATTCCATATGTGCCGCAGAGGAAGGTCGTGAAATCATGTGTGTGGGTCATTTCCTGGCAAGTTGAGGTCCAACTTAAACAAATTCACGCCATCGCCACTTTCTTTTACTCTGATTTTCTTTCACCTTCAACCAACTCTTGCAAAGCCAAACGGCGAGAGGGAATAGATGACGAGATAAAGCCGATGACGACATCTCTAAAGAAGGATATAAGAGAAAAAAAATTCTCTCTCTCTCTCTCTCTCTCTCTCTGGCCAAGCATAGAAATGAATACAATAGGGTAACCAGAAATAAAGAGTCCCAGAGAAATGTGATAATAACAACAAAAATTGTAATATGAGCACTAGTAAAAACATGAAATGATGACAGCCAAAAATTGCAATATGAAAACTGGTAAAAAATGTTTGCTGAAGACATTAGATTTATAATACCCAGAAATTCATACACAGATGTCCCCAAGGACACATGGCATAGTGTATAAAGGCGTTAGTTAAATCCGGTGAAAGGACCCAAAGAGTGTGAGTTTAATACCTGGTTAAGGCGGTGGAGAACTTGGATAGGGGAATTAACAGGAGATAACTGACATGGAACTTGGAACTAGAACAGTCTACCCCAGTGAGCTAAATAAAGAGTTCAGATCGACATTCCAACCAAATGAAGAAGGCCTGAGCGTATAACGGCCGAAACGTACAACGGCTGAAACGTTGTAATAAATATGGCGACAAAGATGAGGACAATAGTCCGAATAATGTAAATAGTGTTCTTCTTTTTGTTTTATCACACCCACGCACAGACAAAGAATAATTTGGTTTTATCTCCAAAACCCAAGCTAAAGTAATTATGTCCATTCGAAGAGAAGATATCCGACCAACAAGTGCAAATTGTCGTCTTGTTTCGACGTCAGTCACCTAACTCTTCAGTTTTGTAGAATCTGACATCTATACTATCGAGGAAAACATAAATGTCCCCTTCTTCTTTTGACGTCATCAGGTTTGGGAAAAGTCATTTGCCTTTCAATGCACACGGCTTGTTAGGGTTTTTTAAACTTGGGTGGCCGTATAAAGACCATATCTACTTTCTACCCACCAGCAACCATCCACGAATTATATCATCTACATGTACAGCGTATGACTGAGATAAGCAAAGGACGAAACTGGACCACCCATGCAACACCTACACTCCAAATCCGTGTTTATTTATTTATTGTTTATTTAGCTGACAGCAAGATGACCACGCTATCCCCGGGTTATTTTGATCATCCAAAGCACGTGCTTATTAAGTATACAATTCTGATTGAAAAAAATTTTAAAAAAAGGCCGGGAAGGAAGATTTTAATATTCTGTTTGATTTATGGACCTACCACAGAACAATGGTTAGAAGGTTGTATTTTTTTTTTTTTTTGCATTCGTTCATGTAAGGAATAATATTCGCTTTCAATGCTTCACGTCACGAGGGTTAGTACGGTGGAATAATGGATAGCGAAGGAAGATTGTGATGCGCCAATTTTTTTGTCTTGGCTCGAACACTAACAACTGGCGCCGATGGATATACGTTCATTTACCGATGCTGATATTTAACTTCCTAAGATTAAAGTCAAGACGGACAGAGGAACGCAGCACATTATCTGCATTACGAGAGGGAGAGGTGAGAAAATGACACAGGTTATTAAGAGCTATAAAGGATAGGAAATTATGGAGAGTCATGACCCCCAACGTCCTGAACAGACAGGGCACATAGAAGAAGAAGAATATTCGTTTATTCTATTCTAGTTCCGCGTGCGGGAGATAATGTCTCAATATTTTTTCTGTTTTTAAATTTTGTTTAATATATATATATATATATATATATATATATATATATATATATATATATATATATATATATGATGAAAATGTGGAAAAGACAAAGCAAAATCCGAATATGTGAGTTTACTGTTTTTTATTTTATTTTTGTTTTTGTTATTCTGTCGACGTCAGACGTTTCGGTCAAATAGACCTTCTTCAGGACATGGTTAATGGAGACATATTTATATTAGATTTAAGTTAGATGAAAAGACGATATATACAGGACTTGTCAGAAACAGAAAAACTGAAATTCTAAAGTCAGAGTATTCTTTCTTGGAGTTGGATACGCTGGCGTCACGTGGGTGGCGCTACGAAAACCTGCTCCCAGGGAAGAGATTTTATCCTAAGTGGAAAGTGGGGGGGGACCTATTTAAAACTATAGCTTATCGGTACGTTTTTCAAGCATTAATCTTGCTAGAAAACTTGATATATTAAAGAAACCTTGTCGGGTGTTTATTGTGTGTGAGGTGGCTATCATGCCAGCCTCGTAAATTTGCCTAAGGTTTTTATTGTGGATATATTTTAAGATCTTCACAGAGTCGAAATCAAAATTGTGATCAGATTTGGCTATGTGTACAACCAAAGCGCTACTTAGATTACCGATGCGAATATCTCGTTTATGTTCGGAAATGCGAGATTTGAATGACCTCCCTGTCTCGCCTACATAACTCAAGTTGCAGTCTCTACATGGCACCTGATAGACGCAAGCATCGGATGTAATATGCTGTCTGCTGGTATTGTTTAATATATATATATATATATATATATATATATATATATATATATATGATGAAAAATATGGAAAAGACAAAACAAAATCCGAATATGCATGTTTACTGTTTTAATGTTGTTTTACTGTCGACGTCAGACGTTTCGGTCTAGTAGACCATCTTCAGGACATGGTTATTAGAAACATACTTAGGATTAGACGATATTTGAGTCAACATGAAAAGACGATAGCCAACGTGACCGAATCCCAATAAAAGGAACGCTGACTTTTTTTGGTCATTGGAATTTATTCCGTATACACCAATCCTATACTTGGACATAGATATATATATATATGTATATATATATATATATATATATATATATATATATATATATATATATGGTGTGTTTCAATAATATGTCAAAACAATTTCTGTCTTATCCAAATTAAGTAAATATATTCATAATAGAGATTAAATGCAAGCTAAGATTAAAAAATAAATATTCTTGTTAAAATGACGCTTTCTTCTGGCAGGCTCAAAATGTTCGGCAAAAAAAAGAAATCCCTGACAAATTTATAAGCTGATAGAAAAGTGAAGGCGTTTGTTGGGCTTACATTTTCCGTTCAGCGATAATTACTGTACGAGAGACACGTTAATTAATGTTTATTCTAACTTTTATTCCTTCATAGAAAAGTGTTTAATCATCTTAATTAATAACCACTGATTCTATTCAACAAAGTCCTAATGCACATTGCGAGGCCAAACACTTGCTTCGTTTATGTGTAGGTGTGTGTCTGCCGTTACACGTATTTTCTGTTGCCAAAGAACTTATAGTAAAATATACGGACAACTAAAAAAAAAATATCTGTTCTCTCTTCGTATATTCCAAAGCTTTTTATCAATTGGCTCTTAAAATCTGCATGACATCTCCGAACTATTCACATTTCATTCTGTTGAAGGGTACCAATTCACAGAGCAATTCTGTATTCTGTTATGTTGAAGGGGGTTCTGTTCGAACGTCATCATAGGAAGGTCTTCTTTTTTATGGAACAGACTTTCAAGAGTCTACTTCCCCGATGATTAAGCTCTCCTAAGCTCTTCAAGTCTAATGTTAACTATTTTCTATCCTACATATCCTCATATTCTACGTGTTCCAGAATAAGTAGGGCAAGGATAGAATGGCCAGCGATTGGGGTGCCTCGTTAACATGGGATTCTGACAGATGAATTGTATTTGTCTAGGTTTTGGATATAAGTCCAAAAACGGAGCCAATTAGACAAAGAGTTACAAGAATTTTGAAGTGTCGCTATGACTCCCACACTCAGGTTACCGACCGACTAAGATCACCCGCGAAAGGATACTAATCGAACGTGCGACATGCGTTCCTCTAATTTCATTCGTTCTTGTAATGTCATTTCTTCCGCGTTCCTGTGACGTCTGTCCTCCCGCTGCCTCTTAGATTCCAAGCTGCCACGACCCTCTCCTAATAAAACGAATAAGAAAAAAGAAATAGTCCTTTTCGTTGATACCATTTTATGTAGTAGCGTGGGGACCTAGAGATGTACAACAAATGCTGACGTATTAGACAACAATCCCTTTCAATACTAATTAATTGATTTATTGACTGGTTTGCTTTTTTTTGCAGTTTATCAACTCTTTGTGGGCAGTTTAAAGCCGAAATGGATTCTAGGAATAGGTGTTTTTAAGAGATTGCATTAACGATTTGTTTTTAGAATAACACTGATTTTTAACATACAAATCCTATCATTTAACCCATTCGCAAGGATATTTATACGAAAGTGAATGCAATGACCCCGACTGGACTTCGAACTCGATTGTTTTATTTCACATTTGATCCGGGATTCATTATATCACCCGAACATTCTCCAATTCAGTAAGCCAGTATCTTGAATGGCTTTTGGGACTTGTATTAGGTGAACAAAAAAAAAGACAATTTTGAATGTTATCCTTGTATATTTTAATGAGAACACGTGACTGAAAACCTCTCAAATGTTACATTTAATTACTGTTAGTTATGGGCTTTCTGCGAACGTAGATTCTATATTATCACCACGGTGTAAAGAGACTCTTTTCCAAAATTCTCAAGTTGTTGTTTATATCTCTACCTCTCATATTGTTTTCTCCACGTGTGCATAACTAGATGCACACAGAGTAGACCATGTTTTTACAAGTTGGAGTCAGACACTGACGTCTGCTGAAACGCTGATCTTAACACGGGAACTTGGAAGTCAAATCAATCAGGTCAACCCGCTAATGCACCTGACTTCTCTGAAGCTCTGGTGTAATACTGAGGGCAAAGTTAATCTCGACAAATTCTAGGGTGAAAAAAAAAACACTATATAAAATTCACTATTTTTTATTCATAAATTGAATAATGTTAACACGTTTTGTTGAATGTGTTAAAATTATTCAATTTTTTAACAAAATAAATCCCAAATCATTGTTGATTTATTTAAGATGCAATGATCTATTATGATATATCTCTAATTTGTATTTAAAGACATTTTATTTATTTTAGATTTTTTTAGTTGAATTGTTCACCTATATTGCATATGATTCATTATTGTACATAATTAGGTTACAATAAAATTTGTATTTTATATAAATACTACCTTATGAAATATGTTAAATGGTAATCTCAAGGTGATGTAAAAAGATTGCCCCAAAACAGTGTTGATTAAATTTACCTGATGAAAATTAAGATGTAATAAAGTGGGAGGACCCGTAACATAGATTCCTGAAGGCTTATGACATACTGGGTGAGGCGGTTTAACGCGGCCGATACTACCTGCGAGATTCAGTAGAGTGGAGGAAGACCCTGTATCATAAATGGTGGGGGTGAGTGCATATATATATATATGTGTGCGTGTGTGTGCATATACATATATGTTTGTCTATATATATATATAGATAAATAAATATATATAAAAAAATATAGAGAGAGAGAGAGAGAAAGAGAGAGAGTTATAAGTCTCGAAAAAATTCAATATTTTTTCATTCGTAATGTTGAATGGGTTAAAATTAATCAATTTTTTAAGAAGAAAAATCTGAAGTTGATGTTGGAAATTGCAGCAAAACATTGATATATTTACGATGGAATGATCTGTTATGACATGTTTCTAATTTGTATTTAGATACATTGTATTTATTTTAAATTTTTCTAAGTTGAATTGTTCAACTATATTGCATATGGTCCATCATCGTACATAATTAGGTTACAATAAAATAAAATTTGTATTTTATATAAAAATTGAAATGTAGTAGAGTTGGGAGATCTTTACTATAGATTAGATGGAGGGGGAGCACTAGGTAATTGCAACGACCTTGCTGCCACCAACTGGTTGTAATCTTCCTATTTTATGATTGGATTGTGACAACCGCAAACATATCTTGGTAGGATTTCTAGTTCTTTTAGTATCGCCTCGCTGTAAATGATTAAGCGTAGATATAATTTTCAAGTGAGCGATCTTGAAATCTCGTTGCATAAATATTGTCTGTTACGACTGTCTTTTTGCGCCGACGTAAAATACACAAGTTGTTTACTTATAGCGTAGATTAGAACAGAACCTAAAGAAGTTTTAATCAGAAACAACACTTTGGGATTCACTAACCTTGGCTTTGTACTGTACTGAATCAAATGAAAGGAAATATCAATAGGTCTCCTGGCTTCGTGTCTTGAAAATATTCAAGTTACGAAACAAACGAAAATTTAAAAAAAAAAAAAAACCTCAGGAAACATCAGCCATAGCTTCAACACCTCAGCTAAACTCAAAGATCTGGGTGGCGAGAAAGAGGTATAAATGCAGACATGTTGCAGTTAAGCGAAGACATATTCTGTCTGAGAAAGAATTAATAATTCAGGTACCTGTGTGGATTTGATAGTCTGACCTTCCGTCCGAATCATATGCTAATTTCGAGGCATTGTGTGAACGTCTTAGAAATATAGTTTTATAATCTATTCATAGGCCATCTTATAATAATAATAATAATAATAATATTAATAATAATAATAGACGCAGCACCAACTCTAATAATAACTGAGAAGGCATATTTGCCGTTCCCAAGTGGAGATTTCATGTCTCCTGTATGCCGATTTACGACTTTTCTACGCGCTACACCTCAATATAAGGGCGCCTTTTTGTCAAATAAAGAAAGAAAATCCGGGGCCAAATAGCAAAAAAAAAAAAAAAAAAAAAAAAAAAAACGAAAGCATAAAACGACTGGGCGCGATCCATCCAATTCGAAGAAGCATTTTAGAGATAATGAAAAGTGGCATTGTTATGATCCGGGAGGTGAACGAGACGCAGTCCACTGCTTGGCTCCATCTTATTTGCATAAACTGACAAGCGACGCGAAAGAAAAGATAAAGAAAAGGTAAAGGCGACAATGTCAAATCGCTTCTTTAGCCTCCGACCTTTTAAAGGCTCTCCCTTCATTTAACTCGTTACTCTCCGGTTTCCACGCCTTACTCTTCCTTCTTCCCGCTTTGAATGTCTCGTTTTCATTTAAAGCTTCGCATTTGATTTTACAATTTGCATATTTAGTTTATTTCGCCATGATAATGTTAATTTTCTTTCTTTCTTTCTTTCTTTGCAGCTTTTATTTCTTCAACTGTTCTTTCGTGTCTTTCTTTTTTCGTTCTTTCTTTCTTTCTTTCTTTCTTTGCTGCTTTTATTTCTTCAACTGTTCTTTCGTGTCTTTCTTTTTTCGTTCATTTCTTTCTCTTTTCTTCTATCCTTTCTTCTATTCCATTTAACTTCCTTTCACTCTTTCTTATTTAGAATTATTCTTAGAAATAGTACATTCACATACATATAAGGAAAACGACAAATCGTAAATATGAATAAAACGTCCTGATCAAATGTTAAAATAATGACGAATCAGAGGACTTCTACCTGTGGAATAGATTATGAAAAAGATAGATATCTGGTCTAGCGCTCCTGGCATGTGTCTCAAAAATTCTCGACAAAGTCCAAAGAAGGGTATGTAATATTATAGGTGCTGACCTCGCATCTCTATTCCAGTTTCTCTCACAACCCGTTGAGATGGCTCGCCTTTATCTTTTCTTTAAATTTTTCCATGGCAATTGTTCTAATGAATTTAAACCTACCAGTATATTGGCAACTAGGTTTCATCATTTCATTACTGAAATAGCTAGATGAAACCGTAAGTTCTACATTAATAGTTTCTTCTATATAACATTTAACCTGTGGAATTCTCTTCTGTTTTCTTGCTTCCCTAAGTATCTAATTCATGCTTGAACACAATCTTCAGGCTATGAAATTTGTGTTCAAGAATTAAACAGTGATGACATCGCCTTCCACTTTTATATTTCCTTATCCTCTATCCCTGGTATTAATCACCTTCATCCATAACTATATTTTACCACACACACACACACACACACACACACACACACACACACACACACACACGCACGCACGCACACACGCACGCACGCACGCACGCACGCACACACGCACGCACGCACGCGCGCGCGTGTATTGAGTCTGATTTGCTACCTCTTCGTCATTGAGGCCCGTTGGAACAGTTGGTATGACGTTTGCTTGATAACCTAACTGTCAGGGTTTCAATTCTCGGTAGTGGATGCGCACTGCTGATGAGTCCCAAATATAGGACGAAACGGCCGTCCAGTGCTTTCTGCATTCTGTTGAAGTTTCTTTCAGACTCAATGAATTACTTAATTATATATATATATATATATATATATATATATATGTGTGTGTGTGTGTGTGTATGTACAAACACACACACACACATATATATATATGATCTATCATTAATATTGATCACTTTTGCACATAAGTCTAGCATTCCATAAAATATATTTTTCATATATATATATATATATATATATATATATATATATATATATATATATATATATATATATATATATATATATATATATATATATATATATATATATATATTAGCCGAATTAACCGCGATTTGCTGCATGCACACATATTTTTTTAAGAAAAGGATGATGGATTTTAAATCATTGTTATAGTTTTTGGAGAAAAATGATGCATTTCAGTATTACTCAATGATCTTACCGATGTGACCACCATCTTCAGGCTTTCTCCTTCTATATTTTGGATAAGAATCGTTCACTTCAAAAGTTTCAGTTTATCTCTCTTGTTTGTAGATATCCCACACTGCGATAATAGAAGTTCTACCAGGAATGTTGAAATACCGTAAAAGCCAGTGCGCAAATTTACTGTAGATGACGTTGCGATGAAGTCACTCTCTAGATATTTTCGTCATAGTGAATTAATTCCGCCTTTGATCAGAGTAGCATTTTTATGTCAAATTTGTGTTCAGTTTCGTTACGGTGGGCAACCAACGCATTTGATGTAAAATATCCCTTTTGTGTTTATATAATCTTTTATTTAGATTATTATGTATTTTTCTAACAATTATTATAGGCGATCGAGTATAATTCTGCTTCATTTTTCAGCATATTTTGTTTAAATTTGACCAAGACTTTTATTGTTTTAGATTTAGTAGTCACAAATTATATGTTGAATTTGGATAGATCTTTTCTAATTGTATATGTGATAGAGTGATAGAATTATATATAGTGTCCTACCAAATATGGTAGGACATTATATATATGTGTTTGCGTGTATATATATATATATATATATATATATATATATATAATTATCTTTTTACTCGTTTTGTTTTGTTTTTTCTTTTGGCTTGGAGCTTAAACACTGGACGTTGGTTTTCACCTTGTTTTAAGGTTCTTGGTTCATTCGTTTTTATTCCCCATTTTTCCTCGAGTACCGATTTGGTCTACTGCAAGTTGAGCTATCCAAATTTTTTTTGATTTTTCCAAACGACTACCACCATTTATATATATATATATATATATATATATATATATATATATATATATATATATATATATATATATATATATATTTATCTTATATATATATATATATATATATATATATATATATATATATATATTTATCTTAAGGTGTGCTATATTTATGGGATAAAGTGCTCAATATCAGAGATAGAGCGTATGTAAATATAAATATAAATGTGAACATTAAAGTCAACACTAGGAGGCGACGATTGCGTTCAGCATTAAACAGCCTGTCGCCTCTGAGTGTTGACTATATATATATATATATATATATATATATATAGAGAGAGAGAGAGAGAGAGATAGTGAGTGAGAGAAAGAGAACCTTTTCTGTTATACAGATTTCATTGAGCGTAAAAAGTTTTTTGTATGTTCTTTGAAGAACTAACAGAATGCAAGAACTGGTGATATTGTCAGACCTGACGATTACGTTTAACATGAAACAGACTGGCGCCTCTGGGTTTTGACTTTAATATCCAATTTTATATTTACATACGCTTTATCTCTGGTACTCATCACTTTAACCCATTAATATGGCAAACCTTAAAATTATATTTGATCATATATATATATATATATATATATATATATATATATATATATAGTAAACCTAAAGAGCCAGACAAACCTACCGAAGTTTCACCTCCGCGTAGGTGAAACCTAGGTAGGTTTGTCTGGCTCTTTAGATTTACTTAGTTCGCTCTACCTAGCGTATTGAGCACTTTGCTTCGTTATTTTTACTTTACTCTTGTCGGAGGCTTTTTTCTTTGGACTCTGGACTTAGATTCTAGACGATTAGATTCACCGGAAGCATATGTTCTTAGTTCTTTCTTTTTTTACCCATTTTTTCACCTTGGGTATTGGTTTGTTCATTTACAAGCCAAAGCACCTAAGGTTTTGCCGGACGAGTATAGCTGCTTATATTTATAAGATTTTCATATATATATATATATATGTATATATGCATTACAAAGAGTCAATCATACCTTGAATCAATCAGCAATATGATTGATTCAAGGTATTAATGACTCTTTGTAATGTACTTATATGCTGCCTATTTTATTATGTTCATATATATATATATATATATATATATATATATATATATATATATATATATATATATATATATGAGTGTGTGTTTGTATGTGCGTGCAAATACGGTATTTTAGTGGATACTATTATTTGAGTGGGCGTTTCGTTTATTTATTAAGCAGCCTATTTCTTTATTAAATAAAACTTTGCGGTCTTTGGCAGACGGGAATACCGTTTTGACCGGTACATGTTACCGACTAGGCCATAGAGGACAGTCGGTCCGGCGAGACCAAATTTCGTGCTTTCAACCGAAATTTCTACTGTCATAGCCGTCTCAAAGTTTTTATATATGCAGTTTCGTTTCATACTCAAATACCAGTATCTATTAAAAATGTATTGCTGCTAACATTTTTTTCCAAAAATGTATTGCTTTCTTTCTTTCTTTATTTCTCTATTTCTTTCTTTCTTTCTTTATTTCTCTATTTCTTTCTTTCTTTCTTTTATTTATTAATTTCTCGATTTTTCTTTCTTTCTTTCTTTCTCCACTTCTTTCTTTCTTTTTTCTTTCTTTCTTTATAATCCATTCTGATTTTTTTTCTCTTACGCTTTTCTCTCTCTCTCTCTCTTTCTCCCATTTGATCTAAAATAATGTTTCTACTAATTCTTTCTGTCTGTCTGTCTCTCTTTTTGCTCTTCCACTGTCCTTTTGTTCCCTCTGACGCCTTTCTTTCTTCCTCTTAAATCTATCTCAATGTTCCTATAACAAAGTAAAAACCTTTGTAGCCACCTTCCATTTTAAACGTCATCTCCCTTTTGTGTGTAAACATTAAAGATATATTTATAAAAGACTTGATCTTTTTTGTAGTTTATATCTGTGTTTGGCCTTACCTAAGTGTGTACACATGCTGGATAGCACACACATATTAACATGCATATTCACACGTATATATATATGTGTGTATATGGGAGTGCTTGTTTCTAGAGGTGCGTTAGATGTGTTGCTGGTGGCAAATTGGGGATGCTACCATGCCCCCATGACGATCCGGGATGATATGGGTGACAACATTCATCAGATGGGGGACAACAGAAATAAAAGGACATTTCCGTGTTCACAACCCCAAGCCCATCTCTCCTCTTAAATTCTGTCATTTTGTTCCCACAGCTGACGATGTGGTGTTCTTGCATTTTTCTTCTTTTTTTAGGGAAAGGATAGGGCGGCTAGCTTGAGATTTATGGGACGCAATATTAAAATCTGAAGCCAACAATTATGAAGAAGAAGAAGAAGAATCGAGAAATTTAAATAAAAAGGCATAAAAGGTAGAAATAAAAAAGAACAAATAAATAGAAGGAAAAAGAAAATAATGAAAGAATGGATAACGAAAAGAAGGAGCGGGAGCAGGAGCAGAAGGAGGATGGAGGATGAGTATGGTGAAATTGAAAAAGATAAAACACAGGATAAAATAGTAGAATACTAAAAAAACATATGAGTGGAGAAGGAATCGAATGAAGTTGAAAAGAACGACATGGAGACAGGGGAAAAATGGGAAATTGACAAAGAAAGTGAAAATAAATTGTCTAAAAAAGTAATATGTACCGAAGAAGAAAACATATGACAAAATAAGTAAATATAAGTATCTTGAAATTGAAATTAAAAAAAATATATATAGCTCTTTAAACTACTGTTATACCGATGATAATTGGAGCACCAGGTACAATCAAGAACGTTATAGATAAGAAATTTACCAAGATCCCTGATAGAAGGTGATATTTCTTCTCCTATGTGCCAGGTTCCTTCAGGGCATAGTGTTCATGGTTTTTGCCAATCATCTGCATAATCCCGTTAGGTAGGTGATGCGATGCTATCACCCATACTTCTTGCCTTCAATATATCAGGTGCGTCAAATTTTCCAAGCCCTTTTTCGTCACTATCTACCATCGAAATGTCAGCGGTCCATTTCTAATCTGAAGTGTCTTTTGTGTTTCTTATTTTCACATGTTCAGTTTATGGTATCCTCAACATCCTACTGTAGAATCACATTTCTGTTGCGTCAAGTCTTTTCTTCATCTCTGATAAGACTGTTAAAGCATTCACCGAACAGTACCTTTTTCTCTTTTTTTTCTTTTTTCTGGCGAAATTTTCTCATTTTTTACTACTTTGCTTATGTTTTGGAAGGCATATTCTTTCACACTCATTAACCCACTACGACTTAGCGGTTATATTGCCTTGCTTGGGGTGAAATAATTAGAAAAAGGCATTCCGTTTGCATAAATTTTGATGTTAAGTTATACATATCATGCGAAGTATTATGACACAGACGCGCACACCCGACATGAAGGTATTTGTACTTGGGCTCTACCATTTATCTTTGGTGGATCGAGGAACTGATATGCCATTATCATATAATGATTGTCATCGTGGTTATAGTGGACTTCCTCACTTTGTTTTCGGGTTGCTTTCTCACTCAATAGGTTTACGGCCATATCACGTTGAAACGCCGGTTCTTATACGATCACCAATTTTAACCAACGTCGACCCGAGATGGCCGACCACTAAGTTAAATCAGGTGCTGTAAACTTTGGTGCGCGGTTGGTGTAATGGATAACTTTTCGGAATTGGAAGTCGGAGACCCGAGTTCCAATTCCAGTCAGGTTCGTAAAATTCACTTACGCGTAAATACTATTGGGAAACATAAGCATCCAACACTTCTCCTCCAAGCTATGGGTTAATTAGTAGGACTTGGATCACTAGATCATTATTATCTAAAAAAAAAATCCCATAATCTAAAAAATATTTTCTGGCTTTAAATAGCCTGAAAAAAGTTTGATAAACCGTAAGAAAAACAAATCAATCAATCCCACTCAATAATAATGATAATAAGAAGAATACGCGCAAATATCATTGGGAAAGGTATGAATCCATCTCTTCTCCCCCAGTTGTGGGTTAATTAGTAGCACTTTTATTAGTAAATAATTATTATCTAAAAAAGTCATCATGAATTTAACAGATCCACAATGTAGCACGTTTCAGAAGTTCGAGAAAATTGTCGATCACGTTGTCTAAGTCAGCCCAGAATTAGCAAAGTACAACAAGACGCGGTATATACGCACTGGAAGATTTGCTGAAATTACAAAGTGAAGTGGTATAAACATCAACTGACTACGGTCACTGACAACAACGATGTATCCATCTTCTGCAACGTACTCATCTACTCTGACAGAGAGATGAAAGCCATCAAAACCTGACAATTATTATCAAAGTCAGTGAAGTCGTGCATGCTCATTGACAGAGCAATCCTTTCCGAAAGAATCAGCTCAGAAAATTTACAGAGGAGCTACTCAAGTCCCTTTAGCTGCAGATCGAGATCAACATAATGTAAGGTATAAAGATCAAAATAGCAACAGTGGTCATGATGTTCTATACTACAGGCCTACTTATGGTGCAAGAAAGGGCCACAACTGTAAGCTTATTTCCACTTGGAGCGATGAATTTTAGTTTCGTTTTTAGATTGATAAGTCACTGCTATATACAGCTTCAGAAATTCAAAAGAAATGTTGCTTTTACATTTGGAATAACTTTAGAATATTTATTTGAAGATAGTCTAAGATTTATTTATAAGCTATTTATACTTATTACAAAAATTTTTTTGTGAGAAATTCACTGAGAAATATAATATAGGAATATTGGATTTATTACTTGTAAGTTTGTTTTTCTTTAAATACTTTTCCCTTAAAGTTAATTTAATATTCTTTTCAATTAATTTTTTATCCATGATAGCAAATACACTAATGACAAATTTATGTTTTACGTAATCTGTAATTCTCTTTCTAACAGATAAAAATGTTTAATTTTTACCAGTTTTCATACCGCAATGTAGCTTTTTACATTGCATAATTAAATAAAAACAATTGAAACCCTGGAAAAGGCAGTATGGTTTAATTGGAAAATGTGTAATTTTAGTTGATTTAACGGAATAAAGTATTAATCCAGTCTTTTCGAGTTTTTCTTCTTACAATTATTACAAAGGAAATCAATTTTAATAATTTTCTGTCATGCATATTTTTTAATTGACAGTTTGTCTATTGTCCAGTTCACACTCCTCCCTGGTCTTTTGAACAGGGGTAGAGGTTTATACTGTATTTTCTATTTAGGAGTTGGTTTCTGGTTCCATTTAAGTCTGCACTATACTTCTAACGTCTCTTCCTAAACGCTAAAATATTATTTACCATTTATTGTTTTTTTTTCCTCAATAGGAATAGAAAGGTTAGCCTGTCGTCCGGTTCCAGAGCAGATAGGAGTGGTAAAGGAGAGGATGTGGAGAAAGATAGTGGATCGATCAAGGCAAGGGGGTTACAGAAGATTTGGAGCGAGAGCAGATAGGAATGAAAGATGAGAGGATGTGGAGAAGGGAAGTGGATAGATCAAGGCAACTGGAGATGTCGATTGACGCTACACTTAAACCGTTGGAGATTGTATTTGTCAGGAAACAGTAATAGGGAAGGGAGTTCCATAGGCGAGATGTGCGAGACATGAAGCTATTGGAGTAGAAGAGACATCTACATCTAACAGTTTCAACGGTGTAGGAGTGGGAACGGGATGCCAGCCTCGTAGGACGTTTAAATTCACGAGGCCTAGGGACAAGCGAAAGCAGCTCCTCGGAGCAATTACCGTGAAAGTACTTGTAAAAAAGGCAGAGCGAGGCAACATCGCGTCTGTGAGAGAGCGACTGCAGACGAGACCCTGAAGGTAGATTTATCTAAATAACATATACCTTCGAAGCAGTTTTATATAAAATTTAATAAAGATACAAGTAATTATGCTAGTCGTGTAATGTTCACGTATTTTTAAATGGTGAATTTAAGATTTAAAGTAAAATAATAGTTTGTACTTTCTGTACGTGTACAAAAAACATGATCATTACTTACAAAAATATATAAATGCAACACCAAACACGATTCCAGGTGTGTGAAACTGAAGGGGGAGGGTACATCATCGATGAGATCGCTTTGAGTATGAAAAGGAAAATTCGGTATCAGTCACCATCAACGATGACGTGTTTTGATTAAAATGTTACAATACATACAAGTACTATATTTATATATTAAAAAACAAAACATGGATTCGGATTACAGTTGTAACGTAATAATCATGCTCCGTGTAGCCATGTTGCTTTCTGAAATTTTCCATTTGTGATAAGTCATGTCAGAGCCTGAAAAACTTTCGGATTTCGGAGATTTTCGGATTTTGGAATTTCGGATAAGGGATACTCAACCTGTATTTAGTAAATTCTTGTTTAATTTTACGCTATAATTTTCTTAGCCAATTTTGTAATATTATATAACACAACTTATACATATACCCTGAAGGTAGATTTATCTAAATAACATATACCCCGAAAGCAGTTTTATATAAAATTAATGTTCACGCGTATTTTTAAAAGGTCAAATTAAGATTTCAAGTAGAATAATATTTTATACTTTCTGTACGTGTAGAAAAATATGATTACTTACCAAAAATATAGAAATGTAACGCCAAACACCACTTCTACATCAAGTGTGCGAAACTGGAGGGGGAGGGTACATAATTGATGACATCACTGAGTATGACATGGAAAATTCGGGAAGATATCAGTCTCTATGAAAGATGTGTTTTGATTAAAATATTAAAATACATACAGGTAAAGGACTTGTGTAAAGACAAAACAAAGATTCTGATTACAGTTAAATGTAATGAAAACTGAAAAAAAAAGTCAGCATTTTATTGTAGTGATCGGAAAAACATACTCTAAACA
>OZ038508.1:12008683-12048683 GCA_964036315.1 Acanthosepion esculentum | reverse complement strand
TTTTTAAATGTGCGTGCTTGGTAATTTATAGTTAGTAAACATTAGTCCTGTGCCTCAAGAATAATACATTCGGTTGCAGCTTTTAACACTGCAATACGTAGCCACGGATGGCTACGGGGTTTGTCTATATCAGTTTGTTTGATATGGGCTGAATATTCACCGCGAAGAGGATTATCCTGCCATCGTTACTATATGGGGTCTATTGCATTGGCTCTATTATTATTATTATTATTATTATTATTAATATTAATATTATTATTATTATTTTATTTCCTTTGATTTCTGATGTGTACTCATTTCTAGGGACCTAAGTTTAGAAATGGCACCATGACATTTTCCACTGGAAAAAAAAACATATTTTACATAGATAAAGCCCTTCGTAACGTGTGGGCTCTACTCGTGAGAACAATTTTTTGTATTTATTTAAGGCAGTTTACTGGAATCTTTTCCAACCAATCTGAGGGCTCCAACTACAACCAGATTGTTGATGTTCCCATGTGCCACATTTTGAGATTTCGATTTCAAGGTCCTTGTAATTTGTTAGCTTTTTGAAGATCTTCAAAGATACATTGCAGTCTGCAGGGACTGCCATATCAATAAGGAGGTACTTTTTGTATGCGATCTCTAATAACAATGTCTGGGCTGTTAGCTTTGATTGTTCTGCCTGAGTGTATCGCGTAGTCCCATGAAATCGTTACAGGTCCTATCTCCGTAACCGGGTCTGGGTGGTGTTCATACCAATTTCTTTCAGTATCCTTACAGTTACAGATTTTCCCGTGCAGATATTGGCCCACTCTGTCATGCCGGGTTTTATACTCAGTGGGTGCCAATATCGTGCAACCTGATACAAGATGATCAATTGTTTCTGGATATTTATCACAGAATCTGCATTTTGGGCTAACACAATATTTTAGTATATGTTCTTGATAATTTCTAGTTAACAAGAATTGGTCCCCCTGCAGCAATGATAAAACCTTCAGTTTCAGCTTTTAACCCTGCACTATCCACTGATGGGTGCGGTTTTTGTCTACGTCAACTTGTTTGGTACGGGCAGAGTATTGGCCGTTTATTATTATTATTATTATTATTATTATTATTATTATTATTATTATTATTATTATTTTATTTCCTTTGTTTTCTGATGTACACATTTTTTCCGGGTCCCACCCAGAGGCCTAAAGTTAGAAATGGCATCATTACATTTTCCACAGACCAATTAAAGAAAATACACACACACATATTTTACATAGATAAAGCCCTTCGTGTGAACAATTTTTTGTATTTCTTTAAGGCATGGGCTTCCAGATATCCCTTCAATGAGTCTACTGGATTATTATTATTATTATTATTATTATTATTATTATTATTATTATTATTATTATTCATGTATTTAATTTACAAACGGATATCTTACATTACAGTTTTCATAATCTAGACCGAGAAAGCCGTCTGACCTCAGCAAGAGGTCGTACGACTTTAGCAGAATATTTTCACCACCAAGCAACGCGAAGCTCTAAAGTGATGTGATTCTAGGATTTATTCCAATTTTCATAATGTAGGTTTTTAACTTTGATGATATAGACGCGAACGCCCCAATGATAAGTGAGGCAGTAGCGGTCTGAATGAACCACATTCTGGCATCTTCAATCCGGTGGTCGGTGTATTTCTAAAGCTTGTCCATTTCATTGACTTTGATATTCTTGTCATCAGGAATAGCCACTTAAGTAATCTGTCATTTATTTTAGTTCTTTGTCATCAACGCGGGTGATGTCTGGTTTAGAGTCTCCCAATTATAATAATTATTATTATTCAATGAAAGTTCTGTGCGCCAAAAAAGTGATTCTGCCGTAAAAAAAATATATACGGAATTCAATGTATACCAGAATCTATCTATAAAAGGCAGGGTGTGTGTGTGTGTGTGTGTGTGTGTGTGTGTCTGTAACGAATGCACAGCCGCAATTTTCAACGGATTTGCACCAAAATCTACATGCACATGCTTCAAGTTACCGGAAGGCCAAGACCGACTTTGCATTTCCCAACTCCCATCGATAGTGGAAATAATCGATTTTTTATGCTTCTACGGCAGTTTTCATGTAGTTTGCGGCCATTTTCTACTGGCCAGGGTGAGAGCCTATAGTTGGCTGACACTCATAGGCAGGAAGATTCTATTGGCCAGCGTGAGCGCCAACAGCTGACTAAAACGAATGTTAACTAGCATGCTAGCATGCAAAAGAAATCGATGGGAAAAATTTAAATCTGAAAGGCACTTTACTCCAGTTGGCTCATTCGCTTGCTTAAACTCAGCGTTGATTCTGATTCCGCAGAACTGGGTTGGGTGTGAAAAAGTATTTGTTGTTAACATTCTTTTTTCATTCGGTTTTTCCAGTTACGAGTCCTTTTTTAAAGCTGATCGTTTTGTGTTCATTTTGTTTAGTTATTTCTTCGTAACAGATTTAGTGTTTAGTATAGAGCTTAGGAAAAAAATCGCAGTGTGATATAGGCAAGAAGTAAGGCATGTAGCAACATCAGCACGGCAAAGGGTACTCCTTTTAAGGCAAGGAAGGGCAAAAATATTTTAAGTCAAGTGATAGCGATTGCTGTATGAGTCGTATGATTTTTGAATCAAGCACGGGCACTCATTCTGTCCAGTAGAAAATGGCCGCAAACTACATGAAAACTACCGTAGAAGCATGAAAAACTGATTATTTCCACTATCGATGGGAGTTAGGAAATGCAATGTCGGACTTGGTCTTTTTCAGTAATTTGGAGCATATGCATGTAAATTTTGGTGCAAATCCGTCGAAAATTGCGTCCGTGCATTCATTACACACACACACACACACACACACACACACACACACACACACACACACACACACACACACACACACACACATCCTGCCTTTTATAGATAGAGATGAAAGTCTCGATCTGACGAGGCGGTTGAAGAAAATGACTCATGGTTTTAGGATAAAGTTTTTGATTTTATACTAATATACCTTGTTGATTTCCTTATCTGCTATACTAAATTAGTTATAACTGGTGCATAAATCGAGGTATTTCATTGGCTTAGTATTTACTAATTCGATATCCTAAATTTTATGAGTTTATATTTGTTTTTGGAGGTTTCATCACTGTTTTTATTACAATTTCAGATCACAATATTTTGGAAAGTTTTATCAGGTTCCTAACCATATAATCTGGCCAATCATCAGCATAACCATCTAAGTAAAAACACACATTTTTTTAATCGGAATCACTTTATAAATTGCGGTTATAAAAGTTGAATTCACAGTCGGCTAAAAGTTGTTTCCGTTCTTTTAGATTCTTTCCACAAACCAACCAGAAACAATTCAAATCTTTAAAACGTATCATTGCGACGTCGATCCAATCATACAAAATCGATCATATAAATAAGGATTCTCTGGAGAAATCGAAATTTGATGAAGGAAAAAGATAACAAGTAAAATAGCCGTTCAGAAATTGCGAGATCAATCATGGAACTGTGCGTGAAAATAATCAGATGCTCCGATAAAGAAAAGCAAGAAAATTAAGCGAAAGGAAGGGAAGTGGTCGGTTGGACGAAATGTGGCGAGATGTGAAAATTTTAACTTCAATTCTCAATGGTCGCTTTTTTGCAAGACAAAAACTGAAAATTAAAATCCCAGTTGTTGCAAATTCTATCCATCAATTCTGTCAGTCAGCAGATATTCTCCAGCTTCATCTTATTAAAAGATTTTTTCTGGTTAGCCAATAAAACACATACACACACACACACACATATATATATATATATATATATATATATATATATATATATATATATATATATAAATATATAAATGAATGTCTGCATATATAGAGAGAAAGAGATAGAGAAAGACAGACAGAGATAGAGACAGAGAGAGTTGACAATGTTGACACGCTAGATCAATTACGACTGGGTAGTGAGGTTGATCCTCATTCAGTGGTTCATACTTTCGACTTTGTGCCACATCTAAGCTACGCTTTAAACACACACACACACACACACACACACACACACACACACACACATATATATATATATATATATATATATATATATATGTGTGTGTGTGTGTGTGTGTGTGTGTATAAGGTTGTTTCACTGTATCACAGCTCATCAGCGTGACTAGACATCCGATTGCTTCAAGCCGGGGTCGAAACTCGATCAGAAACGCTACCCCTAAGCTATCGGCGCACGGTAGAGAAAGGGAGTTTTTTAACGTATTATATACGTGATGTGTATAAATGCCAAGTCAGCAGTCAGAGCGCTCAATTCATAACTGAAGAGCAACGCGTTATAAGCAGGAGCAGCCATTGTTTTAAAAGTTCCCTTTACCCATAGTGATCAATCGGCGAACGAGACCAGGTTAATTAATTTTAAATACGGTGGAGTTGTAGATAGCGGCTCGGATTGAGGAATCGGAGAGCTGAGTTCGAATTCCTGTCGAATCCATTACATTCACTTACGTGCTAATACCCTTGGGAAAAAAGTATTAATCCTCTTCTTCTCCCTCCAACTATGGGTAAATAGCAGGACAGACTGGGTTCTATAGCTCTGGATGGCAACCGGTCACGGAGCAGGACAACTCTGATTACCAAACCTGCGGAGGGTCATGTGGTGACCTTGTGGCACATAGTGCACCAGGTCTCTGTATTCGGCCCTTTAAAATGTGTGATTGATTCTGCACAAATCCTTCACCACTATAATCAAATCATATGTGCTGCTGTGTGGGCTGTCGGTTCTTAGGAATATATATATATATGTAGGTTGCAATGGATAAATTGCCGTCGAAATTACGCAAAAATGAAAATAACAAGGATATCTTATTTTAACAGATATATTTACTAAAATTACGCAAAAGTACTTGAAATGCTTAAAGAGTAAATTTATTGAACAAAATCGTCATTGGCTTCAACCACTGCTTCCAGACGACTTCGGAATTTCCTGCAACTCTTCTGGAATTTGGTGAATGCTGCCATAATTCAGTTCATCTTAAGGAGTTTTGTTGGTCTCTCACTCAACTGCAGAGATAATAATCAAAGTGAGTTGTAGTTTGGGAAGTTAGGTGGCCAGATGTGAAGGGTGATGTGGTCGAAGAAATTGTCTGACAGATATGACTTGGTTCTACAGCTTGTGTGGCATAGTGCAGTGTGCTGTTGCTAGATATAGGATCTTCCAGAAGCTGCCCTCTTGCTCCAGGGCAGCAATACCCCATCAAGGCACTTGTAGGTCTTTGTGTTGGCATCCAAACACTCTGAAAGTCGTATTGGAGATTCCAGCGCGAATACCAAACAGTACAGCAAGCCGTTACCAAATTTCTGATGCAGTGAATTGCGTCATTTTTTCCTTACAGACAGTGTCCAACTGACCTTACTATACCGTGCAGTCGAAAAGAAAAAAGAAATTACGCACATGTGCGAAATTAAAAAGGTAAAATGGTGACAATTTAACAATCACACCCTGTATGTTCAAGACGTATCTAAAATACTTTTACAAAATTTGGGGGTGGGTTCGTCGTACCAAAACAAGGTAAAATGTCTCTACAATCATATGTCCAAAAGGCTATCGTTGTACCTCAGCGCAGCAACTCATGAAAAATGTTCAAAATTCCCTCCGCTTGCTTCTACACACGCATTCAAACGAAGGATCATTGACTGGCTGACCCTTTCAAATAGATTCACACGGTTTCGAATGCTTTCGCAGGCCCCCATGACACGCTGAGTATGGAACCTGTTCTCTCTTACCGATGTCAGCCAGTGCATCAGCCAGTGCATCGCGAAACGTGTGACTAAAATGTGCTGGAGCCCCAAAATGCATTGTTTTAGGTAGTCCCACAGATAAAAATCCAAAGGACTGAGGTCGGGGAAACGCACAGGCCATGCAACCGGCCCTCCCTTTCCTATCCTATCGTAGATGAGTTTGCAGCTTTAAAATTTGCATAGTGATATATATATATATATATATATATATATATATATATATATATATATATATAAGTGGACATGGAAGTCAGCACTTAGAGCCTCTAAGTGTTGACCTCTACATTCACTTTTATATTTACACACGCTCTATCTCTGATATTGAGCACTTTATCCCATAAATATAGCACACTTTAAGACTATATTTCTTCATATATATATATATATATATATATATATATATATATAAGTGAACATTGAAGTCAACACTCAGAGACGACAGGCTGTTTCATGCTGGACGCAATATATATATATATATATATATATATATATATATATATATATATATATATATATATATATATATGTATGTATGTATAATTGTATATATATATACTTAAAAATATATATAATTGTATATATTATATGGACATTTGTCCTGGTTTTGATGTGAGCAACCGGCCACCAAATCATTTTATGTACTCCCTATATATATATATATATATATATATATATATATATATATATATGGGGTGTACCTAAAATGCTTTGGTGGCCGGTTGCTCACACCAAAACAAGGACAAATGTCTATATAATCATATGTCTGCAAATCTTTCGTTTTTTAATTATTAAGTTCAAAGTTTACGGTTGACACTGTTAAATTTACAATACAAGATACAATAAAAAAATAATTTTACAAACGTTTGGGCGCGGGTTCCTGATACCAAAACAAGGTAAAATGTCCATCTAAATATATGTCCAAAAGGCTATCATTGCACCTCAACGCAGAAACTCAATAAAAAAATGTCCAATAAAAAATGTTTCTACACACGCTTGCACCTATCGGATCATTGACTGGTGTACCCTTTCAAATACTCCCACACGTTTATGAAGTATCTCTGCATTACTAACGTCTCTTTTATAGACTAATTGTTTTAGGTAGCCCCACAGATAAAAATACAAAGGACTGAGGTCGGGGAAACGTACAAGCCATGAAACCGGCCCTCCCTTACCTATCCATCTTTCACTGTAGATGTCTGCCAATGCATAGCGAACAATTGGATATGATTCTGCTGGAGCCCTATCCTGCATGAACCACATGCGTTTTAGCATGAGCAAGGGTACATCCTCTAGCAGGTCTGGAAGTATATTCGTAATAAGGCCCCTGTAGACAGCTCCTGTAAGACGTTTTGGGAGAACATATGGACCTACCTGACAGTCACCTCCAATTCCAGGACACACATTAATTGTAAACTGATGCTGGTGTTTAACCTGTCTTGTACCATGGAGATTCCGATGCGACCACAAATGTTGGTTGTGTAAATTTGTTATTCCATCTCTTGCAAATGTTGCCTCACCTGTAAACAAGATTGAAAAGACAGACAACAGATCGGCAGTTTGAGCAATAAATAATCGGCAAAAGTTCTTCCGTGGTGAGTGATCAGAGCGGAAGATGCTGTACACGTTGTAAATGATACGATATAGGAGCTGACTTGAGTGTTTGAGATTTATTATGTGTGTGTGGTTGCCACTAGGTCTGTGTGTGTGGGGGGGTATGCGTGTTTGTTTTTCTTTTTGGTATGTCTATATTTAAACTTGTATGCGTGTTCACAAGTGTGTCTGTGTGTGTGTGATATAGATTATGTATATTTGAAAATCTTTGCGTATGGCTGTGTGTGTGAATGTATTTATCTGTGGATGCGTGCAATATTTTATGTGCGCGTTTGCAAACTGGTGAGTATGATTATGTCATCGTATATTGTGTGTGTGTGTGTGTGTGTGTGTGTGTGTGTGTGTGTGTGTGTCTATTCAACTTTATAAGTGTATATATTTACTTATACGTACAGGCATGTATGTGGCATTTTTATTTGACAGTATCATCCATGCGGCATCATGAGATGTACGACATGCCAGGACCACTTGACTTGTGTTCATACCTGGATTCTCCCTGACAGCCTGTGGAATGTGTCAGGCGTACGAGCGGACCTCGTCATTCCTCGATTCATATTTTGTGGTGCCACAGATCCTGTCTCAGTAACGCAACGTTAAATTGCAGCAAAGTTTGGATGAATGCTTTTGGTCTGGAAACACAATCTGATACAACCGTGCAGCCTCGCGTCCATTACCATTAGCGCGGCCTTATGTAAAAATCATATCTACCTGCTCACGATACGAATATCCTGCCATTGGAACACTTCTAAGTTAACTCACTACTACACACGTCAGTGGGATGTGGGTGAGCAGACGTCTTGGGTCATCCAATCTTGGGTCACCACAACTTTGGTTAAGAGTCCGCTTGAAACACATAAAACCCTCCATCGCATACATGGGTTCCACACCTATTGCAGTGATATATATATATATATATATATATATATATGTATATATATATATATATATATATATATATATATATATATATATATATATATATATATATATTTGATACTTGTATATTTAGGAAGCAATCCTTCGTTTATGCATGTTTCATTAAAAACGACAGACAAGGTACTACGGTTAAGCGTTTTATTTAATTTTTCTTGTGTTCGAACCTTATCTATGAGTTCAAATGCCCCTTAAGGAACTGTGTTCCTGATGTAACTGGACTCATGGATAATTACATCGTTGGCACAAATACATGCCTATCCAGACGCCTTACGTTACACCTATCTGATCACAGCTTCATTAGAAGCCATTTAAGCACACACACAAACTTACCAGACTCCATTAGAAACATACTAGTAGAAAACACAAATATAATAACTTCATCCACCTGTAAAAAAAAGATTAAGAATAATGGAAGTTTTAATAATAAAAAAGAAAAATCCAACTCTTAACAATATTACGAACAAGGCCACACTTTGCTAACAGTATTCGGAAATTAAAAACATCTCTATAACACACTAAAAATACACATAATGCACACACTCAATTAAGCTGAAAAATTGAATCGTCCTTGATAATGGCTAAAGGCATAGTCGAAAGTGCTCGGAACTATAAAACATTTGAACAGTTTAGAGTTTTTGCGTGTATGTGTGTGTATGTCTTTGAATAATGATAATAATAATAATAATAATAGCAAAGATGAATGTCTCCAGAGACTTTGCGGTACCTTGAGATAAGAATATCGCGAAAGCGAAGCAGGTGAAAGTACAAAGATACCAAAAGACTTTGCAGGGCAAATCAGGGAAATATACCAAGCAGCATCTCAACTTGTTTCATTTGTTGTTGGCTTGCTAGCGATTATTTCTAGGAACTTTTCCGCCTCAAAAGACGCCTTGGGGATACCTGTAATCATCGGAAGTGCGCAGGTGACCGCGCTGCTTGTAACAGTTCGTGTGCTGGGGAAAGTGTTGTATCCCTCAACTGCAGGTAGGATCTGAGAAATAATAATAATCAGCAGCAGACCGAAACATCAAAGAGTCTGAGAGGATGTCAAATAATAATAATAATAATAATAATAATAATAATAATAATATTAATTATAATAATAAACTTTGTCCCTTATGTATCTTTCTACGGTGTTAATTACATGTACCCTTCCGAAGATTTGATTGAAAAATGAAATGAATCATTCATAGCTGCTCTTTTACGTCTAGTTACATTTTATCCAATTTTACCGCATAATCATATTTTACCATAAAATTCAATTTTACTATCAAACTAAATTTAACCAAAAAGTTAAATTTTAACCATCAAGTCACATTTTGCCTTAAAATTCAAATTTACTATCAAATCAAGTTTTACCAAAAAGTTAAATTTTATTATCTAGTCACATTTTACCACAAAATTAAATTTTACCATCAAATAACCTTTTAGAAAAAAGTTAAATTTTAAAGTTAAATATTCTCATGAACTGATATTTTAACATAAAATTCAATTTTACCATCAAGTCAAATTCAACCAAAAAGTTATTTTTTACCATCAAGTCACATTTTGCCATATAAATTCAAATTTACCATCAAATCAAGTTTTACCAAAAAGTTCAATTTTTCATCTAGTCACATTTTACCATAAGATCCAATTTTACCATCAAGTCCAATTTTACCATCAAAGTGAATTTTACCGTTGACTCTCCTAAAGAGCGGAATATTTGTCATCGTGGCAATTATTGCAACACCAACCAAAAGTTTGCAATAATTATTAAAAAAAATTGTTCATTAGCAGTAAGGATACATTGAACGCGACGCAACTGTCATCAAGCTGGTCTTCGTCTATCCTCAACCGGTAACCTGTATACGTAGCCTTGTGTGAAATCTAACCTACGTTGTCTCGGCTTTGCGTAAAGGCTGGTAAGCGAGGAGTATTGATTATTACTACTGTATAGTGAGCTTGATCCTCATTGGTGCCCTCCACTATGTGTAGCCTTGTGTGAGACTAAGCTAACCTTAATAAATAACATGTGTATTCTACGGAGCAAAGGTAACATGTCAGTCTATCATACTTCTCAAAATCTGAGTACATGAAGAAAACTTCAGAGAAAGAATTCTTTTTCGGTTCCAGAAATTTCTAACACTCCTATACGCGTGCATATATATATATATATATATATATATATATATATATATATATATATAAGCGAAAGAACAGATGGAGTAAAATTCCACTTTTGTAGTATTTACTTTTAAAACATTGCTCAATACAAAGTAGAGCAATATATTATTATTATTTTTATTGTAAGAGATTACTTTTTGGGGCGATCGTAAGTGTTGTAACGTAGGAAATGCTACTGAATAAGGAATAGCCAAAAGGTAGGTTGGAAATGAAATGGTAATCTTTATAACATCAACGAAATACAACACTCGCTAGCGCCTGAAGTAGGTAAACTACTGCTAGTGGGGAACTACTTAGACAGCATATTACCCCCAGTTACAGTGGTTTGCAACGTATTTATGAGGATTGGGACTTACCCATTAGTGTTCATAACTACGGTATATTACAGAAAGTAACCAATAGAGTTACTTACTATCGGCTGAAGAAGTACAATTAATGTATTGAAACATGAAATCTTTTGTGTAGCGATTTCAACATGTTTTTATTATAATCTTTCATAATATATATATATATATATATATATATATATATATATATATATATATATATATATATATATGTATATATATATATATATATGATGAAAGCAGATCTCTCTTTGGGACTACTACGAATCTATATATTCAAACTTTTCTTGTGTACCTGAAACTTGTACTTGAAATTGTGTACGCGGTCTGGCATGTTGTTTTAAATGCCTGGCCGCGTACACAATTCCGGAAAGTCCTCGTTGAAAATACAGATATACTTAAACATGAAAACAATAAACTAAAAATTCTTGAAGCTATATACATAAAACAGCTGAAAGCTAACCTGAAAAAAATAAACTATGAAATCTCCACAAACATTCTTAAATGCCTATAATTGATAACAGAAGCCATTGGGTTATACTAACGGCTTCCAAAACTTAATACTTCTCGTTTTCACTCTCGCGTGGTCATGCCTGACGTCACGAGCTGCACGCGATTTTCGCTTCCGCGTTTCGTATACACGATTTTGTCGTTGCTTGGAAATCTTTCATGCAACAAAAACAGACAATCATTGTTTCGTCCGTGTATTGGTTGATATATTGAAAAGTAATTGTCATCTTTGATAATGGCTTATGTAAACTGAACGTTTACATTGGATTTAAACATGTATCAATATGGTGATTTCCTTTCGTCTTTCAATGATAATGTTATTAAGCTTATCAGACAATATGAAAGGAACTTACTTAAAATAAATAGACAAAACTTGTCTATATTATTTAATGAAACATGCATCAATGAAAAATTGCTACCTAAATATACACAATACATACATCTCTCTCTGGGACTACTACGAATCTATATATTCAAGCTTTTCTCGTGCACTTGAAACGTAAACAGTGCTATTTTTCAATGGATTTTTTAATCTAACATGATTTCTATTAGTATAAACGTTATTTTTAGTGAGTCGACGTGTCTGAGTTACTAGGGTTTTTTTCTTATGAAAGAATACAGGTTCGATTCCTCTCAAGAGGCACAGTTTTTCAGTAGTAAGACTTCTTGATCTAGGCCGGTTGTTATTAATTTGGTAGAATGTTGATTAAAGTAAGCCTACATCATTAAATAGTTGACAGAAACATACATCAGGATTTCTCACCCCACTATCTTGACCATGCGCCATGTTTAGCTAAGCTTTATAAATCTTTACTATGGCACTTAACATAGAGTCCCAGTATCACGAAGTGTTCCATAATTAACGCCTTGTACCAGATTAGGTTAAGCATAGTATACTTGCCTGTGGGAGGTTATCGATCCAAATAAACGCGACACTGTCGAGAATATTTTTCTATGCTTGTTTCGTGGCCTGACTTCAACGAAAAAAAAAATTGTTTTTTTTTTCGTTTTGTCGATAATCATAAGTTTAAAATTACTCTGTTGCATATTTGTATGAAAAATGAACGCAGGTATTTCGATATTATTCAGATGTTCGCTAAATGTCAAAGTTCTATTTATATATTTATAAATTTAGATTCATTTACAAACACACAAACAAAAACGTCTTTTTGTTCGTGTTCCAAACTGGGTCAAAAATGCCTTCGCACGTCGACAGGAATAAACAAATATTATGATGTAGAAAAAATATGTGTTATTTTGCCGAGGTTTATCCGCGCATGCGTATATGTAACTATGGATGTATATATGTAGCTATGGATGTATATATGTAGCTAGGGATGTGTGCTTCTTTATGCGTGTGTATGTGTAATTTTTATTTGGTGGATGAGTGTTTGAGATTTATTATGTGTGTGTGGTTGCCACTAGGTCTGTGGGGGGAGGTATGCGTGTTTGTTTTTCTTTCTTTGTATGTCTATATTTAAACTTGTGTGTGTGTTTACGAGTGTGTCTGTGTGTGTGATATAGATTATGTATATTTGAAAATCTTTGCGTATGGCTGTGTGTGTGGATGTATTTATCTGTGTATGCGTGCAATATTTTATGTGCGCGTTTGCAAACTGGTGAGTATGTCTATGTCATCGTATATTGCGCGTGTGTGTGTGCATCTGATACTTTAGGAGTGCATATACTTGGAAATGTATGTCTATTCAACTATAAGTGTGTATATTTACTTATACGTACAGGCATGTATGTGGCATTTCTATTTGACAGTATATATTTGTGATTTTTTGTGTGAGTATCTCCAAGATAGTATTTACGTGTATCAATGTGTTGCCGAATTTGTGTGTGTATATGTGACTTTCTGTGCATGTACTTCCGATTTTGTGTGTGTTTGGGTCTTTGTAATTGTGTGTTTGTAACTCAGTGTGAGTGTGTGCATGTTAGAAGCTTTGTTTGTATGTATGACTGCTCCTTTTCATGTGTGAGAATATTGTTCGTCTGTGAATTTGTATGAGCGATTTGAGGAGTGTATGTGTATTCGGATGTATGTGTAAGCTACTTTGTGAGAGTTTATTATACCAATGCTTAGCCAATACAAGGCCCAAGTGCCACTCAAGATAGTGGGTCACGTTGTGGTTTTGTATGATCGTAAGAAAGAGCAATATGCGCAGTTCCTTAAGTTATGTAGGTAAGGTAAATGTTAACCCTTGGCTTGAAGAGGCCAATATTGTAGAGATCGGGAAAACATCCTGTCGGGAGTCTGTTCAACAAAGCAGCAGTTCTTTGCCAGTAGCTTTCCGAATGGAACTTCCTCCTTACTAATGTAATACGAAGGGAAGATGAATGATTTTAATTTTATACTTTCCAAAGCGAGACGCTGGGAAATGTTGTTATTTGGATAAGTTCACTGATAAGTTAATCTGATTAAACCACCATACGTTAGAAGTGGAGGGAGTAAAATTATATACCCTTCAAAGTTGATGATGGCATTAAAATTAAAGCCAACAGTTATTGTAAATTCTTGGACAGAACCTAGTTTAATTCTGGGATATAAAAAATAAACATGTAAATTTAATTGATTTTAACGATAACCAATGGAGGGGAAAAGTATGAATTTCAAGAAAGCTTGAGTCCAATAACATTCAGACCCGGTAAGCATTCCCTCTAATTTTACGCTGGACCAGTTTTATTATTTTATTACTTAATAACATTAGAAAACCGATTCCCCAATAGAAACTTATAATATCTAATGTAAACAGATCATGAATATTTTTTGTTTGTATTTTGGTTTGTTGTGTTTTATGGCATATTAATCTCATTGTTTTATTTAATGCCGACAAACATTTTTTTTCCTCTTAATATATTGTTTTGACAAAAATCTATTTCTGGTAATATTATTTCCTCAAAAATGTATAGCTGGTAATATTATTTTAAAACATATATTGCTGGTCATAGTTTTTGTTTTCTTCAAAAATGTATTTCTGGTAAAAATTCTTTTACAAAGTGCTCTGGTATGAAAACCCATTTTTACGCTTTTATAATGCTTTTTACGTCAGTTTCGAGGTTAAGTATTTGCCCATAGCTGGGACCCTAACACGTGCTACCACCCCGGGTTAGGGTGGACCTGGTAACACCAGCAAGCAATTAAGAGGTGGTTCCACGCTCCTCAAAACCTCCTGATCAGAGGCCTTGCTGTTGGACATAGTTTATCGTCATACCCAGGACGCTTGTTTGTATTTTAGTGAAATGCATATCTTGCATCGTAATATACAATAGAGTCTAGTAATTCTTGGATGGGTCAATTACTAAAATAATAATTATAAGTGATTCCCCATTTTAGGTACATCAAATTTATATTAATATTTAGCATAAATATATATGGAATATTTTGTGTGTGTGTGTGTGTGTGTGTGTGTGTGTGTGTGTGTGTGTGTGTGTGTGTGTGTGTGTGTGTGTGTGTGTGTACGGAAACACGAAAAATCAGGCTACTTTGCTACCCGGGTTTGGAGCGCAAGGTAGACTGCTTTTTATTTTTTTCGTAAATAATTTTTGCTCTGCATTTTCTATTTTGCGTTTTTGCATTGAGCACATTTTAGTGTTTATACCTGTTTTCAGAATTCCACTATAGTATATTTTATATCATATATATATATATATATATATATATATATATATATATATATATATGAGTGTCTGTGTGTGTGTGTGTGTGTGTGTGTGTGTTTTGGGAGCATGTTTTCATTGGGACATATGTCATTGAATAATTTACACAAATTTAGACAAGTTTTATCTACTTATTTTCAATTGCATCCTTTCATGTTCATTGACAAGCTGTTTTGGAGTCATTATTGAAGGAAGAGAGGAAATTATCGTGATAATGTAGAAATTGCTCAGAATAAACTATATGTATCAACACGGTAATTTTCAATGAAATATATATATATATATATATATATATATATATATATATATATATATATATATATATATATATATATATATATATAGATCCGACAGAATGAGGAAAAATATGGAAAAACAAAAAATCCGAATATGCAAGTTTACTGTTTTTAATGTTGTTTCAATGTCGACGTCAGACGTTTCGGTCTAGCAGACCTTCTTCAGGACATAGTTATTAAAACATAATTAAAATTAGACGATATTCAAGTCAACATGAAAAGACGATAGACATAAGAATATTCAAAACAAAATAACTGAATTTTAAGATCAGCGTTCCGTTTTGCAATGTCATCACGTCGGCGTCACGTGGGCGATGCTGTGAAAACGTATTCCTAAAATAGAGTTCATTATTAATGAAAAAGAAGAATTTTACGAGAATCTAAAATTTATAAGTACGTTCGCCCACGTGTTGACATATAGACTAAGTTACATTTGTCGTTCGTGTACATTTGTGTCTAGTCTGTCTTCAACGTTTAACTGAGAATTGCCCCGTTTAAGAATGGATGGATATTCATATCGTGAACAGGTAGATATAATTTTTACACACGGCCGAGCAAATCTTAATGGACGCGAGGCTGCACGGCTGTATCAGATTGAGTTTCCAGATCGAAAGCAGCCGATTCATCCAACCTTTGCTGCTGTTTCCCATCGAGTTGCTGAAGACCGAAATCTATTCGTACAAGTGACAACGAAGAACAATTCTACAGACTGTCGGAGAAGGTCCAGATATGATCACATGTCAAGAGTCCCTAGCATACCGCATGGAATGTACTCAAGTCAACTTCGATATCGTATCATTTGCAGCGTATGCAGTATTTTCCGCCCTCTGATCACTCACCACGGAAGAACTATTGCCGATGTTTTATTACTCAAACTGCCGATCCGTTGTTTTTCTTTCTAGTCTTGTTTACAGATAAGGCAACATTTGGAAGAGTTGGAATAACAAATTTACACAATCAACATTTGTGGGCGCATCGGAATCCCCATACTACAAGACAAGCTAGACACCAGCATCAATATACGAATAATGAGTGGGTTGCAATTGTCGGTGTCTGGTAGGTCCAAATGTTCACCCAGCACGTCTATCAGGAGCTGTCTACAGGGACTTTATTACGAATATACTTCCAGACCTGCTAGAGGATGTACCCCTGCTAATGCGAAGTCGCATGTGGTTCATACATGATTTGTATCCAGAACATTCTAATCCAGTTGTTCGAGGTGCATTGGCAGACATCCACCATGAAAGATGGACAGGTAAGGGAGGGCCGGTTTCATGGCTTGTACGTTTCCCCGACCACAGTCCTTTGGATTTTTATCTGTGGGGTCACCTAAAACAATTAGTCTATAAAAGAGACGTAAGTAATGCAGAGATACTTCATAAACGTGTGGTAGTATTTGAAATGGTACACCAGTCAATGATCCAATAGTTGCAAGCGTGTGTAGCAACTTTTTTTATTGGACTTTTTTTTATTGAGTTTCTGCGTTGAGGTGCAATGATGGCCTTTCGGACATATCTTTGGATGGACATTTTACCTTGTTTTGGTATCAGGAACCCGCGCTCAAACGTTTGTAAAATTTTTTCTTATTGTATCTTGTATTGTAAATTTAACAGCGTCTACCGTAAACTTTGAGCTTAATAATTCAAAAACGAAAGACTTGCAGACATATGATTATATGGACATTTGTCCTTGTTTTAGTGTGAGCAACCGGCAACCAAAGCATTTTAGGTACACCCCATATATATATATATATATATATATATATATATATATATATATATATATATATATATATATATATATATATATATATATATATATATATAAAAAATTATACACACATATATATATATATATATATATATATATATATATATACATATTGCGTCCAGTATGAATTAGCCTGTCGACTCTGAGTGATGACTTCAATGTTCATTTATATATATATATATATATATATATATATATGCATATTGCGTCCAGTATGAATTAGCCTGTCGACTCTGAGTGATGACTTCAATGTTCATTTATATATATATATATATATATATATATAGTCAAAACTAATGAGCCAGACAACAAGATATATTGCATAGTGATATATATATATCACTATGCAAATTTTAAAGCTGAAAACCTCATCGTCAATAACCATAACTACAAATCCAAACTAGAGAACAAATATTAAACCGAAATTATATCCGCTATATATATATATATATATATATATATATATATATATATATATATATATATATATATTTGACACATAGTATATTAAAATTTTTTGCATATTTATTGCAGTACCTGAAGCTTGCGCTGTGCATGAAATTCCAAGTTTTTCTTCCGTGGAGCAAAATTCTCCACATTTATTCATATATAGTTTATAGTTTCTTATATTGCATCAAGAACTATTTTTATTAACACCAGCCCTCAATATGCAATATTACATACATACATATATATATATATATATATATATATATATATATATATATATATATATATATATATATATATATATATATGTAAAAATATAATTTGAATATATGATAAATTTAAATTTAAATTGCTCAATATCTGGAATAGAGCGTATGTAAATATAAAAGTGGACATTTGAGTCATGCCTGGATATTGCATTTAAGCATGAAACAGACTGCGGCCGCTGGGTGTTGTCCCAAATATCCACTTACATATATATATATATATATATATATATATATATATATATATATATATATATATATATATATATATATATATATATATATATAAGTGGACATATAGATATATGTGATGAGTGGGTGTTTCTTTTTTTCTTTTGTATGCAAACAAAAATGTTGAATTCACGCTACTTTATTTAAATCGCTTTTTTTTATCTCGCTCAAGATAACCACATTGCATTATTATCGACTTTGTGAAAGCAATCTTTGTTAAGTAACTGCTGTAAAAAAAAATATCGACAAACTGTTGCAAAAATCGGGCTGCAGGGTCACTAAGTACTTGAGGATTAACGATGTGGATTTGGAGAGATAATGCTTCAACAATTGACAAATAATTTAGTGATCCGCCCATTACTGTCTTTTCTGGACGCCATTTTGTCATCCTCTTGTTGCCTGCGGTCGGAGGTAAAAAAAAATAAAAAATTGAAAACCGAAACAAATTTTTAATTTTCTGCCGGAGTAAGATCTTCCAATCTTCCAGTCATTTTTCTAGACTGTGTTTGTAAAATATGTTAATTAGAATCTCAGTTAAATTGGATATTGTTGTTTTTTACATAAAGCATGGGATTTCAGTTTTTGCACAAAACTTTACTGGGATATTTTTTGTATCTCAAGTCCACATTTCGCGGGAAACATTTGAACGCAGATTTTAACCGTTATCTTATTTCCAAATGATAATTTCGAAAAAAATATTTCTAAAAATATATTTAGGTTTTGTTTATTGTAATTTGAGATCTTTGTCGAATATAGAAAGACTGTCAGTTCATGATTTTCGCGTTCGGTACGGTTAACTCCGTCTTATCTATGGTTTCTTTTTCTGCATTTTCCATTGCCACGGTTTCAGGTAAATAATTTGTTATATAAGAATAAAATGTCGCTGCCAACACTGAAGTTTGAACACAGATCACCAGTGACTAAACGCAGGTGAATCCATTTCTAATAAGTAGATCACGTGATCGCAAAGGATATGTATATATGAGAATTAGCATTGCGTCTAAACGATCACCATTTCTAGTCTCTCCTCTATTACTGTTTACGGATCGCGATTCTCTTCTATATACTGATCACTATACGGATTACTATATTGATCACTATACACATCACTATACTGATCACTATACGGATTACTATATTGATTCCTATACAGATCACTATACTGATCACTATACTGATCACTATACGGATTACCATATTGATCACTATACACATCGCTATACTGATCACTATACGGATTACTATATTGATCACTATACACATCACTATACTGATCATTATACGGATTGCTATTCGGATCACTGTTCGGTGGTTACTTGCGAGCGAGTATTATCGAGTAAGTACTATTATTGCAAGTGATATTCGAAGGCGTCTGACACCAGTATTGTTCAACGGCGTTACTATTGCTGTATCTGCGATTACAAAGTCTCTACTACAATGAGTATTACGAAAGTAACAACGAGTATCCGTTGACATTACATAAGTAGCATCACAAAAATTATTATTATTATTATTTGCTACTTATTCATCATGAACTTTACGCCCTGCAATTATCTCAGATAAACAAAGGGACGTTCATGTTTGATTGCGACAATAGACGGAAATATATATATATATATATCAAAATCGCTGTTTTATTTTAATAAAAGAAAGAAAGAAAGAAAGAAAGAAAGAGAAAGCGAAGGAGAAGAAAGAAAGAAAGAAAGAAAGAAAGAAAGAAAGAAAGAAAGAAAGAAAGAAAGCGAAGGAGAAGAAAGAAAGAACGAAAGAAAGAAAGAAAGAAAGAAAGAAAGAAAGCGATTCTCCCCTCTATTCACTATACTTTTTCTTTATTCAGATCACTGTTCGGTGGTTACTATTCGAGCGACTATTATCGAGCAAGTACTATTAGTGCGAGTGTTGTTCGAAGGCGTCTGACACCAGTATTGTTCAACGGCGTTAATATAGTTGTATCTGCGATTACAAAGTCTCTACTACAGCGAGCATTACAAAAGTGACAACGAGTATTCGTTGACATTACAAAGGTGGCAACGGGTGTTCGTTGACATTACAAAATAATTATTTCGTAAATACTTAGGATCAGACGATATTTAAGTCAACATGAAAAGACGATAGACACAAGACTAATCAGAAACAGAACAACTGAAATTCTAAAGTCAGCGTTCCCTTTTTGGGGATTCGGTCACGTTGGCGTCACGTTGATGTCGCGCGGCCGATGCTACGAAAAACGCACTCCCAAGTTAGAGACTTTATCTTAAATGTAAAATAGGAATTCTATTTGAATCTAGAGCTTATCAGTACGTTTGTCAAGCATTAATCTTGCCAGGAACGGGGAGATGTTAAAGAAGCCGGGTCTAGTATTTACCGTACGTGAAGTGGATATTATGCCTGCCTCATAAATCCGTCTAAGGTTTTTATTATGGATATATTTTAAAATCTTCACAGAGTCAAAATCGAAATTATGATCAGATTTAGTTAAGTGTACAAATAAAGCAATATTTAAACTACCGAGGCGAATATCTTGTTTATGTTCGGAAACACGAGATTTTACGGACCTACCTGTTTCCCCCACATATCTCAAGTTGCAGTCTTTGCATGGGATCTAGTAGACGCAAGCATCGGATGTAATATGTTGTTTGCTGGTATTATTTAATATACTGCGAATAGTTCTAGTAGGTAATATAGTATTATTCGGATTTTGTTTTGTCTTTTCCATATTGTTTATCATACCGTCGGATCTACATCCACATATTTGCTTACATATATATATATATATATATATATATATATATAAATATATATATATATATATATATATATATATATATAAATATATATATATATATATATATATATATATATATATATATATATATATATATATATATATATATTACGGATTTTAAGTAGTTCTGTCTATGGAATTCCCAATGGCTTCCCGTAGAAATACGTTTCTATCGCTTTGAGTATTGTCTCCATCTGAAATGAAATTGGCTAGTGTTCACTGCCCTGTGTAATGATAGCGCTATGATAAAACCGTTCCGAATTGCTTCCTTTATTTTTAAAAATGTATGCCTATATTTTAAACTTTTCTGGATCTTATTTACATCATTCGGACTATTGTCCTCATCTTTGTCGCTATATTTATTACAACGTTTCGGCTGCTGTGGAATGTCGAACTGAACCCTTTATTTCGCTCACAAAGACACATCGCACAATGGATAAAGGCGTTAGTTAGATCCAGTGACAGGACCCAAAGAGTGCAAGTTCAATATCCGGTTAAGGCGGTGGAGAACATTCAGAGGGAAATTAACAAGAGATAACTGATAACTGACATCCATTAAACATGGAACTAGAACAGTCTACTCCAGTGAGCGAAATAAAGGGTTCAGTTCGACATTCCAACCACCCGAAGAAGGCCGGAGCGTACAACGGCCGAAAGGTTGTAATAAATATGGCTACAAAGATGAGGACAATAGTCCGAATAATGTAAATAGTGTACATAATAGAAATTATGTCTTTCGTCTCAGAAATATAGAAGTTTTCTGTACCCGCTTTTAATTCTCTGATGTGTGTCCTATTCAAAACTTACACCTTTTGTTTTTCCCTCTTTTCAGACATTCATGTAGTCTTCTTATTTAGTTAATGTTACTCCACAGTCTCAAGCGGACATTTTATTTTTTGGAACATTCCGTAAGTTCTATGCTAACAGTTCCTTCTATCGCACTTCTTGCTTGTGGAACTCTCTTCTGGCTTCTTGCTTCCCCGTGAACTTTGATCTGCAAAAATTTAAATGCAATGTCAATATTTGTCATCGGTCTTCTTAATTCATGTACTTTTATTTTTCTCTCTCATTAATAGTGCAGGGGGTGAGGTAATGGATAGCAGTACGGACTGGGGAATCGGAGAGTCGATTTCGAATTCCAGTCGAATCCATTACATTCACTTACGTACTAATACCCTCTTTTTCTCCCCCAGGTATGGGTAAATAACAGGAGAGACCAGGTTCTATAGCCTTGTGTGGCAACTGGTCTAGGAGAAGGAAAACTCTGAATTCAAAACCTGATCTTCCTGTTTGGGTGTTGTGCAGTAGGGTAACAACCTACTCATTTAAAAACTGGTTATAAAGACCGCAATGATATCTTGCGGACCTACGTTTCCTAAGGAATTTAGAGGCATAATATATATATATATATATATATATATATATATATATATATATATATATATATATATATATATGAATTTGTTCACCAGCCAGCCCCCGCACCAAAGCAAATAAGAGGCGTCAAACAAAACCCACCGTTCACGTTTTTCCCGAAATACCAATTCAAGTTGATGCACATAATCTGAAGTATGTAAAGAACTTTAATTATCTTGGCAGCAGGTGGAACACTGGATGATGAGACTGTCAATAGAATAGCTAAAGCCTCTAGTGCCTTTGGGAAACTTCGTCACCGACTCTGGAAACCCCGGGGCATTAGGCTTGAGACCAAGATACAGGTCTACCAGGCTGTAGTTCTTACAACCTCTTTTGTATGGTTCAGGGTCCTGGACACTGTACAGAAAACAAATTCAGCAGTTGGATATATTTCACAAAGGCTGTCTTCGAGAAATTTGTGGAATAAACCCAAGCCAAAGGATGGCCAATGCTGACCTTTTGACCATGTGTAATATTGATGCTATTGATTCCTTTCTCATGAAGTCACAATTACGCTGGGCTGGTCATGTGCTACGTATGCAAGACAACAGAATACCAAAAATGCTCATGTATAGTTAACTTTACAATGGTCATCGAAGCGTGGGCCGACCATTACTTAGGTACAGGGACAAACTGAAAAGTAACCTCTCAGCTGCGAATATAAATCAGGCTACCTTTGAGAACACAGCAATTGATCGCATGAATGGAGGACTACTTGCTACAATGGCATCAAGAACAACGCAGCATCAAACATCACCAAGCTTTGTCAAACTAGGGAAAGGATTAAAATATGTGCTGCTGTCCCGGTCATACACTCCAACAATCCACACTCCTGCACAATCTGTGGACTTCTTTGCAAATCACTAGCGGGACTCAAATGTCACTTGCGACTTACACTCGGGGTTAAATAAGCACAGTTGTCGGAATCTCATACGTCGAAACCGACGGGAGAGTCTATCATCATATATATATATATATATATATATATATATATATATATATATATATATATATATATATATACATAAATTCCCAAGAAGATAGAATCCAGGTAGAATTCAATGTCCAGGACAGAGTAAAAATATAATATAAAAGGCTGAAACACTAATATTCCATGGTTATAATTTATTACATTGGAATCGTAATCACGATCCAAATCATCAGACCTAAAATTTACGATTCCAGTGTAATAAATTATAACCATGGAAATTAGTGTTTCAGCCTTATATATATATATATATATATATATATATATATATATATATATATATATATATATATATATATATAGTATTTTCCTTTTTTAACTTTTCTGTGCCTGCTTGATTCTGATGTATTCAATTAAAAACTTACACCTTTGGTTTCCCCTCTCTCAGACCTTCATGCATTCGTCTTATAGTTAATAATTGTTACTCCACAGTGTCAAGGGGATATTTGGTATTCTTGGAACATTCCGTAAGTTCTATGCTAACTGTTTCTTCTATCGCACTTCTGGTTTGTGGAACTCTCTTCCGGCTTCTTGCTTCCCAGTCTGATCTGCAAAAATTAAATCCAATGTCAATCGTTGTCATCTTACTTCTAAATTCGTGTTCATTTATTGATCTCTCTCTTTAATGTCATTTTTCTTTTCTTTCTTTTTTTCACATATCATCTAACACTCAGTATTTTTTCGTCTTGGTGGATTTATTGCCATCCTTGTGATGAAAAAGAATATGTGTTTTTTTTGTTTTTGTTTTTTAATCATATCACCCCAAGCAAGGCCGGAGGCCACTATCACGCAAGGGGTTAAAAAGAAAGAAAGAAAGATAGATAGATAGATAGATAGATAGATAGATAGATAGATAATGAAGATACATAGATAGATAGATAGATAGATAGATAGATAGATAGATAGATAGATAATGAATATAAATAGATAGATAGATAGATAGATAATGAATATAAATAGATAGATAGATAGATAGATAATGAATATAGATAGATAGATAATGAAGATAGATAAATAGATAATGAATATAGATAGATAGATAGATAGATAATGAATATAGATAGATAGATAGATAGATAATGAAGATAGATAGATAGATAATGAATATAGATAGATAGATAGATAATGAAGATAGATAGATAGATAGATAATGAATATAGATAGATAGATAGATAGATAGATAGATAGATAGATAGATAGATAGATAGATAGATGTAAACAGAAATAGGTGTACAGACGTTAACAGATTGAAGTAGATATAGAAAAAAATCCCTGCCTGTTCATCTTGCCATTTCATCAAAAGTAAAACAAAAACAAACAAACATGAAAATCTTATAAATATCATATCTTCATAAATGATAATGGTGAGGATCCTGGGTCGGAGGGTGAGAGTTGGACAGTCGTGATATTTGGAAACAATGATCGCATAATAACATTAACGATAATATTGGTGTGGGGAGGAGTGACAGAGAAAAAGGAATTCTTTCTACTGTTGCAGAAATGAACATATCTAGTCTGAAGATAGGCTGTCTCAGAATTGCCGAACTGGTATAAATTTGTTCTAACTCCGAGTATTTGTTAAGTTATGATCATTTCCCAAGGGTTAGGTTCTATATCTAGTCTGAAAGCCTCCGGATATCAGAACTGGTATAAATTTGTCCTAACTTCAAGTATTTGCCAAGTTATGATTGTCTGAAGTTAATTAAAACCCGCACATGTATAATAATTTACTATTTTAGATGATCAGATTTGGATAGTTAATTTTCTGCCTTTTTTTGAGACAGTCTTTGGGATCGGGTTGAAATGAATGTTGTAAGTTACAAACTGGTTTAACTTGATACTTTTTCCAAATCAGTATCCATCAAGTGGAGACCGGCAACACATAATTCAGTCAAAGTGTCACAATGTTTGTCATAATTTGCCTGCCTTTTTTTTTTGTCTTTGACCCTCAACTTCAAATGACGCTAACAAGAGACAATTTATATCACATTTTTAGTGCAAGTTCCCAAATATGAAAACAATTTCAGTCTGCGAGTTATAAGTAAATTGTTTGGGGGATGATATTTAAAATGTACTTGTTTTTTTCCATACGTTAAATCATAATAATATAAATAAATAATTACCCGATTTTGGTATCATATACCAGGAACCAAATATGACTTTTTGAGATAATATTCCCTGTATTTATCCGAAAATTAAGGATCTAAACATTTATTCCTGTGATATTCGAGTCGCTGAATTCATTATGCCATTGGAGAATTGTTTTCAAAGCACACATATTTTTTTTGTCAGCATATTAAAATTAATTAAAAAATTATAGTCTAACACCAAGTGGTTGCAAACTGTAATTGTTACTATAGAAGAAATCTACCGAAAACTGAAAAGCGCTAACGTGACACATTGCGCATGAGGAATAAAACTGTCCATGTGAAACCTTTCACCTGGATTTCATCTAGGAGATTGGAAGACGATATACGAAAAGATTTGAGTGTGCATAACTAGCAGACGAAATAAGTTCTTTCCAGTTACACCCACACACTCACACACACACACACAGACACACACACACAGACACACACACACACACACACATATATATATATATATTTATATATATAAATATAAAACTAGTTGCCTGACGATTGCACTAGCATGAAACAGTCTGTCGCCTCTAAGTGTTGACTTCTATGTTCACTTTTATATTTACACACGCTCCATCTCTGATATTGAGCACTTTATCCCATAAATATAGCACAATTTAAGACTATATTTATATATATATATATATATATATATATATATATATTAAAGATATTTATGATATGTTTAACGTTCTTTTTATAGATACAAGTATTTAAGCAAATGCTCTGTTTTATAATAAACAGTATTAAATAACATTTACCGACCTGAATATCAGAGAAAAGTAGCTTAAATACTTGTATCTATAAAAAGAACGTTAAACATATCATAAATGTCTTTAAAATAAATTGTCGGACATTGTCCAATTCAAATATATATATATATATATATATATATATATATATATATATATATATATATATATATATATATATATATAAGGCTCAAACACTAATATTCCATCGTTATAAATAATTACATTGGAATCGTAATGACAATCCAATTTATCAGACCTTCAATTCGTAGGTCTAATGAATTGGATCGTGATTACGATTCCAATGTAATAATTTATAACCATGGAATATTAGTGTTTCAGACTTTTATATTATATTCTTACTCTGTTCTGGACATTGAGTTCTACTTGGATTCTATACTCTTTGTAATCTACGTAAATATATATATATATATATATATATATATATATATATATATATATATATATATATATATATATATATAATATTATTAGTAGTAATCTTATAAGTATAAGTAACTAGACTCGTTTCGGAAAACCTTCGGTTTCTTGATTTGCAAAAAATCAAATCAATATCGAAGGGAAAAAAGGGATAAAAAAAGAAAGAGCCGAGAACATGAACGCCTGTCGAAAACAATCGTTCAGCATCTTTAACTATATATATATATATATATATATATATATATATATATATATTGACCACTAATATTATAAATCTCTCTCTCTCTCTCTATCTATCTATCTATCTATATAAATATATATATATACATATATATATGCATACATATATATAAATATATATATATATATATATATATATATATATATATATATATACATATATATATATATATCGTCTTGTATAGCCAACTTTTTCATAGTAGGCGTTAGTAAGCTGTCCTTGGTTACGCTTCAAGGACAAGCTCAAATGCAACTTCAATGCTGCAAACATCCCTAGGGAGGAATTCGAACTTGCCGTTGAAAACCGAGCAAACACCGGTATAACGAACTCTGAAAAGAACTAATTGAGAGAATTAAGAACCAACACTAAATCTCGGGCCAATACATCTGTCTATATAACGGTCAAGCCTTCAGCATGTCCCTCTTGTAGACTTGTTTGCAAATTTCGTGCAGGATTGTTAGCTCATACGCGACAAACATAAAGACACTCATACGTTAAAAACGATCGGGAGAGTGCATTATATATATATATATATATATATATATATATATATATATATATATATATATATATATATATATATATATATATAGCGATATCATATCGTAACATTGGAATAATTATATGAAATATGACACAGGATGCTGCCACCTCAGTGGTTGGCCATTTGAATAAACTTGATAAGTCAGATAGGCGACAATTTTGAATTTAATTTTATCTCTGTTCTCATACCTGAAAGAGCCTTAATATCTTACTTGACACAAACTTGTATATATTTTTAGATGCATGCACACGAACGTTCGCATCGCAATACGCATTTAAATGACTAAAGACAGAACGTAAATTAGTCGTGTATATATGTGTGTGAGCGTGTTCGCGCGTGTGTGTGTATACATATATACATATATATATATATACATATATACATACACACAAACACACACATATCTATATATATGTATATATATATGTATATATATCTATCTATATATATATATATATATATATATATATATGTATGTATGTATGTCCGAGTATGTATGCATATTTATGATAACTGACATGAACCCAGGACTATTTACGTGACGCTGCAAGCAATATAGTCGTATAAAATGAACATTATATATCCGGTTTTATTATATTTTATATCTGGAAGGTTCGAGCGAGTTCCAGGCTTCCATGATTATCTCGATCTCTTGAAAATGTTTTCGGTGAAAATTATTCTCTGTAAATAATTATTTTTAAAAAAAATAGGTAAAATTTGATGAAAAATTCTAAACAAAAAAGTTTACTGAATTTCCAAGATAAAGTATTTCGTTATTTCAGTTTGTTTCAAATTGGTGTTTTCATATATCTTCTATCCTTTCTTGTGTCCCTTCAGGCCGTGGGCGAACATAGCTCTCCAGAACTTTCTCTCTCTTGTAGCTCTTAATAAAGAAAGAAGCATGTGTTCTTTTCCCGCAAAACAATTTCATGCAAGTCTGTACCACGTAAGTTAAAAAAAGGCACAAATTCTCGGTTGTTGTAATATGAAGCATGATAAAACGAATAAATTATCGTTGAAGGAGTGTTCAGTCGTCAAAAATATTAACGAGAACACGAGACTAAAATTGTCATCCGTAAACCTTTTATTCATCTATGTGTCGTATGTCTTCAGTACTTTAGTGATAATGGCTCTCCACAACTTCCTGTCCTTTGTAGCACTTAGACAATGTTGTATTTTTGCTCTCTTAAACTCTGTTCTATCGACCATATACACAAGTTCGATAGGTATGTTATACTCTACAGATGTCTGTCCCTCTTGCCTTCAGTATGTCCTGGGAGTGTCAAATTTCCCAAGTCGTTTTTCTCATTATCTGCCCTAGAAAATTCAACTGTTTCTTTTTGATGCTACGAGTAAATATCGTTTTTGCTTCTAGTTTCTTTAAAACTTAAAGAAAACAGAGAATCTCATTTCTATAGGCTTAATTCTCTTCTTTATCTCTGATGAGAATCTCCATCGTTCACTAGTATATAAATAAATATACAGATGTTATATAAGAGTTCAGTCCCCTTTTCTGGGTTTACTATAAAAAATTTCCTCTTTCTTAATACTTTGCTTAGCTTTCGGGAGACATCTTTCGCAATCTTAATGCGCATTCGTATTACGGTGTCGCATATTCCGATATTTAAATTGTTGGGACCCGGAAGATATACAACAGAAATCAAAGGAAATAATAATAATAATAATAATAATAATAATAATAATAATAATAATAATAATAAGTAGTAAGTGTCTTTACTCTGTAGTAAAGGAAGCCGAAGAATTCAAAATGGAGTTTCAAATGGGCACAGAAATGCAAATACATCACTGTACACCGGCTGAAGCTGCAAAATACTTAAAAAAGAATGCAAAGACAAATGCGACCGACCAGATAAAGAAACAATGGCAAGATAAACCGCTCCACGGCCAATACTCTGCCCGTACCAAACAAGTTGACGTAGACAAAAAACGCACCCATCAATGGCTACGTAGTGCAGGGTTGAAAGGTGAAACTGAAGGTTTTATCCTTGCTGCACAGGACCAATGCATGTTAACTAGGAATTATCAAGCACATATACTAAAATACTGTGTTAGCCCGAAATGCAGATTCTGTGATAAATATCCAGAAACCATTGATCATCTTGTATCAGGTTGCACGATATTGGCACCCACTGAATATAAAACCCGGGATGACAGAGTGGGCCAATATCTGCACTGGAAAATATGCAACTTCTACGGGAAGGAAACTGAAAGAAACTGGTACGAACACCACCCAGACCCGGTTACGGAGATAGGACCTGTTACAATTCTATGGGACTACACAATACACACTGACAGAACAATCAAAGCCAACCGCCCAGACATTGTTATTAGAGACCACAGACAAAAAAGTGCCTCCTTATTGATATGGCAAAATACAAGGACCTTGAAATAGAAATCTTAAAAATGTGACACATGGAAACATCAACAATCCCTGTTGTAGTTGGAGCCTTTGGACTGGTTGAAAAAGATTCCAATAGGCTGATTGAAGGGATCCCTGGAAGTCCATGCCTCAAAGAGATACAAAAAATTGCTCTGACAAGTTCAGCCCACACTTTACGAAGGGCTTTATTTATGTAATTATTTTTTTCTTTTTCTTTTTTTTTCTTTATTTCTTTTTTTTTCTTTTTTTCTTTTTTTCTTTTTTTTTCTTTTTTGTAGTGCAAAGTGTCATGATGCAATTTCTAACCTTAGGTCCCTGGGCGGGACCCGGAAAGAAATGTGTAAACGCCAGATATCAAAGGAAAAAAAAAAAAAAATAATAATAATCCAAGGACATCGTGATAAAATAAAACAGTAGAATGTGAACCTTCAAGGCAACATGATTGCCTGTCTTTATTGGGTCTTTGGAGATGATCTCAAAACAAGCCGACGAATATGTCACCCTAAAATATATGGATTGCAAAAGTAAATTATACTCATGGTTACTACTCACATTTTGCTTTGATTTCTGTCGATGCTGTGACAACAATTACAGAATGTTTCTTCTCCCTGATTGTGTATGGCACCACCTTACCTGTTTGCATCGTCTGATACAACAAAAAAACGAGTCTCTTGCAGATGTTCAGCAAATGGCTTCCCGCTGGCTATAAAGGTATTTTCACGGCAACTGTTCCGACGAGCTACTTTCGCTGGTTCCCAGACTGCATGAATTTAAGCGAGCTACCAGGCTGGCATCTCGGTCCCACCCTCGGTCTCACTGTCGAAATGGTTAAATGTAACCGACTCTTCTTCTCTCGCACTTCCCGTCTGCGGAACTCCCTTCCTCTTACTTGCTTCCCTGATAACTATAATCTTCAAATTTTCAAGTGTAATGTCAATCGACATCTTCTAAATACCTTGATCTTGTTCCCTGTCCCTCTCTGTATCCTTTCCTCAAAAACGCCCTTTACTCTTGATCTCAATCCTCTGTAACCCCTTGCGTGCTATTGGTACTCCTGCCTTGCTTGGGGTGAATTGCTTAAAAGAAAAACCGGCCTACTTGAATGTAATTGTGATATCATTTTCCATACACGATTCTGACAAAACAGCAGCAGTCAACACATCTTTTATCACTTCTTAAGACGATTATAAGGCAATTAAATACAATTTTAAATTAATGAAATAATAATAATAATATGGCTTGCTAACTAGAAATTTCCAAAGCACACATACTGAAAAATTGTGTTAGTCCAAAATGCAGATTCTGTGAGAAATATCCAGAAATAATTGACCATCTTGTATCAGGTTGAACGGTATTGCACCCCTGAATATAAAACCCGGCATGACAGAATGGACCAATATCTGCACTTGAAAATCAGCAATATATACGGAGGGGGAAACTGCAAGAAATTGGTATGAAAACCACCCAGACCCGATTATGGAGATAGGACCTGTAACAATTTTATGGGACTTCACAATACATACAGACAGAACAATCAATGCTAATCACCCAGACATCATGGATAGAGACCGCAATGACAAAATGTGCTTCCTTATTGACATGGTCGTCCCTGCAGACTGCAATGTATCTATGAAGATCTTCAAAAAGCTATCAAAATACAAGGACCTTGAAATCATAATCTCAAAACTGTTGCGCTTAAAGACATCAACAATTCCAGTTGTAGTTGGAGCCCTTGGATTAATAGACTCCTTGAAGGAATACCTGGAAGTCCATGCCTTAAAGAAATACAAACAATTGTTCTCACGAGTACAGCCTACACCTTATGAAGGTATTTATCTATGTAAAATATGTAGTTTTTTTTTTAAAAAATGTTCAATGAAAAATGTCATGATGCCATTTCTGACCTTTGGTCTCTGGTTGGGACCTTGTAAGTAATGAATGGATATAGATCAGAAACCCAAGAAAAGAAAATAATAATAATATGCCTCCTTATTGATATGGCAGTCCCTGCAGACTGCAATGTATCTTCGAAGATATTCGAAAAGCTGTCAAAATACATGGACCTTGAAATAGAAATCTCAAAAATGTGGCACATGGGAACATCAACAATCCCTGTTGTTGTTGGGGCCTTAGGATTGGTTGGAAAAGATTCCAGTAGACTAATTGAAGGGATCCCTGGAAGCCCATGCCTCAAAGAGATACAAAAAATTATTCTGACAAGTACAGCCCACTCTTTACGAAGGGCTTTATCTATGTAATTTTTTTTTTGCAGTGGAAAGTGTCATGATACCATTTCTAACGTTTGGTCCCTAACTAGAAATTACCAAAGCACACATACTGAAAAAATTGTGTTAACCCCAAATGTAGATTCTGTGAGAAATATCCAGAAACAATTGACCATCTTGTATCAGGCTGTACAGTGTTAGAACCCACTGTATTTAAAACACGGCAAGGAAATTAAATTCTTACGGGAAGGAAACTGCAAGAAACTGGTATGGACATCACCCAGACCCGGTTACAGAAATAGAACGTGTAACAACTTTATGGAATTTTATAATTCACACAAACAGAACAATTAAAGCTAATCACCCAGACATCGTGTTCAAGATCACAAAAACAAAATGTTCTTTTTTTATTGATATGGCAGAAGTCCCTTCAGATTGTAATGTATCTTTGAAGATCTTCAAAAAATATCAAAGTAAAAGGAGCTTGAAGTGGAAATCTAAAATATGTGGCACATGAGGATATCAACAATTCCAGTTGTAGTTGGAGCCCTCGGATTGATTGAAAAAGGTTCGGATAGATTCAATGAAAGATTCTTGGTAGCCCATGCCTTAAAGACAGACAAAAGTCATACTCACAAGTACAGATGACACATTACGAAGAAATTTATCTATGTAAAATGTCTGTGATCATAGTGTTGATTTTTTACAAAAATTATTAGTGTAAAATATCATGACGCTATTTCTGAGCTTAGGTCTCTGATTGGGACCCGGAAGGAAATGTGTATACAACAGAAATCAAAGAAAATAATAATAATAATAATAATAATACATTGTTATTAAAGACCACAAACAAAAGAAGTGCCTCCTTATTGATATGGCAGTCCCTGCAGACTGCAATGTGTCTTTGAAGATATTCGAAAAACTGTCAAAATACAAGGACCTTAAAATAGAAATCTCAAAAATGTGGCACATGGGAACATCAACAATTCCTGTTGTAGTTGGACTGGTTGGAAAATATTCCAGTAGGTTGATTGAAGGGATCCCTGGAAGTCCATGCCTCAAAGAGATACAAAAGATTGTTCTGACAAGTACAGCCCACACTTTACGAAGGGCTTTATCTATGTAATTATTTTTTAAATTTTTTTGCAGTGGAAAGTGTCATGATACCATTTCTAACCTTAGGTCCCTGGGCGGGACTCGGAAAGAAATGTGTAAACGCCAGATATCAAAGGAAATAAAAAAAAATAATAATCCAAGGATATCGTGATAAAATAAAACAGTAGAATGTGAAATTTCAAGGCAACAAAATTTCCTGTTTTTATTGGGGCTTCGGGGATAATGTCAAAAGAAGGAGACGAATATGTGACGCTAAAATATATGAATTGCAAAAAGAAATTATACTCAGGATTACTACTAACGTCTTGCTTAGATTTCTGTCGATGTGGGGACAACAATTACAGAGTTTTCTTCTCTCTGATTGTTCAGCAAGTGACTTATTAGTCATATCCAATATTAGCTAATTAACAATTATATCCAATACACTAAATCAATTGTCATTAAATTAGGATAAGTGTGGAGTAATGGATAGCGGTTCGGATTGAGGAATCTGAGAGCCGAGTTCGAATTCCAGTCGCATCCATTACATTCATTTACGTGCTAATACCCTTGGGAAAGTTATGAATCCTCTTCCTCTCCCTCCAGCTATGGGTAAATAGCAGGACAGACTAGGTTCTATAGCGTTGGATGGCAACTGGTCTACTGCAGAAAGAAATGGCAAAAAAATCTACTTCGTCAGTCACGTATCGAAATATACATTCTCGCCTAAGCGTGTATCACGCATGGCACATAACTGACTGACATAAGTAATATGAATCTATTTTCGGAGTGTATGATGAAATTTGTTTGGCTTTGAAAAATATTTCGTCATCCGCGATTGCATCAAATTTTTATCACGCCCAGACACTATTGTCCCGACTGTCGATTAGTTGTCCTACAGTCATTGGTCTCAATGGACGTTACTCCAAGTTTATGAAAATTTCTAACGCTGCACGAACACACTGGCAAGTCTTACCAGTAAGCAAACCAAAGTAGTATATACTGGCCCAGAAACTCTCCTGATTTAAATCCAGTCGAGAATCTTTGGTCAATCTGAAAGGAACGACTGCGTGTAATGGGCATACGAAGTACGAACATGTGCACTGGGTCATATCTCATTGGAAAAATACGAAAAAAGTAAATAATGACGGAATTATTCGTTTTGTTTCAATTAATTTGCAAAAGGGTGTATATTACTATTAACATGTATATCAATATTTATTTCGCTTCTCCCAGTTATGGGTTAAATAGCAGGCCAAACATGGCCCTATAGCCTTTTTTATAACTAGTCTACCACAGAAAGAAATGGTAGCAGACTGCTGGAAAATCTTCTGCCTAGTCAGTCAGCAATCGAAAGAGACATGATCGCCAAAGCTTCTATCACGCACAGAACTTTGTTTAATATTCGTCTCTCGTCAAATACAAAATCGCGGAGCTGCAAGATTTTTACTTGAGATAGTTTTGTCTTAAACAGATGAATGTCTGGGGATGCCAGATCAAGAGAGTCGGGTAGATGAGACAAGGTTGGTAAGCCACTTGCTTTGATCTTTTATCAGTTCTTTTAGTTGTACTGAGACGTGCATTGTCATGCTTCGAATGCAAATACCTCAAGATCAAATGTAGAGAAACGTGAAGAGACGTTGAACTGCAATTTGGAGATATGCATCGAGCGGTTTCAGGATTGCAGACTTCTACCTTTACAAGAGCCAGATCATACCAAAAATGGAGCATTGTTGCCATATTTGGGCAGTGGCTGCGCAATCCTCACTTTCCCGTCTTGATAGAGTTCGTCACCGAGTCCATAGGTCTAACCTTCACAGCTAGGACCCCCTCATACCACTTACATTGTAGCTAATAACCCACATTCCCTTCGTATTCCATCGGCGTGAAGTAAGTTCCTCTCAAACAACTTCCCACAGATACTGAAGGGCCGAAACGTTGTAATAAAGATAGCGACAAAGATGAGGACAATAGTCTGAATAATGTAAATAGTGTACATAATACCTTATCTCAGAAATATAGACAGATACTGAAGGGCCGAATCGTTGTAATAAATATGGCTACAGCGATGAGGACAATAGTCCGAATAATGTAAATAGTGTACATAATACCTCATTTCAGAAATATAGACAGATACTGAAGGGCCGAAACGTTGTAATAAATATGGCGGCAAAGATGAGGACAATAGTCCGAATAATGTAAATAGTGTACATAATACCTCATTTCAGAAATATAGACAGATACATCAAGGGCTGCTTAAGCTACTCCAAAAAATTTTCGAATTTATTCTACAACGCTTTATTGCTACGGCCATTTGAATGATATAACTAAACGTAGAAAATTTTCGTACATCACTAAGTTAGCAATTTAATCCTAAATAAAGCATTTGTTTTGTTTTTTGTTTTTTTAGATAACAATCTTTATTATTATGCACTTAATGCAATGGCGACTATTAATTACATAGATCGAACATGAAAATTACCGTGCAAACTAATCACTACCTGTTAAGCTATGTATTTTCTGGTCCAATCACTTATTTGTATGGCATACAAACGACTATAATGTTTCATGTCATTTAATCATTCACGTAACACATACATTTCTATTTTCCTAGTAGCCAGAACATTCGTGTCCTTGTAAAATCAACATGATTCTTGTTTATATATATGTTTCTTTTGGTAACTGTTTAACACCTATTCCTCATCATCCTCGTCATCGCCAGTCTCTTGAACGGGTGTGGTCGTAGATTTGCTGTCAATTAGGGTACCTGGCCAAGTTCTTTCATTCTTGGTTAAATTCCAAGGAGTGATACATTCATTGGTAAAATCCCTTAACCTGGCTGGTTAAACTGCAGTTGATGTCCTCCGGCTTGTGGGCCCACCTCGGTCAGGGAGACTTGGCCATTGATTCCACTGAGGTGAACCGTCCGAGCTGACAGTTGACTTCAGTCCATAAAGCCCTCCGTCCATTGATACATAATCCCCGCACCGGCTGGAGGCTTATCTACGGAAATCAAACCTACCTGATTGTACTAGATGCTTACAAGAAATTTCATCTGCCATTTGATGAGCCTTGTTTTTATTCCTGTTGGGCGTCTAGAAAACTTTTATAACCAGGAACTTCAAGTTAGGAAACCTGTTTAGTCATCTAATCATGTTACTAGTAGCACTCGTAGAGGGTCCTGACATAATATTTTAGCAGATTTACACACACACACATACACACACAGACACAGACACACACACACACACACACATATATATATATATATATATATATATATATATATATATATATATATATATATGTGTGTGTGTGTGTGTGTGTGTGTGTGTGTATATATATATATTTTATATATATATATATATATATATATATATATATATATATATATATATATACCGGATGTAATAGTAAAATTGTCTAAATCGTGTAAATTGTTTCTTGTCAGACCCACTCTCTTCCACACTGAGCAATGGTGAGAGGAAAAAGTTCATCCAGGCCTTCAGTAATAGTAGGAACATTCATATTCTGGCTTTCATCATTAAAGCCCATTCAAGACCCATCAACAGAACCGTGAATAAGTTTAAAAAGAGGGAACAGTAGAGAGGAAAACTGGATCAGCAGGTCACAACAGCAAGAGGGATCATCATTTCAACTTAGAGCTAAATACATTCTTATTGCAGAGAGTAGAGTCCAATAGTGTTACAGATACCACGGCGAATTCCAGTAAGATATATTTAATCACTTCTATGATGGAGCGTTTGTTAGCTTAATCTAAGACTTGGACAATTTTCTGTTACACCCGATGTATGTGTGTGTGAGCGTACATATATATATATATATATATATATATATATATATATATAATAGCTAGCTACTCGTATTCGAGGATACCCGTCTACAAGGTCGGCTAGTCAATCCCTATCGCAGACTCTCGCTCAGGCACATTTCTGTTTCTCCAACACCCACAGAGCCAAACTGTGGTTTATACTGCATCTATGCTAAGCAGACCTTAGGTACAGTTTCTCTAAAAGAGCGTGTTATCTAGAATGATCAACAATCTGAACAACACTAGCACACTCAAACCTTCGGTCACGATGACTTGTGACTTCGTGCTGACACAGCTATCGACGGCCCCAAGTGTTCCGCCTACCCAATTTCACTCAACACACACACACACACACACACACACACACACACACACACACACACACATATATATATATATATATATATATATATATATATATATATATATATATACAAACACGTTTTTATTAAAATGAAAAAAGTCTGTTTGATTTTTATTGTATCTTTCCTCTTTTTGAATAAGATGTCTGTGTCGTAGTCAGAATTCCTCGGTCTACGTCTTAGAATTCTTAAGAAGGCTGAAAGTTTCATATTGTCTTCAGGGATTTCATGTAACGGTTATTGGGAACGGGATCGCACTAAAAAAAACGCGATATATTTTTAAAATTAAATGATACCAGATTGGTTCTTCCTAATGACTGTCATAGTCAAAAGTACCTGAATAAAACAATAATACAACATGTACTTTGAAGAGTTTATCTACATTTTGACTGATTTATTTAAAATTAGAAAAATACAAGAAAGAAATTAAACAGATAGACATTGCTTGTTCCTTACAATTTATAGATACAAATATTTAAGTAAATGCTTTGTTTATAATAAACACTATTAACAACATTTAACAGGCAGATTATCCGAGAAATCTCAAAGAAAATATGTATCCTCTGACAGAAATCGAAATTTTGTCTTACACAGAATTGTCATATAGCCTGACGTGCTATACCATTTAGCTAGAAAGGAAGCATCTTGTTAGCAAGGATAAATTACTGTTTTTTAAATTATCAGACTTAGTCCATTTCATAATATATATATATATGTCTCTGTGTGTGTGTATATATATATATATATATATATATATGAATAAAAAGACAACTATTCTTAGCTAATGTGTTTTGTCCTCTGAGGGACTTTATCAATACAAATATAAGTCTCAGTTTCTTTCCATTCTCACATTTCTTGAAAGAATTACTACTCTGCCAAACCATCGTACACAGCCAAAGAAATGTTGAAAAATCAAAAGAACATGGCTAAATCCATCATCCCATCTTTTTGAAGATGTACACCACATACGTCCCTCACAAATCATAACAATCTGATCACAATTTAAAACAACATTCATATATATATATATATATATATATATATATATATATATATATATATATATATATATATATATATATACCCCAATATTTGTGGCATTTAAAAGAAACGAATAAAACACCAAAAGTAAAATGGAAAATAATAAATAGAACAAGAACTTGTAAAACCTGGGATGACCCATGCCCTTTATACCTACATGAAAAACTACACATCATTAATTTTCTATATAATGAAAGGTTATTAAACCATATGCAGGAGTTAACGGTATTTTGTCGACATCAACAAATGTTCGCATTAAATAATTAACATAAAAAATAGATTAACAAATAAATTCCATAGTTTAATAAAAGTCTTAAAATCTTAGCCCAATCATTAAATAGAAAAACCCTTTATGAAGTCGTCAAAAAAACAAATTGTAGTCCAGTCCAACACGTTTGTATAAGAAATAGCCATTTGAATAAACACATAAATAAAGAGATTAATAGATAGATAATAATAAAACAGAATCCTCTCGACACTTAACGATCTTAAGAAGCGCCATAAAATATCTTCCGCTTTAAACTACCTAGATGGTGACCGCCAACACCAGATTTGAAATAGACACCCCCACCATAACCTAACATAAACATTCCGAAGGTGACTGGTCTGTAGATAAGAACTTACTCTTCGACCACCTAACCAATATGGCCGTCCCCAGCCGTTTCCATAGTAATTAATGTTGCAAAGGAACATACTTATAAACACGCGCAAACCAGAAGATAGTTTATTCCTAAATTTTCGCTTGAGGATGAAACGGGATTAGACACCTTAATTCAACTTAACTTCAATAATTATATTGAGGTCTTCGGCGTTCGTTTTTGAAACCTGAGAACTTTTATGTAGCGAAGAAATCTTTTTTTTTAATATTATAATATATATATATATATATATATATATATATATATATATATATATATATATATATATATGTATGTATGTATGTATGTATATATATATATAATATTACATGCCAACATGCACGACCAAAGAAAGGTTGAAAAATCGAAAGACAATGGTTAAATACCTGACTTCATGTTTTGAAGATGCACAGCGCATACGTCCTTCACAAACCATAACAATCTAATCACAATTTCAATAATATTCATAGTAGAATAGTAGTAGGTAGCGGCTAGGACTGAGGGCTCGGAGGGTTCGTATGCCAGTCGAATACATTACATTCACTTACGTCCTAATACCCTTGGAAAAGGTGAATCCTTTTCTCCGGCCACCAGATATGGGTAGTTAGAAGGAGAGACTAGGTTCTATAGCCTGGGATGGCAACAGGTCTATGAGGAGGACAACACTGAATTCAAAACGTGCGGAAGGCTGTTTGGGGACCTTGTTGCACGTAGTGCACCGGGTCTCTGTATTTAGTCCTTCAAAAACTGTGGTTGATTCTCCTCAAAGCCTTCAAAACTATAATCAGATCATATGTGCTGGTGTCTTGCTCTTGCTTCCTAGGAACTGAGTTGCTGACCCTCATACGTCGAATACGACGAGAGACTCCACCATATATATATATATATATATATATATATATATATATATATATATATATATATATATATATATACTCGACTCTCCCGTCGAATTCGACGTATGAGGGTCAAGCAGATCAGTTCCTAGGAAACTGACAGCCCGACACTACACATAAGATTTGATTATAGTGGTGAAGGTTTTGTGCAGAAACATCCACACTTTTG
>OZ038508.1:11928683-12001183 GCA_964036315.1 Acanthosepion esculentum | reverse complement strand
ATACTACAGTTTGTTTAACAAGTCCAATGCATCTGAAACATGATGAGGCAATAAAATGCAAACAACACAGAAGTAAAAATACCAGAATTTTTTTCATTTTTCTCCATATTTCATTCTATATATATATTTCATGATACATACATACATATATATATATACATATATATATATATATATATATATATATATATATATATATATATATATATATAATGGACTATCCTGTATGTTTCGACGTATAAGGATCTGACAGCTTAGTTGATTCAGTTATGAAATTTTGTGCGATAATCTTAAGTGTCACTTAAGACCCGCTAGTGATTTACAAAGGAGGCCACATATGGAGCAAGAGTGAGGAATGTCAGATGAGATCACTGTTAGATTGACTGACTTTTTAGTTCTTGCTCTCGATTCTTGAAAAGGATTCAGACAAGCAGATTGAAAATTGCTGAGTCCACTAAAACACGTTGATCTCCATTCTACCTGCTCCAATATATATATATATATATATATATATATATATATATATATATATATATATATATATATGTCATTCACAGACAGTACTGTTTCGCTGTATCACAGCTCCTCAGTGCGACTTGACTTCCGAATGCCTCAAGCCAGGATTGAAACACAACTAATTTGGTGTCAGCCAGAGCTATCTTCACTCGGTAGAGTTACATAACTAAATCTAGCGTTTTGTTTTTACAAATGTAAACAAATGCCAATCAGCCAAAGTGCTCCATCAAGGAAAAAACATAATATATAATCCGGTGTCCTTATATATATATATATATATATATATATATATATATATATTATTTTTACAAAACAGTGTTCAATGTAAATTTACAGTGCATAAATATTATAAATTAACTGATTTAAAATATTTTAGGTTTTTAGCTTCCATTTTTGAAACATGGTTATTACTGTGTAGCAAAAACATTTTAAATCAGTTCATATATATATATATATATATATATATATATATATATATATATATATATATATATATATATTGAATAATTTCAGAGAAGTCAATATGTTAAGATTTATCCACAGGTATATATATTAAATTCTGGTTGATGAATGCGTTAATTATTGATGAAAACTAAATTTAAAATTTGTTCTGTCTAGATATCTGCTACTTTGCAGTTTCAAATCCGACTATGTCTCACTGTGCCCATAAGAAAGAGTAATCTTGAGATATATGTGTGTGTGTGTGTGTCTGGCTGCACGTATCTGCCTGTCTTTTAAGGTAACTATCCAATCTTTGTCACAGACACCTGTTCAGGCAGATTTTGTTTTATGGGCTGCCAGATCAAGACCGATAACATTGCGGATCATTCTTTGAATTTTGTCAAAACTCCCCTAGGAATTTTAAGACATTTCTTTTTTATGTTTATACGTTATTTTTATAGGAAACAAATATGTAAATAAATGTTCTGTTTTATAACAAACAGTATTAACGACATTTACCGGCCTGCATGTTCGAGAAATTTTCATGGAAAATATGCGTCCTCCGACAGGAATCGAACGTGTATCCTATACGGAACCGTCATATAGCCTGACGTGCTTTTACAGATTTCACCACAGAGGAGCGTTTCGGTTAGCAAGGTCGATTTTACTGTTTTTGAACTACAATTCTCCATGATTTCCTCTCGTACATTCATATTTGCTCGATGCGTATCCAAATGTAAACAGATATTAATGTACGAGATAAGTCGTTGTAATTTTGATTTATATATTAAAAAATAAACCAGTTTGTCTGATGATCGCAAAAAATAAAATATATTTATAGATAGATAGATAGATAGATAGATAGATAGATAGTAAACAGACAATGCTAGATAGATAGATAGACCGTAAACAGACAATGCTAGATAGATAGATAGATAGATAGATAGTAAACAGACAATGCTAGATAGATAGATAGATAGATAGATAGATAGATAGATAATAAACAGATAATACCAGATAGATAATTAATAGATTCTAATAGATAGATAGATAGATAGATAGATAGTAAACAGACAATGCTAGATAGATAGATAGATAGATAGATAGATAGATAGATAGATAGATAGATAGATAGATAGATAGATAGATAGACAGTAAACAGACAATGCTAGATAGATATATAGATAGATAGACTGATAGATAGATAGTAAACAGACAATGCTAGATAGATAGATAGATAGATAGATAGATAGATAGATAGATAGATAGATAGATAGATAATGTACAGATAATACCAGAAAGATAATTAACAGATTCTAATAGATAGATAGATAGATAGATAGATAGATAGATAGTAAACAGACAATGCTAGATAGATAGATAGCTAGTTTAGATAGATAGTAAACGAACAATGCTAGATAGATAGATCGATAGATAGTAAACAGACAATGCTAGATAGATAGATAGATAGATAGATAGATAGATAGATAATGAACAGATAATACCAGATAGATAATTAACAGATTCTAATAGATAGATAGATAGATAGATAGATAGATAGATAGATAGACTGATAGATATATATGGGTATTCTGAAATAGATACATAAGTAGTTAATGTCAAAAATGTTAGATCATTCATTTATCTATACAGATATCCTAATCTCTCTCTCTTTCTCTCTCTCTCTCTATCTCTCTCTCTCTCTCTCTCTCTCTATATATATATATATATATATATATATATATATATATATATATATATATGCATGCTATCTATCTATCTATAAATGTCTGCTGAATTGACAGACTAAACGCTAAATAATAACCAAAATATTCAGTTCTCCTTAAATGAATGTTTGAATTTTTAGATTGTGAAAGGAAGAAAAAAATTCAAAAATATACAACACCTAGTATTCCTAAGCGGTCACCATTCTAGGTACTGAACAGGCTCGTTGTTGCTTAACGTTGACGATCGTACGGGAACCACTTTTTCACCGTTTTGTTTCTTTGACAAGCGCAGACATTTCCAGTATCCGACATGAAATTTTAAAACCGCTTTCAGAGACGTATCAGACAGAGACATATATAATAAGCCTTTGTACTTAATTACAGAGGGATACAGATATATATATATATATATATATATATTATAATATTTTTTAAAAATATGATTCCTTCGCTACATAAGAGTTCTGATGTTTCAAAATCGAGAGCCGAGACACCTAATATAATTTTTGAAATTAAGTTGAATTAAGGTGTCTGGTCACGCTTCCTCGCAAGCGAGAATTTGGGAATACATGGGCTATATTGGATAGGTGGTCTAAGAGTTAAGAATTAACTCTTAGACCACCTAGCCAATATAGCCCACCCTAGCCGTTTCCATAGTAACTAATGTTGCAAGAGACCATACTTATAAACACGCGCTAACCACAAGATAGCTTATTCCGAAATTCTCGCTTGACGAGGAAGCGTGACCAGCCACATTACTTCAACTTAATTTCAAAAATTTTATTAGGGGTCTCGGCTCTCGCTTTTGAAACATGAGAACTCTTATGTAGCGAAGGAATCATATTTTAAAAAAATATTATAATATAAGCTCTACTTGTGTATGGAGCACTGTCTTTTTAAAAATAAAAGCAAAAATACTAAGGAACTCCGGATTATTTACCTAACGTGTTCTTTCCTATTTTTCTGCATACCTGCATATATATATATATATATATATATATATATATATATATATATATATATATATATATAGTAACTCTTGACTTCCAGGCTTGTGGCTGACTTGTCGAACTCCTTTCGGACAGAGAAGAACCCAGACGAGGCTATGCCGAAGTGCAGAGTTTCATCTGGGATGGTAGACCAGCCCGACCTTGTGCATGCGGGGTCTACGAGTAATTTGTGCCTGAGCCTACGGGCTCCGAATTGCCCCGCATAAAACACGACTTTGTGCTACATACTGTCTCGTGGGGAGTTCGGGTAAATACCGGCATACATAATAATCCTAACTTCATGTTTTACAGCCTGTAATGTCCTCACTCCCTACGTGATGCTTAAATATCTAGGACGTGGTAAAAAAAAAGGGAGTTCCAAATTCCTTATTTTATTGTTTCATAAAGAAGAAATCGATTATATAAAAATATTCGGAAATCAAAAATTAAAATCAGGAAACAACGTTTGCATAAAAAAAGATCCAAGATCTTTCCAAATCTTGCAAAAATATCCTTTGAAAAAGTTATTCATTAACGTAAAATTAAAATCATGAAACAACGTTTGGATAGAAAAAATCCAAGATCTTTCCAAATCTTGCAAAAATATCTGACTTAAGACCATCACGGTGAAAAACCGGTTACCGGACGATCATCATCGTTAAGCAACAACGAGCCTGTTCAGTACCTAGAATGGTGACCGCTTAGAATTACTAGGTGTCTTATCCTTGGATATGCGGATATATTATACCAATGGATAAGGGCTCAGAATAGGAGATCGCAGAGCGGCGTTCTAATTCCAGGCGCGTACGTTATATACATTTCCGCTCAAATACCCTTGTACAAAGATATGAATTCACTTCTTCTCCTCCAGTTATGGGTTAATTAGTATAAATGTATCAGAAAATCATTATTATCTCAAAAATCCTTACAATCTGAGAATATTTTCTAGCTTTAAATATCCTGTAAAAGGTTTATAAGCCGTAAAATAGACATAGTTTTGTGAAGCATGATTTCCAAACCAATTCAGAAATCACCTGTTTGCACAATATGTCATCTGAATTGAACTGCGTGCCAAAATGTCATGCATTTCACAGTCGAGAAAAACAAATTGGGCACTTGTTAAATTGTGACATTTTCAATATTTACATATTTAAGGAAGCGTTAAGTTACAATCAGAAAGAGAGTTGGAACTTAATGAAGAAAGACGGCTTAAGGATTTTGCCACTCACAGGGCATACTTTTTCATTGTTTTTTTATGGAATGCCATTATCACGCAAGGGGTCACAGAGAGTGGGAGCAAGAGCAAAGAGGATGTTTGAGGAAAGAATATAGAAAAGGACGGGGGGTTATAGAGCGAGGCATCTGAAGATGTCGATTGACATTGCATTTAAATAATTGAAGATTATAGCTATCAAGGAAAGCAAGTAAGAGGAAGGGACTTCCACACAAGGGAAGTGCGAGACATGAATCTATTGGAAGACGGCTAAATTTAACTGTTTCGACAGTGAAACGGTGAGACCGAGATGCCAACCTAGTAGCACGTTTAAATTCATGTAGTTTGGGAACCAGCGAACGTAGCTCGTCGAAGCAGTTACCGTGAAAGTATTTGTAGAAAAGACAGAGGGAAGCGACTGCATGTCTGTGATAAAGTGACTGTAGACGAGATGCCAGATCAGGACCAATCACTTTGCATATCCGTCTCTGGATTTTGTCTTAAGGTAAAAGAGTAATCTATTTAACGATTTTTTTGTGTGTCTAGATAGTTAAAAACATAAAGGGGAAAGATACATGCTTAAAATTATAGCAACAGGATACAGGAATATTGTCCTCATCTTTGTCGCCATATTTATTACAACGTTTCGGCCGTTGTACGCTCCGGTCTTCTTCAGGTGGTTGGAATGTCGAACTGACCCCTTTATTTCGCTCACTGGGGTAGACTGTTCTAGTTCCCCGTGCCAAGTTTAATGGATGTCTGTGGATAAAGGCGTTGGTTAGATCAAGTGACAGGACCCAAAGAGCGTGAGTTCAATACCCGGTTAAGGCAGTGTTGAATTTTCAGAGGGAAAAATTAACAGGAGATAACTGATAACTGACATCCATTAAACATAGCACGTGGAACTAGAACAGTCTACTCCAGTGAGCGAAATAAAGGTTTCAGTTCAACATTCCAACCACCTGAAGAAGGCCGGAGCGTACAACGGCCGAAACTTTGTAAGAATACAGGAAGTTGTTGAGAGCCATGGTCATCTATATCCTTAAGGATTTGGTATATAAAAGAAGAAAGTTAAATTTTCATAATTCTGATTTTATTCTTTGTCTTAAGATTAAGGAGTGCGAGAATTATTTTGAAATCTCGAAGGGGCACGAGAAGGATTTTGTAATATCGAAGGAACACGAAAATAATTTTCAAATCTCGAACAGTCACGAGAAGTATTTTGAAATTTCAAAGGGGCACGGTATGGATTTTGAAATCTCTAAGGGACACGAGAATGTTTTCGAAATCTCGAATGAGCACGAGGATTTTGAAACCTCGAAGATGTGTAAGCTTCGCAAAATGTCAAAAAGTACTGGATTAGCCAGATATGACTCAAGGCTAATCTTTTTTGAGGACTCATTTGACATCTAACTGTCGGCAGTAGCAAATTAGCTTATGAGCAATCGCCTCTCTATGGTAGGTGCCCGTAGATAAATAGAAAGACAATGTTGGAATGGTAGATATTGTTGGAATGGTAATGAAGACATCAGATTTGCCAGGCCGGAAGTGCCAAGAATCGGTCATTTATTTTGTCTTTGAAAATTTACACATTTCTCTTTCTGATGAGTACTACTTATGTGGAGGCATGGATAGGATCACGCCGGCGGAAGCCGACTTCAAATGCGAATAACACTGATCGTGACGTGCTTCAAGATGATCGCTTCAACTAATGAAGATTTGATGTTTCTTGCAGCACGTTACATTTAGCCGTCGCTTGTAGCGCACATCTGAGTGGACTCAGTATATTATGCGATTCCCAACAGTTAATGACATGCACGTACATGCCTATTCATTTCGCTTGTTGTCACTTTCAATGTTGACGTTTCTCTCAAAGATAGATTGGCGCTTTACAATCTTTGCGAACTTATTTGTGTAATCGTACACTCTCACATTGTTCAGGGAATATTTATCTCAATCTGTTAATGCCTGTCTGTCTGTCTATCTGTCTATCCATCTGTTTATCGAAGTTGATTCATATGTGTCTTTTTCAGTGTCAGTTCATTCATTCTTATATATATATATATATATATATATATATATATATATATATATATATATAATTCACTCTCTTCCTATATATCAATCTTGCTATCTAAGTCTGTTTATATGTGTTTGTATCTCAATCTATATATTTGTCTATGTATATCTATCTATATGTCACTTTCTGTTCATATATGTTTCTTTCAGTGTTTGTGCATATCTCTCTATCTCTCTCTCTCTCTATCTATCTATCTATCTATCTATCTCAGTCTGTTCATATCTATCTATCTATCTATCTGCCTATGCCTGTTTATATCTATCTATCTATCTATCTATCTATCTATCTATCTATCTGTGTAATCATATCTATCTATCTATCTATCTATCTATGCCTGTTTATATCTATCTATCTATCTATCTGTCTGTCTATGCCTGTTTATATCTATCTATCTATCTATCTATCTATCTATCTATTCCTGTTTATATCTATCTATCTTTCTATCTATCTATTCCTGTTTCTATCTATCTATCTATGCCTGTTTATATCTATCTATCTATCTATATATCTATTCCTGTTTATATCTGTCTATCTTTCTATCTATCTATTCCTGTTTATATCTATCTATCTATCTATCTATGCCTGTTTATATCTATCTATCTATGCCTGTTTATATCTATCTATCTATCTATCTATCTATCTATCTATCTATCTATCTATCTATCTATTCCTGTTGATATCTATCTTTCTATCTATCTATTCCTGTTTATATCTATCTATCTATCTATCTATCTATCTATCTATGTCTGTTTATATCTATCTATCTATCTATCTATCTATCTATCTATATATCTATCTATTCCTGTTTATATCTATCTATCTATCTTTCCATCTATCTATTCCTGTTTCTATCTATCTATCTATCTATCTATCTATCTATGCCTCTTTATATCTATCTATCTATCTATCTATCTATCTATCTATCTATCTATCTATCTATTCCTGTTTATATCTATCTATCTATCTATCTATCTATCTATCTAAGTATTCATATGTGTCTGTATCTCTATCTATTTGTCTCTGCATATTTCTCTATTTCTTTCTGACCATATCTGTCTCTATCAGTGTTCATCATATCTATCTATCTATCTATCTATCTATCTATCTATGTTATTCTGTTCATATTTATTCATCTTCAAAAATTATCTGGTTCCAGACTTTAGACAACTGTTTCCACAGCAGGGCCTACGATCTACCCATTGTTCATCCTCTGCAGATCAAGATCACAACTTTTTCAATCATCCTAGTCGCCCTGTTCAAGCCAAACAGATCCAATGCTTCCCGGTTTTTCTCTTCATTTGATTGCGGGTTGCTAGTTTCACTATCGCCACTCATATCTTCAAAATTATTAATGAAATTTATACATCTTCCTGCTTTTTAAGTCTGTTTCTTTTCTTGCATTTATCATACAGGCCTGTGTTACAATTTCTTGTTCCAGGTATTAAAATTATGCATAAGACTAATATCTAGTTTAGTAATAATGAACAGTTCAGAATCTCTTTTCCCTCGACTTGAATTGCTATAATTCTACTTATTCCGAATTAGCCACGAAGCCGTACTTCGAGCGTAATTTTTGCTATTGCCTGCGGAGGGCTTTTGTGCTTTCGATCTTTTAACTTCAGCGTCCTATGTACATAAGTTACCAGAAATTAGAAATAATAAAATTATTTTATCTTTATTCGACAACTTAATTCGGCATAATCTTTCTTCGGATACGCAACCGATTTCCGTAGTTTGTTTCCATCTATTTTGTGCGCAATTTTTATTTTATTTTTAAATCACCATTTTTTATGATCACTTCAGTAACCCTTAAAAAACATTAGGGAACCCGGACTATGTATTATTTCGGATATGTCAAAGTACGCCTGTTAGAAAAAGGAAAAAAAAATCATATGTGCAATGTACCGTACCCTGCTTAAGTTTTAATTACGGTTTAATTAGACGATATCAATTACAACTGCAGCAAAAAGCGAAATTAAAGTTACATATTTAATATAGAATGGTTGTTTGAACTTTGTCCACTTTGTTGGATATGTAAATTTAATTTTAGTTATATATATATATATATATATATATATATATATATATATATATATATATATATATATATATATTAACCATGACGGATTAAATCTTCAGCATTTTCAGTTTGTCATTTCAATATGGATCTCTAGGAACTTTCCACAGTACCTTTTTGGTTTGGCGAATAGAGAGTACACATTTCGTGTTTACTAAGATGCTTAAGAAGAAGTCTTTAACTTATTTACATGTAAATTCGTTACGGTTGCTATTTCTACTCTCTAAGTTAAGTAACGTCGAGCCTGGTCAGTATCTAAACGAGTGACCGCCTGCGAATAACAGGTGCTGTAAAGCATGGGTTCATGGGTGTTATAGCCTATGGCTGCATCACAACGAAACACCGGTTCATGTACTATCACCGCAGTTAAGCAACATCAAGCCTGCTCCGTACCTAGATGGGGGACAGCTTGGGAATGTCAGACGCTGTAAGCTTGGATGGGCGGGTGGTGTGATGGACAACGGACCGGAATTGGAAATCGGAGAGCTGAGTTCCAATTTCGGCCGGGTTCGTTGTATTCATTTACGCGTAAAATACCACTGTAAAAGGTATGAATCCCTCCAGCTATGGTTTAATTAGTAGGACTTGTATCAATAAATCATTATTATCTCGAAAACATTCTTACAATATAAAAATATTTTCTGGCTTTAAATAACCTGCAAAACGTTGGTAAGCCGTAACAAACAAAGAAAAACTTGCATACTGTGCGATTTTAACTATGTATTAGTTGGTGACTTGTAGAGTATCGCTGTTTGGTTTTAAGAAATAAATCAAGATGAAATCCGAGAAATTGCCCGTAAAATCTCAAAGCGTTTCGGGAATCATCTTAGGCAACAGGTCCTATAGGACTAGCTATATAATAAAAAGCCCTAGTTCCAATATTTAAGTTTTGCTTGATTTGCGTAATTTCATCTTCACTACAAATTTCACACCCGAAAATTTGTATTGTAACGTTAAAACGGACCAGAGAAACTCATAACTAACCCCTCTGGTCATTAAACTGTTGTTACTAAGTTAGGGGTTCTGCTTTGAACAAAACTAAGTGTTGAGAAAATCGACAAACAAAAGAGTGAAACAAATCAAGATAGAAATATTTATTCTATCGGGAACAACTTTCGTTTAGAGAAAACTTCAAAGAATCTTGTTATGTGTCTCTGTAAACAATGAAGGAAAAGTTGGACTTACACTGCTGACGAATTAGCGAGCGCGTGTTGTGTGCTGCCTACGCCATGTCTATTGCGCGGAGCGATAACTTTAGCGTCCTGTCCCTATGTCGACCGGAAATAAAGAGGACTACCCCCCCCCCTCATGTTCACAGCACGCATGCCCAAAATCTGGAATTGAATTACTTCCGCTCAGACCAGGAACTACACGATGAACTGAATCTAATTTAATGCCAATAAAGAACAAACGTTCTAAGAAAAGTTGTTCCGGGGTGCCGCCAATATGTACTTGGGTTGCTTAATAGGCAGAATGTATGCTCGTCTGCAAAAGCCCGACATGCGAATGACAAGTTGGAAATACCAACGTCGAGCAAGCACATCACCTTAGATATCTAGGAAGTGTTCTCAGAGAGCACGGAACATTTGAAGGGGCATTTTTTAGCGAAAAATGCCTTCCAGAAGCTGAGAAAAATATTAAGAAAGAGGAAAATCTTTAGAAACAAAGAAAAGTGTATAAGTATGCTTATTTGCCAGTGATTTATGGAAAACGTTTCAGAGAAAGTGTAAGTAAAAACGACACTTACACGTAGCATCAAAAAGAGACAGTTGAAATTTCTAGGGCACATAATGAGAAAAAAGGCTTGAAAAATTTGACACTCTCAGGACATTTTTGAAGGCAAGAAGGATAGACATAACCTACCTATCAAACTTTTGTATGTCGTTGACAGAATAGATTTTAAAAGTGAGCAAAAGTGCAAAATTTCCTAAGAGCTACAAAGGACATGAAGTTTTGGATAGCCATGATCACTAACGTCCCGAAGAGATACGGCATATAGAAGAATAAAAAGATTACGTATGACAATTTTAGTCTCGTTTTCACGTTAATATTTTCGACGGCTGAACACTCCTTCAACGATAAATTATCATCTTTTATCATGCTTCATATTGCAACGACCGAGAATTTTGTGCCGTTTATCTTGCATGATACAGACTTGCACGAAACTGTTTTGCTAAGAAAGTACACATGTCCGTTTCTTTATTAAATGCTACATGAGACAAGACGTTGTGGAGAGTCATGTTCTCCCACGTCGTTAAGGGACACTGGCAAGAGAAAAAATATGAAAAATCAATTTGAAACATAAACTGAATTAAGAAATACTTTATCTTTGAAATTCATTAAACTTTTTTCTTTTGAAATTTTTCATCAAATTTTACATTTTATTTATTTATTTATTTATTTTGATTAATTCTTTCCAAAGAATAATATTAACCGAAAACACTTTAATGAGTTTGAGGAAATCATGGAAGCCTAGAACTCGCTCGAACCTTCCAGATATGAAATATAATAAAACTGGATATATAACGTTCATTTCATACGAATATATTGCTTGCAGTGTCACGTAAATAGTCCTGAGTTCATGCCAATCAACATAAATATGCATACATCCCCGAGTACATATATACAGTGCTGTTCGATAAAAGTGATTCACCTTATCCTTTGAATTTAGCTCAACTTTCGTTTCATCGGAGAAGAGAACTTTCTTCCAGTCTTCTCCGGTGAAAGTTTTGCAATAGTGAGCCCATTCAAGTCTCTTGGCTTTGTTGGCATTGCTTATTAGTGGCTTAAACCTTCGTGTACAAGATTTGTAGCCTTGTTCTAACAGCCACCGACGGACTGTTGAAGAGGCAAGACTAACACCTTGCTCTTCGCTTAGACTGGCTGCGATCTCTTGGCTAGTTATAGTCCTATTCTTCGCAACTTCTCTCTTGATTATCCTGCCAGTTCTATCATCAATCTTTTTCTTTCGTCCCCTTGTTTCCTTCCTTGGAGCAGGAGTGGCATCATTATGTGCCCTAAGCACTCGAGAGACAGTTGATTGTGAGATTATAGCAATTTCTGCAATTTCTCTCGTAGACTTGCCTGCTTTTGAGAGGGCAATAATAGATGCCTTAAGTGGTTCTGATGCGTGTTTGTACCCTTTCATCTGGTTAGTGACTTGAGTGGCTATTTCAAGCTGTTTTTATGCTGTATGAGGCTTTCTAGAATATTCTAGAATACTCTAGATTTAATTTAAGCTGTTCTAGAATTCTCTAGAATATTGTTCTGAGTGTATTGTAAAATCGTTTTCAATATTTTGTCAAAAGCTCTTTAAATTTACCAGTTTAATCTTTAGAATGCGACATCTGAGTCACTTTTTTTGCACAGAGTTTTTTTTCCTGAATCTCATTTATATCCAAAATTATAATTATCAACAGAATACCTTAGGGTGAATAAACTTTTTTCCTAGATGGTCGGGAAGGGGTCTTTATATTAGTAAGATTAAAAATTAGTTTGACCCCAAAAACAATAGGCGAAAAAAATTTTAATTAAAAAAATCAGGTGAGTCACTTTTATAGAACATCACTGAATACATAGATAGATAGATAGATAGATAGATAGATAGATAGATAGATAGATAGATAGATATATAGAGGGGGAGCGAGAGAGATAGAGAAGGGGGGCAGAAATTACAGGTACTCCTAGAGAAAGTAGTAAAGGAAAACATGAGGAAAGGAGTAAATATAAACTCTTAGAAGAGATGAGATCACTGTTAGATTGGCTGATTTTTTAGATCTTGCTCTAGCTTCTTGAAGATGATTCATACAAGCAGATTGAAAACTAATGAGTCCACTAAAACACGTTGATCTCCATTCTACCCGCTCCAAGGCTAACGATCAAGGGTGTTATGTGGTATATTGAGCGAGAGAAAGAGGGGGGAGAAACTACAGGTACTCCTAGAGAAAGTAGCAAAGGAAAGCATGAGGATAGGAGTAAATATAAACTCTTTGAAGACAGAGTATGCTGTTGTCAATAAAGGGAAAAATGTGAATTAAAAATTGAAGACATTAAAATTAAACAAGTGCAACAATTTAAATATCTTGGAAATGTTTCAACAGGAGACGGAATATGCGACACCGTAATACGAAGGCGCATTGGATTGCAAAGTATTAAGAAAGAGGAAAATTTTATAGTAAACCGAGAAAAGTGGACTGAACTCTTATATAATATCTGTATATTTATTTATATGCTAGTGAACTATGGAGATTCTCATCAGAGATAAAGAAGAGAATTAAGCCTATAGAAATGAGATTCTCTGTTTTCTTTAAGTTTTAAAGAAACTAGAAGCAAAAACGATATTTACTCGTAGCATCAAAAAGAAACAGTTGAATTTTCTAGGGCAGATAATGAGAAAAACGGCTTGGGAAATTTGACACTCCCAGGACATACTGAAGGCAAGAGGGACAGACATCTGTAGAGTATAACATACCTATCGAACTTGTGTATATGGTCGATAGAACAGGCTTTAAGAGAGCAAAAATACAATATTGTCTAAGTGCTACAAAGGACAGGAAGTTGTGGAGAGCCATGATCACTAACATCCTGTAGATTTACGGCTTATAGAAGAATAAAAAGATTACGTATGACCATTTTAGTTTCGTGTTCTCGTTAATATTTTCGACGACTGAAAACTCCTTCAATATTTTATTGTTTTATTATGTTTCATATTACAACGACCGAGACTTTCATGCCGTTTTTTTAAACTTGCATGATACAGACTTGCACGAAAATGTTTTGCTGAGAAAGTACACATGTCCCTTTCTTTAAAGCTTAAACCAATAGAATGCAACAAAGGTTTTGCCTAAATTTAACGGAAATACTTTTATTGGTGGCCGTTTGTCCAGCAAACGTGTTCTGTTTGAATGATGGGATAAAAAGTGTAAATTTCAGGACATAATTCTCGATAGCCCCATTCGTGTCTATCAAAGAAACATAGGTATTATGCTTTCTCAAAACGATATCATTTGCAATTGTAAATCTGGCTATTCTAATAATTGTATTAGGTTACAGCCCATAAAGGCTTGGATTCACAATGACGTATGACTTGTTGCTATGTAGAGAGATTGAATCCGGTGTGTCTCGTATGTGTTGTAAATGATTTTATTTATAGAAACGCATTGAAAATCCGGTGAGAAAGTAGACAGAAATTAATACAAACTTCACTCGCTGGCTGGGGCTAATATATGGATCCAGTAAAGGCCTTATTTATAATTACGTAAGAGAATTAGCCTGAAAATAATATTATTAAAGAAAGATATAATAAATGATTTTGCAAAATAAGTACATTGAAAATCCAGATATGATTGCCTGCCATCAGGAATTAAATGAATCTTTAATTGAAGAATAATTCGGTTTCAGCTTGACTATCTGGAATGAGAAAGTGGAGAACATGACTATGAAATGTGCGTTGCATTTTTTTGCAGTGGTAACAAAAAATCCAGAGGTGAAACTAGCCGACTCCTTAAAGTAAGGCTAGGGCAACATCGAAAAGATATTTTTAGGGATGAGACAATTAAATTTGTCAACCAGTGTGGAATAACATGAAAATATAAGACAGAGAAATTTGGCGAATCAGACACCGAAAGGATTCAGTTTATATGCGGCTACGTCTGCCTTGTCCATAGGCCAAGTTTAGATGTATTTATAACGGGGTGTGGGAGACATTAATTAAGAAACAACGTCACACTTCAGATTAAGAAACAACATCATATTTCAGATATACTAGCAACTAAAAACACAGAAGTAAGCAAAAAAGACAAAAAAAAACAGAAAATGGCTTCACGCTTGACATCAAAGCTCTAAAAGCAAAAAAGGGATCAAGAATTGTAGACGAATCAGAGTTATAGTAATAAGTGAGCAGTAATAAATAACCTAAACAATATTTCCCAAGACAGAGATGAAAAAGAAAAATATTCCCCGTAGATTAAATAAAGTGTTCAAGTCGAAACTCCAAATCACGCAGTTCAACAGACAACTGAAGACGTCCAGAGTACTCAAGAATTGAAACGTTGTGATAGTAACAATAAAGATGCCGATAATATTCAGGTAGCGAATGTCAATGAAACTCCCTTTGATACCGCCTTTGAAACTCAGCTGCATTTTTAGTAGCATTTCAGGAAGAACTTTCAAAGCTGAGCCTGGATGACATTAGTAATACTAACATGCCAATCTGAAAAGAAACCCGGTTGATTTGACCGATACACTGTAAGAGTGCGTATACATTTTTGACAAACCCTGTATATATCTGTGCATGTATATACATAAGATGAACTTCCTTTGTTCAAAAATGAGCCTTGGTGACATTAGTAATACTAACGTGTACATCTGAAAAGAAAACTAGTTGATTTGACCTAAACACTGCAAGAGTGTGTATACCTTTTTGTCGCAACCTGTACGCTTGTGTCTATGTATGTATATAGATAGGATGAGCATTCTTTGTTCAAAGATGAGCCTGGATGACATTAGTAATACTAACGTGTCAATCTGAAAAAAAAACCCAGTTGATTTGAGCTATAAACTGTACAAGTGTGTATACATTTTTGACACAACTTGTATGTGTGTGTCTATGTATGTATATACATAGGATGAGCATTCTTTGTTCAAAGATGCGCCTGGATGACATTAGTAATACTAACGTGTAAATCTGAAATAAAGCTATTTAATTTGAGCCATACACTGTAAGAGTTTGTATACATTTTTGACACACATGTACATACACATTGAATAAATGAATACATGAATGAATATAACTGGAGGCATGGGAAATAAACGCCTCGTTTAGCATCTGTATACTTCGAAGTGGAAAAAAATATTGTACGAACTTTCTCAAAAGTCACCGGATGTTAGCCAATATCCGGCATATTCTCAAATCGATCAAAGATTTTTCTGATTTATCGTTTACTTCCTTTCTATATCAGGTCGTCTTTTTGTACTTTCGTTCATCTGCCATTATTTTAACTTAGCTGAATTCCCTTCTGCCGTTTCGTCAGGAGTTTTCTTTATCCGTATATCAAAGATAAGGATAATGAATATTCATATTTTCCCAGTCTTCTGCACTGGAACGAAGGAGAAATCGTAAAGCTGTCATAACGATTAGAGAGCAGCAAAGACTTAATATATCCATAATATATATATATATATATATATATATATATATATATATATATATATATATGTGTGTGTGTGTGTGTGTGTATATATATATATATATATATATATATATATATATATATATATATAATTATTTATTTAAATATTATAACATAAATATGTTATAAAATCACTACAAAAATAGCCATTTTGTTTCAAGGTAGGATATCTGACTGATACCAAATCAGTCATATTTCGATCCCGGCTTAAAGCAATCGGACGTCTAGCCACACTGAAGATCTGTGATAGAGCGAAACTGTCTGTCTGTGAATAACTATATATATATAGAAAACTTGATATATTTACGAGGCTGGCATGATATCCACCTCACACACAATAAACACCCGACAAGGTTTCTTTAATATATCAAGTTTTCTAGCAAGATTAATGCTTGACAAACGTACCGATAAGCTATAGTTTTAAATAGGTCCCCCCCCCACTTTCCACTTATGATAAAATCTCTTCCCTGGGAGCAGGTTTTCGTAGCACCGCCCACGTGACGCCAGCGTATCCGACTCCAAGAAAGAATACTCTGACTTTAGAATTTCAGTTTTTCTGTTTCTGACTAGTCCTGTATATATCGTCTCTTCATCTAACTTAAATCTAATATAAATATGTCTCCATTAACCATGTCCTGAAGAAGGTCTATTTGACCGAAACGTCTGACGTCGACAGAATAACAAAAACAAAAAACAAAATAAAAAAAACAAAAAAAACAGTAAACTCACATATTCGGATTTTGGTTTGTCTTTTCCACATTTTCATCATACCGTCGGATCTACATCCACACATTTGCTTATATATATATATATATATATATATATATATATATATATATATATATATATATGCCTACGTAGTTTTTCTCCCTGACCTAAAATCCTCAGTGCGAGCATGAAAGCTGCAGATGTGGACAGAATTTGAACTCGACTTGCCGTTATCATTTCCTTGATAACCATTACTCTATCCGCACATTCAGATTAGCTGAAAAGAAAATGTCTCATCGTTGGCAAGCTGTGGTAGCTGACGGAGATAGCGGCTCGAGGAGAGGCATTGGCAAACTACACTCTTATAAACAGCTTATCGACCGGCATTTAACAATAAAAGTAAAAAATCTGTTACACACGTAATCTTAACAAGAACCAGTCAGAAGAGATGAAGTTTATTGCTAATCGAATTACAAATTGGGTCAACAAATTACTTCTTATTTTGTTTCTTTGGACTTAAAGGTGCGCGGTGTTCCCTATATTACAAGATAAAGGCTCGATTCGAATGTTTTTAGATAAGGCTTTAGATTATCTTCTCGATGCGGTCAATGTAATGCTAATTACCACTGACAGTACTAGATAAGAGGGACTTATTTATTTAGGCCGAATGACTCCAAGAGGCCACAGTGAAGGGACACGCATCCATGCTAAGCTTACATTGAAATCTACACATTTCCCTAATTTCGAAGCTGCTTGGATATATAGAGCGTTTCTCATATTCACCATCGATATAACATAAAAAATAAATTCTGTATATATATATATATATATATATATATATATATATATATATATATATATATATATATATATTATGAAATGGACAAAGTCCGACAATTATTTTAAGACATTTTTTAACATAACAAATGTTTTAAAATAATTGTCGGACTTTGTCAATTTCATAACGTGTGACATCATTTGTTTACATTTGGATACGCATCGAGCAGATATGAATGTACGCTAGAAAATCATAGAGAATTGTAGTTTAAAACCAATAAAATCGACCTTGCTAACCGAAACGCTCCTCTGTGGCTCAATCAATAAAAGCATGTCAGGCTATTTGACGGTTCCGTATAGGATACAGGTTCGATTCCTGTCGGAGGACGAATATTTTCTATGAAAATTTCTCGGGCATTCAGGCCAGTAAATGTCGTTAATACTGTTTATTATAAACAGAGCATTTACTTAAATATTTGTATCTATAAAAAGAACGTATAAACATAAAAAAAATGTCTTAATATATAGTGCATATACATTTGGAAAGTGCATGGAAACCATACCGCTGGTTGACCCAAGGTTCGTGAGTGAAATTGGGTAGACGGAACTCTTGATACCTGTGCTAGCACGAAATCTAAAGTCATCGTGACCGAGGGTTTGAGTATGCTGGCCGTGTTGATTACGCTAGGTAACACGCTCTAGCCCAGAAACTTTAACTAAGGTCTGCTCAGCATAGTTGCAGTATAAACCACAAGTGGGTTTTGTGGGAGTTGAATAAACACAAATATGTTTGAGCGAGCCCTAATTGACGGGTATCCTCGAATACGAGTGGCCAGCTATGTTGTTCATGATGACGGTAGTCTTTGAGTATAGAATCCAGAGGTTGGCAGTGGATATTTCGAAGACAGTAGGGAAGCGTAGTTCAGGTTACCAGTGGATATCCCGATAAAGTAGCAGAGCGTAGTTCAGTAGTTTTTCCTTCTGTTCATTCGCTTGACAGGTTGGCATTGGACATTCGGAGAGAGGAAACAAAATGGCCGCCTTTATACACGACGGATTGAATATTTCATGTCTCCTGATTGGTTAACCTTCTTTTGGGAAACTATAAAGCGAGTCAAGTCATTTGGTTTCGATCACTAGTTACATAGATTCCAAAATAATTTAACAGTATATAATGAATACAGAATCCTTAACAATCCATCAGGTCAGGTAATAAATTTATTTCATGGACTTCACGTCCATCTTTTCAGACCAGTTTTTTCCTTAATAAATGGACTTTCATTTATTCAGACACAAGGAAAAGGAAAAAAGGAGAAAAAAGGAGAGAAAACAGAAAAAGGAAAAGTTTTAATGTTAAAAGCGAGACAGAAAAAATCATTACCTGAGCTGATGAATTTTTAAGGATTCTGTATTCATTATTATATTGCTCTGTTCTTATATTGAGCTCTCTGTGGATTTATATCCTCCTTGGAATTATCCCAGCTAATTATCAATTGATATCTCTATCTATAACAGACAGGATGTGCGCGTGTGTGTAACGAATGCACGGCCGCAATTTTCGACGGATTTGCACCAAAATTTATATGCACATTCTCCAAGTTAGCGTAAAGGCCAAGACCGACATTTCCCAACTCACATCGATAGTGGAAATAATCGACTTTTTCATGCTTCTACGGCAGTTTTCATGTAGTTTGCGGCAATTTTCTACTGGCCAGAGTTAGAGCCTATAGCTGGCTGCCACGAATAGGCAGGAAGATTCTATTGGCCAGCGTGAGAGCCAGCAGCTGACTGACACGAATGTTAACTAGCATGCAAAAAAATCGATAGCTGCATTCGTCACAAGTGGGAAAAATTTAAATCTGCATGGCACTTTACTCCAATTGGCTCATTCGCTTGCTTAAACTCAACGTTGATTCTGATTCCGCAGAACTGGGTTGGGTGTGAAAAATTATTTGTTGTTAACATTCTTTTTTCATTCGGTTTTTCCAGTTACGAGTCCTGTTTAAAGCTGATCGTTTTGTGTTCATTTTGTTTAGTTCTTTTTTTGTACCAGATTTAATGTTTAGTATAGAGCTTAGAAAAAATTCGCAGTGTGAGATAGGCAAGAAGTAAGGCATGTAGCAACATCAGTACGGCAAAGGGCACTCCTTTAAAGGCAAGGAAGGGCAAAAATATTTTAAGTCAAGTGATAGCGATTGCTGTATGAGCCGTACGATTTTTTAATCAAGCACGGGCAACGCCGGGCAATGCTGCTAGTTATATATATATATATATATATATATATATATATATATATATATATATATATATATATATATATATATGCGCGCGTTTGTGTGTGTGTGTTTTCCGAGTACAGTGCCAATATTTTAGTGTCAGTTATCTGCATTTAACTCAAATCTCAACAAGTCTTTGTTCACCCTTGTTGCAGAGTTGTGAGTTCAATACCTGGCTACAGCAGATGTGAACAAAAATTTGGAGAGTTGAGTTAAAAGGGAGATAACTGATGCTGAGACATCCGGAAGTGGCATGGCACGTGGAACTAGAACAATCTACCCCGGTAGACGAAATAAAGGATTCAGTTCGAAATTCCAAACACCTGAAGAAGGCCGGAGCGTACGACAACCGAAACGTCGTGAATATGGCAACAAAATTGAGGACAACAGTCCTAACAATGTTAATAGTGTAAATAATTAAAATACTTTTTTCTCAGAAATATAGACATAAACTAGTATGTATAATTAAAAATATACTTATTATTTTGAAAAGGATTACTCCTGTTTTAAGCAATTACTCCAAAATACCAGGCATTGTGTCAACTAGTGGAGCAATAAACCTTCTTTATTCGCTTTTAAATACAAATTATAATGTGTAATGAAAAATGAAATTGATGATATTGTTAACTCATCATTTTGTATGATGAACTGTACATTTTCAGTTTAAGCACTCAACACCAATTGTAATTAAAATTTCCTGAAAATTTCTATTTCGGGGTAAAGTTACATGCTTATCTCGAAAATAACAGTAAACGTTTGCGGAGTTATCGACAATAAAATGTTGGACTCATTCGCGTCGCGGCTGCAGCACCGCAGTCATTACAGACGTTGTTTACATACATTAATCATGCACGGAAGCATCACTTATCTTGATTATTGCGCACACAAACTTTGAGCGAAATTTGAAGAGCATCAATATTTACAAAATACAAAAAATGCTAAAGGAATCCATAATAGCAAGAACAATTTTAAGGTTCAACTTTTTTATTAAATTTGGGAAAATTTATTTTAGTATTTAAACAAATTAAAAAAAATCAATAAAAATGTTGTGGATTCCGGGATGAAATCCGGTATCAAATAATAACAAACGCCAAGAATGAATATAGGAAATAAATGTATTAACGTAATAATACAAACTGGTAATACAGGTTAGTAGTTCCAGGAATGCGGGGTTAGTAGACAAATATATATATAAAGTCTTTGGTATCGACGTATCGCTGTATGACTTCTTACTGAGTCTAGGTGCTCGTTACTATGACTCTTTTGCTACCCTCCTGTGTGTGTCTCTGTCTATCTACTACTACTTGCCAGTATTTACTGTCCACCCCCCACCTCACGAAGGATAGATGTGGCGCAAGGCCGGGTTTAAAGTGGGGTATTCCCGAGCCCGTAGGCTCGGCCAAAAATGCACATAGATCCCGTATAAACGGGATCGGGTTGGTCAACCTCGCCGGACGAGACTCTGCCCTTCGGCAGACCCTCGTCCGGGTTCCTCTAGGCTCAGTGGCAGAGAGTTCGACCGTCTAACAGAGAAGACGTCGCCGTCTACTCTGTTGCAGACTGTCTGGGTATTCACTGGTAGTAGTATATGTATACCCTGGGTGAGTCCATTTGAGTAAAAAGGGGAGACCCCTCAACAAAAAGGCTTCACTTTCGAAAGTGTCTAAAGACTTCTTTTCGTTTTGCGCAGTAACTGAGACAGGTAAGAAGAGAAGAAGATCAGTAAAAAGGCCGTTAACTAAGTAAGCTTACGCGCATGACTACTCGAGGCAAACGTATGTAAACAACGCCAGGAATGGCGGAAGCACCAGATGCGAATAAGGCCGAAATTCTATTGTCGATAACTCCAAAACGGCAGACTTCTGCAAACTGTTACTGTTATTTTCGAAATAAACACTTAAAGTTACCCTGAAATGGAAATTTCCAGGACATTTTAATTACAATTGGTGTGTAGGACTTAAACAAGGATGTGTCTTCTCACCGGACTTATTCAACCTATACAGCGAGGCAATTTTAAGACAATAGGAAATCCTACTAGGATTCATCATTGGCGGCCTCAATCTTCACAACATAAGATACTCAAATGAAACAGTGCTGATAGCAGACACAGAAAAGAAATTACATAACCTCCTATAGAAGGTAGCGAAGGAGAGCGAGAAGAAAGGACTAAGCATAAGCTACAATCAGACATAATTCATGGTTCTTAGTAAAAGGATGAGCCTGAAATGCGATTTGCAGGCCGGGAATACTAAAATCAAGCTGACGCGGAAGTTTAAATATCTGGGAAGCGTCTTGACAGAGGACAGTAAGTGCGACACTGAGATCCGTAGACGTATTCGGGTAACCAAGGACACATTCCAAAATCTGGGCAGAGTATTGCAAGACAGGGGGATTTCTTTGTTAACAAAGTAAAGAATACTGAGCTGCTACGTGACATCTGTCCTCCTTTAGGGCAGCGAATGTTGGACGGTCTCCTCAAAGAGGAAGAAGAGACTCTAGGTAACGGAGATGTGGTTCTACAGAAAGATGCTAAGGATATCATGGACCGAGCAGGTGAGCAACAATGAGGTTCTGGAGAAGATGCATACAAGGAGGAAGCTTATATTTAACATCAGAAAGGGGCAGCTGAAATCTCTGGAACACGTAATGAGAAAGGACGGCCTGTAGAATCTGATACTCACAGATCGAATAGAGGGAAAGAGAGACAAGAGAAAGCAACGCACGACATACCTGACGGGCTTAAGCAAGTGGATGATAGAACGTGGTCTGGTGAAGGTGGCAGATGGATAAAACTTATTATTGAGGGATCTCCCCTTTTTACACAAATGGACTCACCCAAGGTATACATATACTACTACCAGTGAATACCCGGACAGTCAGTAGTAGTACGTTATGTCAAGTCGGACAGTAGTAGTAACAACGTTGAGTCGGTCGAGTAGATAGTCACACACAGGAGGATAGTACAAGAGTCACAGTCACGAGCACTTAGACTCAGTAAGAAGTCATACAGCGATACGTCGATACCAAAGACTATATATATATTTGTCTACTAACCCGGCATTCCTGGAACTACTAACCTGTATTACCAGTTTGTATTATTACGTTAATACATTTATTTCCGATATTTATTCTTGGCGTTTGTTATTATTTGATACCGCATTTCATCCCGGAATCCATAACACTTATTGAGAGCTACAAGTAACGTCACCACAACGTCACAACCAAAATAATCTGTTTTGCAGCGTTGGGTGAAACTGGATCATTTCAAAATAAACTTCGAAATGGATATAAAATGTTAATTTGATGTACGCATAAAGTTGTCAGCTTCACCTGCTGAAAACAGTTTACAGTTCTTTTCTATCGCTGTACAATTAAAAAAAATCTCCCTGGAAACAACATTTTCATATCAAGTTGTAGTTGATTGGGGTTCCCCTAAATTATATTCCCTGATTTCCACATAAATAAAACTGTAAAAGAAAGAAAGAAAGAAAGAAAGGAAGAAAGAAAGAAAGAAAGAAAGGAAGAAAGAAAGGAAGAAAGGAAGAAAGAAAGAAAGAAAGAAAGAAAGAAAGAAAGAAAGGAAGAAAGGAAGAAAGAAAGAAAGGAAGAAAGAAAGAAAGAAAGGAAGAAAGAAAGAAAGAAAGAAAGAAAGGAAGAAAGGAAGAAAGAAAGAAAGAAAGAAAGAAAGAAAGAAAGGAAGGAAGAAAGAAAGAAAGAAAGAAAGGAAGGAAGAAAGAAAGAAAGAAAGAAAGAAAGGAAGGAAGAAAGAAAGAAAGAAAGAAAGAAAGGAAGAAAGAAAGAAAGAAAGAAAGGAAGAAAAAAAGAAAGAAAGAAAGAAAGAAAGAAAGGAAGAAAGAAAGAAAGGAAGAAATGAAGAAAGGAAGAAAGGAAGAAAGAAAGAAAGAAAGAAAGAAAGAAGCATGTAAAATGAAAGAAATGGAAGGAAAGGAAAACGTTAAAAATGGAGGGAGAAATAAAATTAACTACAAGAAGGAAAAGAGATAAAAGGATAAAAGTGAAAAGCAAGAAAAGAAAAGTTAAGAACATAAAAGACAGAGAGAAAATAAAGGAAAAAAAGGAAAGAAAGAAAGGAATTAAGAGAAAGGGAGAAATGAAAACAGAAAAGAAAAAGAATGAAAACAAATAAAAATTAAAATTAATGAACGAATGTACTAAAGACAAAGAAATAGAATACAAAGAAAAAAGAATGAAAGAAAGAATGAAAAGAAACGAACGAATTAAAGAAAGAAACATTAAAAGAAGGGAAAACGTATAATGAAAGAAATATTTTATAAAAACGTCCAAAATCAAATCAGTAAGATTAAAATCATTCAATTTTCTTTTCATCGAAGTTATTTGGGTTTTCACATTGTCAGGATTGGTCGTTGGTGAAGACCAAGTAAAATGTAAATTTTGAACTGTGGTTCTCACAGTTTGGCTAACATATTTTTGCTTTTCTCTTCGGTCTCATCCGTTGATTCCCTTAAATAATTTAAGTAAATAAAAAAGAACAATAAGTGTAAAGAGTTCATTAATTCCAAGACGAGAATCAAAGTAAAATTCACTAAAAACAAAACAAATTAGACTGAGTATTCATAAATGCCGAGAAAAATCGATTTGTTTAACAATCAGGCTGAGTATTCATTGATATTTATGATGAAAGAATTCATTTCGTTTAAAAATCGATTTCAGTACTCCTTTATATCTAGGATGAATTTTTTTCGGTTAACAACAGGCTGAGTATTCATTCAGATTTAGAATAAAAGAATCGTTTTCGGTTAACAATCAGGCCGAGTATTCATTGAGATTTAGAATAAAAGAATCATTTTCGGTTAACAATCAGGCCGAGTATTCATTGAGATTTAGAATAAAAGAATCATTTTCGGTTAACAATCAGGCCGAGTATTCATTGAGATTTCGAATAAAAGAATCATTTTCGGTTAACAATCAGGCCGAGTATTCATTGAGATTTAGAATAAAAGAATCATTTTCGGTTAACAATCAGGCCGAGTATTCATTGAGATTTAGAATAAAAGAATCATTTTCGGTTAATAATCAGTATTCATTGAGATCGAGTAAAAAAGATTTAGTCGGTTAACCCAACCTGGCTGTATATTCATTGAGATCGAAATGAAAACTATCTTTCTATTTAATCAAGGCAACTAAAATAACTTCGAAAGGTTGTTTTTTTTTTCAATAGAATAAAAATATATTTCTAAAAGACAAAACGTAGCATTGATATTATGTAAACTCTTTCAAACTTATATACCAAGATAGTTATCTCCTAAAAACAACTCCTCTAATTATGTTTAAGCATCCACATGTTTTCTCTCTCTCTCTCTCTCTCTCTCTCTCTCTCTCTCTATATATATATATATATATATATATATATATATATATATATATATATATATTTATATATCTCACACTCTGTGTGTGTGTGTGTGTGTATGTGTGTGTGTGTAAGTGTTCACGCGCGTGTGTGAGGTGTGATGGTTATGTGTTTTAGGATGAATATTTAGTTTAATTGCTAAGCGACAACAGCGAAAGGCATGCTTCCGTCGAGGTGTCGCTATTTACTGGCCGTGAAGTCACCAGAGAATAAGCTTGGTTTGGTGACAGGTGTTCCTTTCAGATTGGTGTAATAAGCAACACGGATGATCAGTGCAATTATCTCAAGTGACAGTCAACACAATTAAGATAGATAGATAGATAGATAGATAGATAGATAGATAGATAGATAGATAGATAGATAGATAGATAGATAGATAGATAGATATGAATAGGCTGAGATAGATAGATAGATAGATAGATAGATAGATAGATAGATAGATAGATAGATAGATAGATAGATAGATAGATATGAATAGGCTGAGATAGATAGATAGATAGATAGATAGATAGATATGAATAGGCTGAGATAGATAGATAGATAGATAGATAGATAGATAGATAGATAGATAGATAGATAGATATGAATAGGCTGAGATAGATATGAATAGGCTGAGATAGATAGATAGATAGATAGATAGATAGATATGAATAGGCTGAGATAGATAGATATGAATAGACTGAGATAGATAGATAGATAGATAGATAGATAGATAGATAGATAGATAGATAGATAGATAGATAGATAGATAGATATGAATAGGCTGAGATAGATAGATATGAATAGACTGAGATAGATAGATAGATAGATAGATAGATAGATAGATAGATAGATAGATAGATAGATAGATAGATATGAATAGGCTGAGATAGATAGATATGAATAGACTGAGATAGATAGATAGATAGATAGATAGATAGATAGATAGATAGATAGATAGATAGATAGATAGATAGATAGATATGAATAGGCTGAGATAGATAGATATGAATAGACTGAGATAGATAGATAGATAGATAGATAGATAGATAGATAGATAGATAGATAGATAGATATGAATAGGCTGAGATAGATAGATATGAATAGACTGAGATAGATAGATAGATAGATAGATAGATAGATAGATAGATAGATAGATAGATAGATAGATAGATTATGAACAGATAGATAGATAGATAGATAGATAGATAGACAGATAGATAGATAGATATGAATAGGCTTAGATAGATAGATAGATAGATAGATAGATAGATATGAATAGGCTGAGATAGATATGAATAGACTGAGATAGATAGATAGATAGATAGATAGATAGATAGATAGATAGATAGATATGAATAGGCTGAGATAGATAGATAGATAGATAGATAGATAGATAGATAGATAGATATGAATAGGCTGAGATAGATAGGTATGAATAGGCTGAGATAGATAGATCGATATATATGAATAGGCTGAGATAGATAGATATGAATAGGCTGTCATGGATAGATAGCTAGATAGATAGAGAGAAAAGTAGAGACAGAGAGAGAGAGAGAGCTAACGAACTTATATATAGACATATAGTGAGTGAGTGACAGAGAGAAAGACAGACAGCGAGATTTTGAAAATGAACTGTTAGATAGAAAGAGAGGGATAATGACAGAGGCTGATAGATATATTTTGAAAGCGAACTGACAGACAGACAGACATATAGCTTGAAAAATTTAGAAAACGAACTGATAGAGAGCGAAAGATAGATAGTTAGATTTTGAAAATTAACTGATAGATAGGGAGAGATATTGAGTGATGAAGTAGAGGAGATAGATAGATAGATAGATAGATAGATAGATAGATAGATAGATAGATAGATAGATAGATAGATAGAGAAACCTTGCTATATTTTGAAAACGAACTAATAGACGTATAGAGAGAGAAATAGAGCGAATAGATTTTTTAAATGAACTGTTAGAGAAATAAAGAGAGACATATAGCTACATTTTGAAAACGAACTGATAGAGAGAGATGGTTTTTGAAAATCAGCTGGCAGATAGATAGATAGATAGATAGATAGATAGATGGATAAGAAAACAACTGAGATAGACAGATAGATAGATATGAATAAGAATTAGATAGATAGATAGATAGATAGATGGATAAGAAAACAACTGAGATAGACAGATAGATAGATATGAATAAGAATTAGATAGATAGATAGATAGATAGATAGATAGATAGATAGATAGAGAAAGCATGTTTATTTTGAAAGCGAACTATTATATAAACAGAGACAGAGAGAAAATAGTTAAATTTTTAAAATGAAATGTTAAATCGAGAAAGTCAGACTACATTTTGAAAACGAACTGATAGAGATCTACTTTTTGAAAATCAACTAATAGATAAATTTTGAAAATAGATAGATTTTGAAGATAGATAGATAGATAGATAGATATGAACAGAATGAGATAGATAGATAGATAGATAGATAGATAGATAGATAGATAGATAGATAGATATGAACAGAATGAGTTAGATAGATAGATAAACAGATAGATAGATATGAAAAGAATGAGATAGATAGATAGATATGAACAGAATGAGGTAGATAGATAGATAAACAGATAGATAGATAGATATGAACAGAATGAGGTAGATAGATAGATAAACAGATAGATAGATAGATAGATATGAACAGAATGATATAGATCGATAGATAGATAGATAGATAGATAGATAGATAGATATGAACAGAATGAAATAGATAGATAGATAGATAGATAGATAGATAGATATGAACAGAATGAAATAGATAGATAGATAGATATGAACATAATGAGATAGATAGATAGATAGATAGATAGATAGATAGATATGAACAGAATGAGATAGATAGATAGACAGGTAGATAGATAGATATGAACAGAATGAGATAGATAGATAGATATGAGCACAATGAGATAGATAGATAGATAGATAGATAGATAGATAGATAGATTTTGAACGCTGAAAGAAAGAAAGAAAGAAACAAACAAACAAACAAAAAGTTACGTATGTATGTATATATATGCCCATTATTATATCTGTAATAAAACATTTTCACAAAAACAGAATTTTAACCTCATGATCTGTAATCTTATGAAATTATTAATGGCGACAAAGACAAACCTCTCCTAACGCTAATAAAGCCACTAGTACTTGCAGCAGAGCATTCACGAATATTGCAAATGAAATCATCGTAATAATCCCTGGAAAGCCCAAAGGCTTGGATGATAAAAAAAAAGAACTAAAAAGATAGCGGGCAACGTAAACGCTGCTTAATAGAAACTATTTAAAATAATCAAGAAACACGCACACAATTTGAAGAAATAATAATGTCGGCTAAAAGAAAACAAAAAAGAAATTTAGAATTGTGTTTCTTGCCCCTGGATACGGAAGTAGAAGTCGTAGATTTTCGATAGCAAAACGAGGCCCACATAGACAAGCGCACACACAGACAGTCGATTTAATTATTTATCCCGCCGTTTATTCCTCAGTAGAGAGACAGAAATATGAATCAACAATAATCAATACCCTTTTCACGAGTAGAAGGAACGTATAGGAGATAGAGATAGCATTTAATAAGAACAGATAAATTCGTCTATCGTCCGGTTCTCATAACACCCTAAATTTTGAACAGGGGAAGAGGTTTATCCCTTGTTTCCTGTTCAGGATTGTTTTTCCATCTCCTTCTAAAATCTACTTCAACTCTGTATTTCTAACGTCTCTGCCTGAACAATGTAATTTTATTAACTATTTTGTTATTTTTCCTTAATAAAAGGAGATATGTTTGCCTATCATCCGGTTCTCATAGCACCCCAGTCTTTTGAACAGGGGAAGAGGTTTATCCCTTGTTTCCTGTTCAGGATTTTTTTCCATCTCCTTCTAAAATCTACTTCAACACTGTACTTCTAACGTCTTTGCCTGAACAATGTAATTTTATTAACTATTTATTTTTCCTTAATAGATGGAGATATGTTTGCCTATCATCCAGTTCTCATAGCAACCCAGTCTTTTAAACAGGAGAAGAGGTTTGTCCCTTGTTTCAATGTTCAGGATTGGGTTTCCATCTCCTTCTAAAATCTACTTCAACTCTGTACTTCTAACGTATCTGCCTGAACAATGTAATTTTATTGACTGATTTATTTATTTTTCCTTAATAGTTGGAGGACATAGTTTCGCCTTATCGAAACTGTTAAGACTTGGTTGCTCCTGTTCATATATCGAAGTAGTATATCATTTTCATCAGGATCTGGGCTGATTCCTACACAGGCCTTACTTGGAGGAGCATCTGTTCATTTTGGTCTTTGAAGTTTCTAGGTTTGTGTTGATTGTACATCCCTAGTTTGCTTTTCGAGACCAAGAATGTGACCACGAATTTTCTTTTGTTTTACTCACTGACATGGTACAGCTAAATGTCTTGTAGAAGAAGAAATAGCTTTCTTTGTTTCTAGCGAAATTTGATTTTCTTAATCTGTTGTTTAGTTTCTGGGAGGATTTCTTTTGCCATTCATATATGTTTCGGGATTTCTATGCTACATTTTTCCGTTTTCTGTCGGCATTAGGATTGTTCATTTTTTTTTAATGAACTTCATTCAAAAAGATCTACTTTCGGTATATTTTGCCTTTGTATTTTAAGGTAAAAATGCAAATCAAACGTTAAAGTGATTTCTGCTGTTCAGGTTTCTTCTTCTTCTTCTTCTTCTTCTTCTTCTTCTTCTTCTTCTTCTTCTTCTTCTTCCGTCTATGCTGCTATTCCTTTCTTCTTCTTCTTCTTCTTCTTATTCTTCTTCTTCTTCCTTCTATGCTGCTTTTCCTTTCTTCTTCTTCTTCTTCTTCTTCTTCTTCTAATAATAATAATAATAATAATAATAATAATAATAATAATAATAATGCAATATCTGAATTGAAAAATATGCAACCTTTACTGAAAGGGAACTGCAAGAAACTGGTATGAGCCTCACCTAGACCTGGTTACGGAGATAGGACCTGTAACAATTTTATGGGACTTTACAATACACACAGACAGAACAATCAAAGCTAATCGCTCACACATCGTGATCAAAGACCATAAAAACACAATGTTCTTTCTTATTGGCATGGCAGCTCCTGCAGATTGTATCTTTGAAGATCTTCAAAAAGCTATAAAATACAAGGACCTTGAAAGCAAAATCTCAAAAATGTGGCACATGAGAACATCATCAATTCCAGTTGTAGTTGGAGCCCTCGGATTGATTGGAAAAGATTCCGATAGACTCATTGAAGGGATTCCTGGCAACCCACGCCTTAAAGAAATAAAAAAATTGTTCTGACAAGGACAGCTCACCCCTTACGAAGGGCTTTATCTGTGTAAAATATTTTTTAAATTGCTCAGTGGAAAATGTCATGATGCCATTTTTGACCTCAGGTCACTGGTGGGTTTGGTTTGTTTTTTTTTTTACGACATATCGACCTCAGTGGGTCATTTAATGCCGACAACTTTTTTTCCCTGGTAATATTTTTGTTTTGTCAAAAATCTATTTCTGGTAATATTTTTTTCCTCAAAATTGTATACCTGGTAATATTATTTTCAAAAATGTATTGCTAGTAATATTTTTTTTTTCAAAAACGTATTGCCGGTAATAATTTTTTTTTTCTTCAAAAATTTATTTCTGGTAGTAATTTTTTACAAAGTATTTCTGGTATTAAAACCTAATTTTACACTTTCATAATACTTTTTACCTCAATCTCCAGCTTAACTATTTGCCCATAGATGGGACCGTAACAAGTGCTACCACCCCAGGTCAGGGTGAACCTGGGAACACCAGCAATTAAGAGGTGGTTCCACGCTCCTCAAAGGCTCCGGATCAGAGGCCTTGCTGTTGGACGTAGTTTATCGTCTTAACCTGGACGCGGATGTAGTTTATCGTCATACCCAGGACAGGGTCTCTGGTGGGGAGTTGGAAAGAAATACAATAAACACAGATAGAACAATCAAAGGTAATCGCCCAGACATCGTGATCAAGGACCATAAAAACGGAATGTACTTTCTTATTGACATGGCAGTCCCTGCAGATTGATATGGCAGTCCCTGTACACACGAGAAACAAAAGGAAATAATAATAATAATAATAATAATAATAATAATAATAATAAGAAGAAGAAGAAGAAGAAGAAGAAGAAGAAGAAGAAGAAGAAGAAGAAGAAGAAAGGTAGAATTTTAGAAGCACCCTTAATAGATTTAGATTTTGCCACGAAGATTAGAGAATTGGAGCATGATGAAGCTTATAAGTACCTAGGAATTAGTGAGGGAGATGGCATACAACACTCCCAAATGAAAGAGAAGGTAAGAAAGGAGTACTACAGGCGTGTACGCCTGGTACTAAATACTGAGCTAAACTCAAAAAACCGAATATCAGCTATAAACACCTTAGCTGTTCCTGTGGTGCAATACAGCTTTAATGTACTTAACTGGACCATAGCTGAAATTAAGCGAATGGACGCCAAAACGAGAAAGCTCCTCACTTGCTACCGCATGCATCATCCCAAAGCTGATATTGATCGCCTGTATGTGCCCAGATCCGAAGGTGGCAGAGGACTAGTTCAACTAGAACTATCCTACAAAAGTACAACAATTGGCCTCCAAAGATACTTGGAAAAAACAGAAGACTGGATGATGGTATGTGTCAAGGAACATGGAAGTAGGAAGTGTCTCTACTCTGTAGTAAAGGAAGCCGAAAAATTCAAAAAAGAGCTTCAAATGGGCACAGAAATTCAAATACATCACTGTACACCGGCTGAAGCTGCAAAAAACTTTTAAAAAAATGCAAAGACAAATGCGACCGACCAGATAAAGAAACAATGGCAAAATAAACCGCTCCATGGCCAATACTCTGCCCGTACCAAACAAGCAGACGTAGACAAAAACCGCACCCATCAGTGGCTACGTAGTGCAGGGTTGAAAGGTGAAACTGAGGGTTTTATAATTGCTGCACAAGACCAATGCTTGTTAACTAGGAATTATCAAGCACATATACTAAAATACTGTGTTAGCCCAAGATGCAGATTCTGTGACAAATATCCAGAAACCATTGATCATCTTATATCAGGTTGCACGATATTGGCATCCACTGAATATAAAAACCGGCATGACAGAGTGGGCCAATATCTGCACTGGAAAATTTGCAACTCCTATGGGAAGGAAACTGGAAGAAATTGGTACGAACACCACCCTGACCCGGTTACGGAGATAGGACCTGTTACAATTCTATGGGACTACACAATATACACTGACAGAACAATCAAAGCCAACCGCCCAGACATTGTTATTAAAGACCACAAACAAAATAAGTGCCTCCTTATTGATATGGCAGTCCCTGCAGACTGCAATGTGTCTTTGAAGATATTCGAAAAACTGTCAAAATACAAGGACCTTGAAATCGAAATCTCAAAAATGTGGCACATGGGAACATCAACAATTCCTGTTGTAGTTGGAGCCCTTGGACTGGTTGGAAAAGATTCCAGTAGGCTGATTGAAGGGATCCCTGGAAGTCCATGCCTCAAAGAGATACAAAAAATTGTTCTGACAAGTACAGCCCACACTTTACGAAGGGCTTTATCTATGTAATTTTTTTTTTTTTTTTTTCAGTGGAAAGTGTCATGATGCCATTTCTAACCTTAGGTCCCTGGGCGGGACCCGGAAAGAAATGTGTAAACGCCAGATATCAAAGGAAATAAAATAATAATAATAATAATATGAAGGGCTTTATCTATGTAATTTTGTTTTTTTTTTCAGTGGAAAGTGTCATGATGCCATTTCTAACCTTAGGTCCCTGGGCGGGACCCGGAAAGAAATGTGTAAAAGCCAGATATCAAAGAAAATAACAATAATAATAATAATAATAATAATAATAATAATTCAACATTTCGCTGTGATATCTCACAGCAAAAACCATAATATGGGGAAAATTAAACCAAAATAAAAGCCGTTCAACTGAAATTAATGACTGGGATCACTGTCATCAACGTGTTTCATCAAATGCTTGCGACAAAACCAGACAACGAGTAGTAAAGATGTCAATCAATGATCGGCAGGACATATTAACGACCTCAGTCATTATTAATACTCAGGGGTAGAAATTATGATGATCTATAATTGACAGGGAGTAGCGGGGAAGATGTTTAATATCCGGCGGTGAGTAATAACGTCGTCGGCAAGAAGTAGAAATGAGCACTGGATTAAGCAAAGAGTCACAACGATTTGAGTAAATAATAGAAAAGAATCAGCAACGACAACAAGCATTAATTTCCAGACTATTGCTATCATGACAGTCTATAAAAGTCAGAAGTAGTAACAACAACAATCAATAACTTGCATGACAATCAATGATAAACAATAACAACTATATCGATCAATATTTTTTAAAGTGATGTTCACTTGCACAAGGACCAAGAGCCACTCGAGGTAGAGCATTACATATTAAGAAGCACAATTTATGCTGATATAAATGAAACTGTTGTGATGGAATGTCCCACCCTCCCTATCGCCTATGGGGACTGACTATATCAGCAGATATATATAGTGGGCACAGGATATACTACCTGGCGACTTATATCTGCTATTAGTTGGAGATTCGTCTCCAGCAATGCTGGTCGAACTTTCTGCCTTCGGGCGGAGAGGAACCCAGACGAGGCCATGCCGAAGAGCAGAGTTTCGTCTCGGGTGGTAGACAGCTACCCGACCCCGTTTTTTACGGGGTCTACGGGGAATCTTTGCCCGAGCCTACGGGCTCGGTTTTGCACCGCATTAAAAACGGCCTTGTGCCACACCCTGCCTCGTGCGGAGGTAAGGTAAATAACCTTGCTTTGGCAATTAGTTGGAGATTCGTCTCCAGCGATGCTGGTCGAACTCTCTGCCTTCGGGCAGAGGGGAACCCAGACGAGGATATGCCAAAGGGCAGAGTCTCGTCTGAGGTGGTAGACAGCTACCCGACCCCATGTATACGAGGTCTACGGAAAATCTTTGCTCAAGCCTATAGGCTCAGTTTTGCTCTGCATTAAATAACGGCCTTGTGCCACATCGTACCTCGCGAGGGTGGAGGTGGGGAAATACCTTTGCTTCGTCAATTATTTGGAGATTCGTCTTCAGCTATGCTAGTCGAACTTTCTGCCTTCGGGCAGAGACGAACCCAGACGAGGCTATGCCGAAGGGCAGAGTCTCGTCTGGAGTAGTAGACAGCTATCCGACTCCGTGTATACGAGGTCTACGGGGAGTTTTTGCTCTAGCCTATGGGCTCGTTTTTGACCCGCATTAAAACAACCCTGTGCCTCTTCCTGCCTCGCGGGGACGTAAGGTAAATATCCTTGCTTCGGGAATTAGACTAGAATTGGAGATTCGTCTTCAGCTGTGCTGATCAAACTCTCTGCCTCTGGGCAGAGAGGATCCCTAGACGGGGCTATGTCGAAGGGTAGAGTATCATCTCGGGAAACAGCTAACAGACCCCGTTTTATATGGGGAATTTTAAGCCGAGCCTACGGACTCGGATACCCAAAAAATTCAGCTTTGTGCCACATCTGACCGCGTGGTCTTGTAGATATCCTTGTGAATTACTAACCTGCTAACCGATTCCCTGTCTTTCAGTAGTGTATTCTCTTTTATAATAAACTACTCTCTCTTTCATCTACGCGCGTGTTGCTGTTCCTTCACTCGGGTACCACCTTTGTCTATTTGTAACCTCTTTAAGGATACACCAGAAACAAAACCGTTAAACCTGGTCTTAAACAGATTAAGATGTAGTGATCGAGGAAGTAAGGAGAGAAGAGTAGACAAAAGATAGCAAAGACGTCGATCAATAATAGGCAGGGTGTAGTAACGATGTGGATCGATATTAGTCAGGGTCGGTGGCCTTTAATGAAAGCGACGACCGACTCACTTGACACACACATTGTTGGTACTCCCTTCCTATTTGAGTTTCCTTAAAACCTCGTTGACTAAAGATAGACAGTGCTTGATTTTTGTTTTTTAATCAATTCCCACCAAGCAAGGCGATAATGCCACTAACACGCAAGTGGCTACTGGGAGTAAAAGAGAATGCGAAGATTTCAGAAGAAACCGTAAACCCACTCCCAAACAGAAAACAAGAGATAGATTACTACTATTTAAAAGACCGGAGAGAAGTGCGAACCGGACGATAAGTGACCCTATCTACTTCTATTTAGAGAAAAGAGTTTAGGTGGAATAGTTAGTGTTTTATTTTTTCTTCTTTTATTTAATGAATTTTAATTGTTTATTTAGATTATTGAATAGAAAAAAAAAACTGACAAAATACAATTTCTTTTAAATTTTGATGCTACAATGTAAAATAAGCTCAGATTAAAGATAGCAAAATGCTTGCTACGGAATAACTCAGATTAGTTCTGTTTTTAGAAACATATTTATGTTTACTTGAAGTATCCGGAACGGTAGGCGGACAGTTCCGTATTGGACATTTGCGTCCCGAACAATTACGTCACTAGACAAATGCGTACCGCTGATAGTTTTTGGAAGTTACCATATTTTTTTCAAACAGTTGTTTAATATAGAAATTTGCAAACGAATACATTTAATTATTCTAAACAAACAGAAAGGTAGTTACCATAAATAAAAAAAGAGAAAAAAAAACTTTTAAAGCAAGAGAAAATTAAGCTAGCAGTTTCAGTTCACTGCTGCAATTAAAAAAAATCTCAGATCATTTCTGTTTTTATAAACATATTTATTCTTATTTACCTGAAGTATCCGGAACGGTGGGCGGACAGTTCCGTACTGGACATTTGCACCCAGGATAATTACGTAACAGACAATTGCGTCCCTAAACATTTATTTGCGTTACTAGGCAAATGCGCACCTCTGATAATTTTTTGAAGCTACCAATAGAAATTAGAAAACCAATACATTTAATTATTCTATAGAAATTTGCAAACGAATACATTTAATTATTCTAAATAAGCAGAACGGTAGTTGCCATAAATAAAACAAGAGAGAAAAATTTATTTTTTAAAGCAAAAGAAAATTAAGCTAGCTTTTTCAGATCACTCCAGCAATGCGTACCCCCAACCACTAATAGATTCTGGATTTTATAGATTATATTTTTATTTGAACCCATGGCTAAGTTCCGAAAATCAAACACTGGTGGAAAAATATTTGTGTACAAGGAAAATTACAGCTACTATTATCATAAAAAAATGCCAATGAAACAAAAACATACTGACGACGTATAGAGTGATCTTGCAAATGTGTTGTTATTGAATTTTAAACAAAAAATAGACTTTCAATTTTTTAATTTTATTCTTTTTATTACATTTTTTCAAAATTTATGATTACTACCTATGCTTTTTTCAAAATTTATGGCAATTGCATTTAAGAGCTTCAAAAAATTATCAGAGGTACGCAGTTATCCAGGGACGCAAATGACCAGGGACACAAATGCCCGGGACGCATTTGTCTAGGGACGCAAATGACCAGGAACACAATTGCCCGGGACGCATTTGTCTAGGGACGCAAATGACCCGGGACACAAATGCCCGGGACGCATTTGTCTAGGGACGCAAATGACCAGGGACACAATTGCCCGGGACGCATTTGTCTAGGGACGGAAATGACCAGGGACACAATTGCCCGGGACGCATTTGTCTAGGGACGCAAATGTTCAGTACACAACTGTCCTAGAAACATCATGAACCTGTTATAGTCATGATCACTGCCGCTGGTTCTCAGTAGACTTATGAATTCTTGTAAATGTTGCGCTTTCCATCTACAGTATAGAAGAGGAGTGGGCAAACTTGCTTAATGTAAGAGGCCCATACAATAAAATCCAGATGTTTGAGTGCCACCAGAGATGAACAAAATGTAGACATGTGACCCTTATAGCAGATAAGACACAAGGGTTTACCTTCTTTAATGGGAAATACAAAATTTCCCTCCCATTGTGGCTTAAAAATTATTTTCATCTTCGTATTTTAGCTTCTTACAATTTGACGGGGGACATTTTCCTTCACTAAATTTTCACAAAGACTTTTCAACAAAACTTGTAACCAAAGTGTACCAACTGGGTCTGTACAATTCAATGACTTGCGTTACACTGCGTTACACTGCGTTAATGTACATAATGTGAATGTGGTCCCCTTAATCCCTTTACACATGACCTCAGTCTTCTGACATTCCTCCCTAATCCTTTGCTGACCGGAAATGTCTTTAATCCCTCTGCCTCCCACCATTCCTTCCCTCTGCCTCCCACCATTCTTTCCCCCTTGCCTCCCACCATTCTTTCCCGCTTGCCTCCCACCATTCCTTCACTCTGCCTCTCACCATTCCTTCTCTCTGCCTCCCACCATTCCTTCTCTCTGCCTCCCACCATTCCTTCACTCTGCCTCCCACCATTCCTTCACCCTTGCCTCCCACCATTCCTTCACTCTGCCTCTCACCATTCCTTAACTCTGCCTCCCACCATTCCTTCTCTCTGCCTCCCACCATTCCTTCACTCTGCCTCCCACCATTCCTTCACCCTTGCCTCCCACCATTCCTTCTCTCTGCCTCCCACCATTCCTTCACCCTTGCCTCCCTCCATGCCTTCCCTCTTCCACCCACCATTCCTTCCGCCTTGCCTCCCACCATTTCTTCCCTCTGCCTCCCGCCATTCTTTCCCCCTTGCCTCCCACCATTCTTTCCCCCTTGCCTCCCACCATTCCTTCACTCTGCCTCTCACCATCCCTTCCCTCTTCCTCCCACCATTTCTTCCCTCTGCCTCCCACCATTCCATCCCTCTGCATCCCAGCATTCCTTCAATCTGCCTCCCACCATTCCTTCCCCTTGCCTCCCACCATCCCTTCCCTCTGCCTCCCACCCTTCCCTCCCTCTGTCTCCTACCATCCCTTCCTTCAGCACTAAATAACAATGCCTCATTCAAATCTAGCATTAAAATTAGGAATTAAATATTTTTTTTACTAACAATCAACATTAATCATACGTTTTAATCCAATGGGTTCTCATTTCAGACTTAGTCAGTTATGTGCCATACGTGATACACACTTTCGACAGATGACTGATGAGGCAGATTTTTCACCGCAGTTGGTTACCATTTCTTTCTGCGGTAGACCAGTTGCTATCCAAGGCTATAGAACCCGGTCTATTTACCCATAGCTGGGGAGAGAAGAAGAAGAGGATTTATACTTTTCCCAAAGGTATTAGAACGTAAGTGAATGTAATGGATTCGACTGGAATTCAAACTCGGGTCTCCGATTCATCAATCCGAGCCGCTGTCAATTATTCTAGCGTGCATAACAGAGCCTAAACAGGGAAGCGCTTTGTCTGCCGATCTTCGCATAGGCTCACCAATTGCTGCTGATGCTAACATGATTTTACAAAGTATCACTGTGTTTGTTCACTGAATTCAACTGCGTTTGGCACAAGGTTGCAATGATTGGATATGAGTGAAGAGCGAACTGACAACAGCTTTGCAAGTGAAGCTTGCTAGCAACTGCAGACGCCTGTGGCCATGTCAGTGTCAAGCTGATGAGTGCAAATGTATTGATATTGTACCTAACTCGGGCTTACGGGATTAAGTTGTTTCAATCAGTCTTAACATTGAATAAAATGCACAGCTTTTCTCTTTATGATTGAAAAATAAAAACCATAATAATGTCAATGCTGACTGCGTTTGAGAGAAAACGAGCGAAATAAGGAGAGGGAAAGAGAGAGAGAGAACGAAAAGTTTAAGAGTGAGATTGACCCAATAAGCAGGTAAGTATGTGCCAAGCAATCATATGCATGTATATTTAGGAAGTATATGTTCATTCAAGCATGTTTGGTTGAAGAATCTGGACATATTATGTCTGTCTATTTTTATTTTATTCCTTTCCAATTCTCTAATCGACTTCTTAATGTTGATATTAAATTCATTAACAAAGGAACCGTAGTTTTTTTTTGTCTTTTCTTTTCTTTTCATTTTTATTTTCCCAAGTACTATCACTCTCTTCCGAAATCATCTTCCGAGATGAATTTTTTGTCTTAGCAATCCAACGCAGTAGATGATCTCGGATGAGATTGAATGTACTTGGGAAAATGAAAATGAAAATGAAAAATAAAGAAAAGAAAACTCTACGGAGCCTTCCATAATGGAAGTAATGTCAACATTAATGAGTCGATCAGAGAAATCGAGAGAATTATATATATATATATATATATATATATATATATATATATAACATGTATTGGTCAGAGTTGAAGCAGACCAGGTGTCTTATAAAGTGATGGTGAATGTAGAATAAAGGGTTTTAAAAGGTTCAAATCGATAAAACAACCCTCGCTAGAGGAAACGCTAATGATTATATTTGCTCTACTCTGTACTGAGCACTCTTTTAAAAATAGTATTTGTTGGTTATTGGAATTTATTCCATATACGCCAATCCTATACGTGGGTATATATATATATATATATATATATATATATATATATATATATATATTATAAGGGGTTGTAATAAAAATATTTTTAAATCGCTACACAAAAGCTTTCATGTTTCAATACTATGATTGTACTTCTTCGGGCGATGGTAGGTAACTGGTTATAAAATCATTTCTTAGGGAAATTTTAAAAAATAGATCGTTACTGCTTTTCCTAAATTAAAGTGGGGTGCATAAGGTCAGAAATTAAAAATAGACTTGTGGGTATGTCTAGATTAACCAATTAAATGTCAGATCTATAGCCAGATACAGTTCTATTTGTTTAAGGGTGTTGGCAGGCTAATCAGACGTAAAGTTAACAGAAGAAATTATTGTTATATTTTTTATATTCAAGAAGCTTCTTAAAAGGGCCTGTAGATAAAAATTAAAAATATGGAACATCTATATATATGAAACTAATAAAACTAAATAGAATAAATGTGGAATATCTATGTACGATGTTAATAATAATAAAGAGACGGTAATACTTAGCAATATTTAAGCTGAATAAACAAAATAAGCTAATAACCCGTAGAAGGTGGATCATTATATACTAATAAATTATGGCTATAAACATTGGTAATCACTTTTTAAAAAAATTCTAACTATATTTTAAGGTAAACTGTGTGGACAGTTTACAGTTAATTCACTCCTTTAGTTTCAAAGCGCTTTTTTGTCAGCAAATTTGATTATTTGTAATTTTTCTTGTAAACATTGTAAGCACGGTTCATTTAACGATTTTAATTTCAAAAAATATTTAGAAAGTTATGTCCAATTTCTGTACGCGTTGTTGGTGAAAGATAATATATGTTGGTACCACCGAGTTTTAAAGGAATTCTTGGTACCCCCGATATAATTGTTTTTAACTGTTGCGTTTTCCTTAGAAGAAATGTAAATATGTATAGCTGGCCACTCGTATTCGAGAGTGCCTGTCTACTAGGACGGCTAGCCAATTCAATTTTTATTCAACACCCACATGTGGTTTATACTGCAACTATGCAGAACAGACCTTAGTTACAATTTCTGGGAAAGAGCGTGTGATCTAGTGTGATCACCAGTTTGAACAAGGTCAGCACGCTCAATCCCTCGGCCGCGATGATTTGTGACTTTGTGCTAGCACAGCTATCGACAGCTCCCAAGGTTTCCGTCCATCCAATTTCACTCACAAGGCTTGGTTCAACCCCTGGTAAGGTATTCAGTCACTTTGGAAAGGTTTCGCACGCTGGGATCGACCCATCAGCAATTCTCCTTCTTGACAAATCTACCATGGTGAGATTCGAACCCTGGTCTCATGGTCAGTATGCCAACGTTCTAACCCACATAGTAAACCAGAGAGTCCGCTTGACACTTATTTTTTAATGGACATTCGTTAGGATTTCTACAATTATACTTGTTGGTAGTATCAGCGTTTGCGTTTGCTGCTTTGAAGTGGCAATTATTAATTAAGTTTTGAATTCATTTAAAATTCTATTATTGTTTTTTTGTATATATATATATATATATATATATATATATATATATATATATATATATATTTAGGTAGCATATCTTCATTCAAACATGTTTCATTGAATAATATAGACATATTGTGTCTACTTATTTTTATAATATTACTTTCTAGTTCTCTAACCATTTTCTTGATGTTAAGATGAAATTCGTCAAGGAAGGCGCCGTAGTTTTTTCTTATCTAAATAGCAACGGATATATACATATATATACATATATTTACATATATATATATAATTTTAGAAAAGTTTATATATATATATATATATATATATATATATATATATATATATATATATATGTAGTTTTAAAAAATTAAGATATCTGCAAATTTTTTAAACTGCATGTTAAATTTTTATTTTCTTTATACGTGTATGGAGCACTTTTAATACTACTGTTTCCTGGTCTGCTTCAATTCTGACCAATACATGCTATGGATATATATATATATATATATATATATATATATATATATATATATATATATATGTGTGTGTGTGTGTGTGTGTGTGTGTGTGTGTGTGTGTGTGTGTGTGTGTGCATAGGTGTGCGTTTTATTTAATGGGAATTGGGTAGCTATGGTCAAATGCAAAATAAGTAACAGAACTGTCTTACAAACAGAATTGACAGATTTTGCAATAAGGCAATAACAAGAAAAAAGGGAGAGGGAAAACTAATGTAAAGCAATCAATGTATGTAAGTCAAAATAACAGTAATCATACAAATCATCAGTAATATGGCAAAAATTTTCACAAACTAAGAATGTCGACACATAAGAGCAAGTTCGGATAAGTGAACGTAGCCTCCTGACTTCAAGACAAGACAGACAGGGACTGAGTCAGATGAAACCGGAAACCAGCCTATTTTATTTCGGAGCTCATAAAATAGGTCGGTTCTCAGTTTGACCTGCCGCAGGCTCGGTCAGTCTTGCCTTGAAGTCAGAACGCTAGCTATGTGACGGATAAGGAAAGTTTTATATGTTTCTTTTATCCAGTTTTTCTAAGGGTCTTACAGTTTTCATTTTATAGAATATGTATAAACTGATCGTTGTGGTTATTGTTCCAATCGCTTTCGTCTAATTCGTTAACTATTTCCAAGGGATTCGTTATTAGTATATTTTCACCTGTTGATTTTCTAAGTTTTATAGATGTCGTAGTAACTCTAAGCCGTGCTGGATTGGAGTAATAATAATTCCATGTTGGGTTTGACTTTAAAACAGCGCCAAAATGTTTCCTCCGGTTTTCAAATAGTGCAGTATTTAGACTTGGCTTAAACTGTTTTATATGAAATGCTTCAAATATCTCAAGATGTACATGAAGAGAAAAGGAAAACTTATCTTAACCGAGGCGTTTCGTCCTTTGTGAAACTTTATCAAGATGACGAAACGAGTGACCTAAGATAATTTTTCCTTTTGTCTTTATTGATATTGTTCTTTTGTATATATACTCGAGCTGAAATCTTAAGATGTCTTTTAAAATTTGATATTCTTAGAATAACAGTGCTGTATACAAGGTAATAGTGAAAATCAAACTCAATATTCAGTAATCATAGTAATCTAAACTAGGGCGCTAAAAGTTGCCAAACCCCAAAACGTCGGCTTAGTTTTAACACAAGGCAATAAATCGATATTAAGTTCGGTGACATTATCGATGATTCATAATTCCTGGTTGTTGATCATATTAGCACGATGATACGCCCCATTATCTACTAAGCTTAGCTTAGATTTGGTGTAAGGAAAATAATATTGAGTACCCGGTTAGAATCGAACTTTCTGGTATACTAATGTTGCTTCTTAACTTTTACACAAGGTGGGGGTTAGGGGCTATGTTGCTTGGGGGCATTTAAACGCATATCAGTTTTTGAAGTAGTGTTAACAAAATCTAAATAGTTACGATTTCAACTCCTATCTTATAAGCGACGATCACGACATAAAAATAAATCCTATCTCATATTCAAAACAACCATTATTTTTATTTCAGAATATAAGCATCAGCGCAAAAACGAATGCAATATTCTCCCCCAAATAAGAACATTATAATTATCAGAAAAATATGCAGAAAATGCAGAAAGCCTTATACTTTTTTTTTTAAAGCTTTTCACCCCAAGCAAGGCTGGAGGCCACTAGCACGCAAGGGGTTACAGAAGGGTTGGAGGAAGAGCAGATAGGAGTGGTAAAGGAGAGGATGTGGAGAAAGATAGTGGATCGATCAAGACAAGGGGGTTACAGAAGATTTGGTGCGAGAGCAGATAGGAATGAAAGGTGAAAGGATGTGGAGAAGGGAAGTGGATAGATCAAGGCAACTGGAGATGTCGATTGACGTTACACTTAAATAGTTGGAGATTGTATTTGTCAGGGACACAGGAATAAGGAAGGGAGTTCCACAGGCGAGATGTGCGAGACATGAAGCTATTGGAGTAGAAGAGACGTCTACATCTAACAGTTTCAACGGTGAAGGGGTGGGAACGGGATGCCAGCCTCGTAGGACGTTTAAATTCATGAGGCCTAGGGACCAGTGAAAGCAGCTCCTCGGAGCAATATGTTTCTTAATGACAATGGTAATGGGAAACTGAACCATTTCCGTAAAGAATATTTGTCATTTATCGATCGAAGAGTTTCGGGTTCCAGCCAGTTGAAAATTATAAAATATTTCTCTTAACAATGTTTCTAAAAAGACTATAAATCCCTGATTATTTTTTTTAACTTTAATGCAAACTGGTTTTGTTGTCTATAATTTTGACTAAAATGCAAATCCAATTTGTATCTGGATTTGTGTTTACATTTTTTAACACTCGTACAAGTCGGGCATTATGTCTACATTTTTTTTTTACTCTCGTGCAAACTGAACTTGTGTCTACCTTAAAATTCTAGTGCAAACTGGACATGTCTACTTTTTGACTCTCGCCTCAAATGGACATTTTATCTACTATGTTTACCACTATAGTGCAAAACTTGTGTCTACCGGTTTTTTGAATTTTTTTTTTTTAGTTCAAAGCAGACCTGTGTCTATCTTTTTTTATACTTCAGGTCAAAACAAACCTGTACCTACCTTTCTTTTTATACTTTAGGGTAAAACTAACCTGTTTCCAGTTTTCTTTTTATACTTTAGGGTAAAACTAACCTGTTTCTACTTTTCTTTTTATACTTTAGGTCAAAACAAACCTGTGCCTACCTTTTATTTTTACTTTCGGGCAAAACAAACCTGTGTTTACCAATTTTTTTTACTTTAGTGCATACCAGACATGTGTTATTTTTTTTTTTTTTACTTTAGTGTAAACCAAACCTGTAACTACTCATTTATTTTTACTTTGGTGTAAAAGAAACATTTTTTTTTTCAGTTTAGTTCAAACCAATCCTGTGTCTGATTTTTTAATCTGGTAATTTTTTTATTTTTTTTTGAGTGTATCATTTTAACTCGCCTACAAGTTCAACCTCTCTGACACTATGGCCAATACCTATTTTGTTTTGACTCTAGTGTTAACCAGACATGTCTATTTTTTACTCTCGTGCAAAGTGGATATGTTATCTATAGGGATCGCTAAAAAAATAATTAAAATAAACTTTGATCTTTCCTCTTAATAATAACATAAATATTTAGACGATAAAATTTTGTTTTCGTCAAATTTGGCGTCTTTTTCATCATGCTATGCTCTTTTTTTTAGCGATCACGTGGAGGTACCTATGTTATCTATCATATCTATCACTTTCGGGCAAAACAGACCAGTGTCTAAGCTTTCTTTTACTTTAGTACAAAAATGATCTGCATCGAACATTTGCGTTTTTTTTTTATTTGGTGCAAACCAGACCTATGTCTGCATTTTTCTATCTTAATGAAAAATAGATCTCTATTTTACTTTTCATCAACAGTGTAAACCTGATGTCAACATTTTTAACCCGAATACAAACTAGACGACTCTTTACATTGTTGTCTCTAGTGCAAATATGAAATGTTAGCTGCCATTTTGGCTCATGCAAAAAGTCACCTGTCTGCTTTTTAAAAAAATAAAAAACTTTACCATAAACCGGAACTGTGTCTACTTCTCTACTGATTCAATACAATTTCTGTCTTATAAACATATATTAAATAACAAAACAATGGTTGATATGTTATTAAATTAACTTTATCTAACCTAACCTAATTTTGGGTTATAAGATTATGAGATTATATGAGATTATGAACATGTCAATGCATCTGATTTTTTTTTAAATATCTCAACTTATTGAACTGATTTAATTACAACAATTTCGTCGATACCAGTGTACGGTGGATGCAGATCTCTCAATGGAATAAACTGAGAGCAACGAACAAAAGAAAAATGAATTTGGCCCGCACAGTGCCGGGTATCACTACTAGTATAGTTCTAAGTTTAAATGGAGACACAGAGAAAGGAACACATAGGTGCATAATGAAAGAAAAGATTTTAAAAATCGAGATTGAGAAATGGATCGACATTTTGAGACTGCAAAAGAGAGATTAAACAAAAGAGAGGTATAGAAAGGCCAGAGAAAAACGCAGCAGAAACTGAAAGAAAGAAAGAAAGAAAGAAAGAAAGAAAGAAAGAAAGAAAGAAAGAAAGAAAGAAAGGGAAGGAGAGCAAGAGAGAGATGTGAAATACTGAGAACAAAAGAGAATAAAAGTAAAAAGAAAGAAAGAAAGAAAGAAAGAAAGAAAGAAAGAAAGGGTCGGAAAGCAAGAGAGAGATGTGAAACACTGACAAAAGAAAGAAAGAAAGAAAGAAAGAAAGAAAGAAAGAAAGAAAGAAAGAAAGAAAGAAAGAAAGAAAGAAAGGGAAGGAGAGCAAGAGAGAGATGTGAAATACTGAGAACAAAAATAAAGAAAAAAAGAAAGAAAGAAAGAAATGGAAGGAGAGCAAGAGAGGCTTTGGGTACAAGAGATATAGATGGAATGCCGAAAGAAAAAGAAAGAAAGAAAGAAAGAAAGAAAGAAAGAAAGAAAGAAAGAGTAGGAGAGCAAGAGTGAGATGTGAAATACTGAGAACAAAAGAGAATGAAAGTAAAAAGAGGAAATGATCTGAGACAGACAGAGAGAGGGGGGAAAGAGAGATGATAAAATAAGGAAATTAAATTAGAGAAAGAGGACGGGATAGTGCAAGAGGGATAGATATCTCTATAGCATAGAAATATAAGATAGAAAAGGAGAGTAAATGATAGAGAGAAGGAACAATCGAGAAAGAGAGAAAGAGTGAACAAAAGAAATCGAGAGAGAAGGTAAAAGATAAAAAATAGAAGGCGAATCTAAAAGAAAGCAAGAGAGGCTTTGGGTACAAGATATATGGATGGAATGGCTTCAGAGAGAGAGAGAGAGATAGTAGAGTAGAAAATGGTTAGAGACAGAAAATGACCTAGTGCAAGAGAGAGATAGTATAAGATCTGTAGCGAGAAAAGGGGAGTAAATGACAAAGAACTCAAACGAGAGTGAGAGAAAACAAAAGAGAGAGAAAGAGTAAACAAAAGAAAACTATAGAGAAGTTGAAAGAGAAAAAGCGGGAGAGGCTAATTGAAGCGTGACAGAGTAAAAGAGAAAGACAGAGGAAAAGGAAAACACGCACAGAGCAAAAGAGGGAGAAAGTGGAAGAAAAAGTGAAATGGCTTAAGTGTGAGGGCGAAAGCAAAAAAAGAAGAAAAGAGAGTAAGATGGACAAAGTGAATGGGTTGGTGTAAAAAGCGAGCAAGAAAAAAAGAGCATGAGATATAGAGGGGGGGAATGATAGCAAATGACGGAGAGAACAAAGGATAGAGTGAAAAAGGGAGCCAAAAAGATAGAAAGAAGGAACAAGAGAAAGCTTGAGTGAAGGTAAAAGAGAAAAAGAGAAAAAGAGAATCAAAGTATGAGAGAGAGAGAGAGAGTGAGAGGGAGAAAAAGAGTGTGAGATAGATAAAAAATAGAAAAAGAGGGAAAACGGAAGAGAGAGAGAGAGAAAAAAAAAAGAAAGACAAACAGACAGAAAGAGTGAAAGAGAGAGAGGGGGGATGTTGTCGGAAAGACCGATGGAATGAATGAAATTAAAAAAAAAAAATGTATTTTCTATTTTTAGCCCGACCCATCGATTTTCGTCAAATCCGATTTTAATCCCCTTCCGCCAAAAGTGTTGACGCCACTGACCGACCGAATAAAGGTTAATTTGACCTGTGACGGATCGGGATCACGAATAAAGCCGCCATTTTTAAGTAAACTGATCATCGATTCGTAACAAAATAGGTGAGACCGTTACGTTTACCAATCAACGTGATATCGATCAGCTTGGTCGGGTTAAGTACACTTATCCGCGTATCGTAATTGGTACTGATGTTTATTTATGCTTATCCATAAATGTCTCTTCTTTTCGACCTGATACTGAGAGGGATAAAAACTTTCCTCAATGCTGGGCCGGAGAAGCTCCTTAAAAGATATTCCTCAGTTAAACGGCCTATTGCGGTGGTCGTTGTGTAAAGTGCCGTAGGTCATTACACCGATGGTCCGAAATCAGAAAAATCTACGGCGCCGTGCCGTGGCCTAATCTTGTGTACGTTCAAACAATTCCATTCAGCCCAAGGAATCTGTCATTTTCTGTCGCGGCCCGATGTAGGAAGGAGGGGGGTGGCAGTACCTTTCTTCGAGGTTACATGCGAGGTGAATTTGTTACCATTTTCTAGCTTTTGCTTATAGAAGCAGACCTACTATGGTTTGAATTGCTTGTTTTCCTTCTCCTAGACCGGCTGCCAATCAAGGATATTGTACAGTCTGTTCTGATATTTACCCATTAAGACGTAAATGAATGCAATGAGTTCGACTGGAATTTGAGCACGTTTCTGTGATTACTCAATCTGAGGCGCTATCCGTTACTGCAAAATATTGAGGATGTTATGTTTGAACAATGTATAGGTTTTTTTTTTCGCCCACCTCCCCAAATTGTGACAAAATCGAGAGATTAAGATGGAGGTCAGCTCATGTGTCACATTTTGACCCTTTGAACTCGGTACCATACCTCGATGGCTCGGTAAACCGAGACGGCTAAAACGACTGTCAAGCAGGAGGTATTATTTCTAGCAGGCGGAAAGGGTCTTCTTTTGAAATGACTCTACTCCTTCCTTCTAAGAACAACCATGATAATTTGCAGCTCATGAACATCAGATAACGTGGGCAATTTGACGCGGTGTAATGGTTAACAAACTTGTTTCAATTAGAACAATTACGACTAAAAAGCGATTTCGATCGGCACTGAATCTTACATACTTTAGGCCTTGTGACACATCTAAGCTTTGCTTAGTAAATCAAAACGGTATCTGGACGTCGTGTAATGGTTAGCAATCTTGTCTCGCCAGAAAAATTACGACTGAGTAGCGATTTTGAACCTTTCTCGGTGCCCCATATATTCGGCACGGTACCACCTCTAAGCTACGCTTAGAAAATCACCATTAACATCAGATAACAGCGGGAAACGATTCCTCGCCCGGGAAGGCGAAACACGTCCAGCCACTGTTTCGCATGAAATATCACAGCCGGGTAACGGAACGCGGCACCACTGCAGAAAGCGATAAAAATGTGTCACAAAAAAAAATGCGAACCACGAAATGGAAATTTCGTGTTTCACATTTTCACTGCAGATTTACATTTCCAGATTAGATTCAGGGCGGGTGCGTACTATCCCCGAACACCCAACAAACGGGAAGCTGTTTGGGTGCCCCGGACAGTACTTTGTGTCCCTCGCTATCTTATCAACATTTGCTTTTTCCTACCTACATTTATATACGTTACAAATTAAACTAAGCACAACTGACTTTAAAAAGGATGAAATATTTTTTGCGGAATTTTGACGTCATTCTGGGGACTTTCGTTTACATCCAAATCCGAGAATTTTTTTTCTTATGTTAAGTCTCGAAAAATATCACTTTATAAAATTCACTATTTTTTTATCCATAATGTTGAATTTGTTAAAATGATCCGACGTTTTAACAAGAAAAATCCACAGTTGATGTGAAAAATTGCCGCAAGACATTGTTGATTTATTTAAGATGGAATGAACTATTATGACAGGTCTCTAATTTGTATTTAGATACATTGTATTTATTTTCGATTTTTCTAGTTGGATATGATCTATCATTGTACGTAATTTGGCTACAATTAAATTTGTATTTTATATGAATACTATCTTATGAAAATTGGGATGTAGTAGAGTTGGGAGCCCGTATCATAGATTCGGCGGGTGGGTACAAGACCCTTACATCGGTCATGGTCATGAATATACACTGATGTGATATGAAGTCGCAACACCCTAAAAGACGATGCTGATTTTAACTTTTCTGTTATACAAAATGGATTCAAGTTTTTAGCAAGAACAATCTCAAGTTGATATTAAAAACTGCCACAAAACATTATTAATTCATTTAAGATGGAAAGATCTATTAGGAAATGTCCCTAATTTGTATTTAGATATATTGTATTTATTTTTAATTTTTCTAGTTGAATTGTTCCCCTATATTGCATATGATACATTATTGTACATAATTAGGTTACAATAAAATTTGTATTTCATATGAATACTACCTTATGAAAATTGACATGTAGTAGAGTGGTGGGGAGGCATATGTCATAGATTCGGAACGACGTATCATAGATTCGGAACGACGTATCATAGATTCGTGGGGAATAAGACCCTTGCACCGACCGAATGACGAAAGAAGACGGATGGAGAATGCAGGATTTACATGTGATGATTTCATGGACTATTATTTCAAATGTTAATTTTCAAGACAGGCAAGTTCTCCTCAGTTAGAAGATTGGAGCAATATATTCTTCCTACCTTTTATTTACACAAGCACATTACCCAGCGTTAGTCACCTCGTATTTCCGAGAATAGATAGTCCCCTGGCGAATGCCTCCCACGAAAACTGAGCTACAACTTCGTCAAACCGCCTGCTGCACACCCTCACGGATTCAGGAGAGTAGTGAAAGGGAGCAAAATAAACAAATTGCTAACTGGAAATTTAGAGTACGTTAAAAATTGACGTTAACAAAGCACCCCATACGACTAACGCAGGTTTAAGTAGGTTACTTTATTTTCCGTCTGCTCCTCTTTTCCAGAACGTCGTGTGAATGTCAAATAATCCAAAGCGTTCTTCCTCATTATGGAACCCAGAAATTTCAATTGTTCCTTTTTATAATATAAGTGTTGTGGTAAACCCTCCTACAGTAGAATGAACTCTTCCTCCTTTCATAAATACTAACTGCGAGACTTCCTAGGGAGAGTCGTAGGTTAGCGGAGATGCAGGGTTAACCAACCGTTCGGACGTACACCTCTATCTGCTTATTACCAAAAATCTAACTTTGTATATATCTGTTATTTCAATGCACCTGTTCAACCTACTTTCGTCTTCCGTGTCTTTCTTTCTGGCCTCTAAATAAGCCAGAAAAATAAGAACCAACGCTCATCAGAATCAAAATCGTAGAGTCATTGTGAACTCCACAACACTTTCAATAGCTTCATATAGTTTGAGCGTCATCTGGACTTGATTTGAATTCAGAGCTTTCCTATTGGACAGTTTACCAAGACTGTGCTACTATTAAATCCATACCAAGAGTGACATATATATATATATATATATATATATATATATATATATATATATATATATATATATATATACACACGCCAGGAAAATTTAATTCCGGTCGAGCACTCTGGAGAGAAAGCACGAATTTATAAACACTGACTGCTACTGCTAATACTGTAAATCTCTTCTGAGAATTGAGCCCTCTCGGTCATTGTCGTGTTTATTCGAAGAATAGGTACGTAAAAATTCGCCTTCCTCTCTACCGGGCGCTGATAGCTCAGGGGTAAAATCTCCGACTGATGCCAAATCAGTCAGGTTTCGGTCCCGGCTTGAGGCAATCGGATGTGTAGGCACACTGATGAGCAGTGATACAGTGAAACAGTTCATTTGTGGATGACGATTATATATATATATATATATATGTATGTATGTATAACAGCTAAATTGTCCAAATCGTGTAACAGCACGAAATGTTTAATATCTAAAAAAAAAGAAGACAATAAACTAATTGAGTTTCTTTTATCCAGGTGTTCAGATAAGAGGTTTAGCCATCTTGACACCATTTGTTGTAAGAATCGCTGAAAAGCCCTTTGAGTTATTCAGCTAGAAAGAGAACAGGCTAAAATCGTTTTGTATCAGCTCACTAAGTCTTCTCAAACGGGCAATGGTGAATGGAAAAAAGATTATTCAGAACTTCAGTAATGATACCAACTATCATATTCTGGCTTCCATCTTCAAAGAAGAACCATCACAGTTTACCAAGAACGGGGAACTTAAGTTTTTAAAAAAAGAGGGAAGAGTAGAGAGCAAAAAAACTGGATCAGGAGTTCCCAACAGGAAGAAGGAACATCATTTCAACTTAGAGCTATATGCATTCTTATTGTTCGAAATAGAGTCTAGTAGTGTTATGAAAACCTCGGTGAATTCCAGTAGGATATCTTTAATCATTTCTCAGATATAACGATTCAAATCTTAATTTGACAAATGAACAATTTTGCTGTTACACGATTTGGACAATTTTGCTGTTACATACACTATATATATATATATATATATATATATATATATATATATATATATATAATATGTGTGTGTGTGTGTGTGTGTGTGTGTGTGTGTGTGTGTGTGTGTGTATATATATATATATATATACAGGTAAAATTCCGTAGGTAGTAAGTAATCCAAGTGAATCCTAGTAATATGAAATATTAAAACTGATTCACAGAAAAGAGCTCAATGTATTTATTGCAGAGCATATTTGGAATATTCTCATCTTGATTTGCATTTTAAGATCTTTACGCCTTCCTCTTCTTACTTGATTCGTTCTTATTCTTTTTTTTCCTTTTCTTTTCTTTTTTCCTTCTTCTCTCCTTATTTTATAACTTTCTTCGCCCTCTAATTTTAAATGTTGTTTTTTTAAATGATTTTTTTTTTTAGCTGTTAATTTCCGGTCTTTTTTCCTCTATTTTTTTACACAAGCATTTTAATTCACTTTTTAATTTTCATTTTTCATAAAACTCCTTGAGTTGATAAGTCCGTTGGAAGGTCGAAATGGCCATTCTTGTGGGGGGAGTTATTTTCATCTATCTGTAATTTATATATATATATACATATATATATATATATATATATATATATATATATATATATATATATATATATATATATATGGAGAGAGAGAGAGAGAGCAAGAAAGAAAGAAAGAAAGAAAGAAAGAAAGAAAGAGATGGATTCATATCTTTCTCAAGGGTATTTTTGTGTAAATAAACCCGACAGAAATTCGAACTCGGCTCTCCGATTCTCATTCTAAACCGCTAGTTATTAGACCACCTGCACATCCTGAATATAAGAGGGGGTGTCCTTTTTGTTCCCATTTTCCTTGAAACTTGCTCGATGTTCTCATATCTCGTTCATGTTAGTCCCAGCATCCTTCTGTAGAGGCACATATCTGTTACTTTCGCATCATACATGTGGAGACCGTCCAGCGTCCACTGACAATTTACAGGTTTCTTATTACGTAGCAGTTCAGCACCCTTTGCTTTGTTTCTTAATAGTTTATTTTAATTTTACAAGATATTTGCCGTACAATGTTACACTTTGTAAATAAAGCTTTGTCGGATAGCGATTAGATTAGATGTGGCACAAGGCCGAAAGTATGATGCATCCAGTGAGGATCACTACTTAGTCGTAATCAATCATGCTAACTATTACACCATGTCGGAAAACTCTTTAGTAGGTGTAGCTTAGATGTGGCACGAAAGAGTTGGAGCACCCCGTGAGGATCGAACTCATTACTCAGTCGTAATCGGTCTAGCGAGACAAGCTTCCTGACCATTACAACACGTCGATGTACCCTTTAGTAAGCGTAGCTTAGATGTGATAATAGGTTGAACGTATAGAGCACTCTGTGAGGATCGAACTCACTATTCAGTCGTAAATGATCTAGCGAGACAAGCTTGTTAACCATTACATCACGTCGAAGTGGTGTATTGGATAACAATTACAAACCACACCATATTTTATAGCTTGCGGCTAAATAACGTTCAAACGCCGGTTCCCATACGTTAACCAAAGTTAAGCAACGTCAAACCTGGTGATTACCTAGATGAGTGACCGCTTTGACATAACAAGTGCTGTAAGCCTGTATGTGCAAGTGGTGTAATGACCCTGGATTTTTTATTGGAGAGCCGAGTTCCTATTCTTGTTGGGTTTGTTATATTCACTTACGCGCAAATATCCTTGGGAAAGGCATAAATCCACGTCTCCCTACCCCAGCCAGAATTGTATCACTGAACCATTGCTATCGTCCAAAATAAAATAAAATTGTGTAGAAAATATTTTTATTTCGGCAATAAATAATCCATAGAGATTGATATGTGGGTACTTCCACCTGGTGTAATTGTTAAAAACCTTGTTTTCTTATATCAATTACGACTGAGTTCGATCTTTACTGGGTGCCCCATACTTTCGGCCTTGTGCCATGCCTAAGCTAGGCTTAGTAAATCACCAGAGTAGTTGTTATTTTTAAGCATATTACTCAAAGCAAGGCGGGAATGCCATTGCACGCTAGGGGATAGAGAGAGTGAGAGCAAGAGTAAAGAGGGCTGTTTAAAGAAACGCTAATGAGAAGGACGAGGATCAAGATCAAGGCATCAAAAGATGTCGAATGATATTACATTTGAATATCTGAAGATTATAGTTATCAGGGAAGCAAATAGGAAGGGAGTTCCACTGTCGGGAAGTACGAGAGAAGAAGCTGTTGGAGTAGAAAAGGTGGTTACATTTAAATGTTTCGACAGTGAAAGGGTGGGACCGAGATGCCAACCTAGTAGCACGGTTAAATTCATGCGGTTGGGGTACCAGTGAAAGTAGATCGTCAAAGCAGTTGCCATGAAAATATTTGTAGAAAAGAGAGAGGCAAGCCACAGCGCGTTTGTGAAAGAGTGACTGGAGTCGAGATGCCAGATCAGGACCTATCACATTGCGTATCATATGTTGCTAAAAAGAAAAACAACCAACAACACTTCGAATCTTTTATCCTGCGCAGTTCAATATTTATTAAACCGTCCAGAAGAATTTAGTGTGGGAAAATCGTTTCATTGGTGCAATCTCACGCTATCAGATTGGCACAAGGAATTGTTACAACCGGAGACTTCCAGTTCTAAGTAGGTGACCAGGACTTCGATGGGTCACGTCCATGCTCCGATGCACATCACGGCACTTGCTGGCACCTCCTTCGTGGAGTAGACGGGTAGCCTCGAATACGAATGGCCAACTATTATATATATATATATATATATATATATATATATATATATATATATATATATATATATATATATATATATATATATATATATATATATATATGAAGAAATATAGTCTTAAAGTGTGCTATATTTATGGGATAAAGTGCTCAATATCAGAGATAGAGCGTGTGTAAATATAAAAGTGAACGTAGAAGTCAACACTTAGAGGCGACAGTCTGTTTCATGCTAGATGCAATTGTCAGGCCTGACGATTAAATTAAGCATGAAACAGACTGTCGCCTCTAAGTGTTGACTTCTATGTTCACTTTTATATATATATATATATATATATATATATAGACTGTCGCCTCTAAGTGCTGACTTCCATGTCCACTTTTATATTTACACACGCTCTATCTCTGATATTGAGCACTTTACCCCATAAATATAGCACACTTTAAGACTATATTTCTGCATATATATATATATATATATATATATATATATATATATGAGGGAATTCAGACCAGCATGAATCCATCCAGCTCTTACCTGAAATAACAACTTAAAAGTGACTGTTTGACCAACACAAGATCTAACCAAAATTCATGTTAAAAAAATAAATAATTAATTAATTATTTCTTACCTATTTGTCCTTGATGTAAATTAGTGTTTCATCCTCATGGTTGTACTCTGGGTCTGAAGAATACTTTGTTATATATTTCATCAGTGGTTCCAGATCAATTTTTAAAACATACAATAGGGTTGACAGAGTCCATATTATCGAGAGTTTTATCCTATCTTTTAGTTTCATATATCAAAACGAGAACTTACTGCTCCCAAAGGATATGCCAAACATTTTTTTAAAACTATTTATTATTTAAAGGGTAAAACCATTGATTAATTAAAAGTTAAAAACCAAAATATTTTTCTATTTTCGGGCGGAAAGCAAACTTCATTTCTATAATTCTTCGAAGTTGATTTTGTTTATTTATTTATTTATTTATTTTTTTTTTGCTCATATAAACTTAGGAAACAGCGAGTAGAAATGCAAAGGATAAGTCGTGTGGGCAGAGGAAGAAAAAATATTTTTTGTTCTTCATTTTTAAGGTTTAACAATCTTTTGTGGGTTTTATTTTTTTTTATTTTTTAGCTTATCACCCCAAGCAAGGCTGGAGGCCACTAGCACGCAAGGGGTTACAGAAGGTTTGGAGGAAGAGCAGATAGGAGTGGTAAAGGAGAGGATGTGGAGAAAGATAGTGGATCGATCAAGACAAGGGGGTTACAGAAGATTTGGAGCGAGAGCTTATAGGAATGAAAGGTGCGAAATATATTTGGGATTGCACAAATAACAATTTCTTTGAGAGTGAATATTGCATTAACAATTTTATGGGATAACAATGATTTTTCGATATACGAATTCTAATATTTAACTATATGTATATATCACTAACCCGCAGTTGCGCGTTTTAATAAATAAAACTGAACTCATCAAAATGAGACGATCACAATGGGCGCCGCTTCTTGTGTCGCACTAGGCTAAGGTGAGGCAATAAATCTCTTTATCACCATATGCACTGCCATCTCGCTGATGATCGGGTATTAAAAAATATTTGACTTAGGATTATTGATTTTAATTGTTTTATTTTTTTTCATTAATCCGTCATTAGTCTCTTTATTTGTTCGACAATTTGGTTTCTTTTCTTTTTTTTTTAATTTAGTTTTTAATTTTGTTCATTTTAATTTAGCCTCGGTTTGGATTTGAGGAGATGTCAGAATCTATCAAACAATTACTCGTCAGATTTCAAATATCGCAAGATATTTTTTTTTCATTTATTTCTGCAGTAGTTTATTCATGATGTAAAAAATGATGGCATATTTTGTTAAGTCTTGATTATTATTAGACGATTTTGAAATGTGACCTGGGTTGGTGAATTTTAGATTTTAAGATTATTTATTTTTCTTTATAATATTGAGAGCCCCGATACAAGGAACAAAATCCGTTCAAGTGTTATTAAATGAAGTAGGTTCATATTATAAGGATGTGTAGGGTAGATAAAAGTTGACTCGACACTTAAATAGATGTTGAGGTTCAGTGTGTTCATCCCACGTTTCGGTCGACACCGGTAATTACACCGCTCACTCTAGCGGTAGGTTCGAAGCTAGCATCCAGCTTCCAGACAAAAATAATAGTCGTAACTTGATACGAAACTCTATAACAGTGAAAATCACCACGGTTCCAGCTGCTATATTCAGCTACCTCCCACGAGGGTTGCATGTGGCACAAGGCCGGGTTTAACGTGGGATATCTGAGCCCGTAGCTTCGGCCAAAAATATTCCCTATTCGAACGCGTATAAACGTGTTCAGGGTCAGTCTACTTCCCCGAACGAGACTCTGCCCTTCGGCGGAGTCCCGTCCGGGTTCCTCTCTGCTCAGATGCAGAGAGTTCGACTGTCCTTCTGGAACAGGTCGCAGTTGGTATATTTCGCTACCCAACCCCACGAGGGTTACATGTGGCATAAGGCCGGCTTAGCGTGGGTTCTCCGAGCCCGTAGGTCCGGCCAAAAATAATCCCATTCGAACGCGTATAAACGTGTTCAGGGTCAGTCTACCTCCCCGAACGAGACTCTGCCCTTCGGCGGAGCCTTGTCCGGGTTCCTCTCTGCTCAGATGCAGAGAGTTAGACTGTCCAGCTGGAACAGGTCGCAGCGGCACGCCCAGCCAATGTCCCTGACCGTTTTTATTGCCAGCGCATCAATCATCGCCATTGGCCTCGTTCTCAATCAGAGTCCCCAGCTCGTCCAATAAGCGTGCAGACCGCCACTAGACAAATCGTGCCAAGCAGCCTAAAATAAACAAATGTCGGAAAATGTACTTTTCTTTGACCAAACTTGCAAGAGGAAAGAATGCAGCTGACGAAATGACGAACTGTCTACCTTGGGTTTATGCACGTATCCATCATAAAACAGTAGCCCGACAAGCAAAACATCTTGGACGCTTCGACTCCGGTAAGTGCGAATATCTATCGTCACAATAGATTAATATTGTAGTCATTTGGGAAGCATCCTCTCTGGAGTCTGTTTTAAAATATAACAATTCTGAGGAAGAATCTCTGGTGGAAGTAAGTAATATATTTTGCCTTAACAGCTGCCAAAGGATTAGCAGTAGAATAGCAAGAGGCTAGCAAAGTATCGTCCATGGGGAAGTGGTTGTAAGGTGGAAAATAATTCATCACTCTGAAAGCTGCATAAAAGTTTTTGAACTCTGTCAATCCTGCAAAGTGAGGATTGTGCAGCTCCAACCCAGATACGTTAGCAATGCTCCATTTTCAATCTGATCTGGCTCTTAAGGTAGAACATGGCAGTAGAAGTCAGCTGCATTCTATTTGGGAGAAGTTACAGTCAGGTTCACCTTCTACACGGCCCGGGGGACACTAGAGGTAGAGAATTACGCTAAGGGGTAGTTTATACGGATAAGAGGGGAATATAACGGATAACAATCCGTTAGACTCAAACAGCTTAAGATTCTAGTGATCGGAGAAACATCCTCTTGGGAGTCAGTTCCACAGAACAGATGTTCACAGGAAGAAGCTGTTCGGGTGAGACATACTTCTCACAGATGAAATAAGGGTCGAATGTAGGCGGTTTCCTACAGTATAAGTGGCACGGCGTGTCCTTGCTGTTAAGGGTAGACTTGGTGGAACCAAGGAATGTAGTTCGTCCGAATAATTTCCATGGAAGTAGCAATAGAGCAGTGGGTTACTCGTCACATCCTGCTTGTGAGAGAGAGGTGGGTTTGGATTGTTTTGTTTTACGGTATATCAACCTCAGTGGGTTATTTAATGCCGACAAAATTTTTATTGCTGGTAATATATTTTTTCTAAATTATACAGCTGTTAATATATTTCTGGTAATATTTTTTCTTTAAAAATTTATTGCTGGTAATAAATTTTACAAAGTATTTCTAGTATTAAAACCTATTTTTACACTTTCATAATGTTTTGACCCCAATTTCGGTTTTAACTATTTACCCATAGCTGGGACCCTAACAGGTGCTACCACACCAGGTCAGGATGAACCAGGGAACACCAGCAATTAAGAGGTGGTACCAAGCTCCTCAAAATCTCCTGATCAGAGACCTTGCTGTTGGAAGTAGTGTATTGTCTTACCCAGGACGCGGATGTAGTTTACCGTCATACCCAGGACGAGAGAGAGAGATTGGAGACCGGAAAATAATCAGAGACGCTGTTGAACTCGATTCAATACTGGGAATCGAGAACTGGACAGCTCCCGCCCAAATATGAAAACAGTGCTCCATTTTCGGCTTCATCTGGCTCTCATAAAGGTAGAGGATAGCATGAGTTAGTCAGGTACTTAATGGAGCGGTACAGGGACCATTTTTTTCCAGGTTCCTTAGCGATGGATCGTATGTACGAGTTCCATTTGCGGTAAGATCTGAGTTTGAGGCCCAATGTTATCTTAAGGCACGATGCCTCTTCGAGCGGGTATAAGTAACGGAACATTACTGCATCTTTACCGATAGATTGTATATATTCCCCTTGAAGTCAGGAACGAGTTTTAATCCTAATCGGCGTTCAAGTCAAGGAAAATCATTGATAGTTCGTCATGTCTGGAGTAAGCTCCGTCTGCTTTTGTATAATAAAATGGTACAAGCTTACTTCTGACGGTATTTAATGGTACACGCCAGTTGTAACATAAAGTTTCTTCATTCAGCTGCGCGAACAAGATCAAAGAATAAATCAGCTTCCAGTGTCTGCTCATCAAGATCTTTGGAGGTGCATGTTGAAATAGTATTTGTGTTAACATGTAAATATTGATTGTGTTCATTGTCGAGATCATATGTAGGCACTGGTTTATTTTTCAATGAGGCTATAGCAAAATATTGCTCAGGTTTATACACGAATGTGAATGCAGACAGTAGTCTTTTTTTTTTAAAGCTTTTCAACCCAAGCAAAGCGGGAGTGCCACTAGCACGCAAGGGGTTACAGAGAGTGGGAGCAAGAATAAAGATATAGGAAAGGATGAAGAGAAGGACGGGGAATAGATCAAGGCATCTGGAGATGTCGATTGACATTACATTTGAATATTTGAAGACTAACTGTCAGAGAAAGAAGTAAGAGGAAGGGAGTTCCACAGACGGGAAGGGCGAGACCTGAACTTATTAGAGTAGAAGAGATGGCTATATTAAACCGTTTACAATGTGAAAGGGTGGGACTGAGATGCCGACCGTGTTTAAATTCATGCAGTCTGGGAACTAGCGAAAGTAGCTCGTCGGAGCAGTTACCGTAAAAGTATTTGTAGAACAGTCAGACGGAGGCGACGGCACGTCTGTGAGAGAGCGACTGTAAACGATATGCCAGATTTATGATTTAGATTAGAAAACTATGGTTGTGTTTACACTTAATCACATAGGCAAACATAGACCGAGTTTTGAGCCGATGGGTAAACATTTTCGTACTTGAGTCTATAAGTAGAAATTGGTCGTCTTTATACTTGAGTCGATAGGTAAATATTGGGTGTCAGTATTTGAGTCCGTACGCGGCCAACGGGAAGGGGACAATATTTGGGTATTCTTAGCCACTTCAAGGATTTCTATGTCACCCCTGTGAGCGCAGTTTCGAGATCAGTTTATTACTTAATCAAAACAGGAAATCGATCCCCCAGTTTACGTCCAGAAAAAATATTTTATTTACATTGTTTGCCTCGTATTGAGTAACTGGAGAGCCGAGTTCGAATTCCACTAGAGTTCTTTACATACACTTCCGTACTTAGGAAAGGTATAAACCCATTTTTTTCTCCCTCCGACGTCCAGCTATGGGTAAACAAGCAGGACACACTGGATTCTATAGCCTTGGATGGTAATCAGTCTAGGAGATAAAACCACCTGGTGCCTTGTATGAACTACTTCCTTAGGAAAAAGGCTTATAAATAAATCCACCTCAATATACGTGATGTTAAAGCAACTGGCAAGACTTTTCCTATGATGCCTTGAATGTCGCCATGAACCACAAATGTGAGATGGAGCGGAGTGAGTACCACTGAATAAAATGAATAGTGCCGTAAAAATGCCAGTACGAGACTTGAAATTTATATTTTCAGTTCGCACATATATATATATATATATATATATATATATATATATATATATATATATATATATATATATATACAGTGACGTGAAACAAGTATTTGGAGAGTAAAAAAATGAATTTAGAATCATATATTGAAAGAAAAGCATTGTCTAAAGCTCACAATATATTCGTAAAACAATTATAAGTGTAAATAAACAGCAAAAATAAATTATTTGACACGTATATATATTTTATATACAAATTATTAAAACAGGTAGTGAAAAAAGTATTTGGACAGTTCCGAAATTATGTTTAAAATTAATGTTTTGAGTATATTTCATGCTCGAATGTGTTAGAATTTTATGGAATAATCTAAAACGTGCATTACTTAAAGGTGTTAGCTATCTTGATGGTCAGTTCATCCCAAGACGTCGCACAACAGTACTGCAGGATGCCAAAGCAAAGAGAGCTGTCGAAAGATCTTAAAGATCGAATTATTTCTGCACATAAAGAAAAAAAAGCTATCGTAAGATTTCTAAAGACCTATGTATACCTGTGAGCACTGTTGGGTAGATGATTAAGAAATGGAAAGCCTTCGGTACTCATGAAAATATGCCAAGAACAGGTGCACCGCAAAAATATCACAAAAATGTTCACGGAAAATAGTACGGCGAGTAAAAAATGACCCTTTTGTGACTCGGAGAGAACTTCAAAAAGATCTCAGCAATGCAGAAACTCAAGTATGCAAGAGGACTATAAGTTCAGAACTTCACCGACAACAATTGAAATCTCTCTATTCTCGCAAAACCCCATTGCTAAAAAAAAACCTCATTTAAAATCCAGACTTGAATTTGCCAAAACTAATTTACAAAAGCATGATGACTATTATAAGCAAATTTTATGGTCTGATGAAAGCAAGATTGAACTTTATGGCCACAACGATGCTACCCATGTTTGGAGAAGGGATGGAACAGCCTTCAATCAAAAGAACACCATCCCCACTGTGAAGCACGGAGAGAGTAGCATTATGGTTTGGGGATGCTTTGCATATAAAGGTACGGGACAACTGAAAATTATTGAGGGCACAATGAATGCAACTAAATATATTCAGATTTTAGAAGATTGCTTGCAGTCATCAGTTGAGAAATTAGAACTTGGACCAGATTGGGTTTTTCAACAGGACAACGATGCGAAACATACAGCCAAAACAACACATGCATGGCTTCAAAACAATAAAATCAACGTGTTGACATGGCCCAGCCAATCGCCAGACATGAATCCAATAGAGAATCTTTGGAGAACACTGAAGAATCAGATTCGTGAAAGGTGACCAAAGAACCTCAGTGAATTGAAAGTTTTTACAGAAGAAGAGTGGGCTAAAATTCCCACCAAATCATGCCAGGCGATTGTAGAGAGCTACAGGAACAGACTGAGAGCTGTGCTTGCAAATGAAGGAGGACCAAGTAAATATTAAACACATTTAAAGTATAATTTATATTCTGTCCAGATACTTTTTTCACTACCTGTTTTAATAATTTGTATATAAAATATATATACGTGTCAAATAATTTATTTTTGCTGTTTATTTGCATTTCTAATTGTTTTACGAATATATTGTGAGCTTTAGACAATGCTTTTCTTTCAATATATGATTCTAAATCCATTTTTTTTACTGTCCAAATACTTGTTTCACCTCACTGTATATTGGCAGCATATCTTTATTAAGGTATGTGTTATTAAAGACTATGGATCTTTACTTTTTAATAAGCTTTTTTTGTTTTTCTTGCTTTCTCGCAAGTTTATTGCATTTGAGTTTTTAACAACACATGCCTTAGTATATATATATATATATATATATATATATATATATATGTGTGTGTGTGTGTGTGTATATATATATATATGTTTTGAACAATAAAAAATATTAAAAAGTTAAAAATTTAATATTAAAAAATTAAAATCTTCTGACACACTGGGTTGTATATTAATATTCTTTCATTTTTATTATTATTTCATTTAGATTCCCCGACTAGTTTCGGCCAACATGGCCATCGTCAAGAGAAAAAAATTCTGCTTGCTAGTAGCTGTGAATTACAGAAATTAATGTCTTGATGGAGAAAATGAACTTTTGTTTGTATTTTTTCGTTTTTTTTATTTTTAAAACATGAATTTTGGTCAGTCCTTGTGTTGGTCAAACAGTTTCTTTTAACTTGTTATTTAAGATAAGAGCTGGATGGATTCATGCTGCTATGAATTATATATATATAATAGCTGGCGACTCGTATTCGAGGATACCCGTCTACTCCACGAAGGAGGTGTCAGCAGTGCAGGGAAGTGCATCGGAGCAGGGACGTGACCCATAGAAGACCTGGTCACCTACTGAGAACTGGAAGTCTCCAGTTGTAAAGATTCCATGTGCCAGCGGATAAAGACTTGCCAGGTTTAGAGTGTGAGATGGCACCAATGAAACGGTTTTCCCACTCTAAATTCTTCCCTGCTAGTTCTGTTTTAAAAATTGATCTGGAACCACTTCTGGTATGTGTGACAAAGAATTCTTCAGACTCGAAATACAGCCATGATGATGAAGCACTAATTTCCATCAAGGACAGGACAAATTGGTAAAAAACTATTTTGAATATAAAGGTAGATTTCTGAATTTTTTTTTTTTTTGGACAAATATACCCTTGTGCAAATTGAAACGAAACCAATAATTACGTTATTATTTACTTTTTTTCGTAATTAGCCAATGAAACATGACGAGTGCACATGTTAGTACTTCGTATGTCCATTCCATGAAGTCGTTCCTTGCAGATTGATCACAAATTCTCAATTAGATTTAAATCTGGAGATTCCTCGCTAGTCTATAGTACTTTGATTTGCTGACTGGTATGGCTTGTCATTGTGATTGTGCAGCTTTTCAGTTTTCGTACGCTTCCTTGGAGCAGCTGGCATCGCAGACAATGACCATATGACAACTAATTAACAGTCGAGACAATAGTGTCTTGGCCTGATGAAAATCTGATGCAATATTTTTCAAGGCCAGACAAATAAATCCCGAAAATAGATTCATATTACAGCACACCGCTGCAAATGACCTAATCTGAGAAAAAAAAATAAAAATCGATAACACCCTGTCACTCCAGTGGTTGTAAAACAGACCGTATGGTGAAAGGAAGGAAACAAAACGTTTGTTTCAATTAATTTGCACAACGGGGTGTATGAGTCAAAACAATTAAGACCAGCGATATGTGGCAAGAATAACATCTAATGTCTCATGACAACAGCGTACATCAGGTATATTAGCCAGAAAATCGGTGAAAAACAATTGTGTATGTGCTTTGATCCTGTGTCAGTTGTTCATCATCGTATAGGCTTTTAGGAAGACCCCCCCCCTCTAGTTACGATCATTAAAGATTCATGGACGGACTCGCCGGTGTCCAGCCTGGGTTACGGTGATTTCTATATGTCATCCCGGTACAAACATAGCACAAACGACTGAGCAATTTCAAATGTCCCCACACATTACTGAAATGAAATGTCCGACTTACTAACCACTATGCCCCGTTCAAACGCAGATAATTCACGTTGGTTTGCCATGAGTATTTGAGTCAGTGTTGAAATTCGTGCACCAGATACCAGAGCGCAGCTAGTTTTGGTGTGGAAGTTTCTATGACATCAATATACGGTTCCTCTACTTAGCATTATCTTTTAACTGCTATCATATCACGTTTTGCGATTCAGTACACACTGGCACAAGCATATACATATATATATATATATATATATATATATATATACTGCTAGCACCAACCCACAAGTCATCGTGGTTGAGGGTATGAGCGTGCTGACTTTGTTCAAACTGCTGATCACGCTAGATAACACGCTCCCTCCCAGAAACTGTAACTAAGGTCTGCTGAGCATAGTTGCAGTATAAACCACAGGTTTGGCTCTGTGGCTGGTGAGCAAACATAAATGTGCCTGAGCGAGAGTCTGCAATAGGGATTGGCTAGCCAACCAAATAGACGGGTATTCTCGAATGCGAGTGGTCAGCTATTATCTACAGCGCAGCATTAATAAATAAGGGAAGTTACTCAGGCAATATATATCTGTTCATACATTCTTTTTATAGATAAAAATATTTAAGTAAATGCACTGTTTATAATAAACAGTATTAATAACATTTACCGGCTTGAATGTCCGAGAAATTTTCATAGAAAATATTCGTTCTCCGACAGGAATCGAATCTGTATCCTATACAGAACCGTCATATAGCCTGACGTGCCTTAACCGGTTGAGCCACAGAGGATCGTTCGATTAGCAAAGTCGATTTTACTGCTTTTAAACTACAGTAATATCGAGATTCATGGAAGACTGTAGCCGGTAAATGTTACGAATACTGTTTATTATAAACAGAGCATTTACTTAAATATTTATATTTATAAAAAGAACGTATAAACATAAAAATGTCTTAAATAATTGTCGGACTATTTTATATATTTATTGATATATACTTAATAGCTCTGTTATATTGCATCGAGCACCATTTTCTTAACACCAGCACTATATGTGCTATATATAAAAGAAGGAGAGGAAAAGATTAAAAGAGGGAGATAAAAATGTTGTATGATGGCTGCTCCCTTGTTATCGAGCATGGCAACCACAAAACACCGGTGTCACACAAGGACATAACTTTCAAGCTAGGCCAATGATGTGCATTTTCCATAGACTCGGCAGTCATAACCAGTCACAACATTGGTTGTTTTCTGACATTTGACTTCCATGGTCCTTTATACATGTAATGTTGCATCTCCATTGTAATCAAAACGATTCTTCTCTCTGGACTATCTGATATATCTATATTCAGAAGAGTTCTTATATTTCAACGCGCAACACTTAGGTATTTTCACAGTAGCATGATAACGAACGGCCTAAGCTCCGAGGACTTGGAGCACTGCCCAGGCTAGATCTTTTCACGGAGCCCTTATTGCCTGTGTCTGTAATACTCAAGTGATTCATTCTAATAGTCATACGTTTTAAGGCTACGACCAGCCATACGCATCATCGAGTAAGATCCCACAAAACATCGTGTAATGCTTGTGCACGAAATATTTAAAGTGAAAACAGACAGTGCACCGGTTAAATCCCCACCCTATGAGCAACACAGGCAATGATCTGAAAAAAAGAGAGTGTCAACATCATCGGTGCTAATGTGTTGCAGGTGTTACAACAGAAGTTTTCTTTTTCTAGGGAGCCGTCCTAACAAGAACTAAGATCTCTCTCTCCCTCTCTCTCTCTCCCCCCCAGTGGTTTCTCCCCTTGCGTACTAGTGGCATTTCCGCCTTGCTCGGTGAAATGATTAATATATATATGATGAAAATGTGGAAAAGACAAAGCAAAATCCGAATATGTGAGTTTACTGTTTTTTATTTTGTTTTTTTCTGACAGAAAAAACAAAAACAAAATAAAAAACAGTAAACTCACATATCATACCGTCGGATCTACATCCACATATTTGCTTACATATATATATATATATATATATATATGTATATATATATATATATATATATATATATATATATATATATATATATCCACATATTTGCTTACATATATATATATATATATATATATATATATATATAAGCAAATATGTGGATGTAGATCCGACGGTATAATTTACAGAAGCTTTGTTTATTTTCAGTTGGATTATTTCAGATTCACGGACAAGCTTTTTGGTGACATTATTAAAGGAAGAGAGAAAATTACCGTGTTGATACATTTTGTTTATTCCGAGTATTTTCGACATTAGCTCCGAGGAATTGGGACACCTCCCGGGCCAGATCCTTTCGCCGTAGCCCTTATTGCCTGTGTCTATTTGCAATACTGTTATGATTCATCCTAACAGTTATACCTTTTAATGCTACGGCCAGCCATCAGCATAATCGAGTAAGATCCCCCAAAACACTCTGTGAAATGCCTGCGAAGACAGACAGTGCACAGGACTAACAAGGACGAAGATCTCTCTCTCTCTCTCTCTCTTTCTCTCTCTCTCTCTCTCTCTCTCTCTCTGATTCTTATTGATGGCGTTGATGAGTGAACTTCATCCACCGGTTTCGCTATTTGCCCATAGCTCTAAAAATGTTACATACAGATGTATACACACCCAGGTATCTATATGTATGTGTCTGTGTATGTGGTGGGAGGTAAAAGACTGAAAATAGAACAGATTGTGCTAGGGGTAGTTTTGCCCAACACGGCAAGCTGCTACATAACCAAAACATTAACGAAAAAAGCTAGTGTCATGTACGTACATAGCCTCGTCATAGCCTGTGCAATGCTTGGCGCCGAAGTAGTTCAGAAATATCTAAATTCTCGGCTATATAAATCTGCTTTATCAGATCGACGGTGAGAAATGGCTCCTAGCGAGTGAAGCGGGTAGATCACAGCGAGATCCACCCATGAACGAACCACATAGACTGACACTACAGAATCACAAACAGATGAATATACCAGATAACAGAAGCATCACCACTTGAAGACTTTCAATGGCGGCAGCAACAAGTAAAATGACTAGCACATGTAACAAGAAGAGATAGACGTAATAAAGATGTTGACGTTCCACTGCTACTGGACATGAGAAATCTATTTTCCTGATAATTTTTTTTTAAAGAGAATCATTTCATATACGGTTGGTCAATGAACACCAAATGCTTGTTTATTTATTGTTTTGTTTATAGGGAAAAGACTAATGCTACCATTATCATCTATATCTATATCTATATATTCACTAAAAGCGGGATTCCGTCCTGGGTATGACGGTAAACTACATCCAACAGAAAGGTCTCCGATCACGAGGTTTTGAGGGGCGTGGAACTACCTCTTAATTGCTGATGTTTCCAGATCCACCCTGATCCGGGGTGGTAGCACCTGTTAGGGTTCCAGCTATGGGCAAATAGTTGACACCCAAACTGGGGTCAAAACGATATGAAAGTGTAAAAATAAGTTTTAATATATACCAAAAATACTTTGTAAAAAAAAAAAATTACCAGCAATACATTTTTAGAAAAAAATATTACCAAGTATAGTTTATTTTGAAAGAAAATATTACCAGCAATAAAAAATTTGTCGGCATTAAATAACCCGTTGAGGTTGATATGCCGTAAAACCAACTAAATGCAAGCCCAGGACTACAAGCGGGATTAATGCCCAAATACACAATTATTAAATTACAGCCAACAAGGAAAGTAACTCTATAATATTCAGAAAAAAAAAAGCTTGCTTTACGACAAATAACAAGAGCTGAAAATGAAATCCAACATTAAAATAATGAAATCCAAAAACATAATACGATATTAAAAAAAATTACATTCCAAAAAACCCAACCTCAACTTCGAACTTAGTCAAAAAAATAAATTTTCATTCTTAGACGCTCTTGGGGATACATTGATTAAAGAAGGATTGCTGCACAAATACACAATTATTAAATTATATGACGAGTCATGTAATATATATATATATATATATATATATATATATATATATATATATGTGTGTGTGTGTGTGTGTGTGTGTGTGTGTGTGTGTGTGTGTGTGTGTGCTTTCGACATATTAGTAAAAATCGCTCTCACTTAAATTAAAAAAAAATTCAATCTTAAGGTTTCGACTGCACGCTCCACAAGTTTGTATCTGTTATAAAAAAAACACATTTTAAAAAAAAAACATATTTCGAATTGCATTATATTTTTTCGTCTCGGATGCTACCTGAATTTTACCAAAAATACTTTCCATGCCTGATGATGACCGGTGAACCTGTCGAAAGTACTTGCATACTTAAGGAAGAGCTAATATAGTTAATCATTTTAAAACGCAAGGATCATAGCATTCATCGAGTGGTTAGTGGGTTAATGCATTTTTAAAATTTAGTTAGCGAAGTCAATTTGCATTTTATCTCATTAACTTTACTAAATTACTTTTTGTATGAATGATTCATTATATATATTAAATATATGTATGGTTTAAAGAACAAATTGTAAAGGAACAAACAAATGTGTGTTGCTATCTAGCAGATTGGTCGTTTCATATATATATATATATATATATATATATATATATATATATATATATACACATAAAGACTTGTGAATATACATACATAGACGCGTACACAGATACATAAGTTTGTGCATGTTTGTATGATTACAATTTTAAAAAGGTTTATATATGCATATATATAAACACACGCGCACACACACACACACATATATATATATATATATATATATACATATATATATATATATATATATATATATATATATATATATGTATGTATGTATGTATGTATGTATGTATGTATGTAGATCAGTAAACAACATGCAAGAAGTAATTTCCGCTAAAGAAACCAAATCAGAAATCAGACAATTTGTTCTTTTCCCGCCTCTTCCGAACATCAGACGACAAAGAAGAAATAAGAAAAAGATCGTCGCTGCAAATATCTCCTGAAATTGATAAGAACGAAACCAAAAACAAAAATTGATTTAAAAGAAAAAAGTTGAACTAACACAATGAATATTTTACATAAAAATTTAACGATGGTAAAAAAAATCCGGACGCCATGTTGTTTGCGATTATTTTTCTAATTGCTATATATATATATATATATATATATATATATATATATATATATATATATATATGTACTTTTTTTTTCAAGGAAAATATTAAGAACAAGATTCGGAAGTAAGAAATTGTAACCTACCGGAAGATGTAAAAGTGTTTAAAAATTGAGTCAGTGACAACTACTTATGTACATCCGTGTATTCTGATGGCGATGGGAAGGTGTGTGTGAATGAAGGTAAGCAAATGGATTTATATACAGTTCTGGCTGCGTTCAGATAAATATAGGCTGAGATAGATAGATAGATAGATAGATAGATAGATAGATAGATAGATAGATAGATAGATATGAATAGGCTGAGATAGATAGATATGAATAAGCTGAGATATATAGATAGATAGATATGAATAGGCTTAGCTAGCTAGCTAGATAGATAGATAGATAGATAGATGGATAGATAGATATGAATAGGCTTAGATAGATAGATAGATAGATAGATAGATAGATAGATAGATAGATATGAATAAGCTTTGATAGATAGATAGATAGATAGATAGATAGATAGATAGATAGATAGATAGATAGATAGATAGATATGAATAAGTGTTGAGTCTTGACTCATTGTTGAATCTCGCCTAATGCATGGAATAATAATGCAACACAAAATGTACTTAGAACAAGAATGTATTATAGCAAGAAAGTGTACACAATAAGTACATATAGTAATTCTGTATATTTCTGGGAAGACGTTCCTGGAGAATGTGTTGATTAGTCGCAGTCGATCAGAGTCTCTAGTTGGATCACGTGATTCCTCTTCTCGTCTTCCGGTACCAACCATTATTTATATAGTTGATAGTCACCTATGCAGATTAGGTGGATCCTACACAACAATAAGCTTTGATAGATAGATAGATAGATAGATATGAATAGGCTGAGATAGATAGATAGATAGATAGATAGATAGATAGATAGATAGATATGAATAGGCTGAGATATATATATATATAGATAGATAGATAGATATGAATAGGCTGAGATAGATAGATAGATAGATAGATAGATAGATAGATAGATAGATAGATATGAATAGGCTGAGATAGATAGATAGATAGATAGATAGATAGATAGATAGATAGATATGAATAGGCTGAGATAGATAGATAGATAGATAGATAGATAGATAGATAGATAGATAGATAGATAGATAGATAGATAAAATTAAATGTGTTGATTTGGGAATGTTAATGATAATTTATCTCGAATATACCTTTCGAAAATGATCCAACTGAGGGATCAATACTTACCTACGCCTCTCCTGACACCAGTTAGTAGGTGCGACACGCTCTCGGTTTCATGTAGCGTGCCCCTATGCATACATATAGGACAAGGACAAAAATTGCCCTCACCCGACGATCACTTTCATACTGGTGTCGATATCGACCAACCTTTCCTCTTTAGTGTTGTGAGGGAGGTATTGTCGCTGGTTTCGAATCCCCTGGACTAGGTATCCCTTATTACACAACCGTGAACTGCCCGAAAAAAATAACACTGCAGATTATGAAAAGCATTTATAATACTTTCTTCTTCAGGAGAATGTTAAAAAATAAACTTATTTAACGTGCTGCGTCCCTGCAGGAAGTTAGTCCTTGGTATGACGATAAACTACATCCGGCAGCAAAGCATCTGATCGGGAGTTTTGGGAAGTGTAGAACCACCTCTTAATTGCTGGTGTTCCCAGGTCTACCCTGACCTGGGGTGGAAGCATCTGCTAATGTCCTAGCTATGGGTAAATTGCGAAACCTCAAACACTATGAAAGTATAAAAATACGTTTTTATAGTGAAATATTAGCAATGCATTTTTATATATAAAAACGTCCAACAATAACTACTTTAACCTACGATACATTTTATGTGTATTTGAAGCCATAAAACTGTGTTCAAAATATTTAGATTTCTGCATTAAATAATCTATAATCTCTAAGCTTATCACCCCAAGCAAGGCTGGAAGCCACTAACACGCAAAGGGTTACAGAAGGTTTGGAGGAAGAGCAGATAGGAGTGGTAAAGGAGAGGATGTGGAGAAAGATAGTGGATCGATCAAGGCAAGGGGGTTACAGAAGATTTGGAGCGAGAGCAGATAGGAATAAAAGGTGAAAGGATGTGGAGAAGGGAAGTGGATAGATCAAGGCAACTGGAGATGTCGATTGACGTTACACTTAAATAGTTGGAAATTGTATTTGTCAGAGAAACAGGAATAAGGAAGGGAGTTCCACAGGCGAGATGTGCGAGACATGAAGTTATTGGAGTAGAAGAGACGTCTACATCTAACAGTTTCAACGGAGAAGGGGTGGAAACGGGATGCCAGCCTCGTAGGACGTTTAAATTTATGAGGAACCAGCGAAAGCAGCTCCTCGGAGCAATTACCGTGAAAGTATTTGTAAAAAAGACAGAGCGAGGCAACGTCGCGTCTGTGAGAGAGCGACTGCAGACGAGATGACAGATCAGGGCCAATTACACTGCATATCCGTCCCTGTATCTTATCAAGAACCCTGAGGCAAACAGCAGGGGCTCCAGACCATATATGACAGCAATACTCCATGCAAGGGCGAATGGTCGATTTATAGATTTGGAGGACCGATTCCGGGAAGAAAAATTTCCTGGCTCGGCGCAGGGAGCCAACTTTCCTTGCAGTGGATGATGCAATTGACTCAATGTATTTGTTCCATCTCAAATCTGCGGACAGCGTGAGACCGAGCAGCCGCAGAGAGGAGCTCTCAATCAATCAACCAAGCTACAGCACGTCGGTGATCATGACGTTCCACAACTTACTATCCGTTGTAGTAATATTTGTCTTTTTGTCATACCTCGTCAACAGATCTATTCCCACAAAGTGGTTAGACAATTGGCTTGTAGCTTTCTATGTTTTTTCTTTGCTTTTTCTTCGATATGACCTGTGAGTGTCACATTCTCTAAGTCGTCCTTTCACATTATTAATTTCGAGTAATTTCAGCCGAGTCATTCTGATTCTAAGTATGAGTGTCCTTTTTGCTTTTACTTTTCTTAAAACTTCTTTGCTTAAACGCTTCGTCTGGGATTCACGTAATTAAGTAGACGCCTTTTTTTCAAT
>OZ038508.1:11883683-11923683 GCA_964036315.1 Acanthosepion esculentum | reverse complement strand
TCGATACATGACTGACGAGGCAGATTTTTCACGTAGCAGTTTGTCATTTCTTTCTGCGGTAGACCAGTTGCCATCCATAAGCTATAGAACCAGGTCTGTCCTGCTATTTACCCATAGCTGAAGGGAGAAGAAGAGGATTCATATCTTTCCGAAGGGTATTAGCCCGTAAGTGAATGACATGGATTCGACTGGAATTCGAACTCGGCTCTCAATCCGATCCGCTATCCATTATTCCACCGATGACAAAAAACTGAACTCACTATAAAAATCTTATATATATGACTATAAAAAATACATGACTATAAAATATATAAAAACTTAAAAGAAAACAGCTAAATACATAACCTCTCTTATTTAAAATATATAATAGTTATTAAATTCACCCCAAAATAAAATAATTTAAATATGAACTAGATAGAAAAAATTCAACAATATTACCCACTTTCTTTTATTAGACATTAAATTGCGTCACTTAGCACCTCGAAGATTTACAAAGATTTTTCAGTTAACCTCAGGAATATTGATGAGCATCTCTTAAATTTAAAGTTTTGGAAACATGACAACATTTTTACTTTTGCTTTTAAAGACTTTTTGCAAAATAAAACCCTTACATTTTCAGATGACGAAATGCGTTGGCCAAGATAAGTTTTCATTTTGTCTTTATTCATATATATATATATATATATGAAGAAATATAGTCTTAAGATGTGCTATGGGATAAAGTGCTCAATATCAGAGATAGAGCGTATGTAAATGTAAAAAAGAACATGGAAATCAACACTTAGAGGCGACAGTCTGTTTCATGCTAGATGCGAACGTCAGGTCACGAGTGCTGTTATTTTTCTCAGCTATTTATATATACGTGTCAATCGTGCATAACCGCCAAAATAGACTACCCACAATGTACCACTGACCCTTATATATAAATAGCCGAGAAAAATAACAGCACTCGTGGCCTGACGATTGCATCTAGCATGAAACAGACTGTCGCCTCTAAGTGTTGACTTCTACGTTCACTTTTATATATATATATATATATATATATATATATATATATATATATATATATATATATATATAAATATATATATGTATATATATATATATGTATATATATATATATATATATATATATATATATATATATATATATATATCATATTGGGGCAATATTTTTCATGTGTTCTTACAATTTTTTTTATTTTCAAGACATAAATTATATAAAAATTGTCCGAATCTTTTATATAACCAAGCATTTTCGGCTATACTTTTAGCTATTATCAAGGATGACTTTAATTTTTCTTTTAACTGAATATACAGGTTGTTTTATTCATGTATAAAAAAAAAAAAAATCTGCTAATCTTATTGTCAAAAGTAATGATTCACATGCAAAATCCAAATTAAAGAGAACCAATTTTATTAACGAGTTCACATGTCCCTTAAGGAATAGTGTTCCTAACCGATTCAAATTCGTAAATAAATATATTGGATATACTACAACATACTTAACAAGAAGACTCATGTTGTATCTCTCTGACTATAGCTAAATTAGGCCTCATTTAAATACATATGGTAACCTACCAAACTCCACCCGCAACATACACGTTGACAATAGAAATATACTAGCCTCATCCACATGTAAAAATGGCTAAAAATAATGGAAGCATTATTAATATATAAGAAAGATCCAACACTCAATAATATCAAGTATGAATACAGCCACAAAAGGCTGACCGTGTTTGGAAAATAAAAGATTCCTATGACTCCAGATACATACATAAATCAATCCATATATTCAGTTAAAAGTAAAATAATATTCAGCCTTGATAATGGCTAAAAGTTATCTAAAATCTCTTGGATATATAAAACATTCGGTCAATATTTATATAATTTATGTCCTGAAAAGAATTAAATTATAAAAACGCAGGAAAAAGCGTATAAAAAAATTAACAGCAACTTGTCAGTCAGTGGTTTTAGTGAAACTTGCATATATATATATATAGAGAGAGAGAGAGAAAGAGAGAGAGAGACAGATGGACAAAGGATTTCTCCTTCATATTGAATACTATTTCAACATGAATATAACAATCTTAATATATATATATACAAGTAATTAGGAGGATTTGATAATTATAATTTAGTAATTCATCGAGTCTAGAAACCTCAACAGAATAAAGAAGGCACCGGACGGCCGTTTCGTCCTATATTTGGGACTCACCAGCAGTGCGCATCCACTACCGAGAATTGAAACCCGGACAGTTACGTTGCCAGGGAAAAAGCCGTATCAACTGTTCCAACGGACCTCGGAGACGAAGAAGTAGCGAACCAGACTCGATATAGCGCCACTTGATCACATATTCCGTGGTTGAACTCAATTGAGTTTCCCTTTTTACCCATAGGACTGTGACCCCTCGAGCCACGACTACTATCACCAAGCCGCTCAAACTTGAGCATTAGAAGGCGGTTAAAGCTTAGGATATACAATTAGGAGGATTTGAGAATTATATTTAAGTAACTCATCGAGTCTAGAAACCTCAACAGAATACAGAAAGCACTGGACGGCCGTTTCGTCCTATATTTGGGACTCATCAGCAGTGCGCATCCACTACCGAGAATTGAAACCCGGACAGTTAGGTTATCAAGCAAACGCCATACCAACTGTTCCACCAAAACGAAACGGCCGTCTAGGCTTTTCTCGACTCGATGAATTACTTAAATATAATTCTCAAATATCTCCTCATTACTTGTATATCCTAAGCTTGAACGGCTTGGTGATAGTAGTCGTGGCTCGAGTGGTCACAGTCCTATGGGTAAAAAGGGAAACTCAGTTGATTTCAACCACGGAATATGTGATCGAGCGGCGCTATATCGAGTCTGGTTCGCTACTTCTTCGTCTCCGAGGCCCGTTGGTATAGCACTTGCCTCGCAACCTGACTGTCCGGGTTTCAATTCTCGATAGTGGATGCGCACTGCTGATGAGTCCCAAATATAGGACGAAACGGCCGTCCGGTGCTTTCTGTATTCTGTTGAGGTTTCTAGACTCGATGAATTACTTAATTTATCTTTTAAATTTATTTAATTTTTTTATTTTTATTTATTTATTTTTTATTTATTTATTTATTGATATATATATATATATATATGGGAGAATGATATAAATTTTTATATATAAAGAACAATATTGATGCAATTGTAAGACATATATATATTTTTAGGTATCTTCCAAATAATATTTTCTATTAAATACGGTTTATATCCAGGCATAGAATGCCTCACATATATACCATTTTGCAAGAAAAAAAAAGGAATAGTTAACTCGTAAAGAAAAAGATAAAATAACATTTGAATTCAATTGACCTGATGCTTGTCATCGGGCGCTTTCTACCATATTGATATCCATTTTCTAAATATAGGGAAAACCACTGATATATATATATATATATATATATATATATACATCTGATTTAGATTTCTAAATAGGTAATTTTAATTTTTTACTTTTAATTTTAATTTCAAATTTTTTATAAATCTTTTAATATCTAGATAGCCTTGCTTAGTTGTCAAATTTTTCGAATCATCCTATACTTGTTTTTTGATTGGCCACTCTGGCTTACGTAACAGCGTTTACTCTTAGCTAAGGATCGTTGATTAATTTGAAACTTTTAAAACCATTTATTCTATATTCTATATTATCACTTGACAAGACACAAGAAGTGTTGAAACAAAATGGCTACTTTTGTCGTGATTTTATAACATATTTATGTTGTAATATTCAAATAAATAATTATATATATATATATATATATATATGTATATATGTATATGTGTGTGTGTGTGTGTGTGTGTGTGTAAGTATGTATATATATATTGTAATGTTTAAACACTTGGAGTTTACTGATTTGCGAGTTACAATGTCATCAGGCACGTGTCAACTTAGAAGTGAAAATCTTCACCGAGCGAAATGTATTGATGTGTCGTTAAATGCCAAGAAAGTCCCAGTTGCCAAAACTGCAGAAGGACCAGATAATATTTACATTCTCTTGATCCAGACATGCATACGTAATCTAGAAAGTTTAAATAAAAAATAAAAAAAGCACCTGACTATACTATACGTGCAAATGAATGACTGCTGTTGAAATACACATTATGTGTATGGGGAGAGAGAGAGAGCGAGCGAGGGAATGGGGTGGACGCAATACATGTGTGTGCATGCGTATGCATTCATCACATATATATATATATATATATATATATATATATATATATATATATATATATATATATATATGTATGTATACAAGTATAGGGTTGGTGTATACGGAATAAAATCCAGTAACCAAAAAATACTATTCTTAAAAGAGTGCTCAATACAGTGTAGAGCAAATAAAATTTGTTCAAAAATTATAACATAAACATGTTATAAAATTACTACAAAAATAGCCATTTTGTTTCAACACATCTGGTGTCTTACCAAGTAATGGTGTTGAATGTAGAATAAAGAGTTTTTTTATTATTCTACATTCAACAGCATTACTTGATAACACACCAGAAGTGTTGAAACAAAAAGGCTATTTTTTAGTGATAACATATTTTTGCTATAATTTCCGAATAAATTATATATATATATATATATATATATATATATATATATATATATATATATATATATATATATATATGTGTGTGTGTGTGTGTGTGTGTGTTATAATTTTATCATATAGACAAAACCATTTTACTCACTACAAAGGTTTAACTTCGTTTCAGTGCATTTCAACTGCACTTCGACGGATGAGAATCGAAAATGGTTATGAACAATCCTGCTTGTAGGCAAGCCATGTGTGAAACGTCACTTCCTTTTTTCCATTTGTTCGAGAAGAAAAATATATACATAAAAAAATGGTCATTACAATGAAGTTTTTAAAATTTCTATGTGTGTAATCTATATATGGCCTGTTATAATAAATACATTGAGCTCTTTTTGTGGATGAGTTTTAATATTTTATATTATTAGGATTCAGTTGGATTATATACCTACAAATGTTTACCTATATATATACATATATATATATATATATAACGTTTACAGCATTAATCCAAAAGAGGGCTCGATACCGATAGTAGAGCGATAATTATTTATTTGTTATAATTTTATCATATAGACAAAAACATTTTACTCACTACAAAGATGCAACTTGGTTTCAGTGCATTTCAACTGCACTTCGACGGGTGAGAGTCGAAAATGGTTATGAACAATCCTGCTTGTAGGCAAGCCGTGTGTGAAACGTCACTTCCTTTTTTCCATTTGTTCGAGAAAAAAATGTATATAAAAAAAGAAAAACGAAGGTGACGGAGTGAAACAATCGTGCTTGTTGATATCAGTTTGGTGAAGAATGGATTGGGTGTTTAATGTTGACTGGTCTGTGGAGATATTTTTTTTTTTGCTGATAAACACCGGTCAAAAGTTTAGGCACATCATCTCGCAAGCATCCTAAGAGTGAGAGGTAGGGGAGGAAAAATGGAGACATGGGATAGTATTACGCTTGAGTAGGTAAAATTGTACGGATAGTTCTAGTAGAAATGGGTGTAAAACGATTTATCTAAAAATATTACCAGTTATATACATAATTCCACCGTGTTTCCTCTTCATTCAGATGAATAGAGATGGATTCAAATAGAATTCGAACTCGGCTCTCCGATTCCTTAATACGAGCCGCTATCCACTACTCCACTACTCCACTGTGCCTTCCTCTCTCTCTCTCTCTCTCTCTCTCTCTCTATATATATATATATATATATATATATATATATATATATATATATATATATATATATATATATATATATATATATATATATATATATATATATATATATATATATATATATGATAATATTAGTGGTAAATATACACATACATATGCAATAATATATCTAAAATATATAAATATATATACATACATACATACATACATACATACATACACATACATATATATATATATATAAAAAAAATAATCCCAATAGGATAGAATCCAGGTAGAACTCAATGTCCAGGACAGAGTAAGGATATAATAAAAAGTTTTAATTTTATAGAAGTTTTTTATTCCCGGTGTTGTTTTTTCTGTTTTCTTTTTGAATTTGTAGGTCTGATGAATTGGATCGTAATTAGGATTCCAATGGAATAAATTATGACCATGGAATATTAGATTTTAAGCCTTTTTATTATATATATATTCCTATGTTCCTATTGTTTCTATCCGTTTTTTCTCTCTCTGTTTATATATATATATGTGTGTATGTGTGCGTGTGTGTGTTATTGTGTGCGTTTTCATAAATACGCATGCACTTATATGTATGTATAAAACACAACAGAATATGTAAAAATAGATGAGAGAAAAATATTTGAATGAAATATGATATATAATCTCTTTATATCAGATTAAATGACAAAAGAATTTTCTTTCCATTTTTTACTTTCAATTTTCTTTCTTTGTAGATCTAAATATATTTCAAAACACATGTAAAATACTTATATATATATTTACACACAGACAGACGCACACACATATACATACATACATATATATATATATATATATATATATATATATATATATATATATATATATATATATATATATATATATATATATATTATTAGTGAAGGTGGAAATCAATGTGTCATGGCGCGTGTCTTTCTGAAAAGAAACGAATGGAGTCGTGGAAGTCATCAGGGGAGGTAACCGCTTACTTATCATAATTATTAAATCTTACTATCTAATTCTGAATATAATAAACAAATATGGAAGTAAGAGTACAAGAAGAAGAGGAAAGAAAGAAATGAGAAGGAATAAATATAATTACAATGGCTAACTGGATAAAAAATAGATAAATCAAGAAAAAATTAAAGGTGAGAAATAAGTAGCTGAATAGATTGAAGTTACATTTGTTAAAGAAAGAAAGTTTAGATGAGATTGATTAATACGAGTGCATCATGGGAAATAAATGAAAGATGGAAAAGAAGAGAGGAAAGAAAAGAATTTGAAAATGATATAAGAAATACAGGAAGGAATGACAGAAAGTAAGAATTACGAAAAGAAACAGATGATTTACAGTTGAAAAATAAAGGAGATTTTATGAAAAGAATAAAGAAAAAGCGAGGAGTCAGAAAGAGTCAAAGGAATGAACCAAAGAAGGAAATAAGGAAGGAAGGCAAAAGGGAAAAGGTAAAGAATTTCTAAATGAATATAAAGGAAGCGGACAAAAAAAAAAAGAAAATAAAAAGTTTTAAAAGGTGAACAGAAAGAAAGAAAGATTTGGTTGATTTTGTTCAGCAGCATATCAACACCTTTATGGGTTATTTAATGCTGAAATCTAAATATTTTGTACGTAATTTTTGGCCCCAGTGGACGAAATAAAGGGTTCCGCTGATTTTATTCAGCGGCATATCAATCTCTATGGGTTATTTAATACCGAAATCTAAATATTTTGAACATGAATTTATGGCTTCAACTAAATATATTTTGAACGAAATTGAATGCCTTCAACCAGATATATAATGCGTGAAGCTACCGATAATCATGCAGCCTGGATTTCTATAAACATATTGTTCTATATATGTTTTTCTCTTTCTCTGTTTATATATATATATATATATATATATATATATGTGTGTGTGTGTGTGTGTGTGTGTGTGTGTGTGTGTGTGTGTGTGTGTGTGTGTGTGTGCGTGTGTGTGTGTGTGTGTCTGTATTCCTGACTCCTCTATACTCAGAAATAGGAAGCAACATGGAAGTAATCTGTCTACGGAGAAAAGAAAAGACAAATAAAATCTATCGCTAACGAAAGTTCATAGATATGTTTGCGCAGAGGATATCTGAAAAGTCATATAGATACATTTTCTTACTTAACGCCTAAGCAAATGCATCAAGACGAATTAAGTCAACGTAAATTTCCCAACATACAGCAAATGTAGCTTTTCGGTAAATAAAATTTGAGACTGTAAACATAATGAATATAGAAAGTTGGCTTAAAAGGAATATAGAAATACATATGCCAGGTTGGGAACTGACATAGTCTAGGAACGGTGCAAATTATTTTAGTTTGACTATGTAATCAAGAAGTATCAGAACAACTCGTATAGAATTCTAGAAAATAAGATAATAAAATTCTCAGATATTTCCGATTCTGATAAACAACGAAAAGAAAGTCTGCTAGGATAAAGTAGGGCAGCTCCTTAAAGGGGGACATTGAAAAAATTTTAAATACCAGGACCTAACTCGAGAACATAGTAAGCTTGTGAATAGTTAAGTGCACACAATAATAAACGTTTCTGTATACTAGAAGCGAAACAGAAGCAATTGGCTGGAAAAGCCTAAGCTCTCCAAATCACTGCGAGATTACTGAGAAAGGTACGGTAAATTCAAGACTTGCTGTCACTTAACCCCGACCCCCAGTGACAACTACCTGGTGAAAACATGCAAATGTATGAATATTGGAATTATAGCCCGAAGAACGGTTGCGAAAATATGGCTAGAATACTGCGTGCAACTATAGCGGTTGGGGTGGTTTGAGGAGGGAAAGCGTGATACACTTTATATAATATGAAACCACACACTGCGCTGAGTTTTCCGACAGAGGAAAGAAATTATTCATGGGCTGTCCACAGATCTTCTGTTCCCGCTTGTCTCCGCTGGCTAACTCTTTGCCCAAGGATATGGTTTTCACGAACCAATAACCGTGTGATACAGAACGATGCTGAATGGATCCGCGCGATCTTCATCTTACGCGGCAAAAGTTCCGGCGGCCATTGAAATAATCATCGATGCCGTTTGCTGTCTGCCTGCATTCGCGGCAACCCGGCGGATGCGACCGACGTTTGACTTTTGCTTTGTTCGGGTTGTACGAATGTTCATCGTCCACCCAATCAAGTAGCCAGCCACCCAACCGGCCATCGGGAAAACTAGCCGGCCGATTATTTAAAACGGTCTCAACAACTGGCAGTCTGACACGGAAATTAAAAAAATATCTGTGTCAATTTAGAGATACATTTAAATTGTTATAGAACGTTACTGCTTAATATTATCAACATTTTGTTGGACGCATATTGAGAATTCTGTCTTGTGCTGATAAGCGAAGAATGTGTTTATACTTGACTAAGTTTCCTTCTGAGAAAGATCAAAGTAGAAAAACATCCGTGTCGACAGAGAGACACGTTCATGTTAGTAAAAAAAAAAAAAACGTTATTGCGTGACATTACCAAAATTCGATTAAACATATATTTAGAGCAGTGATCAATTTATATATTTGTTATTTCGAAATACAAATTTACACCAGAATGGAAATTTTCATTACAATTGGTGTCAGGGGCTTAATCTGCAAGTTTACAACAAAAAAAAAATTTTTTTAAATAAATAATACAACAATTCAAATATCTGCAAAATGTTTTAACAGAGGACGAAAAGATGTGACGCTGATATTTGAAGGCGCGTTGGGATAACGAAAGTGGTCTTTTAAAAGCTAAGCAAAGTATTAAGAAACAGAAAAATTTCATCAGAAATAAAGAAAAGAGTACTAAATATAATATCAGTCATCCTATATAGCATCGAATTCTGGACAATTCCTAATATATATATATATATATATATATATATATATATATCCGATGCGATGAGAACGAAAGTAATATATAAATTCTAACGTTCGCAGCGTTAATTCAAAAAAGAGCTCGATACAGGTAGTAGAGCGATAATTATTTATTTATTATATGATAAAATTATAATAGATAAATAATATATATATATATATATATATATATGTGTGTGTGTGTGTGTGTGTGTGTACACGCGCGCGCGCACACACACACATATATATATATATATATATATATATATATATATATGTATTAAGAAGAGATTTGAATAACACTGTTTTGTGTAGAAAGATTAAAAGTACTAATCCTATTCTTGATTTATTAACCTTTCTTGATTACGGTCGAATCACGTTGAACCAATGGTTCTAGTACGATAACCGAAGTTAAGCAACGTCAGTACCTAGATGGGTGACTGCTTGAGAATGCTCGGCGCTGTAAGTTTGGATGTTTGGGTCGTAGAAAAGACCTACGGCCATATCACGTTCAAACACCGGTTCTCATACGATCATTAAAGTTAAACAACATCGAGCCTGGTAAGTACCTAGACGGGTGAACGCTGGGGAATACCAGGTACTGTAAGCTTAGATGTGTGGGTGACATAAAAGGTTTAAGGCCATATCATATTTCTATGTGTCGTGTCCCTTCAGGACGTTGGCAATCATGTCTCTCCACAATTTCCTGCTTTTGTAGTTCTTAATAAATTTTGTTTTTGATGTTATATCTCCTAAAACTTGTTCCGCCATTCGTTTACTTAACTCGCTAGGTAGGTTATGCGTTGTTTTCCTCTGTCCCTCTTGCCTTCAATCTGCCCTGTCCTGTGAGTATCAAATTTTCCAAGCCCTCTTTCCTCATTATGTGCTCTAGAAATTTCAACTGTCTCTTCCTGATGTTAATTATAAGTGACCTTGTTTTCATTGTCTCTAAAACTTCGTCGTTGCTCACATGTTCGGTTCATGGTATTCTCAGTATCCTTCTGTAGAGCCATCTTTCTGTTGCTTCAAATCTCTTCTTTATACGTGAGGAATTGTCCAGTATTCACTGCTATATAGGAGGACTGATATTATGTATTAGAAAGAAAAAATTATAGAAGACATTATAAAAGAAAAAAAAGGCCAGCATTAAATAAAATATTTTTCTCACTGGAGATCGTATATCGAAATGTGTATATAAAAAAAATCACGTACAGATATTCAATACACGATTTTCCCTTTTGACTTAAATTTCAGCCATTTAAAACTACTGGAAATTAACTAAAACATCTTGCTTAATAAGCTGATCACTTACAATTTTGACAATGACAGTCATAGTTGAAAGTACTTAAATATAACAGAATAAAAAGTATGATCTTTCGACAGTTTAATAACAAATTTAATTATTGATGTACAAAGCCTCATTCGGAAATCGGGAAGATACAACTAAACGTCCTGGGTATGACGAAAACCTACCACTTAACCGCTCTTATTCCCAGCTAAATTTTGACCCGAGGTGGTAGCATCTGTTATTGTTCCAGCTATGGAAAAATAGTTAACACTCAAACTGGGGTCAAAACACTATGAAAGTATAAAAATAAATTTTTATAGTAAAATTACCAGCAATACATTTTAAAAAAATATTAACAGCAGTAGATTTGTCTCTCGGCAAAAACCGACTTTACAAAAATACGTCAATGAAACCTAATCTACAAAATGATTCCTTACAAAAAATACATATTTTGTTCAGACAAAACAATTCTAAAAATAATATCGGCATTAAATGACCCATTGGGGTGTTGATATACAGTAAAACAAAGGAAACCAAATGAAACCATAATTAAAAGTTGAATAGAAAAAAACTCATCAGTGGTATTCAATAAAACTTATTTGAATCATTGCTTCCAGAAATTTATAATCGGGTCGCTAGAGTAAATTTTTAGAGTAAATTGCGGAGAGAAAAAATAATGGCGCAAATGAACTGATGACATGTCTTAATCAAAAACAAAATTGTTCATCGTTTTTGGGTGATGGTTAAATTTCTTTTTCTATTTTTCGATAAGTTTTAGATTTAGCTTTTGATACTTTGCCACAAATCTTCATAGTTTTCGCCACTGGTTATGTGATTTTCTTTTTTTTTTTAAAGATATTGCGACATTTTGAGATTTTTAAGTGATTTATTATAACTCAACAATATTAAAGCGGGGTTACAAAAGATGAATGCGTTTTCAGTCTCGTGTCGCACCCCAAGACGACTAAGATCGAAATATGAAGTCGAATTTATTTCAATCTTCCCCCTCTTATACACATTTTGATCAAACAGACGATAGGGGAATGCTGATTTTTTTGTGCAACCTATTCACCCATGTCCATCGCTTACGCCGAAGTATTTAAAGAGTTTCTTCCTATCGTTACAATATTGAAAACCTGAATTTGATCCAACCCAAGTCTAGGTGAAATCACTGAAGTGGATTTTAGGCATTAGTATATGAGATAAGGGCACTGAATACAGAATAGGCTATGCGAGAGGTAGTTTCATACAACACCGCAAGTTGCTACAAAACCAACAGATTAATCTAAACACTCAAGTCATGTTCTTAAATCGAATCGCAGATTAATACTTTCATATGGATGGTGTTAATCTAACTTAGCAATTCCTTATTTGTCAGCTGTACATATATATATATATATATATATATATAGAGAGAGAGAGAGAGAGAGAGAGAAAGAGAGAGAGACGATGAAGACATACACTATGAAAATAAAAAAAACCACTTGCACCAAAACGTCCATAAAAAAGAAACATCGAGAATTAAAAACAGTCAATTATATATCCCCTGAGGAGTGGACGTAATGATTCCCGGAAGGTCTGTCTAAGAAACTCTATAATCGGGATGCTGAATGTTACATCATTCAGCTAAGTGAAAAAGATTTTACTTGTAATAATTATATATATATATATATATATATATATATATATAAAGAAAGAACAGTAAGATATATAATCTGGTGTTCTTATTGATATTTTTATTTTTACAAAATAGTGCTCAATGTAAATTTACAGAGCATTAAGATTATACATTAACTGATTTAAAATATGCTCTTTTCGCTACACAGTAATAACCATGTATCAAAAATAGAGCCTAAAAACTTCGAATTTAATTTTGTAATTAAATTAAAAACATTAGTTCTATTTCATCCTCAAGCGAATTTTGGAGTAACTTATTTTTTAAATTTACTGAATTTTAAAGGCACAGAAAAAATACATAATTCACTGTTTCCAAGGATACAGAGAAATCCAATCATTCAGACAAGGGGTGGTAGCGTATTCATTTTTATTAACTTTTGTTGTATCAGTTATATATATATATATATATATATATATATATATATATATATAGTACGAGGAAAAAATAGACGCACCCATAGAAAGTCGATTTTTGTATTTTTACCAAGACAAATGAGTAATAGAATTCGTTTCATAATACAGGGTATTAATACAGGTGCACATATGTACATTATACAAATCATAAAATGATTTAGTTTTTTGTTGGGTTAATTTTTACTTTGCTAACCGCCTTAATTTTTCGTGGCATTCTATCGACTAAATTCTTTAGTAAGTCAACGTTATTCGCCAGATTTCTCCAGCATTCCCTTTAATTCGCCAAAAAGCTCATCTTCTGTTTTAACTTTCTTATTACGAGCACACTTTCCTTTATCGCCCAAAGGTTTTCAATTGGGTTAAGGTCAGGACTAGGCCACTGGAAGAGCTGTAATTTACCCTCGTTAGGTGTACGCCTTGTGAAACGAATACTTCAATGACTACAAAGGGCACTATTAAACACGATAAAAAAATCAATGTTTGGGGTGCGGTCTCAGCAGCAGGAATTGGTAATTTGTACAAATTCAAGAAAATCATGGACCCGCATCAATACCACAACATTCTTGTTAATCAAATGTGTCTTTCTGCTGAAACACTTTTTGCCCAACGTCAACGCTTCACGTTTCAACAGGATTACGATCATAAGCATATTGCCTTAAAGAAGAAAAGTTTTCGAGCGAGGAAGCGCGATGTGGGTAAATTAAAACATTTTTTGACTTGTATAATGTACAAGAACATCTGTACACCTGTATTAATACCCTGTAATACCCTGTATTAATAAACGAATTCTATTACTCACTTGTTTAGGTAACAATATAAAAATCGACTCACTATGGGTGCGTCCATTTTTTGGCCTCGTACTGTATATATGTAAATACATATATATATATGATGGACTCTCCCGTCGAACTCGACGTATGAGGGTCAGACAGATCAGGTCCCAGAAACTGAAAGCCCGACACCCACACAGGATTTGATTATAGTGGTGAAGGCTTTGTGCAGGGCCATCCACACTTTTTGGAGGGACGAATACAGGGACCTGGTGCAACGGATGCCACAAGGTCCCCAAACGACCCTCCGCAGGTTTTGAATTCAGAGTTGTCCTTCTCCTAGACCAGTTGCCATCCAAGGCTATAGAACCCAATCTGTCCTGCTATTTACCCATCGTTGGAGGGAGAAGAAGAGGATTCACACCTTTCCCAAGGGCGTTAGCACGTAAGTGAATGTAATGGATTCGACTGGAATTCGAACTCGGCTCTCCGATTCCTCAATCCAAGCCGTTATCCATTACTCCATTTTTGCCACAACTTAGCTACGCTATCACTATATATCAGTGGCGAAGGGTGATTTGGGAACCAGGGCATGCAGTCCATTAGGCAGGCTAATCGCCAAGGTGGGGAGGGAAAAGGTGAATCACACTACGCACCCCCCCCCCGGAAAATTATTCACCCCCCCCCCCCAACACTTAAACACCTGTGAATTTGATGTAAACAAATTTTAAGGTGAGAAAATACACTTCTACCAACAGGGTCAGCTTCAGACATGATACCTTTCTCCACTGGACTTGATGTCCGTCAACCCCAATTACTAATACCCTGATGACCGCTATTGGCTACGAGAGAAAATAAATTAACAAGTTCTGTTTTAACGAGAGGTAGACATTTTTATTTTAATTTTTATAAAAAGTATTTAAATAAGTTTCTTATCGCTTGACAACAGGTGTCAGAAAATGCCGTTGATTGATGGCAGGAAATGTGAATTTTGACATAAACCAAATTAATATTGTTTTAATTTAAATTATTTTAATTACCCAGATGTTCTTTAAAGATAAAGTTTAACGTTTCTTCTTTAAAGTAATACCAACATTAATACATGAAATCTGAATTTAAATATTTTTAATTTAATTTTAAAATTGGGTAGTGCAGTGAATTTTTAAAAAATGTCCTTTGAGAAAACTTAACATGTTTACTGAAATAATATAAATATAATCAATAAATTTTTATACATAACTTTAAAAAATAATTTTGAACTTTTAAAATTAAATCTTAAAGCATTGAAACGGATGAAAAGTTACCTTTTAGTCACAAAAAACTTTTGATATGATACTAAAGTCGTCAGACTTTCTTATATGCTCTTCGGAGCCAAATAATACAATTTTTTCGTCTAAATCTGTCCGACTATATGTCTTTTGAATAGGCAAGTCTTTGATTTCAGCGGCACGCAACAAAACCATCATTACTTCAGTAGAGAGTGTCTGCTGGCATAATACGGCTGGAAAGCATGCAAAAGAATTTCTGCTTTTTGGAGGGCTTTTTCTCTGTGATCCCCCCACTTGCATTACTCTGTCTCTCTTATCCATGCACCCAGCTTGAATAGAATAAGAAAACAAGGAAGCCTAAAGCCACGGGCTTTTCTAACGCAAGCAAAAGAATTTCTGCTTTTCAGTTACTGTCTCTCTTTTACCCACTCACTATTATGTCATATCTCTCATGCTCCCTACTAAAAAGGCTAGTAAATTAATCGCTTTTTCTTGTGTCTTTTCTCGCTAAACAAACATTTCTCTACTTACACTCCCTAAAGAATATCGCTTTTAACAATTCTCCTAAAAAATGAAGAAATAGGAAACACCAAAAAATACAAGGACAATGAGGACAGTAAAAAATTATCAATAAATGCACACACACACACACACACACACACACACACACACACACACACACACATATATATATATATATATATATATATATATAAAGTTGTGGCCAAAATTTTCAGAACGGCATTGCTTTCGTCAGAAAAGTAGGTATAATTTTTATCAAAATTGTTTTATATTCTATAATTTTCACAAACAATTATTACGATATTATTTGTCATTGTCTGAGATCTTGGTGTAATATGAGAGGATAATACAAAAGTTATGGATGATTTAGTGATTTACTGCAAAACCCATGGCGGCCAAAATGATCAGAACGGTTGCTTTTACTCCGTGTTTTAGTACATTTAACCGGCAACCTCTAATTTTTTAAATTTGTTTACGTGACGGTCGTTTACTAAACATTAGTAAGAATATCTGCAGTGTACTTTGTTAATATAATGCCACTTACTCCGTTACCAATTCGTCAGCAGATTATTAAGCTTCGAAAGAAGCATAATTTAAGTATTGGGTCTATTGCAAATATTGTTAACAAGTCAAAAAGTGTTGTTCACGGTATTCTTAAGGTCTACGATGATTGTGGTTCGTGTGAAGCAAGAAAGTCTACAGGTAGGCCAAGAAAAACGACCAAGAAGATCGTGCTATGGTAAAGTTGGTTAAAAAGGACAGATTTAAAACTGCTGCTGCTGTTTCTCGGGAAATGAGCATTGTACTGAAGAAAACTTTATCTCGAAAAACTGTCTCGTCGTTTAGTTGAACATGACCTGCAAGCAAGAGCACCTGCAGTGAAGCCACTGATCAGCTCCAAGAATAAAAAGTGTCGTCTTACCTTTTCAACCGAACATGTGTTGTGATCTCAAGAAAAATGGCAAACGGTGCATTTCAGTGATGAATCTCAGTTTATGTTATTTGGCTCAGATGGGAAAAGGTACGATCATCGAAAATTAGATGAAAAATTGTCCCCTATATGCCTTAAGACTAGTGTTAAATTGGGTGGAGGAAGTGTCATGGTTTGGGGTATGATATTTGGAGATGGTGTTGGCCCTTTTGGTGCGATTACATGCAAAGGTAAATGCAGGAGTTTATAAACAATTTGTAAAAGATAATGTCTTACCTGTGCTGAGAAATTCAACTAAGCGACCGCCCATATTCGTACAGGACAATGCCCCATGTCACAAGGCTAAGGTGGTCATGAACTTCCTCAAGGCTGAAAAGGTTATTGTTATGGATGGCCTGCTCAAAGCACAGCTCTCAATCCTATTGAAAATGTGTGGAATATTCTAGGAGAACGTTCGAAAGCCAGAAATCCTAAAACAACCGAGCAATTATGGAATGCCCTTCAGGAAGAATGGAATAAGATCACCCAGCAAGAAATTGAAAATTTAATTTCCTCATGCAGTCGAAGATGTCAACGTGTGATTGAAGCTAAAGGGCTTCACACTAAATATTAAATAATTCAAGTATTTTCCGTCATTTTTTATTATTTTGTTATTTTTTCAACTGTTCTGATCATTTTGGCTGCCATGGACTTTGCAGTAAATCACTAAATCATCCATAACTTTTGTATTATCCTCTTTTTTGTCTTATATATGAGCTCATCTTCTGTGTTAACTTTCCTATTACGAGCATACTTTCCATTATCGCCCAAAGGTTTTCTAATTGGGTTAAGACCAAGACACTGACTAGGTCACTGGAAGAGTTGCAATTTACTCTCGTCGTGTTTCTTCTCTAGATAACGTTTATTCTTTCAGATAGTATGCTTAGGTTCATTATCGTTACTAAATCACTTTTTCAACTTATATATATATATATATATATATATATATATATATATATATATATATATATATATATATAAATGGAACGAAGGTAGAGCGTCCTGGGTAACACGATAAACTACATCTGGGTAACATGATAAACTACATCCAACGACAAGCCCTCTGACCAGGATGTTTTGAGGAGCGTGGAACCATCTCTTAATTTTTGGTGTTCCCAGGTCTACCCTAACCTAGGTTGTTAGCATCTGTTAGCGTCAAATAGTTGACCTCCAAAATAGGGTCAAAACATTATGAAAGTGTAAATAGAGGTTTTAATACCAGCAATTCATTTTTTGAGGAAATACTAGCAATACATTTTGAAGAAAAAATGTTAACACCAATACATTTTTGGAAAAAAATATTGCCAGCTATAAAAATCTTCTCGGCATTAAATAACCCATTGAGTTGTTGATATGCCGTAAAACAAAACAAACCAAACTAACTAAGGTAGATTAGGATGCAAGTTGCTACATGAGACTCAACTCGTTCAGAAATTATAAAAATTGCCAGCTATAGTGATTTTCCAAGCGTAGCTTAGATGTGGCTCAAGGCCGAACGAATCGGGCACCCTGTGAGAATCGAACTCACTACTCAGTGGTAACTGTTCTAGCGAGCCTAGCTTGGTAATCACTACACCGCCTCCAGGTGCCATTAAAAAAATTGTCAGCTATATAGAACAGATCGATGGTTAAAAATGGATTCCAGCGAATGAAACTTGTAGTTATTAGCGAGGATTATTGTTCTATTGATCCTCGTAGACTGACGCTATAGAATCACAAACAAGCAACTGAACCAAACAGTAGAAACCACATCACTCGAGGACTTTCGACGACAGCAAAAAACTAAAATGGTAAGTAACTCAAATAGAGAATAATGTCCTAATCAAGATGTTGAGATTCCGCACGACTTCAAACAAAAGTTTAGGAAGGAAACTCTCTGTCAATACTGAAAAGACCCATAATATTAGACTTGAGAAACTTATTTACATGAAAATATTCTTTTAAGAGAATGATTTTATAACTTTCAGCCAACATTAGCAATGACTGCTGGTGCAATAAATCTCAAATGTTTCCTTATAAGGAAAACGCTAATATTACCATTACCATTAAATTTTGATTTTTAATAAGCATAAACTCATTGACCTTTACCCTAGTTAGCATTATAATGAGATAGCTGAATCATTATTTCACAATACCTCTTACTCCAGGACATAGGATTTCTCAAATTTAGAAAGTGGGTCGATTGATAGTAATTTGAAGGCTAGAATGTCCAGAAAGTGGCAATTATACATTTAACTCAAAAGCGTATGATTAGTTAAGTATAAGAAATCTCAGTGTTTCGTTAAGATTAGCAAGGTGCTTTCAAACTAGAGACTAATAACTGATGACGTCCCCCTTTGAAAGACAGCAAATACAGTCGGGTGTTTCCAAATCTGTCCAAGAACATCAGTTTGGTTTCTTCATTATACGTGCTACTAAACCAGAAAAATCAGAAGTACTATTTTACAGGGAAAGCTGTGGGTCGTTGGGAAGGTGAGATTTTATTTTAGGAGTTCTCATTTGATTAGTTTTGTCGGACTGATAATTTTGACCCACGTACAGCAGCGTAAATATTTAGTTAACATGGAAAAGTATATCTTCAATGGCCGTTTAAACTACGGTGCGACTACATCAGAAAAACTGCTGTCAATTTTTGAGGAAGGAGACCATGTAATCAAAAACAATGGATGTCCATGCTGAGTGAGAGTCGCCACCATTTAAGTAAGGTATGATTTCAATGGCCTACAGCAAAAACAAAAAAAAACAAAAAAAAACGGATATATAAAAGTTTGCATCATCAGGACAGTGTAGAAGTTAAACAAATTTCAATGATGACCTCGCGCAAAAAGGCACCTTTTTAATTTATTTTTAAATAGGGAATGCTTTCTTAATGACATTTCAATCTTGACGCAGGGCTGTGATGGTTGGCCTACTATTCTCGTCAATGTCCGAGCTATCTCTACTGAATAAAAATATATCTTCGTCCTTTTTTCGTATCATTTATTAAGATATTTGTTAATATAAAAAAGGCTTGTCACAGGAAATATATTCAGTATAAAAATAACGGTCACCCATAAAAACAGTTTTAAAATGAAAGACATTGTTAAATTGGTTAAAATTTTAAAAAGGTTTGTCGGTTAATATCATGTATTTTTTAATAATCTTTTTTTTTTAGAGAACGTTAAGCAAATTCTGGTTTTGGTAAAGATTTACAAGCCATTCTTTTTATTGTTAATTGCCTAATACAAGGCTCAAGATCCACTCAAGCTAGAGAGTAACTGAATGAAGTTATGGAAAGAAAAACATTTAAGCTAAGGGTGAAGAGGTTAAGATTATAGGGATTAGGGAAGCATCCTCTCGGGAGTTTTTTTTAGAAAAACAGCGGATCTTATGAAGAAACTGTGCGAATGTAACTTCTTCCTTACTAATGGAATATGAAGGGAGATTTTCCTTAATTCACGATGCACAGTATTTCAATAAATCACTTCCTTTTTGGACTTGAAAACAGCTTGCCATGGCGCAATGGTTAGCATACTCTTCCATGGGAATAATTAATAGGAAGTAACTTTAAATCTCCAGCTATGTTATTCGTATATTGCTAGATTTTAATCAAGATGATTGGATACATTCATTTCATTCAAGGATATTCGGATCTTTTTTATTAAAGTTTTCGAAAATATTCAAAGTAAATTCTTGTGATATCTTTCTTGAAAAATAAATCAAATATATTATCTTATGCCGTGAGAAAGCTTACAGCCTTTTGATGAAAGAGATGTAGTGAAAATGATAAGGATATTAGTCGAAACGTGCGAACAACAGACAACACAAGAAAAAGATTAATACATTCGTCTAAATCAGGCTTGCGCAAAATACGTACCCCGTGAGACTATTTACTGTGGCTCGCTCGGGATTTTCAAAGTAGCGAATTGTGTTTGTGTTCGTAAAAATGAATCCGGTGAATGATCAGTTTTGTGGAAGCCTGGCATTATTCAACCAATATTTCACTGTCTTTGTATCTAGTTAACTCGTTTAAATACGTTCAGTGGATGAAAAGAAAGAATTGCCTCGCCCTACTCCCACCTCTCAAATAATTATATATATATATAGCTGACAAATAAAATATTACTAAATTAGTTTAGCACCATCCATATGAAAGTATTGATCTGCGATTCGATTTAAGAAAATGACTTGAGTGCTTAGATTAATCTGTTGGTTTTGTAGCAACTTGCGGTGTTGTATGAAACTAACTCTCGCATAGCCTATTCTGTATTCAGTGCCCTTATCTCCTATACTAAATTTGCTATAACTGATCCATTCGCCGAGGTATTTCAAGTGCTTAGTATTTACAAATTCCACATCCTGAAATTTGATGGTGGACTCAGTTTTAGTGTCATCAGTGTTTTTATTTCAATTCCAGAATATAGTTTCCGTTTTAAAAAAATAAGGTCTCTCTTTACTTCTGTAATTTATTGTATGCAAATGATGTGGGCAGGAGTGAGAGTGTGGGAGAGAGAGAGAAAGAGGGAAGTTATTAATGCGTCTTTGAAAGACAAAGAAAAGAATAAAAGGGTGCTTTAAATATGTCTATATGCAAATGATTATGGTTTGGAAGGAAATTAACATGTTTATATGGGAATGAAAGTGAATGAGTGACTGCAAGACTGTGTGAATTTGTGTCTTGGGAAAAAAGAGGGAGCAATCACGGGGAGAGAGAAAAAGCCGTTTAATAATTGTTACGGCAACTGGGCGTGTGAAGGCGAGAGATAATTTGACAAGCTTATGTGGGAATGCTGTATTAGAATTCAAAAAGGACAATAATCATTAAAATGTTGGATGAGCGCTTATGACTGAATCCTTTTTATGTATTTGTGAAAAGAAATATCAAGACTGAATAAAATAGTGATGTCTATTTACTAATACCATCTCTCACTTTCCCTTCATAAATAAATATACACGCTCCCTCTCTCTTTATCTATATTTGTTGTACTCATACATACATACATACGTACATATATATATATATATATATATATATATATATATATATATATATAACCAAGTCTAGAATTTATGTTATAATTTTTAAATAAAAAATTATATATATATATATATATATATATATATATATAGTTAGTTAGTTAGTTTACGAAAAACTAGGTAATCCGTATGGGTAGACCCAAGGAGGATAAAATCCAGAGAGCTCAATGTAAATCAGAGCTAATAATTTAAATAAAAACAGACCACTTTAAGGTTCCATATAATAAATTATTTCACCACAGCCCTTTTGAATAAAATCTGATGATCCGCTGTCCTTTAAAAGGGCTGTGGTGAAATAATTTATTATATGGAACCTTAAAGTGGTCTGTTTTTATTAAGAAAAAAAAAATATATATATATATATATATATATATATATATATATATATATATATATATATATGTATGTATGTATGTATGTATATGAACATTTCATTAAAAACTACTGACAAGGTGCTTTTATTTAGTTTTTTATACAATTTCTCATGCGATCTAATAATGTTTTTCTTTTCGGATGATAAATTACATAAAAACTGTCCGAATAAACTGTCTAAATAAAAGCACCTTGTCAGTCGTTGTTAATCAAATGTGCATGAAAGAAGGATTGCTGCCTAAATACACAAATATATTTATATATACGATATATACAGGACTAGTCAGAAACAGAAAAACTGAAATTCTCTTTTTTTTTTTTTTAGAATTTCAGTTTTTCTGTTTCTGACTAGTCCTGTATATATCGTCTCTTCATTTAACTTAGATTTAATATAAATATGTCTCCATTAACCATGTCCTGAAGATGGTCTATTAGACCGAAACGTATGACGTTGACAGAAAAAACAAAAAAAAACAAATAAAAAAACAATAAACTCACATATTCGGATTTTGCTTTGTCTTTTCCACATTTTCATCATACCGTCGGATCTACATCCACATATTTGCTTACATACCTACATATATATAATGTATGAATAGTTAATAATATTAACTATGAACATGTTCACAATGTCTTGACCGTGTTTTGAAAAATGAAAACATTTTATAAAACATACATGCAACAAACTGTTTCTTAGTTGACAGTTAAAATATTTAATCCTTGAAAATGGTTAAATGTATAGCCGAAAGCGCTCGGATTAAAAGAACATTCGGACAGTTTTTATATAATTTATCATCTGAAAAGAAAAAAAAATAGATCGCACGAGAAATTGTATAAATAAACTAAATAAAAGCACCTTGTCTGTCGTCTTCAATGAAATGTGCATGAAAGAAGGATTGCTGCCTAAATACACAAATATATATATATGCATATATGCCTGTATATACAGGGTGATTGAATAGTAACTCCCTATTTTTAAATACATATAATTTATTTATTAATTATAATTTTTACAAGAAATGGCTTCAGAAGAAAGCGTTTAGCACGAGATTTTATTTAGAATTCGATATGGGCACCAAATTTCGCTACCAGGTTCTCGATCCAAACAGGAATCGTGTCAACTGATTTCTCCAGGAACTCTTGTGGTATGGAAGACATAACTTCTTGTATTCGCACTTCAAGTTCTTCCAATATATTGCTTTGGTTTAGTAGACTTGTTCCTTTAACCAATTCCAAAGAAAAAAGTCACAGGGTGTTAAGTCTGGACAACTGGCTGGCTACTCATGAATAAAATAGGGAATCTGTATGCCGGGGTTGACTCGTGGCCTGATGATTGCATTTAGCATGAAACAGACTCTCGCCTCTAAGTGTTGACTTCTATATTTACACACGCTCTATCTCTGTTATTGAGCACTTTATCCCATAAATATAGCACATTTTAAGACTATATTTCTTCATATATATATATATATATATATATATATATATATATATATATATATAGAGAGAGAGAGAGAGAGAGAGAGAGAGAGAAAGAGAGAGAAGTTATCATTTAACTGATCGATGTCACCCTGTCATGCCGAGTTCGAAGTTCGTAAACTTATACAATATGTTCACTCACCAAGGTCTTGTCCCGTTTTTCTGTTGGTAGTTCCAATGTTTGCAGGTTTATATGCTGTTGTGAACATGTGTTCTATTATTATTACATTTCTACATGAATTTGTAGACCTGTCGTTTTTCGCTTGGTGAATGGTATGTTAATCTTTTGGTCATTTTTTCCTTTCTTTTTCTTTTTTTTTTCTTTTCTTTCTTTTTTGCTTATTTTCTGCCGTTATCTCTGGAGTTTTTCTTTTCTTGGTATTCGGGGTGGTGTGAGATTTTCGCTGATTGGGATATTTTATTGTTTTATGGTGTGTTGATTGCTTGGCGGATTTATTGATGGCGGTTGAATATTTATATGTGTGTTCGCGTTGTATGTGTGCGCGCGCACTTTCGCGCCCGCCTCCATATAATTGACTGTGTGTTTGTGTCTGAGTATGTGTTTACGTACATGTGTGCACGCACTGACGCGCATATATCCGTATGATTATTAGTATTAGAACGTGTGTGTGTGTGTTTTTTTTATGTAAATTTGTGTATTTTAGGTGATAACTTGTGTAATTGTTTTTTACAATTATTTGTGTGCATCTCAATCTGTTGGTTTCATTTTTTTATGTTGATATGTGTGTACGTGTACGCGCGTATACATGCTCATGTGTATGTACATTTTTGTGTTGCGATGAGTGTAAGTGTGGATATTTATATGTGCATATGTACAGATGTGTGTATTCATGTATGCACGTGTTAGGTTTTATGTTGTGGTAATTATAGGTGTTGATTTTGTTTGTTTTTTTTTTTTGTTATTACGTTTGGTGGTGAATTTGGTATTTATGTGTTATTGATATTGTGATTACTCTTTTTTCTGATTGTTTTTTACCTTTGGTTTTCACGGGCGAATGTGTTTGCTGTGGAGAGTTGTGATTATAACTGAATTGCATTTTATATTGTGTTTGTTTGTTTCATTTGTATTAGCATTTAGGTGGCAAACTAAGTATTTATTTGGGTGTCTGCATTTACCCATTATCTCATTTTTATTGTTTACTAGTTTGCTTTGGTTTTTAAAAGTGATTAGTGTTAATTCTTCTAAGCGTAGTTTAAATTTCTGCTGTTAATATTGTGTGGGGCTGCTCTTTTATGATTTCCAATTTAATTTTGGTGAGGATGTTATTTTCTTTTTGGTTCCATATATATTTTGATAGGGTTGTGCTGTTTGAGTATCTTTCTGTATTGAAATGACGTTTTATGATTGTTAATTCATTCTTTAAATCTTGTTTCTGTGGCTCATTTGTAATGATTTTCTTCTGTGTTGTCATTATTTCTTACAGTAGCTTTGTATATTATACTGTTGCTTAGACTTTTGTTACTAAGTGGATAGTGGTCTTTGTTTCGATAATTGCATATATTGGTGTTGTTTTGCTGGTTTATATTGTTGTGGTTGCTGTTGGTTTTGTTGAACATTTTTGTTGTGTTTAGTCATTTTTTCTCCATGTAGCTGTAACTGATTTTGACTGTTTTTGTTGACGATTTTTGATAGTTTGCTGTGATTGGGGTAGTGTTTTTTAATTATTTTGAAGAATATTTTCCTATTTTTGTTTGTATTGTATTATTGCATGGGGGAGTGAATCTGTAAGATTTGTTTGTGTTTTTGTTTAAGTTGAATGTTATATCTAAGAAATTTCCTATTTTTAGGTTAGATTTTGTGACTATTGTGCAGTCTAGTGTTTTGACGATTTCTGTAATTTTTTTCTCTGCCGTCACAGCTTCTTACGATTATTAGATGATCGTCCCTGTATAAACCTATGTCTTTTTTGTTAATGATATTTGTTAGTTTGTTGATTATATATATATGCCTATAAGTCCACATATTTCTGCGCCATAGTAACAGCCCGTTTTTACGCCAAATCTGTGATCGTTATTGTCATTGTTCCTGTCGTTGATGCTGGAGTTTTTTCCATATTTTCTTGTTGTGGATTAATATTTATCTAATGCAGTACTTGGTAGTGTCTAAGTCTTTGTCTGGGATGTTTATATGTTGTTTTGCTAGCTTTAATGCATTGCTTAGTGTGTGCTCGCTGATAGATGGATAGATATCCTTTATGCCTAGTTGTATAAAGAAGCCATTTTCATGTTAGTGGTGTTATTGAACTAAATGATAGTTTCTTTTGTGTTTTTCCATTGGTTTATATTTAGTGTACTTCTAAATTTTGTGCATACTTTTTCTATTATTTGCTTGCTTATTTTCCGATGTTGCTTTTTGTGGGGTTTTGTTGTCTGCATGTTGGTTTGTTTAAAAGGTTATCCTTGTGGTATTTTAGTTTCATGAATGGTTATACTTATGGTAGACGGAATATGTGTAGACCGAAAGCCTTTTTTTTTAATTATGCCAGTTTTCGTCTTAATATCTATTGACATATTTCGTCTTAGTGTTTGACTATGTATGGAAAAATTGCACCTGAAGATGACAATTTGAAATTGTCGAAAGTACTTGGCATGTGTCTTTCATCTGAGAAACAACTCGAATATAAGGATCTTATTATTCAAGGAACTGATAGTAAGTTAATGTCTCATTAAGTTTTGTTCGCGAAGTGATTTCGCCATTAATCCCATTAACATTAATATTTAATAATTTGTATAAATTGTTCCTTTATATATATATATATATATATATATATATATATATATATATATGCACCAGGTGTATTGATAGTTTCTCGGAAGAAGAAGGAATTAAAAAATAAGTTCTGATGTTTGGCCAAATTTGGGGAATTATAACAGGCATAGAACTTTTCGCCACCCTTCTTATATGTTCGTAGGTCCAGGACAACGCGTCCCGTAATTAGAATCGTAAGAGTACCATGTGTACTAAAGCTATAGCAGGAGTGGCGTGTCTTGGGCAAGATATCCTCTCCAGGCTGGTTTGAATCCTGTTAGCTTCTCCTAGACTGCGTACCAGCCAAGTCTTTCCTGACCAAGTCCGTCCTGCTATTTAAGCAAGGGTATTTGCCCGTAAGTGAATGTACCACAATCGTCTCTGAGCAAATATCCCGAGCAAACACTTCTGTCTAAATACCTCTGAGCAAGTATCTCTGAACAAACATATCTGGGCAAACATCTACGAGCAAATATCGCTGAGCAACTATTTTTGAGCAAATATCTCTGGGCAAATATCTCTGAACAAACATCTCTGGACAAACATCTATGAGCAAATATCTTTGAGCAAATATCTCTGAGCAAACATCTCTATGCAAATATCTCTGAGCAAACGTCTCTGAGCAAATATCTCAGGGAAAACATCTCTGGGCAAATATCTATGAGCAAATATCTCTGAGCAAACATCTCTGTGCAAATATCTCTATGCAAACGTCTCTGAGCAAATATCTCTGAAAAAACCTCTATGGGCAAACATCTATCAGCAAATATCTCTGTGCAAATATCTTTGAGCAAACGTCTCTGAGCAAATATCTCTGGGAAAACCTCTCTGGGCAAACATCTCTGAGCAAACATCTCTGAGCAAACGTCTCTGAGCAAACTTCTATGAAAAAATAACGTTGAGCAAATATCTCTGAGTAAACACCTTTGTGCAAATATCTTTAAGCAAATATCTCTGTGTAAATATCTCTGAAGAAGTTTGAAAATTAAAGACAATATAGAAATATATATTATCATTTTGTTTTTTGCTTTTATTTGTAATTACTCTGGAAACTTTTCAGATATCTTTTAGATAGTTATGTATGTGTACGCAAATCCCTGAGTCAACCACTCGACACTGGAACAAGTTGCTAACCATCGCCTCGACAGCAACCACACAAAATTATGCCACTTACATGAAGACACCCCGTGAAGATTGAACTGCTTCCATTTGTGAATAGGTCTGCAAAACCAATTTTCTAATCATTCATTACTTTTGACATCGTAATCAAAGGAAACCCTGCAATAATCAGAGTTCTTGCGGAAATAGGTAAATATATATTTAATCTACAGGTATCTGTGTATCAGCAAACTATTTGGACATCTCCCAATGAAGTGTAGGCAGGAGCAAACTGCGGCCAGCGGGCCACGTCCGGCCCGTTTGATTGGCACACCTAATTTAATGATGAAAATAGTCAGTTAAGCGTCGTATGGGATACACGTCCGGGCAAACATATCTCTTCCAATTGATGACTGACTAGGCAGAAGATTTTCCCGCAGTATGTTGCCTTTCGTTTATGCGGTAGACTAGTAGACAACCAAGGCCATAAGATCCAATCCGTCTTGCTATTCAACCCATACATTGGTGGGAAGAGAGAAGAGATACATTTATGCTTTTCCCAAGGGTATTTGCGCGTAAGTGAATGAGCGAAGTCGACTGGAATTCGAACTCGGCTCTCCGATTTTCCATTCCCTTAACAATTTCACTACAATAAACATCAGATAAATAAAGTTTATTAACATTTTCTATTTTTGTTTTATTTTCATTTTTTCACTCACATTCTCTCTCACACCTCAAGAGGTTGAGAGAGGCGGGTGTCAAAGGGAGATAACTATTAAAAGCCTGGTGGTGAAGGAGGTGGTGGAGGTGGTGGCTAAGGGATGGAAGCAGAAATCAGACCACCCTTCCCCTCAAAAGGAAATACCACTCAGGCAGCAGCAGCCATCAAAGCAGCAGCAGCTACCAAACCAGCAGCAGCTACCAAAGCAGCAGCAGCTACCAAAGCAGCAGCAGCAACCAAAGGAGCAGCCGAAGGAACAATCCAGAGAACAGAAGTCCCAACAGCAACAACAAAAACAATTGCAACAAAAAGATCACCGGCGAAGCAACGAAAACCAAAGCAAGATATACCAGAGAAATTGGACATGGAGATGGAAGTGGAGGAAATACCACAAACACGGTCCTCTTCCTTAAAGAGGAATAGGGAAGAAGAGGAGGAAGAGGAAATACCGGTCAAGAAAACGCACACTGGACGAAGTAGGGCGAAGAGAGGCATGACCAGGTCGCTATCCGTCCCTGCCTCGCCAGAAAAAATAGTAATGTCGCTTCAGGAGCTTCTAAGAGCCTCCCCACTTCATACACTCGTGTTCCACTCTCTCCTTCAACTCCCACATCTTCACAAACACCCACCCCTTACATTCAGACTCGTCACCTCCCCCACCATCCCCTTCTACACCTACCCTCCCGTCCACTTCAACCCCGACACAAAAGGAAAAAAAGAAGAAGAGGCTAAAACAAAAAACAGAAGATATATGTAAAGTGAACAGGGAGGTTTTGGAAAAGAACCTCCTATCTCGAAAAAGATCCTCATTAGATCCTTATTCAAAATATCCTCCGTTGATGGGAAATCAGTGGAGGAACCAAACAACTTTCCAGATGCTGCCGGGGTTATTGCCCCTATCAAAGACATAGGGGAAATATCTGAAAGTTTGGTCTCGTGTTTGAGGCCAAAGATGCGTACCTCGAATTAAGAATAGCCCAGTTAGGCACTCCAGATATAAGGAAATTGCAGCACTTTTGTGCAGGGAGGGCCCCGGTACTTCTCCATCCCTCGTTATATAGGGTGTTAAAATTAACATACCCTACGGACGTTGACGGGATTGTCCGGGATGGTCGCATGACGCCGGAGTTAGGAACGGGAAGCCTCGGACAATCTGCCGGGGTCCTTACCGCTGCAGATTTCCGTCCGGTATGTGAATAGGTCTTTTCTTTTTCACTTTTTAATTTTTTTCATGCCTAGAAGATGTCTATTAAGATAGCCACTCTGAATGTTAAGGGCTTGAGGGATCGGAGTAAGGTTGCCCGCCTGCTCCGGGATCTCTTGTCTTTCGGTGTGGATGTCGCCGCGATCCAAGAGACTCACTTTGTTTGCAACGTCGATGCGTGTGTGCTGGAGAACGACTTTGTCGTTTATTCAGCATATGGGGAACGAGAGGCCATAGGAGTTTATTTGCTGGTTAAACGTACTCTTGATGCGAAGGTGGATCTTGTGCATACCGATGCCGAGGGCCGGTTGATCGTGGCCGATATTGCCGTGAAAAGTGGTTCGTTCCGAGTCGTTGCGGTTTTATGCGCCTAACGACCGGAAAGAGCGGTTCTCGTTTTTTCGGCAGTTGGGGCTGTTCCTGGTGGATTCAACGCACCTAGTCTTAGTGGGGGACTGGATGCCATCCTGGGCCCCAAGTTAGATCGGGGCGGGGTGCTAGCGACTGTAGGATCTATCGTAGCTTGGTTGATCTGATCAACGATTTTGATCTCGTTGATAGATACCGGGTCGATCACCCCGGGGAGAAGATGTGGACGTGGGCTCTTAATTGGCCTTGTGACCGGGTGGTTAGCTATCTGGACAGAATATTAGTTAGAGGAGCCGACGTAGACTTGTTAGATTGTCCCACGTTCCACTGGGAAGGCTATTCGGATCACAAACTTGTTTGTGCCCTTATGGCGTTAGATCGTAGGCCCAGAATGGCTGGTTACTGGAAGTTCAATCTGTCTTTACTGGACAGGCGGGATTTTTAGGAGCAGCTAATTAGCGTAGTGCAGCGGGAGCTAGTGGGGGCGGTTATCGGGAATAGGTGGTGGGAGAGATTTAAGTGTAAGATTAGGTCGTTCACCACTGATTTCATTAAACGGCTCGCCCTAGATAGAGCTGACAAGGTGAAGACGCTTAAGACTAGTTTTTCCCGGGCGGTGGCTGGGAGGATCCCCTAGAGATAGCCTTAGCTAGAGGGGCCCTGGAGCGTTCGAATAGCGATTGCTACATGGGCCAGGTAATTAGACATAGGTTAAGCAAGATCTCTTCCGAAGCTGTGAACATAGACGCAGATCTGCGCAGGGAAGAGATTCGTCGAGGTTCCGATCGTGTCATGGGGGCCTGTGAATACCACACTTGCCGAGCCACAAATTCGTCTCCAGGTTGGCTTTCCTCGATTATGGTGGGGATTGTTAGAGACGTTTTCCCTTCATTTACTATCAGACCCCCCAATCTCGCGGGTTGAGCCCCATCATAGATACCTGGATCAATCGGATTTCCTTCGCGAGTGTCGGTTGGCCTGGATGGCTGTTCCTTGGTCCAGTGACCTTTCCCAGCCTAGGAAGGTCTTCTATCGTCATTTAGTGGAGGGGGTTGCGAAGGAGGGGGTCGCGGAGGAGGAGTTTCGATTTTACTGGTCTTGGGTGCCAGCGGCGGATTATCTCAGTAACCCTGAGTTTTCGCTTACCTGGAGATTGGCTAGTAATCGACCGCATCTGAATGAAAAGGGACGACATCTTTCATATTTTACCAGACACAAAGAAAAATATTATATGAATGGAGTCCTGGTTTTTGGCGTTGGTACTTGTTTCTAGTTTTGTGATAAGATTAATAATCAATAATTAGTAATTAAATAAATTCGTAAGATAATTACAAAGAACAATCTCAAAGGTTTAAAAAAGTTAAAATTTAATTCAACTTCTGTGTATTTCTTTCTGTTATTACATTTTTGGCTAAACTTAAAAATTAGAACTGGCCAGTCGTATTCAAGGATACCCGTGACTAGGGTTTACTAGGTACATGCTCAAGTACATTTTTATTCAACACCCACAGAGCCCACCTGTGGTCTATACTACAACTATGTTGGAATATCTTAGTTACCGTTTCTTGGAGAGAGAGCGTTATCAACCGTGATCAACAATTTGAACAAGGCCAGCAAGCTCAAACCCTCGATGTCTTGTGTTCCATCTACCTAATTTCATTCACAAGGCTTGGGTCAACACGTGGTATGGTTTTCAGGCACTTTCCAAGTGAGCTGAGATCGACCCCTCCAATCCGATGAACACCAGGAAGTCTCCCACCTGACAAATCGACCATGATTACATTCGGAACCGGGTCTCATTGGTCAGAACTCGGTCACGTGCTCATATTGCCCACATACTTGCGCCACGTATTGTTTACATTGATTACTCATCCAGTTTTGTTTGTATGGCAATGACATGCTAGTAAACAAAGCAGGTTTAAACTTGTGGCTCGGCTCCAGGAAGGTTTATAATCTTGGAAATGCTTGTAACAGCCAAGTACTGAGGTTACATTATATAAAAGGTTGAATTATATAGATAGCTAACATTATAGTGTAATGACTCAACATAAAAATCCACGTCCATATCAGTCAAGCCAATTAGGTGACCGTCCAAAGCTTATTTGAGCTTGCGCGTTGCTTTTCATTCGTCTTGGAAGACGCACACGTATTTTTCAGGTATTTTTAGAAAAAAAAGTGCGTTTTGTAAGCCGGAAATTAAGGTAATTAATTTGAGTAACCTATTTTCCTGAAGAATAGATTTCATTAATTCCAAATAAAAGTAGGATTGGTTACTCAGTCAATGACTGCCGAATGTTTCCTTATAAGGTAACGGCTAATATCATTAGAAATTACTAGTACAGATGCTACACATTGATTCTAGCTTAATGGCTAGGTACGTAAGAAAAGTGTAACTCAAGTAACAGTTTCCATGTCATTAAATGCCGAATGTTTCTTTAAACGGCTAATATTAATATTATAAATTAGGAGAACAGATACTACATTTAGTATCTACTTGTCGCCGTGCGTTGGTAGGTGGTGAGACAAGGTCAGTTTACCGACGGGAGGCCGAGCGTTTGCAAATAAATAGCTAATAGGTAGACCAGTTGTCATCTAAAGCTATAGAATCCTGTCTGTCCTGCTATTTACCCATAGCTGGAGGGGAGAAGAAGAGGATTCATACATTTCCCAAGGTTATTAGCACGTAAGTGAATGAAAAGTATTCGACTAGAATTCGAACTCGGCTCTCCGATTCCTCAATCCGATCCACTATCCATTACTCCACTGTACTCAACTTTTTTCAAATATCTCGACTTTTTAGTAAATTTACCGCCCGCCACAAATCTACTGACAAAGGGGAGAGTTGTATTCATGCCTTTCTGTGAATTAATTCGGAACCTTTTGTATTTCCTTTCAGGGATGAGTAAATGTCAATATACATGTATTATATCGAACTATTTTTCTCATCTGGATGAAGACAAGAACAACGATTCCAAATAATACATTATTTACATCAAGGACACATGGCACAGTCGATAAAGGCGTTAGTTAGATCCAGTGACAGGACCCAAAGAGTTTGAGTTCAATAACTTTCAGAGGGAAATTAACAGGAGATAACTAATAACTGACATCCATTAAACATGGCACGTGGAACTAGAACAGTCTACCCCAGTGAGTGAAATAAAAGTGTTCAGTTCGACATTCCAACCACCTGAAGAAGGTCGGAGCGTACAACAGCCAAAACGTTGTAATAAATATGGCGACAAAAATGAGGACAATAGTCCGAATAATGTAAATAGTGTACATAATACTTCATCTCAGAAATATAGACAGATACTGAAAGGCCGAAACGTTGTAATAAATATGGCGAGAAAGATGAGGACAATAGTCTGAATAATGTAAATAGTGTACATAATACCTCATCTCAGAAATATAGACAGATACTGAAAGGCCGAAACGTTGTAATAAATATGGCGACAAAAATGAGGACAATAGTCCGAATAATGTAAATAGTGTACATAATACCTCATCTCAGAAATATAGACAGATACTGAAAGGCCGAAACGTTGTAATAAATATGGCGACAAAGATGAGGACAATAGTTCGAATAATGTAAATAGTGTACATAATACCTCATCTCAGAAATATTGACAGATACTGAAATGCCGAAACGTTGTGATAAATATGGCGACAAAGATGAGGACAATAGTCCGAATAATGTAAATAGTGTACATAATACCTCATCTCAGAAATAGAGACAGATACTGAAATTCCGAAACGTTGTGATAAATATGGCGACAAAGATGAGGACAATAGTCCGAATAATGTAAATAGTGTACATAATACCTCATCTCAGAAATATAGACAGATACTGAAAGGCCGAAACGTTGTAATAAATATGGCGACAAAGATGAGGACAATAGTCCGAATAATGTAAATAGTGTACATAATACCTCATTTCAGAAATATAGACATATACTGAAAGGCCGAAACGTTGTAATAAATATGGCGACAAAGATGAGGACAATAGTCCGAATAATGTAAATAGTGTACATAATACCTCATTTCAGAAATATAGACATATACTGAAAGGCCGAAACGTTGTAATAAATATGGCGACAAAGATGAGGACAATAGTCCGAATAATGTAAATAGTGTACATAATACCTCATCTCAGAAATAGAGACAGATACTGAAATTCCGAAACGTTGTGATAAATATGGCGACAAAGATGAGGACAATAGTCCGAATAATGTAAATAGTGTACATAATACCTCATCTCAGAAATATAGACAGATACTGAAAGGCCGAAACGTTGTAATAAATATGGCGAGAAAGATGAGGACAATAGTCTGAATAATGTAAATAGTGTACATAATACCTCATCTCAGAAATATAGACAGATACTGAAAGGCCGAAACGTTGTAATAAATATGGCGACAAAAATGAGGACAATAGTCCGAATAATGTAAATAGTGTACATAATACCTCATCTCAGAAATATAGACAGATACTGAAAGGCCGAAACGTTGTAATAAATATGGCGACAAAGATGAGGACAATAGTTCGAATAATGTAAATAGTGTACATAATACCTCATCTCAGAAATATTGACAGATACTGAAATGCCGAAACGTTGTGATAAATATGGCGACAAAGATGAGGACAATAGTCCGAATAATGTAAATAGTGTACATAATACCTCATCTCAGAAATAGAGACAGATACTGAAATTCCGAAACGTTGTGATAAATATGGCGACAAAGATGAGGACAATAGTCCGAATAATGTAAATAGTGTACATAATACCTCATCTCAGAAATATAGACAGATACTGAAAGGCCGAAACGTTGTAATAAATATGGCGACAAAGATGAGGACAATAGTCCGAATAATGTAAATAGTGTACATAATACCTCATTTCAGAAATATAGACATATACTGAAAGGCCGAAACGTTGTAATAAATATGGCGACAAAGATGAGGACAATAGTCCGAATAATGTAAATAGTGTACATAATACCTCATCTCAGAAATAGAGACAGATACTGAAATTCCGAAACGTTGTGATAAATATGGCGACAAAGATGAGGACAATAGTCCGAATAATGTAAATAGTGTACATAATACCTCATCTCAGAAATATAGACAGATACTGAAAGGCCGAAACGTTGTAATAAATATGGCGACAAAGATGAGGACAATAGTCCGAATAATGTAAATAGTGTACATAATACCTCATTTCAGAAATATAGACATATACTGAAAGGCCGAAACGTTGTAATAAATATGGCGACAAAGATGAGGACAATAGTCCGAATAATGTAAATAGTGTACATAATACCTCATCTCAGAAATATAGACAGATACTGAAAGGCCGAAACGTTGTAATAAATATGGCGACAAAGATGAGGACAATAGTCCGAATAATGTAAATAGTGTACATAATACCTCATCTCAGAAATATAGACAGATACTGAAAGGCCGAAACGTTGTAATAAATATGGCGACAAGGATGAGGACAATAGTCTGAATAATATAAATAATGTGCATAATACCTCATCTCAGAAATATAGACAGATACAAATAATACATGTATATTAATTTGGAAGCTGTTTCTTGGCTTTATAGTTGGATTCTATGATTGATTTATGTTCGGGTAAATAATCAAGATGTCTAACAACGGGACATAGCTCAGGGAGAGCTCAGTTCAATTCTTTCCCAAGGGTACTGGATACAAATTTATTAAATCTCTGCTGGATTTCGAACTTGACGTTTTCCGGACTGATAATCAGCATGCCATATACAAAATGGCGTCTGAAAGAACTGATCTCTTTTACCAGATAAGCCCTAAGCTTAGACTCACCTCGAAATTATTCCAACCTGATTAACTGAACAACTGGCTTTTATTTGATTATCCTCAGCCGCTCTTTCATTCGCCATCGCCGAATTATTTCTCTTAAGATCACATCTTTCTTGGTGGGAATTTCAGATAAAGTCACTCGTTCAACGAATGCGCTGTCGCTTGCAAACGTACTTTACGGCTTGAGAGTGAAATCTCATTGCACTTGTTAGTTTTCCTGACACTGCCCGTGCTTTTTAATTTGGATTTCGGAAAGTGATATAATTTGGTCAGCAAATGATTAAAAGAATTTGTAAAGATAGAGCTTACGATCACGTCATGCTGAAGGCACCAGTTATCGTCTGAGCACCGGAGTTAAATAGATTTTTGTTTGAATATTATACGTGGGGTCTTATTATTGTTGCGCATTCATTTGGTTGAATTACTAACCTTATTTCCTATAATGAGGACAACAGTCCGACCAAAGAATGTACAGGCGATGTATCAATTATTGTCACGGAAAATGGAATAGGCTAGCCGAGTTCAAATTCAAGTCTAGCTTGTTATGTTTACTATCGCTCTATTGTTTTTCTTTTGTCCCCCAGCTTTGGGTTAAATAACAGTTTTAGATTGGGCTCGTTAGTTTCGGTTGTTAAACAGTCTAAGAAAAGAATTCCAAACCGTAGAAACGACAACAGGAATCCACTTCAATATTCGCTTCTATTTACGGACAGAATAGGAATATAAATTGGGTTATCTAAGCTTAAGTGGCAGGTCTACCGCTCTTAATTTCAAAGGGTGGCACAAGCAACAAGAACACGCTTCAGTCTCCGCTTTCAGCTAGGGTTTAAATAACAGTGTAGACGTGAACGGTCACCAGTCTAAGAGAAGGAACGCTCTGTACACCAAACTGTGCAGAAAGCAACAGAAAATCACCGCTCTCTCCCCTCTAGCTAGAGATTAAGCTACAGGGTAGATTGGGGTGTCTAGACTTGGGGAAAATAGTTCTATAAAAAAAATCTCTTAATTCAACTTTTTTATTACTTTTGTAACAATGTTCTCCCTGTACAAGGCCCAAGATCTACACGGCGTAGCAGAGGATTAAAGGGTAAGAGGCACTGTTTATGACAAAAAATAACGGTTAACCCAAGATATGAGCAGGTTACGATTGTAGAGATCTGGGGGACATCTTCTGTGGAGTTGGTTCCATGAAGCTACAAGGGTGGAAATTATATTTCACTCATAGAATATTAGAGTAATCAGAGTGTGTCGCTAAAATATTTGTGATATAGCGGGTTTTAGCCGTGATGGATAGAACTAGTGGTACTTATTGTCGGAAGACTTTCCATATAAATAACGATAGAGCAGTGAGAAGCTTGAAACTTTTCGTTTGTGATAAAAGGGGTTTGTAGGAATAAATGATTTATCTTAAGCTTGCACACGATCAGTTTAAGTAGGCACTCAGTGAGGACTGAACTCACTGCCCTATCGAAATGAATTTCTCAAAGAAGCTTATTAATTCAAGCTCATGCGTTTGCGATCAAATATTGATATTTTTAATTGATTATGGTGGCACAAAGTAAAACTAGTGCGAGGGTCAATTACAGTTGAATTGTATTATACTAGCTAACTGGCCATTGACAACACTGGTCAAAACAATTTTTAGTGCCAAGAACCAAACACACTTTTTAGCTAATTTGATGGTGATGATTCCGAAAACGACATTAGTTTTTCATGGTGAGCTATCGTTTTTGCTGGACTGAAATTGCTCGTTTTTGGAAAAAAAAACATCAATTTACGATTTTGGCTGATCGCAAAATTTAGTTAAGAATCGTAGAAACCCGTCAATTTTCAAGTAGGCTGAGCAATTTATATCAGCCACATGAAATAAACTATTTTTATTAAAAAAAATGGGTTTTGAGTCAAAACTTTTTAAATAGAAGTACCGAATTTTTCCAATTTATCACCAAAATTCAAATTAACTGATAAACTTTATCAGTAATACACTTTAGTAAACCTGATAATTAAGGTGCCATTAAAAAAATGAAACCCTAAAATCTTGTTTGATATTCATAAATTTATCCAATCATTTTTATCCCTTCACTACGGAAGGAGACCAAGCACATTGAGAGCGTTTTGTTTTCACAGTTGGAAAGAAACTCCAAGTAAAGATATTCCAATTGAATGTACTTATTCCATTGTACATGATACTGCTGGAGTATCAAAAGGGACTTAAATAATATTGAACGTGACAGACAATCAAGAAAGGAAAAATATTTACCACAGTTCTTATGTTAGGTTTCATATCTGCTGTTAGTTTATTAAATGATTTGATGAAAATACTTGTTGGTCTTCAGTCGTGTTATTTTTAAAGACTTACGGTTTAATTGTTATTGCAACCACAATATTTCTCAATAAGCAGACCAATATTTGTTGGTTTAAATACGAATTGAGAAATTTCTACGATTTTATTTTGAGAAATATTGCCATCGGTCAAGTTCATATGTAAAGGAAATATAAAAAAATGTTTTTCCCCCCAAAATGAGGAAATTCTGTACAGCAAAAACGGTAGCTAAGCAAGAAAAAATAAGGTCATTTTCAGATTCAGCGGCCTCAATTTAGCTAAAAAGATATTTGGTGTCTCGACACCATTTCAATTTTTTTGTTGACTGGTGTAATTATCACTTCTACAATTGGCCTCCTGACCTAATATGTATTGAGTGAAATTAAAGATTATTTTTGAATATCTAAACCGTTGCCTCTGCCTTCCACTGAGCGCCAATCACAGCGATTTCCACTTGACTTTACTGATGTCACTCAATTTCCAACTATTTATACACATTTTATATTACCAGGGGACGGTGGGTTTGTTTGTTGGGTACGAGTGATTTTGATGTTGTATTTTTATGAATCATAGCAGCTACAGCTAAGTTTTAAATTATTTTGTTGAATTTTTTATCTGTAGATTTGGGAAGTGGTTTGCCGATGAAAATATCTCAAATCCACATGCACACCAAAATCAGACGGCAAGCTAATCATAACTAAATACAAATAAACGCAAGATACCATGCTGCTGTAAGCTAAAAATGAAACCCAGAAAAGAAATATAACAGAAAAACAGAAAGTTCCCGGAAACAGAGAAGATACTCTCATAAATAACCATCTGTCGAACTGTCTGCTTTGGCAGTGAGGAACTCGGACGGAGCTTTGCCGCAGGGCAAAGTTTCGTCCGGGGAGATAGACAGTCCGTGAACTCGTTTATACGGGTTCTAAATGGGCATATTTTTGGCCGAGCTTACGGGCTCGGTAAACCCACATTAAATCGGCCTTGTGCCACATCGACCCGTGGGGGGTGTTGCTAAATATCGAGTCGTAACCGCGTCTTTGACCGTGTGCGACATCTGTCGAACTCTCTGCCTTAGCAGTGAGGAACTCGGACGGAGCTTTGCCGCAGGGCAAGGTTTCGTCCGGGTAGGTAGACAGTCCCTGAATCCGTTTATACGGGTTCTAAATGGGCATATTTTTGCCCGAGCCTACGGGCTCGGTAAGCCCACATTAAACCGGCCTTGTGCCACATCGACCCATGTGGCGGGGGGGGGTGCTAAATATCGAGTCGCAACTGCGTCTTTGACCGTTTACGACATCTGTCGAACTCTCTACTTTGGCAGTGAGGAACTCGGACGGAGCTTTGCCGCAGGGCAAAGTTTCGTCCGGGGAGGTAGAGAGTCCCTGAACCCGTTTATACGGGTTCTAAATGGGCATATTTTTGCCGAAGCCTACGGGCTCGGTAAGCCCACATTAAACCGGCCTTGTGCCACATCGACTCGTGCGGTGGGTTTGCTTAATATCGAGTCGTATTCGAGTCATGAGCAGTCTCTGACTGTTTGCGTCTTCTGTCGAACTCTCTTCTTTGGCAGAGAGGAACCCGGACGAGGCTTTGCCGAAGGGCAAAGTTTCGTCCGGGGAGGTAAACAGTCCCTGAACCCGTTTATACGGGTTCTAAATGGGGATATATTTGGCCGAGCCTGCGGGCTCGGAAAACCCACATTTAGCCGGCCTTGTGCCAAATGCGACCCACATGGGAGGGTTGTTAAATATCGAGACGGAATCGAGTCGAGCCAATAGTAGTTCACTCCAAACCAGACTGACAGTCAGACTAACACCTTCCACATCTTGTATTATTATTCTGTGTAATATATCTTTGTTATTTCTACTCTTGTGTTCGTGTTGTTCTTCCTTGGTCCTAACCTTGGACCGTAACAATATGGAAAATAAGAATAAACTGATCCAGCTCAATGGGAATGTTTCCTAGAGAAGAGAGCAATAATCCAGTTTCGAAAACAATAGAAACAAAAGGATTAATTTCCAAATAAAAAGGCGCAAATTCCTATTACTCTACCTACAACAACATCCTGACCCGAAAAGGCTAAGTACGCATAATCTGAATTTAATAAACATATTTCAAATATTCAACTTTAAAATTGTATATAGCAAAAAAGAAAAGAAAAATAAGCGCAGTAAAATGAACAATAAATAATTAATCATTTAAATAAAAAGCAAAGATAAAATGTAATAATTAAACAATAAAACTAATTCAAGGTTAAAACTGTAAATTAA
>OZ038508.1:11853683-11881183 GCA_964036315.1 Acanthosepion esculentum | reverse complement strand
TTTTATCTAAATTGTCTAATCTTAAGAATTATTGTGAGAAATTTAACATGTCGTCATGGTAAAATAAACAAATTCTTAGTAAAAAACAAGCTTACACAGGAGCGTTCCCTTTATATTTGAATTTAATGTAACTAAAAACATTTCGCTTTTAAACTTGCCTTGATTTCGTCTGATTGACGAAATGCTTCGACAATGACTAAGAAATATATTTTCCAATTGTCTTCTTTTTATCCATAATTCCAAGGAGTATATTCTCAGTTACTGAAACATCGTCACGAATGTACTGAACGATTACAAAAAGGTCATCTACGAAACTCTCGACTCGGGGTAAAGAATATAACATCAATCATCTAAGTTACAATTTTTATATTTGTATTTCAGTACCCCAACTCGAGAGTTTCGTAAATGACCTTTTTGTAATCGTTCAGTACATATATATATATATATATATATATATATATATATATATATATATATATATATATATATATATATATGAAGAAATGTAATCTTAAAGTGTGCTATATGTATGGGATAAAGTGCTCAATATCAGAGATAGAGCGAGTGTAAATATAAAAGTGAACATAGAAATCAACACTTAGAGGCGACAATCTGTTTCATGCTAGATGCAATCGTCAGGCCACCCGACGATTGCATCTAGCATGAAACAGACTTGCACCGATCCAACCCAACCTTAATGTCAATTTCGATTGGGGCTTGTCTGCTCCAGTCCCACAGTTGGTTGTTAGAGAAGACTTCCGGCCACCTGATATTGAGGATGTTCCTGAGATGTCGGTTGGTAAATGTGTGAAGTTTGTGGGTGCTGGTCTTGGTTACACGCCAGATTTCTGAGACGTAGAGTAGGACCGTCTTGACGTTGGTGTTGAACATCCGAAACTTGTTATTTCATAAGGGACGGATTTTTCCAGTGTCTCTGAAATCTTTCGTGAGCCGACATGGCGTAAAGCGAATACGCAATCACCATGATTTATAAAGCAAAGATGTTTTTGCGTTCCCCGACCATAAATATTGTTGGCTGTTCCCAGAAACCAAATATAACTTTACTTAAGACATGTGTGAAATAATTTTGGATGTTCTCAAACACCCCAAATGCCTGACTTTCATTTTGAAGCGTTTTAAAATATAAATAAATATATTTGCACATTGCCTTGAGTGCCTGAAGTGAATGTAATGAACTTGACTGCAATTCAAACTCAGTTCTCCGATTCCGAGCTGCTATCCATTACTCCAACGTGCCTCCCAAACACGCGCGTGCACACATACACACATACACACACGTATATATATATATATATATATATATATATATATATATATATATATGAGGAAAAATATGAAAAAGACAAAGCAAAATCCGAATATGCAAGTTTACTGTTGTCTTTTCCATATTTTTCATCATACTGTCGGATCTACATCCACATATTTGCTTACATATATATATATATATATATATATATATATATATATATATGCGCTTGTGTAAATTAATTGAAACAACCTCTTTAGCTTCCTTTCTTTCATCATCCGGTCAGTTTTAGACCCACTAGAGTGACAGGGTGTAATCGATTTCTATTTTTAACTTAGATTAGGCCATTTGCAGTGATGTGCAGTAATATGAATCTATTTTCGGGGTGTATGATGAGATTTGTTTGACGTTGAAAAATATTGCGTCATCCGTGATTGCATCAGGTTTTTTTGTCACGCCCAGACACTTATTGTCTTGACTATCGATTAGTTGTCCTACGGCCATTGGCTGCGATGGACTTTACTCCGAGGAAGCGTACGAAAATTGTAACTCAGCACGAACACACTGAAAATCCTTACCAGTGAGTAAAACAAAGTCCCATATATTGGTCCTGTTGAGAATCTGTGATCTGTCTGCAAGGAATGATTTCGTGGAATGGACATACGAAGTACTAACATGTGCACTGAGTCATGTTTCATTTTAAAAACACGAAAAAAAGTAAATAATAACAGAATTATTCGTTCAATTAATTTGCACAAGTGTGTATATATATATGAATATATATATATATATATATATATATATATATATATATATATATATATATATATATATATACATGTTTCATTAAATAATATAGACAATTGAAACAAGAAATTGATGATTGATTTTCTTTACATGGATGATTTCCAAGCAACGATAAACACGTGCATATAAGACGCTGGAAGCGAAAATCGCACCACAGCTCATGACGTCACACATGACCACGAGAGAGTGAATTCGATGAGTATTGAGTATGGAAAGCCGTTGGTATAAACCAATGGCTTCTGTTACCAATTATAGGCATTTAAGAATATTTGTGGAGATTTCATAGTTTATTTTGTTCAGGTTAGGTTTTAACTGTTTCATGTATATAGCTTCAAGAATTTTTAGTTTTTGTTTATTGTTTTCATGTTAAATTATAGTTGTGTTTTCGATATATATATATATATATATATATATATATATATATATATATATATATATATATATATATATATATATATATATATATATATATATATATATATATATATATATATATATATATATATATATATATATATATATATATATATATATATATATATATATATATATATATATATATATATATAAGGCACGGTGGAGTCATGGATAGAGACTTAGATTGAGGAATCGGAGAGCAAAGTTCGAATTCCAGTCGAATCCAATAATACGTGCTAATCTTCTTGGGAAAGGTATGGATCCTCTTCTTCTCCCTCCAGCTATGGGTAAATAGCCTTGGATGACACCTGGTCTAGGCGAAGGACAACTCTGAATTCAAAACCTGCGATGGGTCGTTTGGAGACGTAATGCTCCAAGTCTCTGTATTTGTCCCTTCAAAAAAGGTGTGGATGGTTCTGCACAAAACCTTCACCACTATAATCAAATTTCATGTGCTGGTTTCTGGCTGTCAGTTTCCTAGGAACTGATCTGCTTGACCCTCATACGAATTCGACGGGGAGAGAGAGAGTATATATATTACACAGCAAAAAAGTGCTTACCTCATGTGGGTTTAGCCTATTTCAACTCTAAACTGAATTTGTCTCGGAATCAGGGATTTAGAATTTAATTTAAATAGCAGTCGAGTAAAAAATACCGAACCTACCCAAAATGACGACTCCGCTAGATAAAAACGCTGGTGGTTAGGGGAGGGCGGGAGGTATCCCGATATTAACGTTATGATTCTAAATTTGGATTATATGAAAGAATTCAGCTAGCACAATTGATTTTTTAGCTGTATAATATATATGCTATGCTATAATAAATGCATTGAGCTCTCTTTGTGGATCAGTTTTGATATTTGATATTACTATATATATATATATATATATATATATATATATATATATATATATATATATATATATATATATATAATTATTTTTCTTCTAGTTTTTCATCAGTAGTAACAAAATAAAGAAATTATCTCGGAAAGTCTGTGGAAATCCGAGCAAAAGTAACTAGTTCTTATACTAATCGGTCATTACTTTGAGAAAAGCAAGCGATTTGGACAGTAGAAAAATAAAGTGAACAGAAAATTGTCTACAGGACTGAGGATTGCAAACCAGGGCAGCGCATTTGAAGAAGTGCGCTGCATTTCCGAATAAAGATTGTATCGACGGTAAGAAAAGACATAACGCACGTTCAGATGATGAGCATTCATCGATCAATCACTGGCTGATTACTATTGATCTATAAATTGTGATTTTTTTCCCTTAAATTAGAAGAGTCTGCTGTTTGAGTTATCCATAAAATCATGTCATTACGCCTGTAACTTTCCAAACCATTGACAATGAAGGATCGTTCTGGTATTTGGAGCAGAAGAAAACGAAGCGATGTTGACGGGTAATTATACGCGTTTAAGAACGTTGTTTGTTCGGCGTTGGGTATATCCCATCATGCTTCAGTAAGATACGTATTTTAACAATAAATAAGGAAAGAAGAGGCGTATGGGTAAAATAAGATTGAACACTTTGTGAAAATGTGTTAGGTAATTTTTTTTTGTGATGTGTTTCGAATTCTGAGCTTATTTTTCTTGACCAGGGTGAGTTTCATATGTGCACCGGAAGTAACAAAAAATAACTCTCCTGAAGATATGGACACCAGAAGTTTCGAAAAAGTGTCTGGCAGGGAACTTCTGTCGAGCTAGTTATGGGCACTGGAAGTTTCGAAAAGGAACTGTCCGGTAGGGGTCTTCTTTAAACGTTCGCTAGGTGGCGTTATATAAAGCAATATAAAAGAAAAATATTGAACACTTAGTGAAAATATGCAGGTGTTTTTGTGACGCGGTTTCGAATCCTAAGCTCTTCTTTCTTCACCGGGGTGAGTTCATTTGTTTTCTGAGGGGCACCGGAAGTGACGAAGTGTCTGGCAGATATGGACACCGAAATTTTCGAATATGGGCTTTCTGGCAGGGGACGTGCCTTATAGGTAACGTTGTATCAAACAATATGAAAGAAAAAAGGTGCAAAATCCTTTCTCTGTTTTCTTTTTTATTCACTTCCCGAACTGGATGCTGTGGTGACGTGTCTCGTTGTCACTTGGAGCGAAATCTTAATCCTCAGTGAACAAACAAGATGTCGCATGTGACACAATATTATCACCACACTACCTTATGTTCTAAAACGGCCATATCTCGCTACAACTTATAATCTCCTTAATTAACTTTTTATCTGCTATTACTTCTTAATATAAACGTTATTTTTATCAGGTAGACATATTTGAGCAGCTATCATGTTTGTTTTTTGTTAAACAGTGAAATTAATAACAATAGGCGTAGATTAAGACGAAATATTGTGCCTTCGATAGGAATCGAACTTTCCTTATTCCTGTTTCCTTGACAAATATAATCTCCAACTATTTAAGTGTAACGTCAATCGACATCTCCAGTTGCCTTGATCTATCCACTTCCCTTCTCCACATCCTTTCCCCTTTCATTCCTATCTGCTCTCGCTCCAAATCTTCTGTAACCCCCTTGCCTTGATCGATCCACTATCTTTCTCCTTTACCACTCCTATCTGCTCTTCCTCCAAACCTTCTGTAACCCTTTGCGTGCTAGTGGCTTCCAGCCTTGCTTGGGGTGAAAAGCTTATAAAAAAAAATCCCCTTTTCCATCAGCAAAAACCCTTCTATAGCTGAAACGTGCCTTTTACCAATTCGGCCACGCAGGCTGTATAGATAGAGAGTGTTTTGAATTACCTTTTTAAGGAAATCACATTTCCCATTCAGATTTTTACTTATTTAACTCTAGCTTCTGTTTAGTACCCGAAACGTATGACTCAGTAATTTTTGAATGGATTTTTATCCAACATTATTTCGTATTAAATATAGAAAAACCCGACATAAAATGTGCATTTCTTAAATAGGTAATTCAAATCTTGATTTATCAACGCCTCCCCTTGCTGACATCCATACTTTATGTTTCCTTTTAGTTTCTTCGAAATTCAAACTTTTGGCTTATCAAATATACAACCTTGTGCAAGTGAACTGAAACAAAACGAAAAATTCCGTTATTATTTACATTTTTACGTATTTTTTCAATAAAACATGACCCAGTGTACATATTAGTACTTCGTATTCCAATTCCTCGATGTATGTACGTGTGTCTATGTATGTGAGAGTGTCATCCCAAAGAGAGAAGAAAATGTTATCCCCACTACACACAAATAATCAAACACAAATAAGCATGAATAGATCAACTATAAAAAAAAATGAACCGGTTTGCATGATGATTGCAAAAGCGTGAAACCCGGTGTTACAAACTACTATCCATGCAACTGAATATATATATATATATATATATATATATATATATATATATATATATATATATATATATATATACGTATGTATATATACGTATGTATATATATATATGTATTTATATATATATATATGCGTATATATATATATATGTATTTATATATATATATATGTATATATATATGTATTTATATATATATATATATGTATATATATATATATATACATATATATATATATATATATATATGTATGTATGTATTTCGCAAATCATTCATACGAAAAGCAGATAATGAAGTTAATGATATAGCAAGAATCACTCTCGCAAACAATTTTTAATAATAAAATACATTAACTTCGAATCCTGAATGTAAAAAACTTACCTATATCCCTACCTGAGGATGATCGTATGAAACGATTGAAAGCTAAGCTAGTAGTAAAAAAAAAAGACCTGATAAAACCGGAATTTATAAACGAGGATCATACCATTCATTAACGGATTCGAGGTTAATGTATTTTATTATTAAAAATTGTTTGCGAGAGTGATTCTTGCCATATCATTAACTTCATTATCTGCTTTTCGTATGAATGATTTGCGTAATATAAATTGAACCCGCACCACATAATTGATATATATATATATATATATATATATATATATATATATATATATATATATTGCCTACTTGTATCGTTTTTTTTTCTTTGGGCTTTGGACATGCATGCTAGACGATTATTTTCGACTAACGTACATGTTCTTGGTTCTTTCGTGTTTTATACCTTTTTTCCCTTTGCTATTGGTTTGATTATTTGCAAATCAAAACACCGAAGGTTTTCCGAACGTGTATAATTTCTTATACTTGTAAGATTACTACTATATATATATATATATATATATATATATATATATATATATATATATATATATATATATTTTAATAATAGTACTCGTTTGGAAAACCTCGGGTAGCTCAACTTGCAGATATAGCAGGACAAAATGAAACCCGAGGAAAAACTTGGAAATAAAAAGGTAAGAACCAAAAACATCAGAACAAGACGAAATAAATGCCAAATGCTTTCAGTCCTGAATCCAAATAAAAAAAAACGAGTAGAAAGACTAAAACCTGCCAGTTTACCCTGATGATCCATTTAGGTGAAACCTAGGTAGGTTTGCCTGGCTTCTTAGGATTTATTCTAGTATTCTAGTGACGTTGGGTTTCACGCGATTTGAGATCGTCAGTCAAACAAAAATTTTGCAACTAGCGTGAAACTCAGTTCAATCCAGCTATATATATATATATAAGTAATTCATCGAGTCTAGAAACCTCAACAGAATACAGAAAGCACTGGTCGGCCGTTTCGTCCTATAGTTGGGACTCATCAGCAGTGCGCATCCACTACCGAGAATTGAAATCCGGACAGTTACGTTGCCAGGCAAACGCCATACCAACTGTTCCAACGGGCCTCGATGACGAAGAGGTAGCGAATCAGACTCGATATAGCGCGACTCGATCACATATTCCGTGGTGGAACTCAACTGTGTTTCCTTTTTTACCCATAGGACTGGCAACGTAACTGTCCGGGTTTCAATTCTCGATAGTGGATGCGCACTGCTGATGAGTCCCAAATATAGGACGAAACGGCCGCCCAGTGCCTTCTTTATTCTGTTGAGGTTTCTAGACTCGATGAATTACTTAATCATAATTATTAAATCCTCCTAATTACTTATATATATATATCTATCTTACGTAACTTTACTGCTTAATAATCTGTTTTTTCTCGCAATTTTTTATTTTATATTTGGATCGAAGATTTGGAAAAAAGACCCTAGTCCTTGCTGTTTTGCCCAGTGCTTTCGGTTGTCGTCAAATGTAATCCTGACTGTATGCTTCGGTTTGAAGTATGTTCCTATTTATTTTATTTTATAGATAATATTTGGGGTATTTAAGCAATTGTTGGATTAATCCATTAGCAACTAGGAGGGGGTTGGTATTTATTATTTGGAGTATTAGTTATTAAATATGTTTCTGCCAGTATGAAATACTATTTTATTTATATTGGGTTTTGGCTTTTAATTATGATGGCTTCAAGAATTTGTAATCGTTTTTTTACATTTGTTTTGTATGGATATTAGTATTGTTGAATAGGAATTTTATTATTACGGAGGAATTGATTCTGTTACTCGTGGTACAATGTGTTGTAATAAGGTGTTTTTTATGGCACTAGTGTCATTAAGATGCTATGTAAGCCGACGTGTGAGGGTCGTGGTTGTGGGTTCGGTGTATGTGCTAGGGTTATTATGTGAGAAGCACTCTCGGGCATGTAAACCTATATACTACACTGGTTTTACTGAGGAACGGTTTGGGGGTGTAGTATTATTTCAGACAGTTAGGTCTGAGGTTTTAAATTTGGTGTAGTACATTATTAATTTTATTTTATTGTGTTGTTGGAATGGTTTAGTTTATCTGTAGATGGATTTAGTTATATTATTTCGTCCAGTTTATAGCTGCTGGGAGTTGGTTCCACAAAGCTGCTCGTGTGGAACTTTTATTGAATAGTTTATTTATGAGTAAAACTGCTTAGTATCATGGATAGAGCGTCTGTATATATATATATATATATATATATATATATATATATATATATGTGTGTGTGTGTGTGTGTGTGTGTGTGTGTGTGTGTGTGTGTGTGTGCATACCTCGGGTTACGTCGTTTCGAGTTAAGTCTTTCATTATACGTCGTTTGTCAAAAAATATATGGAAAATAAAAATCAAGTTAATCATTTTATTCGGCTTTACGTCTGGCCGACACAAATATTAATTTCGTAATATCAGTAGAAAAGTGTTAAACGCCCATGAAATCAATGTTACTGTATAATGTTACTTCGCGGCCCAAAGATTGCCATTGACGTGTAACAATGCTATTACGCCTCCAAACTCTGTATTTGTTCACGGTTTTATGATGGCAGATATCTTTGTCGCGACGTCAAATGCGCATGCGCTACAGCTGTTCAAAAGACCGCGGAGGTGTGAGAGCCTATTTTCCGGTTCACAATCCTCCCCAGTCTTATGAACGGGTGTAGAAGTATATCATTTGTTTCCGGTTTAGGATTGGGTTTCCGGTTCCTTCTAAAGGCTTCTCATTCTCTTTCACTCCCCATAACCCATTGTGTCTTAGGTTTTTTTTTTAAGTCTGTTTCATCTGATACAAGGTACAGTATACTCCCTATTACTTTACAGTTTTAAAAATATTTTAATACCGGTCGATCTACAATTATCCCTTCTTACTTTTCCAATATTGCTTAATTTTCGTATCCTATACAGTACGATAAGCAAATACAAGACATCGTATATCTATCGAATAAAAAATTATGTACTTGTAATATTTATCTCTCAGCAGTATATAAACACATAAACACAGACTTCATTCTCTCATCCATCAAAACCTGTCTTCCAAGCTCTGACCCCAGTGAATTTCTAGATCTGATGGAATAGCCATATCGGTTCCCAAAGTAGTATATGTCAAGTGAAGACCCAAACAAGGAATAATTTCAAATCTCATTTGGAATACGAAAGAGGAAATGAGAATCTCATTATTTTTAATCGCTTCCTGTGCGTGTGCAAGCACAGATATAAAGAGATGGGCACTGATCATTTAAACATTGTATACAATATCCCAAAAGAAACTACTAAAAGAAAACAGCGTTTCTTTTTTTCCCCTCCAGATGCCAGTGCACTAACCATGGGTATGGGTGAGAACTAAGCTGATGATATAGCTACCCTAGTTGAGATGAAAATAATATTGAACAAAAAGACCAATATTTTTAACAAGTGTTCCAAGAGTGATCGATTTCATTTTTAGAGTTATTAACAATTTTATTGTTACTTTAAGCAAAACATATTTTTAAGTTGTAAGAATATTGTGGAAACAACAATGAACCACTGATACAAGTTCCACCAATTAACCCATAGCTGGGGGGTAAGGGCTGGATTCATTCGTTTCGCAATGGTAATTGCTCGTAAGTGACTACAATAAACACGACGGGAATTGGAAAACGGATCTCTGATTTCCAGATACGAGCCGGTATACATTAAACCTCATACACATCCTATCTTACAGCACCTGTTATTCCTAAGAAGTCACTCATCTACGTACAGATCAGGAACAACGTTGCTTATTTTTATGTTATCACATTAAGCCTACACATTTTCTCTAATGTAATACTGCTTATATTTATAACAGTAAGTTTAAATTGTTGCAATTTATAAAATATTTGGTTTTTATCTTAAATGGCCGGTTGGATGATCGTCTCTCTATTAAATTACACGACAGATGAATTCCTCCTTTAGATGAGCGTCATGTATGATAAGCGCTTGTGTGATCGTGTCACTTTTTGATACATGACAGATTCGACAGAAAAATTCCTTCCGTACTTGAGCGCCATGCATGATGGACGCTTGGGTGATCGTTTCTCTTTTTGATACATGGCAGATTCAGTAGACAATTTCAATCCTTACTTGAGTGCCATGCAGGATCACCGCCTAGGTGATCGTGTCTCTTTTTGATACATGACACATAAAGCAAACAATTTTCTTCCTTAATTGAGCGCCATGCATGTTGACCTCTTGGGTGATTGTGTCTCTTTTTCATATATCACAGTTTTGGAACACACTTTCTTTCCTTACTTGAACGCCATCCATGATGACATCTTGGGTGATTGCGTCACTTTTGGATATATGACAGATTCGATAGACAAATTCCATCCATACTTGAGCTCCATGCATGATGACTCTTGGGTGATTGTGTCTTTTTTTGATACATGACAGATACGACAGACAAAATCCTTCCTTACTTGAGCGCCATGCATGAGACCTCTTGGGTGATTGTGTCTCTTTTTGATACATGAAAGATACGACAGGAAAATTCCATCCTTACTTGAGCGCCATGCATGATGACATCTTGGGTGATTGTGTCTCTTTTTGATACATGACAGATACGACAGACAAAATCCTTCCTTACTTGAGCGCCATGCATGATGACATCTTGAATGATTGTGTCTCAATTTGATACATGACAGATACGACAGGCAAATTCCTTCCTTACTTGAGCGCCATGCATGATGACCTCTTGGGTGATTGTGTGTCTTTATGATACATGACAGATACGACGGGAAAATTCCTTCCTTACTTGAGCGCCATGCATGATGACCTCTTGGGTGATTGTGTCTCTTTTTGATACATGACAGATACGACAGGAAAATTCCTTCCTTACTTGAGCGCCATGCATGTTGACATCTTGGGTGATTGTGTCTCAATTTGATACATGACAGATACGACAGGCAAATTCCTTCCTTACTTGAGCGCCAAGCATGATGACCTCTTGGGTGATTGTGTCTCTTTTTGATACATGACAGACTAAGCAGAGAAATTCCTTAAGTACTTGAACGCCATGCATGACGACATCTTGGGTGATTGTGTCACTTTTTGATACATGACAGATTCGACAGACAAATTCCTTGCTTACTTAAGCGCCACGCATAATGACCGCATGGGTGATCGTGTTTCTATTTGATACATCACAGATACGACAGGCAAATTCCTTTCTTACTTGAGCGCCATGCATTATGACCTCCTGGTTGATTGTGTGTCTTTATGATACATGACAGATACGACGGGAAAATTCCTTCCTTACTTGAGCGCCAAGCATGATGACCTCTTGGGTGATTGTGTCTCTTTTTGATACATGACAGATACGACAGGCAAAATCCTTCCTTACTAGAGCGCGATGCATCATGACATCTTGGGTGATTATATCTCTTTTTGATACATGACAGATACGACAGGCAAATTCCTTCCTTACTAGAGCGCCATGCATGATGACATCTTGGGTGATTGTGTTTTCTTTTTGATACATGACAGATTTGGCAGACAAATTGCTTCCTTACCTGAGCGCCATGCATGATGATATCTTGGGTGATTGTGTTTCTTTTTGATACATGACAGTTTCGGCAGACAAATTGCTTCCTTACCTGAGCGCCATGCATGATGATATCTTGGGTGATTGTGTCTCTTTTTGATACATGACAGATTCGACAGACAGATGTCTTGCTTACTTGAGATGCATGTAGGTTGACCTCTTGGGTGATTGTGTCTCTTTTTGATACATGACAGACTAAGCAGAGAAATTCCTTAAGTACTTGAACGCCATGCATGACGACATCTTGGGTGATTGTGTCACTTTTTAATACATGACAGATTCGACAGACAAATTCCTTGCTTACTTAAGCGCCACGCATAATAACCGCATGGGTGATCGTGTTTCTATTTGATACATCACAGATACGACAGGCAAATTCCTTCCTTACTTGAGCGCCATGCATTATGACATATTCGGTGATTGTGTCTCTTTTTGATACATGACAGATAAGACAGACAAAATAATTCCTTACTTGAGCGCCATGCATGATGACCTCTTGGGTGATTGTTTCTCTTTTTGATACATGACAGATACGACAGACAAAATTCTTCTTTACTTGAGCGCCATGCATGATGACATCTTGGGTGATTGTGTCTCTATTTGAGACATGACAGATACGACAGACAAAATCATTCCTTACTTGAGAGCCATAAAAGATGACCTCTTGGGTGATCGTGTCTCTTTTTGATACATGACAGATACGACAGGCAAATTCCTTCCTTAGTTGAGCGCCATGCTTGATGACATCTTGGGTGATTGTGTCTCTTTTTCATACATGACAGATACGACAGAAAAATCCTTCCTTACTTGAGAGCCATGCATCATGACATCTTGGGTGATTGTGTCTCTTTTTGATACATGACAGATACGACAGACAAAAACCTTCCTTACTTGAACGCCATGCATGATGACATCTTGGGTGATTGTGTCTCTTTTTGATACATGACAGATACGACAAACAAAATCATTCCTTACTTGAGCGCCATGCATGATGACATCTTGGGTTATTGTGTCTCTTTTTGATATATGACAGATACGAGAGGCAAATTCCTTCCTTACTTGAGCTCCATGCATGATGACATCTTGGGTGATTGTATCTCTTTTTGATACATGACAGATACGACAGGCAAATTCCTTCCTTACTAGAGCGCCATGCATGATGATATCTTGGGTGATTGTGTTTCTTTTTGATACATGACAGATTCGGCAGACAAATTGCTTTCTTAACTGAGAGCCATGCATGATGATATCTTGGGTGATTGTGTTTCTTCTTTATACATGACAGTTTCGGCAGACAAATTGCTTCCTTACCTGAGCACCATGCATGATGATATCTTGGGTGATTGTGTCTCTTTTTGATACATGACAGATTCGACAGACAGACGTCTTGATTACTTGAGAGGCATGCAGGTTGACCTCTTGGGTGATTGTGTCTCTTTTTGATAAATGACAGATACGACAGGCAAATTCCTCCATTAGATGAGCGCCATGCCTGATGACCTCTTGGGTGATTGTGTCTCTTTTTGATACATGACAGATACGACAGACAAAATCCTACCTTACTTGAGCGCCATGCATCATGACATCTCGGGTGATTGTGTCTCTTTTTGATACATGACAGATACGACAGGCAAATTCCTTCCTTACTAGAGCGCCATGCCTGATGACATCTTGGGTGATTGTGTCTCTTTTGGATACATGACAGATACGACAGACAAAATCCTTCCTTACTTGAGCGCCATGCACCATGACATCTTGGGTGATTGTATCTCTTTTTCATACATGACAGATACGACAGGCAAATTCCTTCCTTACTAGAGCGCCATGCATGATGATATCTTGGGTGATTGTGTTTCTTTTTGATACATGACAGATTCGGCAGACAAATTGCTTCCTTACCTGAATGCCATGCATGATGATATCTTGGTTGATTGTGTTTCTTTTTGATACATGACAGTTTCGGCAGACAAATTGCTTCCTTACCTGAGCGCCATGCATGATGATATCTTGGGTGATTGTGTCTCTTTTTGATATATGACAGATTCGACATACAGACGTCTTGCTTACTTGGGAGGCATGCAGGTTGAACTCTTGGGTAATTGTGTCTCTTTTTGATACATGACAGACTAAGCAGAGAAATTCCTTAAGTATTGAACGCCATGCATGAGGACATCTTGGCTGATTGTGCCTCTTTTTGATACATGACAGATTCGACAGACAAATTCATTGCTTACTTAAGCGCCACGCATAATGATCGCTTGCGTGATCCTGTTTCTATTTGATACATCACAGATACGACAGGCAAATTCCTTCCTTATTTGAGCGCCATGCATGATGACATCTTGGGTGATTGTGTCTCATTTTGATACATGACAGATACGACAGGCAAATTCCTTCCTTACTTGAGCGCCATGCATGATGACATCTTGGGTGATTGTGTCTCTTTTGTATACATGACAGATACGAGAGACAAAATCCTTCCTTACTTGAGAGCCATGCATGATGACCTCTTGGGTGATTGTGTCTCTTTTTGATACACGACAGATACGACAGGCAAATTCCTTCCTTACTTGAGCACCATGCTTGATGACCTCTTGGGTGATTGTGTCTATTTTTTATACATGACAGATACGATAAACAAAATACTTCCTTACTTGAGCGCCATGCATGATGACATCTTGGGTGATTGTGTCTCTTTTTAATACATGACAGATACGATAAACAAAATCCTTCCTTACTTGAGCGCCATGCATGATAACATCTTGGGTGATTGTGTCTCTTTTTGATACATGACAGATACGAGAGACAAAATCCTTCCTTACTTGAGAGCCATGCATGATGACCTCTTGGGTGATTGTGTCTCTTTTTGATACACGACAGATACGACAGGCAAATTCCTTCCTTACTTGAGCACCATGCTTGATGACCTCTTGGGTGATTGTGTCTATTTTTTATACATGACAGATACGATAAACAAAATACTTCCTTATTTGAGCGCCATGCATGATGACATCTTGGGTGATTGTGTCTCTTTTTAATACATGACAGATACGATAAACAAAATCCTTCCTTACTTGAGCGCCATGCATGATAACATCTTGGGTGATTGTGTCTCTTTTTGATACATGACAGATACGACAGACAAAATCCTTCCTTACTTGAGCGCCATGGATGATGACCTCTTGGGTGATTGTGTCTCTTTTTGATACACGACAGATACGACAGGCAAATTCCTTCCTTACTTGAGCGCAATGCTTGATGACCTCTTGGGTGATTGTGTCTCTTTTTTATACATGACAGAGACGATAAACAAAATACTTCCTTACTTGAGCGCCATGCATGAAGACTTCTTGGGTGATTGTGTCTCTTTTTGATACATGACAGATAGGACAGACAAAATCCTTCCTTACTTGAGCGCCATGCATGATGACATCTTGGGTGATTGTGTCTCTTTTTGATACATGACAGATACGACAGACAAAATCCTTCCTTACTTGAGCGCCATGCATGATGACATCTTGCGTGATTGTGTCTCTTTTTTATACATGACAGATACGACAAATAAAATCCTTCCTTACTTGAGCGCCATGCATGATGACATCTTGGGTGATTGTGTCTCTTTTTGATATATGACAGATACGAGAGGCAAATTGCTTCCTTACTTGAGCGCCATGCATGATGACATCTTGGGTGATTGTATCTCTTTTTGATACATGACAGACTAAGCAGAGAAATTCCTTAAGTACTTGAACGCCATGCATGACGACATCTTGGCTGAGTGTGTTTCTTTTTGATACATGACAGATTCGACAGACAAATCCCTTCCTTACTTGAGCGCCATGCATTTTGACATCTTGCGTGATTGTGTCTCTTTTTGATACATGACAGATTCGACAGACAAATTCCTTGCTTACTTAAGCGCCACGCATAATGACCGCTTGGGTGATCATGTTTCTATTTGATACATCACAGATTCGACCGTCAAATTCTTTCCTTACTTGAAGACCATGTATGAAGACCTCTTGTGTGATTGTTTGTCTTTTTGATACATGACAGATTCGACAAACAAATTCCTTGTTTAGTTGAGAGCCATGCATACTGACCTCATCGGTGATTGTGTATATTTTTGATACATGACAGATTCGAGAGACAAATTCCTTCCTTACTTGAGCGCCATGCATTTTGACATCTTGTGTGATTGTGTCTCTTTTTGATACATGACAGATTCGACAGACAAATTCCTTGCTTACTTAAGCGCCACGCATAATGATCGCTTAGGTGATCGTGTTTCTATTTGATACATCACAGATACGACAGGCAAATTCCTTCCTTACCTGAGCGCCATGCATGATGACATCTTGAGTGATTGTGTCTCTTTTTGTTACATGATAGATACGACAGACAAAATCCTTCCTTACTTGAGCGCCATGCATAATGACCTCTTGTGTAATTGTGTCTCTTTGTGATACATGACAGATACGACAGGCAAATTCCTTCCTTACTTGAGCGCCATGCATGATGACATCTTGGGTGATTGTGTCTCATTGTGATGCATGACAGATACGACAGGCAAATTCCTTCCTTACTTGAGTACCATGCATGATGACATCATGGGTGATTGTGTCTCTTTTTGATACATGACAGATACGACAGGCAAATTCCTTCCTTACTAGATCGCCATGCATGATGACATCTTGGGTTATTGTGTCTCTTTTTGATACATGACAGATACGACAGACAAAATCCTTCCTTACTTGAGCGCCATGCATGATGACATCTTGGGTGATTGTGTCTCTTTTTTATACATGACAGATAAGACAAACAAAATCCTTCCTTACTTGAGTGCCATGCATGATGACATCTTGGGTGATTGTGTTTTCTTTTTGATATATGACAGATACGAGAGGCAAATTCCTTCCTTACTTGAGCGCCATGCATGATGACATCTTGGGTGATTGTATCTCTTTTTGATACATGACAGATTCGGCAGACAAATTGCTTCCTTATCTGAGCGCCATGCATGATGATATCTTGGGTGATTGTGTCTCTTTTTGATACATGACAGACTAAGCAGAGAAATTCCTTAAGTACTTGAACGCCATGCATGGCGACATCTTGGCTGAGTGTGTTTCTTTTTGATACATGACAGATTCGACAGACAAATTCCTTCCTTACTTGAGCGCCATGCATTTTGACATCTTGCGTGATTGTGTCTCTTTTTGATACATGACAGATTCGACAGACAAATTCCTTGCTTACTTAAGCGCCACGCATAATGACCGCTTGGGTGATCGTGTTTCTATTTGATACATCACAGATTCGACAGTCACATTCTTTCCTTACTTGAACGCCATGTATGAAGACCTCTTGTGTGTTTGTTTGTCTTTTTGATACATGACAGATTCGACAAACAAATTCCTTGTTTAGTTGAGAGCCATGCATATTGACCTCATGGGTGATTGTGTATCTTTTTGATACATGACAGATTCGACAGACAAATTCCTTCCTTACTTGAGCGCCATGCATTTTGACATCTTGTGTGATTGTGTCTCTTTTTGATACATGACAGATTCGACAGACAAATTCCTTGCTTACTTAAGCGCCACGCATAATGATCGCTTAGGTGATCGTGTTTCTATTTGATACATCACAGATACGACAGGCAAATTCCTTCCTTACTTGAGCGCCATGCATGATGACATCTTGGGTGATTGTGTCTCTTTTTGTTACATGATAGATACGACAGACAAAATCCTATCTTACTTGAGCGCCATGCATAATGACCTCTTGTGTGATTGTATCTCTTTTTGAAACATGACAGATACGACAGGCAAATTCCTTCCTTACTTGAGCGCCATGCATGATGACATCTTGGGTGATTGTGTCTCATTGTGATACATGACAGATACGACAGGCAAATTCCTTCCTTACTTGAGTACCATGCATGATGACATCTTGAGTGATTGTGTCTCTTTTTGATACATGACAGATACGACAGGCAAATTCCTTCCTTACTAGAGCGCCATGCATGATGACATCTTGGGTGATTGTGTCTCTTTTTGATACATGACAGATTCGACAGACAGACGTCTTGCTTACTTGAGAGGCATGCAGGTTGAACTCTTGGGTGATTGTGTCTCTTTTGGTACATGACAGACTAAGCAGAGAAATTCCTTAAGTACTTGAACGCCATGCATGACGACATCTTGGCTGATTGTGACTCTTTTTGATACATGACAGATTCGACAGACATATTCCTTCCTTACTTGAGCGCCATGCATTTTGACATCTTGTGTGATTGTGTCTCTTTTTGATACATGACAGATTCGACAGACAAATTCCTTGCTTACTTTAGCGCCACGCATAATGACCGCTTGGGTGATCGTGTTTCTGTTTGATACATCACAGATAGAACAGGCAAATTCCTTCCTTACTTGAGCGCCATGCATGATTACATCTTGGGTGATTGTGTCTCATTTTGATACATGATAGATACGACAGACAAAATAATTCCTTACTTCAGCGCCATGCATGATGACCTCTTGGGTGATTGTGTCTCATTTTGATACATGACAGATTCGGCAGACAAATTGCTTCCTTACCTGAGCGCCATGCATGATGATATCTTGGGTGATTGTGTTTCTTTTTGATACATGACAGTTTCGGCAGACAAATTGCTTCCTTACCTGAGCGCCATGCATGATGATATCTTCGGTGATTGTGTCTCTTTTTGATACATGACAGATTCGACGGACAGACGTCTTGCTTACTTGAGAGGCATGCAGGTTGACCTCTTGGGTGATTGTGTCTCTTTTTGATACATGGCAGATACGACAGACAAAATCCTTCCTTACTTGAGCGCCATGCATGATGACCTCTTGGGTGATTGTGTCTCTTTTTGATACATGACAGATTCGACAGTCAGACGTCTTGCTTACTTGAGAGGCATGCAGGTTGACCTCTTGGGTGATTGTGTCTCTTTTTGATACATGACAGACTAAGCAGAGAAATTCCTTAAGTACTTGAACGCCATGCATGACGACATCTTGGCTGATTGTGTCTCTTTTTGATTTATGACAGATTCGACAGACAAATTCCTTCCTTACTTGAGCGCCATGCATGTTGACATCTTGTATGATTGTGTCTCTTTTTGATACATGACAGATTCGACAGACAAATTCCTTGCTTACTTAAGCGCCACGCATAATGACCGCTTGGGTGATCGTGTTTCTATTTGATACATCACAGATTCGACAGTCAAATTCTTTCCTTACTTGAACGCCATGTATGAAGACCTCTTGTGTGATTGTTTGTCTTTTTGATACATGACAGATTCGACAAACAAATTCCTTGTTTAGTTGAGCGCCATGCATATTGACCTCATGGGTGATTGTGTATCTTTTTGATACATGTCAGATTCGACACACAAATTCCTTGTTTAGTTGAGCGCCGTGCATATTGACCTCATGGGTGATTGTGTATCTTTTTGATACATGTCAGTTTCGACACACAAATTCCTTCTTTTCTTGAGAGTCATGCATGATGACCTCTTGGGTGATGGTGCATTTTTTTATACATGACAGATTGGACAGACAAATTATGCCTTACTTGAGCGCCGTGCAAGATGGCCGCTTCGTTGATCGTGTCTCTTATTGATACTTGACACACTAAGCAGACAATTTACTTCCTTACTTGAACGCATTGCATGATGATATCTTGGCTGATTGTGTTTCTTTGTGATGCATGATAGATTCGACAGACAAATTCCTTGCTTACTCGAGCGACTTGCATGTTGATCTCTTGGGTGGTTGTGTCTCTTTTTGATACATTACAGATTCAACAGACAAAATCCTTCCTTACTTGATCGCCAGTATAACCTCTTGGGTAATGGTGCGTTTATTTGATACATGACTGATTTGACAGACAAATTCCTTCCTTGCTTGAGCGCCGTGCAAGATGGCCGCTTGGTTGATCGTGTCTCTTTTTGATACATGTCAGACTCAGCAGACAAATTCTTGAAGTACTTGAGCGCCATGCATGATGACCTCTTGGGTGATTGTGTCTCTTTTTGATACATGACAGATACGACAGACAGAATCCTTCCTTATTTGAGCGCCATGCATGATGACCTCTTGGGTTATTATGCCTCTTTCCATACATGACAGATTCGACAGACTATTTCTTTCTTTACTTGAGCGCCATGCATGTTGACGTCTTGGGTGATTTTGTCTCATTTTGATACATGACAGATTCGTCCGACAAATGCCTTCATTACTTGCGCGCCATGCATGATGACCTCTTGTGTGATTGTGTTTGTTTTGATACATGACAGATTCGACAAACAAATTCCTTGCTTACTTGAGCGCTATGCATGATGACCACTTGGGTGATTGTGTCGCTTTTTGATACATGACACACTAAGCAGACAATTTCCTTCCTTACTTGAGCGCCATGCACGATGACCGCTTAGGTGATCGTTTCTCCTTTTGATACATGACAGACTTGGCAGACAAATTCCTTCCTTACTTGCGCTCTACGCATGATGGCCGCTTGCGTGATCGTGTCTCTTTTTTATACATGACACATTCGGCAGATATATTCCCACAGTAGGCTACCATCACTTTTTGCGGTAGACCGGTGTTCCAACCTCATATGTTTGTAAGTCAATTTGTACTTACGATAAACCTTTCACAAACAGAAACTCTGAAATCGGGATGGGTATGAAAGCAATGATGTCACGTACCCTGTTTACATTATAAACATTCCTAATGTATAAATACTAAATATTGCAGATACCTTCTCACGTGCGTCAGATAAATACAATTTAACATCTACGAGATAAAATAAATTGAACACAGAATAAGCCGCACTCTTGTTAGCGTTGTCAAACATCGTCAAAAGTTGCTTCGTCAGATCCAGACACTTATATGGATTCCCTTGCATAGCCTCCAACTCTTTCAGAAATGTCTTATCTATCTACTATATACCACCAGATCAATTGTTTAAGTTTGTTTCAAGCAAATGAATCCTAGACTTCTTAAAGAAGCCTATCTTTCAACATATACCATAGACTGGTGCTATAGATTAATAAACAGATTTAGCAAATAACAGAAGAACACTTTACTTGAAGAGATCTTTGAGCAACTAAAACTGATAGTACATATATCGTTGTCGGTAGCATCCGTCCGTCTCGGGAGACAATGAATTAGCGCAGTGCACCAGGAGCCTGGGCAGGATGTATGGATAACTAGGGCTGCCCGGACGTCTAGTTCCCCTTCTCGGCCTTGCTAGCAGAGTCCAAAGGAAGGGATGAACCGATACAGTTTGGTACCAGCGCGGCTGCAGGAGTTGCCGGAAGGTAACACAGAGTGCCGTCCATCCACCTTAGGGGCTCCACTCCGCTAGGGTTTACTCCTTAGCCTTTTCTTCTCCCGAAGATTGCCACAAGGCAGTGAAGCTATTTAACCCATAGCTGGAGTTTGGTTCATGGGCACCAGGGCGTGTCCACACACCGGTTGGCCTGCATGCCGCCCCCTGTAGTTTAGCCCAAGTCCGTAAGGTGCTCGGTTGCCATGTTTCGCCAAGAGGAGGCACTGCATGGGGATTGCTGATGGAGAGGCTATATACTTTCAGGGGAAGACTTACGCACTCGGCTCCCCTTTTCGCATTGCTGCGAGCCAGCGGTGATAGCTGAAAGCACCACCACTACAGACTACCATACTAGACGCATCACAACAGCCGTTGAGACACATTGACAGTACATATAACTGGAAGGGAAAATAAGTATAGAATCAAGATGCTGACCTTCCAAAAGATCTTAAATTAAAGGTTCGAAAAGAAACCCCATCAATACTAGAAAGAGAGTTAACAGATAGTGCACTTGAGAGACTCGTTTTCTTGAAAAAAATTTAAAAGAAAGATTTTTAGAAATTTCAACCGTCAGTCTCACAAATTCTTTGGTCAATGAATGTCGAATGTTTACTGTATGGAGACGGTTATTCCCACCATTCTGTAAAGGTCGAATGATTTAATTTCGTTCAGACACAATCATATAGCAAATCGTGTATACTTACACAAAAATTCATATATATAAACATATACGTGTGTACGTGTGTATTTAAATAAATAAATCGGTGAATTGTCACTCTGGTATTTTTTAACCTTTGCATATGAAACGAAATTTCGTGACTGCGTAATTTTCTGTGAATTAATGTATGGATTGCTCCACCCCGGGTAGCTATTTCTTTGCTTTTTTAATACTAATTTTTTTTTTATTTTATTGTTTTCGTTTGGCTGATTTGCCTTCAAAATTAAAACACGTGCGTTATCGCAGAGTCAAAGCAACACACGCCTTTTTATCATCGACGGGAGCGTCTGCCTTTAATATTCATCATAATATAAAAAAAAATGCGGGCAAAAATATCCGTCGGGGTCTGGGTTGACGCCTGAGAATAGAAACCGGTCTCATATGATAAATTGCAAGAGTTAAAAAGTTTGAACGGTTAATAGATATAGCGAATCTACTATATAGGAATCGGAGAGCAGAGTTTGAATTCCAGTCGAATCCATTACATTAACTTACGTGCTAATACCTTTGGAAAAGGTAAGAATCCTCTTCTTCCCCCCCCCCAGCTATGGCTAAACAGCAGGACAGACTGGGATCTATAGCCTTGGATGGCAATTAGTCTAGCGAAGAAAGAAATGGCAACTTCCTGCAGGAAAAATCTGCCTCGTCAGTCATATATCGAAAGATATATGATCGCCTAAGCGTGTACCACGCATGGTACATAACTGACTGACTGACATGTACATAGATAGATAGATAGAGATAGATATTAACAGGATGATATATATATATATATATATATATATATATATATATATATATATATAGAGAGAGAGAGAGAGAGAGAGAGAGAGAGAGAGAGAGAGAGATAGATAGATAGATAGATAGATAGATAGATATTAATAGGCTGATAGATAGATAGATAGATAGATATTAACAGGCTGATATATATATATATATATATATATATATATATAGAGAGAGAGAGAGAGAGAGAGAGAGAGAGATATGAACAGACTGAAATAGATAGATAGATAGATAGATAGATAGATAGATATGAATACTGAAATTGATAGTGTTAAGGAGTCTGCCCTTTTTACCCAAATGGCCTCAACCGAGGTATACATATATTACTACCAGAGAATACCCGGACAGTCGGCAGCACGTTAAGTCCCGGACGGTCAAACTCTCTGCCTCTGAGCAGAGAGGAACCCGGACGAGGCTCCGCCGAAGGGCAGAGTTTACAGGGAGGTTTGACCAACACGATCCCGTTTATATGGGATCTACGGGCATTTTTTGGTCGAGCCTACGGGCTCGGGAATACCCCACTTTAAACCCGGCCTTGTGCCACATCTATCCCTCATGGGGGGCAGTAAATACTGTCAGCAGTGCGTTAAGACAGTCGAGTAGTCAGTACGTTGAGTAGTATAAGAGGAGGGTAACACAAGAGTCACCGTCACAGCACCTAGACTCAGTAAGGAGTCATACCGCGATACTTCAATACCAAGACTGTATATATATTATTGCTACTAACCCGCATTCCTGGATCTACTAACCCGTATTACCTGTTTGTATTATTACGTTAATACATTATTTTTCCTTATCTATTCCTGGCGTTTGTTATTTATTGATATCGGATTTCATCTCGGAATCCACAACAGATAGATATGAACAGACTGAATAGATAGATAGATAGATAGATAGATAGATAGATAGATAGATAGATAGATAAATATTAGTCCAATTGCAATTTTATTTCGTCGACTTTCACTCTTATAAACCTTTCATTTGACAGCACAATTTGTCCTTGTTACTATGATCCATCTTTCCGAGTTTTAAGTATAACCTTTCTAGAAGCTAACTCTCATTAACGTGACATTGCTGGACTGCGAAGCAAGTGTCCCACAATACGCACATATATTGCATTACATATACAATACACAAGGTCAGGATCAAACTTCAAGTTATACGTTAACCTATGAAAATAAGTTACCTGTGGAATAGTAAATACATAAAATCCGAGTAGGGATATGTTTCACAAACTGTACACAGGTCTATGCACAAAATCATATACAGACGACTGACAACATTGTCTCCTGTAGTTATACAGATACTTGACGAGTGCCAAGTTTAATTTAGAGTATAACTCCTTTGAGAAGTTCTTACGATGACATTAATGGACGAGACAGCTCACGAGTTTAGTGATATTGATCCTCACTGGGTATTCTAGAATTTCACCCTTGTGCCGGAACAAGTTAAGTTTAGAATATAAATCCTTTGATTTCTTACAATGACATTAATAAACTAGATCACAACCCTTATACTAACTGGGTACTCTATTATCTCTGCCTTGTGCCAGAAACAAGTTAAGCTTAAGCTTAACTATGAAAGTGTAAAAATAGTTTTTTTGTACGAAATTATTACCAGCAATACATTTAAGAAAGAAAAAATATTAACAACAATAAAAAATGTTCTCGGCATTAAATAAGGCATTGAGGTTGATATACCGTAAAACAAAACAAAAATTGACATTAATGAACGAAATCACTCAGTAATGTAGCGATCATAAAACTCACTAGGAAATCTATTATTTCTGCCTTGAACCAGAAAAAGTTAAGTTTAGGATATAATTCATTTCACAGGTTTTTAAAATTACATTAATAAATTAAATCACTCATTGTTTTAACGATTCTAATCCTCACTTCGTACTCTATTATTTCTGCCTTGAGCCAGAATAAGATAAGTTTACGATAAAACTCCTTTGACATGTATTTCCAATGACATTACCGTCCTGGGTATGACGATAAATTTCGTCCGCGTCCTGGGTATGATGATAAAATATATCCAACGGCAAGGCCTCTGATCAGGAGGTTTTGAGGAGCGTCGAAGCATCTCTTAATTGGTGATGTTCCCAGGTTTACCTTGACCCGAGGTGGTAGCACCTGTTAGGGTCTCAACTATGGGCAAATAGGTAATCCCCCAAACTGGGGTCAAAACACTATGAAAGTGTAAAAATAGGTTTTAATATCAGAGATACTTTTTTTGAAAGAAATTATTACCAGCAATAATTTTTTGAAGGAAAAATTATTACCAGCAGGACGTTTTAGAAGGAAAAAATATTACGAGCAATAAAAATTTTTATGGGCTTAAATAACCCATTGAGGTTGATATGCTGTAAAACAAAACAAAATCAAACCAATGACATTAATAAACTAAATCCCCCGGTGGTGTAGCGATCCTAAAACTCACTGTGTACCCTATTATTTCTGCCTTGTGCCAGAACAAGCTTAAATTATAACTCCTTTAACAGGTTCTTCCAATGACATTAATAAATCTCAATCGTCACTGGGTTCCTATTACAGTGATGTTTAGAAAAATCGATCCTACGCTAACACAGACATTCCAGTCTACAACGAGTGCTCTATTACTGCTGATTTGTCTATATTTCTGAGATGAGGTATTATGTACATTATTTACATTATTCGGACTATTGTCCTCATCTTTGTCGCCATATTTATTACAATGTTTCGGCCTTCCAGTATCTGTCTATATTTCTGAGATGAGGTATTATGTACATTATTTACATTATTCGGACTATTGTCCTCATCTTTGTCGCCATATTTATTACAACGTTTCGGCCTTTCAGTATCTGTCTATATTTCTGAGATATGGTATTATATACATTATTTACATTATTCAGACTAATGTCTTCATCTTTGTCGCCATATTTATTACAACGTTTCGGCCTTCCAGTATCTGTCTATATTTCTGAGATGAGGTATTATGTACATTATTTACATTATTCGGACTATTGTCCTCATCTTTGTTGCCATTTTTATTACAAGTTCTAACGACCGAAACGTTGTAATAAATATGGCGACAAAGATGAGGACAATAGTCTTAATAATGTAAATAATATAAAGTGAATTAAATTACTGAATGTTAGAAAAAATGAGAACAACTATTCTTAAGGAGAGAGGACGATAAAAGAAGAATAATTAAGAAGACAGAAGATAACGATTGACATTGCATTTGTATTTTTGATGACCAAACTTGTTTAAGAAGCAAGAAGACGAGAAAGAGTTCTACAAGTGCAATAGAATAAACTGTCAGCGTAGAACTTACGGTTACATCTAGACATTTCAACTGTAAAATAATGAGACCTAGTCGCCAATCGAGTATTGCGCTTAAATTCATAAAGTCTACGCACCAAAGAGTAAAGGTCATCAGGACAATTCCCATGAAAGTATTTATAGAAAAGATACGTTACTCCGGTGGAAAATTTAGTGAAGCCGTGATTGCAGGTCAGGACCGATAATATTGCAGATTCTTCTTTGGATTTTATTTTTAAATACAATGCAGGAGCACCAGACGAGATGTGGCAGCAATATTCAAAGCAAGAATATATCAATTCGTGCCAAATGCAGAAATATACCGTTAGTTGTTTTCAGTTTGATTTCTCACACCATCTTCTTTTTCTCTTCCTCTATCTTATCTTTCGTCTTGACAACTTTTTTCTTTTGAAAGCCAGAAGCCAGAAGCCAGAATGGGAGGAACCGTTTGTTGGCCAGATTCTTTTCTTCTTTTTCGTTGGTTTCTTTTTTTTTTTTTGTTTTGTTTTCTTTTTCTGTTTCTTTCCTTTCCTTTCTCCTTCTGTTAGTTTTCAAGTTTTCCTTCTTTTACTTCCGTAACGGTCGATATGAACACTGAGTTTTTTTACCAGCGAAATAACACACATCAAAGATATAACCAGATAAAGTGATATGTTTTGTGTGGGTGTGACTGCGGGTGTACACGTCTATGTCTGTGAAAAAAGAATATAGGAAGGGGCTTGACAAACGGCGATTGTTACGAATAAAAAATAATTATTTTTACTTATTACGTATTTTTTTCGGTGTGACATGTCCCTTTGGGACGTTGGCGAATCATGGCTCTCCACAACTTCCTGTCTTTTGTAGCTCTTAATAAATTTTGTCTTTTTGTTATCCCACCAACACCTTGTTCTGTCATCCTTTTACTCAATCATGTTTTGTAGATTACGCGTTGTTTGTCCTCTGTCCCTTACTTTAAAACTGCCCTATGAGTATCAAATTTTCGAAGCCCTCTTTCCTTAGTATGTGCTCTAGAAATTTCAACTGTCTCGCCATGTTAAGTAAAGTGTCGACCTTGTTTCCATTTTCTCTAAAACTTATTTGTTGCTCACACGTTCGGTCAGTGGCATTCTCAGCATCCTTCTGTTGCTTCCAGTGTCTTCATCTGTAAAGAGACAGTCCGGTATGCTCTACCATACAGGATATTACGTAACTGTTAAGTACTCTTTTCTTTGTTTCTAACGAAATTTTCCTGTTTTTTAATACATTGCTTAGCTTTTGGAAGGAACTTTCAATTTGTAATTTGCATGTTGGGCTGCTCATTTTGATGACAACCATACTCCTTTCTTCTTGTAATTTCTGTTTAGTCCTTTCTTCTCGCTATCCGTCACTACCTTTTATGTGGATAGGTTGAATAAATCCGGTGAGATGACAATCAATCCCAAAACTTATTTCTTCTCTTTTTCTTCACAGAAAAATTTATGTTCCCTGTCACATTTTTTTTCATATTTCTTTTAGATTTTTCACTGTCAAATGGCCGTCGGTTAAATCGTAT
>OZ038508.1:11808683-11848683 GCA_964036315.1 Acanthosepion esculentum | reverse complement strand
GTATATATATATATATATATATATATATATATACATATATATATACATATATATATATATATATATATATATATATATTTATATGTAATAAGAACGAAAAGAATATAACTTCAGATGTTCACAGCTGTTTGTTCCTCACCCATCGAGATGCTCCTCTGTAACGAAATGAAAGTGCATCTTTGTCATAAGTAATTATTTTTGTCCCTATGTAAAAAATATATATATATATATATATATATATATATATATATATATATATATATATATATGAGCGTGTTTGTGTGTGAGATATAAGACAAAGTACTTGAGTTCAAAGCCTGTTGGTTTCTGCAGTATAATGAAGAATCACTATCCAGTGGGATTATCCATATCTGTTGAAATTGTTGAAACTTGACTAATGCATGGAATAATAATGAAAACACAAAATGTAGTTAGAATAAAATGTATTGAAACAAGAAAGTGTACACAATATTTACATATAGTCTTTTGTATATTCCTGGGAAGGCTTGTGTCTTTTGCGAAGTATGTCGTCGATATTAAAACTGAATGCCAGTGAGTAAATACTTTATTAATAATTATTTTTAATTTAATTTTATTTATTTATTTATTTATTTTTCTTTTTTTCTTTCTTTTCTTGCTAAAAACTAACGCCTGCTAACCTCTTTTTCCCCTTGTCCAATTTTGTTTGTTTTTAATATAGACCACTGGGAATATAAGCTGTTAGCCCACTTAATAGCCAATGTTTGAGATTTTCAGTTTATTTCTATCGTCAAGTGCCTCCTTAGAAACACGTTCGGCTCGAAAAGTTCTGCTGGTCAGAATGGGTGCCATTTTGTTTTGGACTTTCTCCTACAAAAAGCCCTTCCCCCCGGCCCACTGTTGTGGTGGTGGAATAGCGGTCGTACGACCCCCCCCCCCCCCACTGCCACCAACACTGCGTTCTTTGTAACTTGACGCTTGGGGAATCGAGCACGCCGTCCACTTTCGCTTGTGTCTTTTGCGAAGTATGTCGTCGATATTAAAACTGAATGCCAGTGAGTAAATACTTTATTAATAATTATTTTTAATTTAATTTTATTTATTTATTTTTATTTTTTTCTTTCTTTTCTTGCTAAAAACTAACGCCTGCTAACCTCTTTTTCCCCTTGTCCAATTTTGTTTGTTTTTAATATAGACCACTGGGACTTATACTAAGTTAAAACTTAATACCATATGTCTTTCCTAACCCCCAGTACCCTCAACTTGTATATGCCCTTTGTTCTGTCATCGTTGTATATGTTTTATGTAATTGGAGAAGGTAGGCTTTCCTACCGCCCGGTCAACACTCCTCCCTCTTCTATTGAACGCGAGTAGAGGACCAAACCTTGTTTCGTGTTTAGGAAGGGGTTCCCGGATCTCTTTCTCCCACTTACTGGCCTCTGTACTGGTGTCGCTGTGTTCCTCCCATGATGCGCGCAGTCTGTGGCATTGCATGTTCATTCTGAGGGTACACAGTTGACAGTTACCTGGTTGCTGTTTCCGACTGGTAGTTAGGAGCCCTAACTCTTGCGTAGCGTCTTGAGCGGCCGCTCTGATCAACAGTTGCATAATATCGGGGTGTCTGTAGTGCCATGTCGCGCATGGATAGGTGTCCCTGCAGTCATTTCCGGTGGGAAACCCTGAGGCCACATTATGAATCTTGCTGTGCCAATCCCCCTCTCTGTTCGCGTCATGGGTATCAACCGTCGGCTTCCTTTAACTCAGGCCTTCTCCCTCTTTCCAAAACCAATTACCAACATGAATAACAAAAAACTGAAATACAAACCTAAACCAGCCTTCCAAAAATCACCCAAACCTCTAAATATCTCCTTCTCTAACATCCGCGGCATTAGAACCAACTTCTGCAGCGTTGAGTCTTGCCTCATAGCTAAGTGCCCGGATATACTCGCCCTGTGTGAGACCAATCTTAACTCCTCTATCCCTTCCTCCGATCTCTCGATCCCTGGATACCTCCCACTCCTCAGAAAAGACTCTCTAACCCACATGCATGGTCTGGGTGTCTACGTCAAGGACCATCTCCCTCTGGCTAGAGAGACCTCTCTCGAATCGCCGGATCATTCCTACTTATGTCTCCGCCTATCTCTTCCAAATGCTGTAAGCTATCTTTTCTTCCTCTACCGCTCTCCATCCTCTCAGGACTGCGGGATACTCGATGTCATTTCTGACAGCGTTGATAAGGCCCTCTCTGTCCATCCGTCCGCTCACATATTTGTGTTTGGTGATTTCAACGCCCACCACAACCAGTGGCTACAGAACGCTACCACTGACCTCGCTGGCGATCATACTCTTAACTTTTCAATCTCTCAATCCCTCACCCAGATAATCGATTTCCCCACGCGTTTTTCCTACAATCGTGACTGTAAGCCCTCACTCCTCGACCTGTGTTTTACCTCCATCCCTGAGTCGTGAAGTGCCACGCAGCTCTGTCCTATCGGTAACTCCGATCATGCTGTCGTGTCTGTCAGTATCTCCTTCAGCCCCACCCCCTGCAAAGAACCTCCTACCACCAGAACCACTTTCTGCTACCAACGGGCTGACTGGGACTCGTTTCGGGACTTCCTCCGCGATGTCCCCTGGGATGCTGTATTTAAGCTCCCCACTCATGACTGTGCTTCTGAGTTCTCCTCCTGGATCAAAGCCGGTATCGAAGCTTTCATCCCCTCCAGGAAATTCAAGGTCAAACCGCGCTCCTCTCCCTGGTTCACAGCTGCTTGCTCAGCCGCCATTGCCCATAGGAACCACTTCTTCCACCGTTTTCGTAGTGACATGTCCGACTTCAACAGACGTCTATTTACCTCTGCACGCAATGAGTGTAAGCGTACCCTCGACAATGCCAAGGCACTATTTGCAGCTCGGATGAAGGAACGTATTGCATCCTGCAAATTTGGCTCCAAGGACTATTGGCGCCTCTGCAAGAGCGTTCTGAATAGTAACAAACCCTCCATTCCTCCACTGTTCAATCAGTTTGAGGTCCTGACCACCTCTGCCGACAAGGCCGAATGCTTCGCTCGAAAGTTTTCTTCCAATTCTATGCTTGACTCGTCTGGGGTACCCTTGCCCGACTTCCCTCCCAGAACTGAGGCCCTACTGGACGGCTTGCACATAACCCCGTCGTCGGTACTGGGCATTATTTCTAACTTAGATCCCCACAAGGCTACCGGCGGCGACGGAATACCAGCCATTGTCCTGAAGAAATGCGCACCTGAACTGGCACCTGCCCTCTCTAAATTGTACAACCGCTGCCTCAAGGACTCCTGTTTTCCTGACTGCTGGAAGTCCTCTACCATTGTTCCTGTCTTTAAGAACTCTGGCGACCCCTCCAACCCTTCTAATTACCGTCCTATCAGTCTCCTTCCCATCTTCGGCAAAGTCTTCGAGGCCATTATCAACGCCGAAGTGACTACTCACCTGATATCCCACGATCTGCTCTCAGACAAGCAGTATGGTTTCCGCTTTGCCCGGTCTACTGCCGATGTGCTTACGGCCATCACTGAATTTGTCTACCAAGCTATCCATAGTAACGGCGAAGCCCGTGCCGTGGCCCTTGACATCTCCAAGGCATTCGATAGGGTTTGGCATGCCGGCCTCCTTCGCAAGCTCCGGGGTTATGGTATCACAGGTCGATTGTTTGACCTAATTCAATCGTTCCTATCAAACCGGGATTTGAAGGTTGTTCTCAGTGGATCCTTCTCCAACTCCTATCCCACTACTGCTGGTGTTCCTCAAGGCTCCATCCTTGACCCTACTCTGTTCCTCATATTTATAAATGACCTTCCTGACGCCATAGACTCCCAAGTCGGTATCTACGCTGACGACACTACCATTTACTCCTGCCTCAAGCACAAATCTACTGAGGCGGACAAAATTAACCTGGCAGCTCAAATTGAAAAGGACCTCCAATCGGTTGTGGACTGGGGAGAGAAATGGATGGTCAACTTTAATGCCTCTAAAACAAAATTGCTCTCCATTAACCACCACAAGGACCCATCCCTGCATCCCATCAGAATGTCTGAGGACCAACTTCTCGAGAGTTCCTCTCTGCGGCTGCTCGGTCTCACGCTGTCCGCTGATCTGAGATGGAACAAATACATCGAGTCAATTGCATCATCCACCGCTAGAAAAGTTGGTTCCCTGTGCCGAGCCAGGAAATTCTTCTCCCCTGAATCGATCCTCCAGGTCTATAAGTCTACCATTCGACCTTGCATGGAGTATTGCTGCCATTTATGGTCTGGGGCCCCTGCGTGTTGCCTCGGGGTTCTTGATAAGATCCAGAGACGGATATGCAATGTGATTGGCCCTGATCTGTCATCTCGTCTGCAGTCGCTCTCTCACAGACGGAATGTTGCATCACTCTGCCTTTTCTACAAGTACTTCCACGGTAATTGCTCTGAGGAGTTGCTCTCACTTGTCCCTAAGCCTCGTGAATTCAAGCGTCCTACGAGGCTGATATCCCGTTCCCACCCCTTCACCGTAGAAACTGTTAGGTGTAGACGTCTTTTCTACTCCAATAGCTTCATGTCTCGCACATCTCGCCTATGGAACTCCCTTCCCTGTTACTGTTTCCCTGACAAATACAATCTCCAACGGTTTAAGTGTAGCGTCAATCGTCATCTCCAGTTGCCTTGATCTATCCACTTCCTGACATCTTCCATTCCTATCTGCTCTCGCTCTATATCTCCCGTAACCTCCCCACCTCGATCGGCCCTCCGTCCTTCTCTTTCTCCACAACACTTCCTTTACCACTCCTATCTGCTCTTCCTCCAACCCTTCTGTAACCCCTTGCGTGATAGTGGCCACCGGCCTTGCTCGGGGTGATACGCTTAAAAAAAAAAAAAAAAAAAAAAAGACCGTTCCTGGAGAATGTGTTGACTAAGTCGCAGTCGGGCAGAGTCTCTAGTTGGATCTCTTGATTCGCCTCCCTGTCTTCCGGTACCAACCATATTTATATCGTCGGTACTCCGCTATGCAAATTAGGTGGATCCTACCACAACAGAAATCTATTGTGTTTTGTTTTACGTGCATACTATCTACAGGCCATGTCTGATAATTTGTGTACAACGTTAGTGTAGTTAAACTTCAAATTCAGTGTAGTCCTCTTCCAGAATCGTCGTGAATATTTTTTAATCGTTTTCACATTAAGCAGGATAATGCCACTTAGGACGCAAAAAGTCCCAAGGATTGAAGGAGAATGAGAAACCTTCGTGAGGAAGAGGGCAATAAAGGGCCAGGATTCAGAAATATAAAGACTGAATGTTGCATTTAATTTTTTGAAGATGGCAAGGATTGGAGAAATTGACAGGGGGTTCCATAGGCGAGAAGGGCGAGAAAAGAAACGAAGAATAGAATTGACGGTTGTATCTATCTTGTTCAACAGTAAAACGGTGAGACCTAATTGCCAATCTAGTAGCATTCTTAAATTCATGCAATAGAGGCACGAATCTCATTGGAACAATTGCCGCGAATATATTTATAGAACAGACAGAAGGAAGCCACGTCACCTTGGTTAGAAAGTGACTCATGCCATAATTCCAGTTCAGGATCTTTTATATTACAGACCCTTCTTTGGATTTTGTCGAGAATCCAGAAATATATAGTTTCTGCATCAATTTTGACATATACTAGTGAGTGATCTGATGTGCACAAAAGAGATAACACTCCAGCGGAACATTGGCCAGGTAAGTAAATGATCTAGAAGTTTAACATGACGCACATGACGCCCAGCTATATTAGGAACTCGAGTACGTTTAACCCTGATCTGGTTTAGCTTGTAAGCGATGGGGAAGTCTCAGCAGTATTTACCTTCGCTTACGTTCAAGTAGAGTAACCACTTCTCATGGCAAATACTAAAATCACCTCAAATATGAAAGCAAGCTGTTGGATAATCAAAGAGTATAACAACAGTATTCTCAGCTCCTCTGTCAGATATTCAGTACCATGTGTGATACACGCTTAGGTGATCATGTATCTTTCGATACATGACTGACAAGGCAGTTTTTTCCCCCGCAGTAAGTTGCCATTTCTTTCTACGGTAGACTAGTTGCCATCTAGGCTATAGAACCCAGCCTGTCCTGCTATTCAATATTTAGCTGAGGTGAGAAGAAGAGCATTCCCAAGAGTATTAGCACGTAAGTGAATGTAATGAATTCGACTGGAATTCGAACTCGGCTCTCCGACTCAATCGGGGCCGCTATCCATTACTCCACCGTGCCTCCTCCTCCTGTCAGACATTATAATTCAATAATCCTAAAGATCATAGTAAAAAACAAAAAATAAACTCTGAACGAGGGCCACACGAAAGTATATGAACCGGAAGTCAAGTACTTCCTTTTTGGGCACCACTGCCACTTTGGAACCCATCATTGATATAGGCCCCAAGCTTATGACCGTGTTTGTGTGTAAGGGCAATTAGCTAGAGATTGTAGAACTTTGAACTAGAACAGATTGAGTCAACTTTCAAATCGGGACCTGAGGTCAAATTTGAACCTTTAAAGTTCTCCTTCAATTTATACATATTTTGACCCACTATATTAGAGTAGGAGAACTTGGGGCCTACTTTTATCTATGGCTCATCTGTTTTTGACTATACTGTGTTTGTTAGCTTCGTTCATATTTTGCGAGGAACCGAGTCAGCGGACACCATCATCCCAAGTGTTATATGTAAAAACCTATCTGAATTAATTTCCAGAAAGCACAACAGCAGCAGCATGGCATAAACAAGCCCGACCGGAAACTGCTGCATCGTCCTGACCCCATAAAAAATTGCAGTTATCCCGAAATTATGCATCTGCTGATAGGATAATCAAGTTAAGATCTCTATCAACCGGATAACAGCGTCTAACCTATGACTGAAAGTACACGCTTCTGATTAATTAGGTGTTTTTTTGTAAAAATTTAACTCTGTTGAAGTGTGAATGGATTTTATCTAAACGAAGATATGAAATTCCAAACCTGGCAAGATAGAACTGGACATTATTAAGAAAAGATCAACATCTAAAGAAAGTTAGTAAAAGAGAAAAGGTTAAGTAACATGTAACTTTGCTACGTCTCGTCATCCATACCTGAAAATATTCAGTACTAGATTCTACCTTTTTCTGCCGTGCCAGGACCTCCATCCCCACCTCCTAACAATTTATTTCTCTTTCTTTTACAAGAACAAGCATTACTTCTTTTTAATTGTGACCTGTAACCTAGTAGAATTATTTTCATTTGCTTTATTTGCAATTTGTTCAACCTGTTACTTAAATCATCTGTAAAACCCTGCTATTTAACACGTAGTTGGGGGTTAGACTGATATATGCTTTCTCCAAAAACTGTTGTAGGAAAGTGAACTAAACAGACCAAGCTGGAATTTGAACTCTGACCGCCGATTTCACTTTCCACAAAATTTAGTAAGCGCTTCTTAAATCCGAGGCGTGGACCTTAAACGCCAAAAGCAAACAGACCCTCCAAACCGCAGATGTATGGTTCAGCCAACAAAGATCCTTGGACAGCGCTCGAAACAAACATCTCTGGTTATCAGCAAGTTCAACAAGAGGGAATCCAGCTCCAAACTACTGATCAACAACAGAACAGATTCTTGGGTCACATAAGTCGAAAACAAGAACTTGAACATCTTTGTCTAGGATGACGTTTCCGTGTTTCAAATGCCAACGGAAACCATTGAAGCATTTTTGCCCTTCCCTTCAAAACTAGACAACTTTGAGACATGGCGCCGTGGACCACCTTTGATTTCGAACAATTCGACCATGGGTGTATCACCCACGGTATTTCACACGACGATGAACTAAGATGTCGCACAAGGCTGACCGTTTTGAGAACCCAGTGACATTCGAACTCACTATTCAGTCGTAATTAATCTAGCGCGACAAACTTGCTATTACACTACGTTGAAGTATCATGCGATGCACTAAGCCTAGCAGAGATGTGTCACAAGGCTGAAATTACGATTTAACTCAGTCGTAATCGATCTAGCGAGACAAGCTTGCTAACCATAACCCCACTTTCCACATTTATAAATGTTACATTACATTTTTTCTTTTTATTACTTAGAAAATTTGCAGAAACGCAAGTAGACAAAAAGAATTTAAAGAAAACTAAAAACAAATGACATTACTAAGTCCTCGATTCAAAAAATACACAACCAATTATCTTTAAAAATGTTTTTGAGACAGTATTGAAAGAAAAAAAAAACACCCACTATAAACGAACGTATTTTTCAATTATATATTTAAAAAGGTAAGTTATACTTATTTTTTCAAAGTATATTAGAGGATTTGTTAAATTCAGTATTTTTGTCCATTTTTTATTTCTTTGGAGCGCCATCTTGTTACTGACATTGTTTTATTTACGAAGCTAAAGTTAATTGTCAACACATCTGTCTAAATGTAATAATGGATACGAATTTTTTTTATGTAAATAATACTTTAAAAAGAACATAACTCTGTTTCTGCGTAACATATATTCTTCTATTTCTTCTGCTTCTTCCCTTTAGGTCGTGGGTGATCATGACCGTCCACAGCTTCCTCTATTTTTCATTTGTTCCTTTAACGTCCAAGGCAGTCCTTCCGCTGCCATTCATTTTTATCAATCTTAACCCATCCGTTTCTTAATTTCGAAGATCGGACGAGAACTGTTGTTTTAACGTGAAACTTTAAGCATTTCGTTTTGTATAGTTTCATTTAAATCTGATCAGCTGGCATAAAAAAAAAACAGTCAACAAAATGGAAAAGTTTTCAACCGAAATTAATCGAGATATATGATTTCACACGCAAAAGAAAAAAAATGTTCAGTATCTTCCCACAAGACCTTTTATCGCTTTAGTGTTGTTATTTAACTATCTAAAGTATTCAGGCATTATTTTCATTTGTCTGTTGACACTTGACATTTCCCCAGGGCAGTCGCCATTGAGTCCACCATTGACCCAAAGCATTATCAAGAATTTTGATAATGTTCGTAATAACGGGGAATACCTGTGTTTCTACATCAGGCACGTGCGGTTAATAATTGAGAACCGAAGTTAAGCAACGTCGATCCAGTTTAGTACTTAGATGGGGGACCAGTTGGGAACACCCGGTGCTTTGAGCAGTCTCCTATAATCCGAAATGTTTTAATTTAATGAACCCGCTAAAGTGTTGTTTAGCTGCAAAAAAACAAAAAAAAAAAAAACGAAAAAAAACAAACTCTCAACATGTGGACATTTATTGAGTAAATTGACAAGAAATCCTTTTCGCTCTGAGGAAGTATTCTGAAAATAAATTTGATTAATGTTTTGTCTATATAATAAGGAGTGGAGTGAAAGATTTTAAAATTAATAAATTGATATTTTATATAACAAGAAATTAAGACCACAAAAATTATTTCCTATTTTATATTAAATGCGCCCGTATTTTGAGACGGAAGAGAATCCATACTAAATAAAACAAAGTCTGACAAGTTTATTGCCCGTTATCAAACGAGGATTTTATCTAGCATCCACGACATTTATATTTAGATACAATACCATGATTTCTTTCTTTCTTTCTTTCTTTTTTCTTTTTTCATTTCTTTCTTTCTTTCTTTCTTCTTCTTCTTCTTCTTCTTCTTCTTCTTCTTCTTCTTCTTCTTCTTCTTCTTCTTCTTCTTCTTTTTCTTCTTCTTCTTCTTCTTCTTCTTCTTCTTCTTCTCCTTCACGTTCTTCTTCTTCTTCTTTTCATCTACCTTCTTCTTCACGTTCTTCTTCTTCTTCTTCGTCTTCTTCTACTTCACTTTCTTCTTCTTCACGTTCTTCTTCTTCTCCTCCTCCTCCTCTACCTTCTTCTTCTTCACGTTCTTCTTCTTCTTCTTCTCCTCCTCCTCCTCCTCTACCTTCTTCTTCTTCACGTTCTTCTTCTTCTTCTTCTTCTTCTACTTCTTCTTCTTCACGTTCTTCTTCTTCTTCTTCTTCTTTTTCTTCTTCTTCTTCCAAGTAATGTTTTTTACCATTCCTCTTTGACATCATTCTCCTTTTCCTTTTTCTGATATTCTTTCACTCGAATTCCTTGACTATTTTACGCTTCTTCTTCTTCTAGCTACTCTCGATTTCAATGTGCCTTGTGAGTTTAAAATTTCCCATGCCTTTTTCTTCATAATGTTTCCTAGAAGCTCCAAATATCTCTTTCTGATTTTATGCACCGGTTTCCCTGTTCTCTCCTCCTTTGCAAAATCAATAGAGAATAATTCGTGAAATAGAAATCCTAAAGACCCTAGGAATAGTGAAAGATGCTTTTCAAAAATGAAGCAAAGTATTAAAAAACGGGAAAATATTGTTAGAAACTAAGAAAAGAGTGCTGAACGGCTATTTAGTTTCTGCTCTTCCGTATGACAGTGAATATTGGTTAATCTCTTCACAGATGATGAAGAGACCTGAAGCAATCAATGTTGAGAATACTATGGATGGAATATGTGAGCCGTGCCGTGTAGATTTTGAGGACATTCGAGCTTGTGTTCATGATGGAAATCAAAAGAATTGGCCAAACGTCTTTTCAAAATCGCTATGCACCATATTTGGAATTTTGGCAGTTCTGAAAGTATCTACTTTGACATAACTCGTGAGCATTTGATATTGTTGGCTGATTAAATAATCTTCCCGATTTGCGATGCGGTCAGTCTTATTCAGCAGTTGTAGAGCATTGACATGACGCCGAGAGAGCGTCTGAACTTGAAGAGAGAGAAATGTTAGAATCATAGAATACCTTGGCATGATAAGATAAATATCTGGCTTTAAGAATGTCATGAAAATGGATTTGAGAAAGATTAAAATGTTCATTATTAGTAAGACAAGATAATTGACCAGGGGGGCAGAAATTGCATGCAATTCTCATCGGACAACAAAAAAGAAAGCCGGTTGTACAAGAGTATTATCGTGAAGTCAGTCCATGCCGCCGAATGCAGAAGTATATAACCTTACACCTGTATCCGGTATTTCAATCGTAAGAACGATAATTTTGGACAGATGGTTATATCAGCGTCCACAGGCAATCTTGAGCAGTTTCTTTCACACACCGCAGACGGTAAATTTAGGGCCTTCATGTCACACAAAGAGTGTCGACGTACTATACAGACTGGTTGAGAGAAACTGACAAAATATTTGAGTGAATAAAAAGTTATTTAATTAAGATTTAAATCTTGTGCTATGATTTAATCGATACAATTGTCTTTATTAAAATATTTGAAGAAGGTGGCATCGGCAATAAAAACATAGATGCATAATAAGAATATTTTCTAAAGATATGAACCAACCAAATTCCGACCTTTAAGAACAACCTCACGAAAAGAAATGTGTAAGTTGAGCGAAGAAGTACAAGAAAACTTATTATTCAACAGCTGGTACGGAATATGAAACTAAATAAATGAAACTGATGAATGGTTGGGTTTTTTTATGGAAAGGGTCAACTCAAAAATAAACAGGAGTGGGTGGAGTAATGTTTAAGAATATTATTGCACGCAATAAAATTATTATTACCTATTAAGTTCATGATACTGCAAACATGCATCCTTGTGCAAATTAATGGAAACAACCGCTTTAGTTTCTTTTCTTCCACCATACGTTCAGTTTTACACCCACTGGGTTTACAAGGTGTAATCGATTTCTATTTTTTTCCTCAGATTAGGTTATTTGCAGTGGTGTGCAGTATTATGAATCTATTTTCGGGGTGTATAATGAAATTTGTTTGGCCTTCAAAAATATCGCGCCATCCATAATTGCATCAGATTTTTATCACGTCCTGACACTATTGTCACGACTGTCGATTAGTTGTTCTACGGCCATTGTCTGCGATGTTACTCCAAGGAAGCATACGGAAATTGTAACACTGCACGAGCACAGTCGCAAGCCTTACCAACGAGCAAATCAAAGTACTATAGACTGCCCCCGGAAACTCTCCTGACTTCAATCCAGTCGAGAAACTCTTGTCAATCTGCAAGGAACGACTTCGTGGAATGGACTTACAAAGTACTAACATCTAAATAATAGCGGGATTATTGGTTTTGTTTCAATTTCAGAAGGGTGTATATAATAGAAGCACTAAACCAAATATGGCAGCAACATTCAATTCAGGGACAAATGGTAGATTTTTAAATGTGCAAGATTTGTTCTAACGAGAAAAATTGTCTGGCACGATACAGTGGACCATCTTTCCTAGCAGTAAACCTAAAAACTGATTCAATGTGATAACTGCATTTCATTTCAATGGATAAAAAACAACAACATTGGACAGATTATCTCAATGAGTCTTAATCCATCCCATCGATCTCAAATACATAAATCACCAAATTTTACGCATTGGATCATCTTATAAGTGTCTCAGCCTATATTGTACTAATTGACTGAACATTGTTATATTCGCTTATTCTCCCCTAAAAATTTTTATATTCACTGAGTCACGCTATTGTTTACCGTTATAATCCATGTGCAATAATTCAAATCTGTTTGACGATAAACAGCTTGAAAAGGTTACGTTGTTACATTATCATTGTAAACATACTCAAAAATAACATATATATAACGATCGTATATCGGCTAGGAGTCAGAACTCGGAGAGCCGAGTTCGAATTCCGGTCGGGTTCGTTAGATTCACTTACGGACAAATACCCCTCGGAAAGGTGTGACCAGATGTGCCAGCAATATTCAAGCACCCTCCACATGACAGATTAGGTTCATTAGCCTTGATTGGCAACCAGTCTACCGCAGAAAAAAATGGCAACCTACTGCAGGAAAAAAGTCTGTCTCGTCAGTCATATATCGAAAGATACATGACTTCCAAGCGTGTATCACGTATGGCACTTAACTGATTGATTTGTTTATCAAAATGTCACATATGTCAGATAATACTTGCCAGAGTTAATTTAAAAGATTGTAAATAAAAAAAATGTTTACGAATATTTATATCGGTCTGTTCATTTAGGATCCGTATTTGTTTATCGATTAGTGAAACGAATAATTGTCGGAGTTACTTTAATAGATTATAAATAAACGAACGAAAGTTTACGAATCGGCTCAATTATAAATCATATTTGTTTATTGACTATTGATTACAGAAAAGAATAGTTGTCGGAGTTACTTTAATTGATTACACATAAACAAAAGAATATTTACGAATCGGCTCAATTATAAATCATATTTGTTTATTGAATATTGATAACAGAAAAGAATAGTTATCGGAGTTACTTTAATCGATTACAAATAAAAGAAAGAATGTTTACAACTCGGTTCAATTAGAAATCATATTTGTTTATTTAATATTGATTAAAAAAAGGAATAGTTATCGGAGTTACTTTAATTGATTACAAATAAAAGAAAGAATGTCTACGAATCGGCTCAATTAGAAATCATAATTTTTATTGAATATTGATAACAGAAAAGAATAGTTATCGGAGTTACTTTAATAGATTACAAATAAAGAAAAGAATATTTACGAATCGGCTCAATTATAAATCATATTTGTTTATTGAATATTGATAACAGAAAAGAATAGTTATCGGAGTTACTTTAATCGATTACAAATAAAAGAAAGAATGTTTACGACTCGGTTCAATTAGAAATCATATTTGTTTATTTAATATTGATTACAAAAAAGAATAGTTGTCGGAGTTACTTTAATAGATTACAAATAAAAGAATGAACGTTTTCGAACATAAATAAGCATTGACATAAAAGAAGAGAAAAATACAACTTTTTCTATTAATGTCAAAAAAAGAAAGGAAAGGTAAAAATAGATATTAACAGCTGGTCTGTAGATATTTACCCAGCAGTTTTGTGGATGGCTGAAAGAGACGACAACTTGTCAGGTGTCGGCTAATTAACGCAAACCTGACGAATATCGGACATCTTGTCCTAGATTTTGCGACAAACACCTGCTGAAAAACACCATCTTTAGGATGGCCACTCCAGCAATGTAAAATATTATCATCATCATTTCTCGAAATTATCATATCTTCCGTACAATAAAATACATCGGCTGGACACATTGTCGTAGAGTATTCGTTAGCGAGCTGGACTCGCCAATCGATTGTTAACGAGTTTGATCCTCGGTAGGTTCTCTGTACTTGTAGACCTTTCGCCAATTCTATATAAATATATCAATGTATTTTATTAAAACTAGTTGAAAACCCGTCCTCCGAACATTTTATTCAAAATTATTCAGACGTCGATGTAATTTTACTGATTTGAATAATTTTCTAATGTTTGTATTATTATTATTATTATTATTATTATTATTATTATTATTATTATTATTATTATTATTGTATTAATAATAATAATAATAATAATAATAATAAACATTGTTATTAAAGACCACAAACAAAAAAAAGTGCCTCCTTATTGATATTGCAGTCCCTGCAGACTGCAATGTATCTTTGAAGATATTCAAAAAGCTGTCAAAATACAAGGACCTTGAAATAGAAATCTCAAAAATGTGGCACATGGGAACATCAACAATCCCTGCTGTAGTTGGAGTCCTAGGATTGGTTGGAAAAGATTCCAGTAGACTAACTGAAGGGATTCCTGGAAGTCCATGTCTCAAAGAGATACAAAAAATTGTTCTCACAAGTACAGCCCACACATTACGAAGGGCTTTATCTATGTATTTTTTTTTTGTCAGTGGAAAGTGTCATGATGCCATTTCTAACCTTAGGTCCCCGGGAGGGACCCGGAAAGAAGTGTGTAAACGCCAGAAATCAAAGGAAATAAAAACAATAATAATAATAATCTTATCATAATTCTGCTAGTCCTTGCTTTAGTTTTTTTCTTGGGGCAGCATTTACTTTCGGTCAATCCCTTCATAAATAACTGATTATTCCGTTTTCATCGTGTAAAAAGAGGAAAACGACATAAATATTGAACTGTTCCGTTTCCATCACGAGGAATGACGGAAAAGTCATTTGAAAGACGCTGTTTGATTTCAAAGATTGAAAGGAAGAAAGAAAGAAAGAAAAATAATTCCGTCTTGGACTGCAATTATGTGAGCTTCACAGATGCAGTTGTGGAGCTTCCATTGATGAGTTTGGTTTGCATCCTCTCTCCTGTCGTCGTAGTGCCGGCCGCTTTCCACGGCATGCAGCAATAAACGACATCATCAAAAGAGGTTTGGATGCAGCTGGGTTCCCTTCTCAAATCGAACCCGTAGGCCTCGACCGTGGTGATGGAAAGCGGCCGGATGGCATTATCATCTTCCCTTTTAAAATGGGTAAGTCGTTGATTTGGGATGCGACCTCTGCGGATACATTTTCGGCCGGTAATTTGATCAGGTCCGCGGTTGAACCGGGGTCCGTCGCCCGGGACGCAGAGATAAAAAAAAAATAGTTAAATATTCTTCTCTTGCTAATAGATTTTTTTTTACTCCTGTGGCAGAAGAAACTTCTGGGGTTATTGGCCCTCGTTCGATGGCGTTCCTTCTGAGGATTGTCGCGATTGCGTCTCGATTAAGGGATAAGCCTCGTGAAACGGAGTGGTTCTTGCAGCGTGTCTCACTGGCGACGGTTCGAGGTAATGCTTTCTCCATCATTGTGGCTGGCAAAGGATAACAAAAAAATAATTGTTTATAGTAACTTTAGCAAGATAGAATTTGCATTCTCAGTTAATCCTTGTAAAAGTGACATCATGCTTCTTCAGAATAAAAGCTTAAAAGTTATCTGTTGAATTCGTCATTAATAAGAAACTGTTCTGTTTTGATTGTGAGGAATGACGGAAAAGATATATCAGAGACGCTGTTTGATTTCAGTGAAAGAACGAAGTAAAGAATGTAATGAAGGAAAGAAGAAAGTAAGAAAAAAAGAAAGGAAAGAAAATTCCTAAATGCAAAGCCGTGAAGTTTCTAATGATTTTAAAAATTATTAAAAAAAACAAATTATCTCTAGATTATTATGATCTAAGCTGGCTTAACACGAGGTATTTTTTTCAAAACGTCCCAAACCAAGCAATATAAATAAAAAGGGTGATAGGGGGGTCGATTTACAGTTAAATATCTATTGCACTAATTTTAACTGATGAACTACTCAACAGAAATGGATCTTTCTACGATTTTGCACATCTTCAGGGAACGAATGAAGGTTATCCGATTTTATTTTGCAAATAAAACGTTTATTTAAACCCCTACGTCAGCCTACTTATTCTCCGTATAAGATTTATGTCATTTGTTTCTATACTAGAAATATTATCTATAACGGAATAATGTGATACCAATTACTTGGCTTTGTCACTGCATTAGAAGAAAAGTCAAAGATTGCGTAGTTCTTCATTTGCAGAATCTTCCATAGACCTGGACGCAGAGTGCACTCTAGGTCTAGTAAATTTTACTATTATTTCTCTGTAAATATTTACAAACCTATTAAGAATTCAATACTTTTGCTTATGTTCACATTTGATATAAGCATGTGTACATACACCCTTGTACAAATTAATTAATTCCGTTATTATTTACTTTTTTTTCGTATTTTCTCAATGAAACATGACCAAGTGTACATGTTAGTACTTTGCATGTCCATTCCACAAAGTCTTTCCTTGAAGATTGACCAAAGATTCTCGATTGGATTTAAATCAAGAGAGTTTCCGAGCCATTCCATACTTCTATCATTTTCTCACTGGTAAGTATTGCCATTGTGTTCATGCAGCGTTATAATTTTCGTACACTTTCCTTGGAGTAACGTCCATCGCATACAAGAGCCATAGGACAACTAATCGACAGTCGAGACAATAGTGTCTTGGCGTGATGAATATCTGATGCAATCATGGATGACGCAATATTTTCAAGGGCAAACAAATTTCATCATCCACGCCGAGAATAGATTCATATTACTGCACACCACTGCAAATGACCTAATCTAAGGAAAATATTGAAATCGATTACATCCTTTCACTCTTCAATTAATTTGCACAAGGTGGTACGTATTATGAGACAAGTTTACAATATATTTATTTGTGAGCAATTTGATCACATTTCATGTTTCTATCATAATAATTATAAATTCATATAAATTAATTCAGATCCTTTGGTCTGACTCATATATTAAGAATCATTGTAAGTTGTTAAACTCTTTATAAAGAACATTAATGTATCTATCTATATTTCTGAGATGAGGTATTATGTACACTATTTACATTATTCGGACGATTGTCCTCATCTTCGTCGCCATATTTATTACAACGTTTCGGCCTTTCAGTATCTGTTTATATTTCTGAGATGTGGTGTTATGTACACTATTTACATTATTCGGAATATTGTCCTCATCTTTGTTGCCATGATTATTACAACATTTCAGCCTTTCAGTATCTGTCTATATTTCTGAGATGAGGTATTATGTACACTATTTACATTATTCGGACTATTGTCCTCATCTTTGTCGCCATATTTATTACAACGTTTCGGCCTTTTAGTATCTGTCTATATTTCTGAGATGAGGTATTATGTACACTATTTACATTATTCGGAATATTGTCCTCATCTTTGTTGCCATCATTATTACAACATTTCAGCCTTTCAGTATCTGTCTATATTTCTGAGATGAGGTATTATGTACATTATTTACATTATTCGGACTACTGTCCTCATCTTTGTTGCCATGATTATTACAACGTTTCGGCCTTTCAGTATCTGTCTATATTTCTGAGATGAGGTATTATGTACACCATTTACATTATTTGGACTATTGTCCTCATCTTTGTCGCCATATTAATTACAACGTTTCGGTCCTTCAGTATCTGTCTATATTTCTGAGATGAGGTATTATGTACACTATTTATATTATTCGGGCTAGTGTCCTCATCTTTGTCGCCATATTTATTACAACGTTTAGGTCCTTCAGTATCTGTCTATATTTCTGAGATGAGGTATTATGCACACTATTTACATTATTCGGACTATTGTCCTCATCTTCGTCGCCATATTTATTACAACGTTTCGGCCTTTCAGTATCTGTCTATATTTCTGAGATGAGGTATTATGTACATTATTTACATTATTCGGACTACTGTCCTCATCTTTGTCGCCATCATTATTACAACGTTTCGGCCTTTCAGTATCTGTCTATATTTCTGAGATGAGGTATTATGTACACCATTTACATTATTCGGACTATTGTCCTCATCTTCGTCGCCATATTTATTACAACGTTTCGGCCTTTCAGTATCTGTCTATATTTCTGAGATGAGGTATTATGTACATTATTTACATTATTCGGACTACTGTCCTCATCTTTGTTGCCATGATTATTACAACGTTTCGGCCTTTCAGTATCTGTCTATATTTCTGAGATGAGGTATTATGCACACTATTTACATTATTCGGACTATTGTCCTCATCTTTGTCTTCTCCCACAAGAAAATATAAACAATTTTAAACTCTCTCAAGGCTGGAAAGTAAGGATTGTGTAACTCCAGTTTACATATGAGAGAAATATTATATTTTTTTAGTCTAATCTGATTCTTGTAACGATAAAGCATTTTAAAATAAGCCCTTGTCTGTTTGTTTAGCGTCATATCAATTTCCTCATGGGTCATTTAATGCCGAAATTTAATTTTCTTTGGGGCGTTAATAGTTCTTTTACAAAAACGTATTACTGGGTTTTTTCTTTACTCTGAAAATGTATTGCTAGCACATTCACTATACAGTTGTATTTCTACCCTTTCATGGTGTTTTAACCCCAGTTTGTGGGGTTAACTATTTACCCATAGCTGGGATCCTAACAAGCGCTACCACTCTGGTTCAGAATGGAAACAACAGCAAATGGTTTCACGCTTCTCAAAACCTCCCGATCAGAGACCTTGCTACTGGATGTAGTTTATCGTCATTCCCAGGGCACAGAGTCACTTGAGCGATATAATTATCCAAACCCATTTGCTAGCTTGTTTTGGAATTGCTTTTTGATATGAACTGAGCGTGGTCTGAAGTGATCTTGAGAACCTACAGACGTTCAAAACATGGAGTTTCGTTAACAGTGCAGTGTCATGTCATGGACAAATCAGAAACGTTACTAGTTTTTTTTTTGTTTTGTTTTTTTAGTTATTGAAAGTTACAAGCCAATTTTTCCCCCTTTTGAACTGGTAGATTTAGGTCAAAGGAGACATCAAATTCAAAGTTCACATCATCTCGCTTTTCGGATCATCTCGTTTTATCGTTAATAAAAAAGCAGAAAGCGAGTAAGTCCGTGTTCGTAATTAATATTATCTTATAATTATTTATGAGTTTCGTAACGAGTTTAAATGCCCCTTAAGGAACTATGTCCCTGATCAACCCGAACTCATAAATAATTACATCGCTCACACTATTATAGGCCTTCCAGATGACTTACGTTACATCTATCCGACCACAGCTCCATCAGAACTCATTTCAACACACACAAGAACTTACCTGACTCTATCCAAAACATGCAAGAAAAGACAAATATTATAACCTCATCCACTTGTAAGAAAAAAATTAAAAATAATGGAAGTCTTAATAATAAAAAAAGAAACACTTAATAACATTAACTACGAACACGGCCACAATGTGCTGACAGTGTTCGGAAAATAAAACATCCCTATAACTCTAGATACATACACGCAACCCATTCATACAGTTAAAAATTAGAAATAAAATCAACCCTGATAATGGCCAAACGTATACCCGAAAGCGCCCGAAATTCTAGAACATTTGAAACACACGCACACACACACACACACACACATATATATATATATATATATATATATATATATATATATATATATAAAGACATTTTTATACATTCTTTTTATAGATACAAATATTTAAGTAAATGCTCTGTTTTATAATAAACAGTATTAAACAACATTTACCGGCCTGAATGTCCGAGAAATTTTCAGATATACACACACACACACTTATATATATATATATATATATATATATATATATATATATATATATATATATATATATATATATATATATAACCTAGGTAGGTTTACCTGGCTCTTTAGGTTCATACGTTTGCTCTACTTAGTGTATTGAGCATTTTACATAGTTACTTTTGCTTTACACAATTTGGAGTTTTTTTTTCTTTGGACTCTGAGCTTGGATTCTGGACGATTGTTTTCGCCTCAATTTCATATTCTTAGTTCTTTCCTTTTTTTATCCTTTATTTTTCCTTGGGCATTGGTTTGTTCATTTACAAGCCAAACCACCTAAGGTTTTTCCAGACGAGTATATTTACTTATATTTATAAGATTATTATTATACTTTTATATATATATATATATATATATATATATATATATATATATATATATATATATATATATATATATATGTATATATATATGTATGTATGTATGTATGTATATGAAACATATATATATATATATATATATATATATATATGTATGTATATGAAACATATATATATATATATATATGTATGTATGTATATGAAATATATATATATATATATATAAGTTAATTCAAACATGTTTCATTGAAAAATGTAGACATATTATGTATTATTTTTATAAGAATCATTTCCAGTTCTCAAATTAGTTTCTTGATGCTAAGATGGAATTTATCACGTAAGCCGCCGTAGTTTTCTTCTACACAAGTACTTTCGATCTTCTCCCAGATCATCCTCAGGGGTGAATAGCAAAGACAAACTTATTGTAACTGTGATCGTTGTCATGGGAATTTTAAAAAATAAATAAATAAATAACACGCGTGAACGTGTTGAAATACATTTAACAAATATTTAATGCCATTTTATATTTCTACCAATGATGTGTTAGCTCCCTTTAAAGGTGGTGTTTGTTTTGCCCCCAAAAAATTCCATAGCTACAACGGATAAATTTAAAATTTTAAAATAATTATAACAGAGCGCGTTCAGGCGTGTTTTATAAAAATCACCATCGCAACGATCACAGTTTGTCTTTTATCATTCATCCCTGACGATAATCATGGAGTAAATCGAAAGTACTTGGGTAGGAAAAAGCTACGGCGCCTTCCTTGATGAATTTCGTCTTAACATTAAGATACAGATTAGAAAACAGGAAAAGACGAGTATTAAAATAAATTGACATAATACATCTATATTAGTCAATGAAACATTTCTGCGTAAATATATATATCGGTTAAAATATTAGCATCATTTTAACCATTTTTTCGCCCCCTCATATAAATATATATATATATATATATATATATATATATATATATATATATATATATATATATATATATATATGTGATAGACTCTCCCATCGAACTCGACGTATGAGGGTCAGGCAGATCAGTTCCCAGAAACTGAAAGCCTGACACCGACACATGAGATTTGATTATAGTGGTGAAGGCTTTGTGCAGGGCCATCCACACTTTTTGGAGGGACGAATACAGGGACCTGGTGCAGCGAATGCCACAAGCTCCCCAAACGTCCCTCCGCAGGTTTTGAATTCAGAGTTGTCCTTCTCCTAGACTAATTGCTATCCAAGGCTATAGAACCCAGTCTGTCCTGCTATTTACCCATAGTTGGAGGGAGAAGAAGAGGATTCACACCTTTCCCAAGGGTATTAGCACGTAAGTGAATGTAATGGATTCGTCAATATATATATATATATATATATATATATATATATATATACATATACAAGGTGTCCATAAAGTTCGTGTGAACTTTAAGAAATTTATAACTTTATTTGTGTTTGCGATAGAAATAATCTGTAAAAATGTTATAAAGTTTAATGTACCTAGTTTTAAGTATAGCTAAAATAACTAATGTGATTTCAGGCATTACTGTAAATCAGTTGGCAAATGTTTTCCGTCAACTGCAAAATCGTATTCCCCTTTCTATTGCTAATGATGGAGGACATGTGGAAACTTAAATAAAATTTCAATAAAACCTTAAGAATATAGATTTGCTTCTTTCTAATCCTTTTTAAAAATTATTTCTATTGCAAATACAAATAAAGTTATTATTTTTTTAAACTGCACACAAACTTTATGGACACCTGTAGATATAATAAAATTTCCAGAACAATTCTGTGGATAAGACAAATTGGTAGAAGAAAATGACAATATGAAAAATATCTAAGATTTAAAGAGAGCATTTTGTTCTGGGAATTTTATTATATTATCGAGACGAAAAAAAATTCTTAGTAAAGGAAGTTAACATTAAGCAGAAAGAGTCTTACGCAAAAGCGTTTCTTTTTAACTTTTGGTTTTTAATGTAACTATGAAAACAAAGTCCTTTCGCTTCAATTTTGCCTTTATTAAATTCGGCAGACGAAACGCTTCGGCAAAAACTAAGATGTTTTTCCTATTATCATTTTTCTTCTACCATATATATATATATATATATATATATATATATATGTGTGCGTGTGTGTGTGTGTGTGTGTGTGTGAAAAATGACATTTTGAAGTATGTGTGCCTCAATGTCAGATATGACATATATTTACTGTTTTAATATGAAAGTTATGTTCGCAGAACTGATGAGAACCTTTCAAATACCGGCGCGGTATAAAGAAGAGCTTGACAACTTTCTCATTTGATTAAATTTCTACTCAGTTCTCAAACTTAAACACTTCCTCGCAAAATTCTTTCAGACAGGTTACAAATTTCTTAGGTGTCACCAATTTACGACCTTACAACAAAAGTTAGCTATCAAAATTTAGAACCTGTTGGCTGATGTCCATGAAAAATGTTAGGTCATAAAACAAAAACTCCCCAACGTATATATGGACGAGAGCCACACTGATAGACGTTATAAAGTCAGTGAAATTGTTTACTCGTTTTCTTTTTATATTGGATTAGAGTAGACAAAAACTAAAATATTTGATTATATATTAGCTTAGCCACGGAATAGGAAGTTAATTTCCACTTGACGTTGTTCTTGTAGAATATACAAGGGTAATTCAATAAATAAGGTGAATTTTTCGGTATAAGGACTTCTTTTATTTTTCCATGTAGTCTCCCAGCACTGTCACACACTTTTCCCATCTGTGCACAAGCTTCCGTATTCCCTCAGCGTAAAAATCTTTGGACTGATGTCTCAGCCAGTCGCTCACAACACTTTTGACTTCATCGTCACTTTTAAACTTTGTGACTCTCGTGAACGCTTTCAAGGGACCAAACAGGTGAAAGTCTGAAAGGGCAAGGTCTGGGCTGTAAGGGGGATGAGGGAGCAGTTCCCAGCCCAGCTCGTTGATGGTCTGCGCCTTTTGGGCTGCCTTGCGTTGTCATGATGCAAGATGACTCCTTCTGACTGATGACCCCTGCGTTTGACCCAACAGATAAGCTCAAAGTCCTTGCAATGTCATCCACTGTCACCCTTCTGTCAGACTGAATGAGGTCATTGAGTGATTCTATCACCTCAGGAGACCTCACTTCTGTAGGCCTCCCAGGCCTGTCTTCATCCTCAACACTGCTCCGTCCTTCTTTAAACAATTTAGCCCACTTGTAGACATTTTTTGGCTGAAACATGTGGCACCATACACAGCTGACCTTCCCCTATGAATTTCAACTCGGTTGCACCCTTCAGCAACCAAGAACTTGATAACTGAACGCTTTTCAATCCTGGAGTATGCTTCTTGGTCGGCCATCTTTGTTAATCGCCAAAACTCTCAAAGCATTTTTTTAAACTGTAAAAGAAATTAAATACATGTGAAAAAGACGTAAAGCAAAAAAAATAAAAAAGAGTAAGCTTCTATTTGTATTAGAAGTCCTTATACCGAAAAAAATCACCATATTTATTGAATGACCCTCGTATATGCAGAAAATCGAGATTATAACAAGCAGTATTATCGTAAATGTTTATTATTGCTCGATGTACTATTGTGAATTATTATTCATTTTTGATGCATACTGCTTTCAGTTTATTCGTCTTGTTTTTTACACATAATAGTAGGTTTATTATACCTACGAGTAAGTTTTTTTTTACCATTTACTAGGATTCTTTCATCTATTAGTACGTTTTTTTATATCTAGTGCCATGTTTTTACATCTATAATTATCTTCTTACACCAAGTAGCATGTTTTTATTTCTAGTAGTATATTTTTCACATCTTGTGTTATGTTTTTACATCTAGATGTTTTTACATCTATTAGTATGTTTTTTCATCTCGTAGTATATTTTCCCACCTTGTAGTATGTTTTTACACCTACTAGTTCGTTTTTTTACACTTAGTAGTATGTTTTTTACACCTAGTAGTATTTTTTTTTACATCTCGTAGTATGTTTTTACACCTTGAATTATGTTTTTACATCTAATATTATATTTTTTTACATCTCGTAGTATGTTTTCCTACCTATTAATATGCTTTTGTACCTAGTAGTATATTTTTTTACATCTAACAGCATATCTTTACATCTCGTAGCATGTTTTAACACCTAGTAGTATGTTTTTACATCTAGTAGTAGGTTTTTACATTTCATATTACGTTTTACACCTAATAGTATGTTTTTTACATCTAGTAGTATGTTTTACATCTTGTATTATGTTTTTACACCTTGTAGCATGTTTTTCCCAACTAGTAGTATGTTTTACATCCAGTAGCATGTTTTTACACCTCGTATTATTTTTTTACACCTTGTAGTATGTTTTTCACAACTAGTAGTATGTTTTTACATCTAGTAGTATGTTTTTACACCTTGTAGTATGTTTTTCACAACTAGTAGTATGTTTTTACATCTAGTAGTATGTTTTTACATCTAGTAGTATGTTTTTACATCTCGTATTATGTGTTTACACCTTGTAATATGTTTTTCACAACTAGTAGTATGTTTTTAGATGTAGTAGTATGTTTTTTACAACTTGTAGTATGTTTTTACATCTCGTAGTATGTTTTCCTACTTAGTAGTATATTTTTCACACTTAGTAGTATTTTTTACATCTCGTAGTACGTTTTACACCTATCAGTATGTTCTTTACACCTAGCAGCATGCTTTTTACATCTTGTAGTATGTTTTTTACACCTAGCAGTATGTTTTTTTACATCTAGCAGTATGTTCTTTTTCTATCTCGTAATATGTTTTTACACCTAGTACACCTTTTACTTCCTACCACATTCTCGTCTATGCACGAAACACACCTTACTCAAGATTAATATTTGTCTGTAATTCCCTACTTTGAGTGGCTCTCGAGACATATTCTTTAAAATCGTAGTTTAAAGGAGTAAGTGGCTTGAATTTTAAAATGGTGTATGGCGAATGATCAGTTAGTAGCCAACACCTGTTTTCAAGAACATCCAAGACGAACAAACAAGAACATAGGAAAACCCAGGAGGAATGAAATAATTAAATTATCCGCATAATGAGCAATAAGAGAATTAGAAATACACATAGCCAAGTGCCAACTGTGGGAGAGACCACATTCGAGGGAAACTGCTGAAACTGAAAAATTCCAAGGAAGCACCTAAATGGTAATGTCACAGACTCCTGAATAACCCGAATTTGAAGATAAGATATACAAACAGCGCTAAAATCAGATACAAGGAAATGAATAGGAATGGAAATTAGAAGTGGGTCAAGTTTTAGAGAAATAGAGAAGCTTTAGTAATATCATCAAATGACTTGAAAAAAAAGGAATAAATGACAGTGAAATTGTCAACATGATGAAAAAGAGACAGCAAACGATGCCAAATTACGGCACAGAATATAGGACAATCCACGAAGACATTAGAAACAAATTAGAGTTAGGCAAATGCGGGATGGCTCAACACAAAATACGCAGAAATAGAAAGAAAGAGTATCACAAATAAAGCAGATGCTCATAAAACAACAAGGGAACTGACAGAACAGAAGACATGTTCATCAAAAGGATGTATAAAATCCATGGATGGAACGAAGAAAAAAGTTACTTCACACATGGAACGAATACATCGGAGAACACGCTTCAACGACTAAAGAGGAAAACCTGCAATCCACAAAATATGGAAGGGACCAGGAATATTAAAGTCGGTAGTGAAATCAGCACTAGGCAAATTGAACATGAATAAATCAAACGGGCATATAGAATTGTAATAGAGATGTTTTTAGATATAGATGATTTCGGCATTGATAAAATTAAAGACAATAAGTATAATATACGACAGTAGTCATATACCAGAAGACCGGAACAGATCCATTTTCATAGCGCTGCCTAAGAAGCCATGTATAACAGAATGTGAATTCCATTGGACAATCATAACTGAGCCACTTATCAGTCTAATGAGCCACAAAACTTATCATCTGAATTCTAATGAATGGAGCACAAAGCACAATTAGATCGAAAATAGGACAAGAACGATGCGATCATGTTTAAGCCACTGGAACAAAGAAGGCAATATTTCTGCTCAGAACGATATCAGAAAAGGAAATACAAATGTACAAGGATGAGTAACTGTGTTTTATAGATTATGCAAAAATTTCTCTATTCACAACGTTTTGGCATCTGTATCTTTGAGATGAGGTATTATGACTACCTGCATTATTTACATCATTCGGACTGTTATCTTCATCTTCATTGCTCTATTCACAACGTTTTGGCCTCTATTGAATTGTCTGGACTGTTAGGCAAGCTTGATTTGTTTGGGAATGATAGAACCATCCAGAACTTATACTATATCGTATTAGAAAAAGAATTCAGTAAATACACAAATAATAGAAAAGGTCGTAAGACAAGGGTGTGTTTTCTCACCGGACTTATTCAAACTTAACAGTGAACCAATCCTGAGATAATTCGAATCCCTACCAAGAGTTATTATTGACTGCTACAGCTTCAACAACATAAGACATGAAGATGGCATCATGCTCATAGCAGATGCAAAAAGAAAATTACAGAAATTTCTATAGATGGTAGTAAAGAAAAACGAGAAGAAGAACTAATCGAAAATTGTAAGCAGTCAAAATGTATAGTTGTTAGGAAAAATAACATCCCAAATTTCGAATGATGAATTGGCGATATCAGCATGTGCAAAAATTAAATTCAATATCTGTGTATATCTCTGAGATGAGGTATTATGGTTACTTGCATTATTTACGTTATTCGGACTGTTATCCTCATCTTCATTGCTTTATTCACAAAGTTTCGGCGCCTATATCTCTGAGATGAGATATTATGATTACTTGCATTATTTACATTATTCGGACTGTTATCCTCATCTTCATTGACATATTCACAACGTTTTGGCCTCTATATCTCTGAGATGAGGTATTATGATTACTTACATTATTTACTTTATTCGTACTGTTATCCTTATCTTCATTGCTATATTCACAATGTTTCGTATTGGTAATGAACCCACAACTCTTTGGATTTAGTCATTAGATATAACCAATGTCTTTATCCACTGAGCCATGTAACCTTGTGGACATCTATGTATGAATTTTTGGGACTTATAACATAATGTGTCAGCATTCATTTTTTACCAGAGCTCATATTGCAATTTTTTCTTGTTATTCATTGTTTCTCTGTAGCACTCTTTATTACTGGTTCCCATATTGTATTCATTACTATACTTGATCGATTCAGGAGATTTTTTTGGTCTAGCATGTGGGCTGATTCCTCAAGTTTTTGTATTTTCCAGTGATGCTCTATTATTTCAACCTCCTCCAGTGAATAGACCCTAAGAGCTGTGAGTTCAATACCAGGCCACAGCAATGATCAACCAAAACTTGGAGAGTTGAGTAAAAGGGAAATAATTGCGATATCCGGAAGAGGTATGGCACGTGAAATTAGAAAAACCTACCCCGGCGGACGAAATAAAGGGTTCGGCTCGAAATACCAGTCACCTAAAGAAGGCCGGAGCGTGTGAATATGACAACGCAACGTTGTGAATATGGCAATGACGATGAGGATAACAGTCCGAATAATGTAAATAATGCAAGTAAAAATTAAATTATCTAAGAAGCGTTTTAACAGAGAAGGGAAAAGGCGACACCGTAATCCGAAGGAATAAGGAAAGATACCTTCCAAAAGTTAAGCAAAGTATTAAGAAATAGGAAAATTCCTTTAAAAACAAAGAAAAATGTACTGAACTGCTATGTAATGTCGTTCTTTCTATATGGCAGTGAATGCTGGACAATCTCCTCACAGATGAAGAAACTTGAGAAAACTGAAATTTGATATTACAGATAGGTGATGAGAATAACATGGACTGCATATGTCAGCAACGACGAAGTTTCAGAGAAAATGGAAACAAAAAGGGGACATACTTTACATGGGAAAGAAACCTGGTGAGGAAAGAAGGCTTAGAAAATTTAACCGCCGCAGGACATATTAAAAGCAAGAGGGACAGAGGAAAGCAGGGAATAACTTGCCTCACATGCTTGTGTAAACGGCTGACAGAAAAGGGATTTGTTGAGGAAGCAAAAAAAATAATATTTTACTAAGGACAGGAAATTGTGGAGGACCCGGGTTGGTAACACCTGTTAGGGCTCCAGCTACGGCTAAATAGTTCAAAACACTATAAAATTGTAAAAATAGGTTTTAATACGAGAAATACTTTGTAAAAAATATTAACAGCAATAAATTTTTGAAGAAAAATTATTACCAGCAATAAAAATCACCTCGGCATTAAATAACCCGTTGAGGCTGATATGCCGTAAAACAAAACAAACCAAGATGGAGGAAAAGGACTTCTGTCAGAATCTCTCCAACGTAACCTTCCTTAATTAATCTAACATACTTTAATTGCTGAACCCCACAGTAACCGAATTTCTTAGGTGAAGCATTATCAATTATTATTCATTTTTATTTTTAAAAAGTAAAGAAAACAACAATATTTATTAACAAATATCTCGCCTACAAAAACGCCTGATAATTATGCACCAACCTAATGTGTACTTTGTAATTACTGAAACCAATATAAATTAACAGTTTAAAAAACTGCATACATGAATAAATATTATTGCATACATGCACGTCTTAATATTTATATAAAAATCTTGTAACAAAATTTGTATTTAACAAAAAAATGTATGTATAAACTTAGTTCATGTATTACTGCTTTCAAACATCTTAACTTTATTATATGTGGCTCTTACATTAAGCAAGTTTGAAGGACTATATGGAAACTTGGCCATTTATTGATCGTTATTTGAATAATATAATACCTCATATCATATTGTTATTATCAACATTCTCATTTGACTGCCATTTGATGATCAATCTACATCAATATTTGCCAAAAATGAATCCGAATTTCATTCTTATTGTCTAACTTTTAAATTGAAATCCATTTGAATAACTTTCAAGGTGTCAGAAACGGCCTTCCGTCACTATGTTTCTAGCTGAAGTGTTCATTATTAGATCAAAACTGAAAATTTCAAGATGGAGGAAAAAGACTTTTGTTGGAATCTCTTCAGCGTAACCCTTCCTAATAAACCTAAGATTCTTTAATTGTTGAACCGAATTTCTTACGTGAAGCATTATCAATTATTATTTATTCTTGACGGGTGGTCCTTTCATTTTTCTTTCTCTTGCTTTTGCATCCTGTATTTAAACCTGACGCCTAATGTTAATGTTAAAACATAAATTAACAGGCATTCACTTTCTCCATGATACGATTAGCGTCACTTTCAAGAAAGAATAGGCAACCATCACTAATAGAATAATCAAACGCAACAATTTCAAGATGGAGGACAATTTCTTCCGTCATAATCTCTCCATCTTCATCGGCTATGATTAACCTAACATTTCTTTTTCGATTTCTTAGTTATACAAATAAAATAATTCAACCGAGCATTTTCCTCCGGTTCATTCCAACCTAAACTTTTATGGTTAATTCAAGTCTACCATTCGTTCATGCTTAGAATATTGCTGCCACGTATAGTCCGGTTCCCCTGCTATTTACCTTAAGCTCCTTAAAGAAGAATCAGAAATATTATCGGTCCTGATCTGAGATGAGGTACTTAACTCTTTACAATATTTACATTGTTCGAACTGTTGTCCTCATCTTTATTGTCATATTCACGAGGTTTCGACCGTTCTGGCCGTCTTCAGGATATGCTATATTTCTGAGATGATGACTTGTAACTATTTACACAATTTACATAGTCCGGACTGTTGTCCTCATCTTTACTGGCATATTCACGATGTTTCGACTGTTGTACGCTTCGGCTTTCTTCACGATCTGTCTATATTTCTGACAAGATGTATTATAATTATTTAGACTATTTACATTGTTCAAACTGTTGTTCCCATTTTTATTGATATATTCCCGACGTTTCGACCGTTGTACGCTCCGACCTTCTTCAGGTAATATACGTTGGTATTTCGAATCGAACCCATTATTTAGTTCTAATCCACATTCCATGCCTTTTTGGGGGTGGGGAGATATCTGAGTTTCAGTTAATTCCCTTTACTAACTCAACTTTCCAAGTTTTTGTTCCCTCTACATTGGCTAGGTATTGAACTCACAACTCTTTGTGCCAAGTCACTTTTTGGATTACTTCAACCAAAGGTTTTATCATTTGGAGACATCAGTGACTAAAGTTTTTAGACCTAATGTCTCAATTCATTTTTTTACCAGATCTCATATTACATTTTATGTCATTGTTGTTTTTCTTTAGCTCTCTGTATTACTGGTTCACATATTGTATTCCTATCTCTGTTTGACTGGTTAGGAGATTTTTGTGGCCTAGCATATGCGCTGATTCTTTAAGTTTACGTATTTTCCAGTGATTTTCTGTCATCCTAAATGTAATATAATTATATTTAAATATTATAGCGTTCGAAAGTAATTAGTTTTACCAAAAAGTATATAAAACATATGTATGTTAAATTCATTTAAATATTATGTATCATATATATATATATATATATATATATATATATATATATATATATATATATATATATATATATTCATTGAATACGACAGACAAGGTGCTTTTATTTAGTTTTTTATACAATTTCTCATGTGATCTAATTTTCTTTTTGGGGGGATGATAAATTATATAAAAACTGTCCGAATGTTGTTTTTAACCGAGCGCTTTCGGCTATACATTTAGTCATTTTCAAGGATTAAATATTTGAACTGTTAAATAAGAAATAGTTTGTTATATGTATGTTTTATAAAATGTTTTTATTTTTCAAAAAAAAAGCTTATCACCCCAGGCAAGGCTGAAAGACACTAGCACGCAAGGGGTTACAGAGGATTTGGAGCAAGAGCAGATAGGAGTGATAGAGGAAAGGATGTGGAGAAGGATAGTAGATAGATCAATGCAACTGGAGATGTCGATTGATGTTACATTTGAATAGTTGGCGATTATAGTTGTCAGGGAAACAGGAATAGGGAAGGGAGTTCCACAGGCGTGAGGTGCGAGATACGAAACTATTGGAGTAGAAGAGACGTCTCCATTTAACAGTTTCAACAGTGAGAGGGTGGGAACGGGATGCCAGCCTCGTATGACGCTTGAATTCATGGATCCTGGGAACCAGCGATAGCAGCTCATCGGAGAATGAATAAATCCTAATGAGCCAGGTACTACCTACCTCGCTTTCACCCCATGGGATCATCAGGGTGATTTATTTATTTTAATTTTTGTTCTACCTCGGTTTATTTGTTTTATTTTTGCTCTATTTACCGTATTGAGCAACACTCTTCGTTTTACCTTATTACGTGCTGGTTTTTTTTCTTTGTAGCAGAAATTCAAGGTACTGGACGATTAATTTCATCCTGTTCGGAGATTTCGGGTCCTTTCTTCTTTTTTCCAAATTTTTTTCCTCGGGTGCCAGTTTCTTTGAAAATTTTGCCACCCAGGTTTTTTACCCACCGAGCTTAAATATATATATATATATATATATATATATATATATATATATATATATATATATATATATGTTAAATTAACTGTTTTAAAGTATAGTTTTTTTTCGCTACACAGTAATAACCATGTTTCAAAAATGGAAGCTAAAAGCTTAGAATTTAATTTTGTAATTAAATTAAAAACATTAGTTCCATTTCATCCTCAAGCGAATTTTTGGCGTAACTTATTGTTATGGGATCTTACCTGTAACGACAATGAACTCTTTCTGACACTATAAAGACTGCGCCTCTCAAGAGAGACGGATAGAATGAAGTGGAACGAGTCGAGACGGAATCGAGTCGAGACAATAGTAGTTCACTCTAAACCAGACTGACACCTTCAACTTCTTGTATTATTGTTCTGTTGTAATATATCTTTGTTATTCCTAATCTTGTGTTCGTGTTGTTCTTCCTTGGTCCTAACCTTGGACCATAACCGTGGTGCGAGGATATCGGACCATAATACGTATTTTTAAATTTACTGAGTTTTAAAGGCACGGCAAAAATTCATAATTCACTGTTTTCACTTTAAACATTAGAATTAGCGGACATCCATATTTGAGAAAACACTCCGTTTATCTTAAAGAGTATACACTCATAACTGGTTTTAACTGATAAAGGTGGGAAAACATTGGTCCGATTGTCAGTAGTTATCAAATCTGATCAATACAAACTTTTGTGCTACTTTTAAAATCACCATTTTCTGCATTTCTACTTTTCTTTCAGATGACAGGATTATAGAAAACAATAAATATAAAACCAATTAAACAAAGTGGCATTTAAAAGAAGGGTAAAAAAAACATGGACGATAAGCGATACGTGTCGTGTAAGCAAAGTGACGGACCGCCAACTCACGGTCATCTCGAGAAGTAGCGTCTGGTATCCAGGATTGCAACAACTCCGTCCGTAGCGCGCGACTTACAAACTGAGTCGGCTGAACCAGGTCTTGTCTGTTGCTTCTGATATTCGTTAAAGAGAAGTCCGTAATACCGAGGTATGTGTGTACTTATTTTCGTCTGCCGACCTGAATATTTGAGAAATTTTATTAAGGAAAAATTCACGTCCTCAGGTAGAATTTGAATATTCGAATTTCTCGAATATTTATGCCGGTAGTTGAAAATAAGTATATTGTTTAAAATAAATGGAGTGTCTACTTAAATATGGGTATCCACAAAAAAATAATTTTTAAAGTGATAAAAACCTGTCGAATATAAAAACATTACTTCTTTATATATAAGAATATGCGAAATTGTCTATTGCGCCCCGTGTTTTGTAAGAACGCATTTTCGTTTTCACTATTTTGCCCCCTGTTTATCAGTTCAAGCAAGATTTTCGCTCTTGTTGCGTTTGAGGAAGAATTTCATCAATTTTCGTTGTCTGATTTCCGATTGTTCTTGTAATGCGAGACTTTCTTATTCAAGCATTTCCTTTTCAGTTTACTTTTGAATTTCAAGCCGTTCATTTTGTATATTCGGCTGGAGTTTTTTTGCTGTTGAAGTTGGAATTTAAGAAAATCGAGCATATATATATATATATATATATATATATATATATATATATATTTAAAGAAATTTAAACAGTTATAGTAAACTTGTCTCATCCTTTAATATCAATACACGGAAGGTTATTCGTGAGTATGAACGGATTTTTTAAAAATTAGCAGCATAATGTGTGTAATTTATTCAATCAGACATGCCTATATATATATACATACAAATATACATATATATATATATATATATATATATATATATATATATATATATATATATATATATATATATATATATAGCGGGTGTAACAGCAAAATTGTCTAACTCGTGTAACAGCATAATTGACCATCTAAATCTATTTAAAAAATCATATCTAAAAAAACACGAAACTAATTAAGTTTCTTTTTTCCAGGTTTTCAGATGAGTTGTTTAGCCATCTTCACACTATTTGTCCTAAAAATCACTGAAACCTCCTTTGAGTTATTCAGCTAGAAAGAGAACAGGTTAAAATCGTTTTATCTCAGCTCCACTAAAATTGACGTTTAAAGTTATATATATATATATATATATATATATATATATATATATATATATATATATATATATATATATATATATATGTCACATGACATTAAAAATGAAAATTTCGATAATGGATCATTTTTCACGTTCCAATGAACGCTCAGCACATTGTCAACCTTTTTGCATTTAAAAGCATAATGAAAATATTACGGTTAATGGATAACAACGCACAACTTTCTATAAATACTTGTACTAATGAGCAATTTTGTAATAATTGCACCCCTGAAGATGATCTTGAAAGAAGATCGAAAGTACTTGGGAAATGAAGATAAAAGAAGTTTAAATAGTTAGAGCACATATCTCTCATCCTTTAATATCAATACACGGAAGGATATTCGTGAGTATGAACGGATTTTGTTAAAAATTATCAAACATAATGTCTGTAATTTATGCAATCAGACATGTCTATACATATATATATATATATATATATATATATATATATATATATATATATATATATATATATATATATATATATATATATTCTCCTTGGTAATTCTACAATTTAAAACTTAATAGAGATTTGATTTAGATTTCTAAATAGGTAATTTTAATTTTTTACTTTTAATATTAATTTCAAATTTTATAAATCTTTTAATATCTATGATAACCTTGCTTAGTTGTCAAATTTTTCGAATCACCCTATACTTGTATCTTGATTGGCTACTCTAGCTTATGTAACAGCGTTTACTCCTGGCTAAGGATCGTTGATTAATTTGAAACTTTTAAAACCATTTATTCTATACTCTATATCATCACTTGACAAGACACAAGAAGTGTTGAAACAAAATGGCTACTTTTGTCGTGATTTTATAACATATTTATGTTGTAATATTCAAATAAATAATTATATCTGCTCTACTCTGTATTGAGCACTCTTTAAAGAATATTAATTGTTGGTTATTGGATTTCACTCCGTATATACCAATCCTAAACTTGGGTATATATATATATATATATATATATATATATATATATATATATATATATATATATATATATATATAGGGAGAGAGAGAGAAAGCGGGGAGGGATTTAATAGGCTGCTTCATGAAACTCGAGAGATAAGGTAAACAGCAAAAATAATATTAATTGAACTAATATTTGTTTTATATTAGTAGACCTTTTGACTGAATCGAAGCATGATGAAAATATTTTATAATCGGAATTTTCTGATACGCTCGTATCTTTCGCAACGAAAAATTAAATAAACAATTAAATGGACTCTCTTTTCCAAGCAATTTTTTGTTGTATTTTTGTTTCATGTTTTGCATTACCGTCATTAATTTGATAGTTTGGGCCCAGTGACTTGGAAGCGGAGGAGACAACTCTGAAATAAATTAGCAAATGTCAATATCTAATGAGTATGTACATTTTTGACAAAAATCTCTTTGAGTCCAATTTTAGAACCTTTCATGAGGGAAAATGTATTTTGATTTTCCTAGGTTGAAATTTGTTACTTCCGGTGCATCCGTTGGGAGTATGGTAATCTATAAATGTACATTCATCTCGGCTGGCATCAAACACATTGACCTTGCTTTTGCACAGTGAGATTCACCCTTACAGGCTAAAAGGCTTTACCAGGTTAAGATTGTAGTGATCAGGAAAACAGCCTCTAGGAATTCGGATAGAGTAGTGTTTCGCAGGAAGAAGCTGCTTATGTGGAACTTAGTGCTTCACCAACGGAATACGGGGGCAATGACGGTGGTTCGCTACAATGTGCGTAGCATGGCGGGTCTAAGCCGTGCATTTTAGAACTGGTGGAACTAAGGAATATCGTTCGTCTAAGCACTTTCCATGGAAATAGCGATAGAGCAGTGAAATGTTTGCGATGTTTCATCTGTAAGAGAGAGGTCGCAGGGCAGAGAATAATTTGTCACCCGCAAGAACGCAAAGGTACTTCTGGACTCTATCGAGACTAGGCTGATATTGAAATAACCTACTTTTCCTAAGGTATTAAAATGATATTAGTTCTCTGATATTTCGACATTTAAACAAAACATAATTTCATTGTCATATAGCATTTCGATACAGTTACTGTTTATATATTTAATTTTATATGGTAATGTTAAAAGTCTTGTAGTCCAACCTTCCTTTAACACGTTCAATATTTGATTAAAATATTTTAATCTCATTTGCTTGTGATTCTGTTATCGAAATTAAAACACTTGGAAGTTGTAGAATAAATGAAGCAAAATCTTTTTGCTATTTCGTAGCAATAAACCAGTTCTGTGATTTGAAATCTTTCAGCATGGTTGACGTAGTCCTGGGAATACAGAGGTTCTGCAGTACAAAAGTGACATTATGAAATTCGTTTGAGAAAAATACCAGCGTATTGACGTCTTGGGTAAAACGATAAAATACATTGGGCAGAAAAACCTCTGATCATGAGGTTTTGAGGAAAGTGGAATCACCTCTTAATTGCTGGTGTTCCCAGGTCCATCCTGACCCATGGTGATAGCACCTGTTAGGGTCCCAGCTATGGGCAAATAGTTAACCTCCAAACTGGGGCCAAAACACTATGAAAGTGTAAAAATAGGGTTTAATAGCAGCAATACATTTTTGTAAAAATTATTGCTAGCAACTAAAACAAGTTAAAAATTATTAGCAGCAATACGTTATTACCAGCAATACATTTTTTGAAAAAAATATTATCAGCAATGTAATTTTGAAAAAGATATTACCAGCAATGTATTTTTGAAAAAAATATTACCAGCAATACAGTTGTGGAAAAATAATTTTTACCAGCAATACATTTGTGAAAACATATTACAAGCAATAAAAATATTGTCGGTATTGAATAACTCATTGAGGTTGGGTTTTTTAAGCATTTCACCCCAAGCAAGGCGAGAAGCCACTAGCACGCAAGGGGTTACAGAAGATTTGGAGCGAGAGCAGATAGGAGTGATAGAGGAAAAGATGTGGAGAAGGTTAGTGGATAGATCAAGGCAACTGGAGATGTCGATTGACATTACATTTGAATAGTTGGAGATTATAGCTATCAGGGAAACAGGAACAAGGAAGGGAGTTCCACAGGCGAGAGGTGCGAGATATGAAGCTATTGGAGTAGAAGAGGCGGCCACATTTAACAGTTTCACAATGAAAGGGTGGGAGTGGGATGCCAGCCTCGTAGGACGCTTGAATTCATGAAGTCTGGGAACCAGCGAAAGCAGCTCATCGGAGCAATTACCGTGAAAGTATTTGTAAAAACGACAGAGAGAGGCGACGGCGCGTCTGTGTGAGAGCGACTGCAGACGAGATGCCAGATCAGGGCCAATTACATTGCATATCTCTCTCTGGATCTTATGAAGAACACCGAGGCAAACAGAAGGGGCTCCAGACCATATGTGGTAGCAACACTCCATGAAAGGGCGAATAGTAGATTTGTAAATTTGAAGGATCGATTCCGGGGAGTAAAAATTTTCTAGCCCGGCACGGGAAGCCAACTTTCCTTGTGGTGGACGAAGCAATTGAGTCAATGTATTTGTTCCATCTCAGGTCAGCAATCAGCGTGAGACCGGGCAGCCGCAGAGAGGAGCTTTCGAGAGGTTGAGCTTCAGACATTCTAATGGGATGCAGGGGAGGATCTTTGTGGTGATTAATAGAGAGCAGTTTTGTTGCCGTAAAACAAACCAAACCAGACTAAGAACATAATAATAATAATATATTGCACTACTTTGCATTGAGCTCTTTTTTCAAAGTAAATGCTACGAACAGTTGATTTTTATTCCATCCGTTCTTTCTTTCATTTGTATGCATACACACACACACACACACATATATATATATATTTTTGTCATCCACAGACAGGATCGAAACCCGACTGAATTTGCGTCAGTCCGAACTTATCCCACTAAGCCGTCAGCGTACGGTACGGGATGAAGGTGAATTTTAGCGTGTTTTTTTTTAGATTCGGATAAACACACAGTGTGACTGACAGTGACTCAATTCTGTCGAAGAATCTCTGTTTCTTCTTAATAGCATGAAAATGGCTTCCCAGATTAAGAAGAAACAGAGATTCATTTTCTGTTGGGCAGGGAACATTTCCTATATTAAGACTTTCGATATCTAGGCTGGTAAACATTAATTTTACTGTTTAAGAAAGTATACAGAGACGTCTACTCAAATAAGTGAATCCACTAAATATCATATTTATAGTAATGAGAAATAATGTCAAACCAAACCAAACCGGCCTATTGACACACAATAATTTCATTAATTTTATTAGCTTTTTTGCCTTCCCTCGGCATGGCTGATTCTAACCTGCAACAGTGGGACTCATTGCGCTTTCTCGGGTGAAGGTTTTCCCCTGACATGAATTGGAAAAAATTGCTAGCTCTCTTGCAATGAACGTTGGTTCACTGTGACGTGCTAGACAATTTCCTCGACATAATCTACCTTACACATTTTTTAGTCTATCATTCGCCCATACCTTGAATATTGTTGTCACAATGCTTTGATTCTTCTGCTATGTATTTAGAGATTATTGATAAAATATCAAGAATAATCTGAAATTCTTCTGGTCCTTACCTGGCATCTCGGCTTCAATCCTTTTCCTACCGCCGTAACGTACATCCTGTCACTCCAGTGGGTCTAAAACTGACCGTATGGCGAAAGAAAGGAAACTAAAGCAGTTGTTTTAATTAATCATCCGAAGAATGTAGAAGGTATTACAAAAAATACATTTTGATATTTGGTCTGAAGTAGGTCGAGCCGAGAAGGTTTCAAATGCTATTTCATGTACAATAATTTCCCTCGGCAGTGGACCGACTTGCAAGACTTTGATATTTACATCCTAAGAAAGAGGCGTAAGGCAAGGATGTGTCTTCTCACCAGACTTATTCAACGTATAGAGCAAGGCAATTCTGAGGGAACTGGAGATCCTACCAGGATTCATCATTAGCAGGCACAATCTTACCAACGTAAGATATGCAGATAGCAGACACGGAAAAGAAACTACAAAACCTCCTACAGAAGGTAGCAAGGGAAGTTTTTTTTTTAATTTTTATTTTTACAAGCTCAGGTGTCATTAAATGAATAATCAATTCTGACACAACACAATCAACAAAGATATTGAAATTTCTACAAGGACCTGCTAGAACTGCTCAGTAAAATTGTGAGATATTCGGGAAAGATATCAGAATAATCAAGAACCTATGCATTCGCATCGAGAATGAGTTCAAAGAATATACAAAAATAGAAAGAGGAGAAAGGCAAGGATGTGCCTTCTCACCAGACTTATTCAACCTATACAGCAAGGCAATTCTGAGGGAACTGGAGTCCTACCAGGATTCATCATTAGCAGCCACAATCTTAACAACATAAGAAATGCAGATAACACAGTGCTGATAGCAGACACGGAAATGAAATTCCAAAACCTCCTACAGAAGGTTGTGAAGAAGAGCGGGAAGAAGGGACTAATAATAAGCTACAAGAAGACAATGCATAGTTATCAGTAAATGGATGTGCCCCAAATGCGATTTGCAGGTAAGGGACACTAAAATCATATAAATCTTTCTACGGTAATTTATTTTTGTTCAAGAAGTTAAATATGTAGTTATTTAGTTAGTATTTTAAAAGAGTTAAAATATATCCTTGTTATATATAACTTTTTCTGATAAATTACCAAGAATAATCTGAAATTCTTCTGGTCCTGACCTGGCATCTCGGCTTCGGTCTTTTCTCTTTTTCCAGTCCTTTTTCAGACAAAGCATATGTGACAGCGATATTCATCAACGGCACGCACCTCGAGGTGGTGAACTCCTTCACCTACCTCGGGTCGATCATCTCCAGCACCCTCTCCCTGGACACCGAGATCAGCTCCAGGATAGGGAAGCCGCCGCAGTCATGGCCAAGCTAAACAAGCGCGTCTGGAACAACAGCCAGCTGACGGAGAACACCAAACTACAGGTCTACCCGGCCTGCGTCCTCAACACCCTCCTGTACGGCAGCGAGTCCTGGACAACTTACGCCAGTCAGGAGAAGAGGTTAAACACCTTCCACCTTCGCTGCCTGTATAAGGTCTTTTTTTTTTAATCTGTAAGTACTTTAAAAAAATATATTTTGATTCGCATTTAATTTTTTCGTCTCGGATGCTACCTGGATTTTACTAAAAACTAAATAATTCCCATGTCTGAGGATG
>OZ038508.1:11773683-11806183 GCA_964036315.1 Acanthosepion esculentum | reverse complement strand
GTGGAAGGTCGAAAACCGGGATAAGGAGCGAGACAATGAAATCAAGAATGGCTGATCATGTGTGGAGGGAAAAGAGTAGTCACCAATCCCTGTGGAATGAAGTCAACATACTAGACAGAGAAAAGCACTGGAGAACTAGGTCTGAAAGATAAGTCAACGTATATGCTAGGCTATGAAGGTCTTCTTATTAGGCCTAGCATAGAAATAAATATAATGTTGGCGCTGTTAATAAAACAAAGAAAAAAAATGCTTCAACAGCATTAAGAAAAAGACGTCTCGGTGAAAGCAGAAAGGCGTGATAAGCACAAGCAATGTCAGTGGGAAGCAGAGAATTTTACGGTTCTGAATCCTAAACTCAGGATTGTCCCACGGGACAATAATGTAGTGGATTAAAGTGTTAGCTTGTTAATTTTGTGCCATATTAATTATAAATCCGGCTAAGACTCTGCGGAAATGGGGTGAGCAATATTTGAGTAGTACTAAATAAGAACAAGTTGAGATATCCCTTGGCACGCACAGTGGAGACTGAGAACTATCACTAAAGGGTTCAGTTCGAAATTTCCTGAAGCTTACCCGGATCAGCAAACACCTGATGAAGACTGGCGGAGTGCAAAATGTCCGAATCGTCAGCAACGATGAAGACAATAGTCCTACTGCAAATAATGTAGAACATATATACCTATACTCATTGAACCATTGTTCTCTTAGGAGCAAACAAGAAACATGATTTTTAAATAATACGTCTCTTGTCGATGGTGAAACTTGTTTTAATGAAGGAGAGTGTGCGGGTTGTGTAACGGTTGTTGGTGCAGGAAATGGATATAGCGCGTTGAGTTCAAATTCCACGTTTGTCTGTTGCTCTTACCTTCGCACCGATTACACTGGAAATAACACGTTTCCGTTTATTCTACTTCCAGTTATGCCGTGTAGACCGGAATCTCTCGTCTAAGAGAAGGGAAATTCTGAATTCAGAAATGTGGAGAAGGCAATTTGAAACCACTTCGCAGGCATTCCTATAAATGCATGGCGATTCCCAAATAAAGTGCAAAACAGCAGAGAATTATGATCGCCTGATGTTTTCAAAGGGCGTGGCATTTGAAGAAAAAATTATGAATGGTTGTTACTTAAACACACACAAATAAACATATGTAAATAATTATATTTCTGATTGTTCCTTAGTTAGCATGGAAGCTACGCCCTACCATATCCCCAACTAATGTCTGCTTCCGTTTGGATTGCGAAGAAAGACGGAAAAGATATATCAGAAACGTTGTTTGGTTTCAGTGAGAAAAAGAAAGAAAGAAAGAAAGATGTGGCAGGAGTCGATAACTCCCTCATGTGTTTAACGTCTGCTTCAGTGAAATTGAAAAACTTGTTAATTCGAAATTTTTCCATGCGTACACGCTTCTCTAGATAATGGCTTGCATTACTGTTATTGCAATATTTTGTTAAAGTTGTTAACATCAAATATTTAATCTAACAATGCAATAAAGGAATTCCCGTAAGTAATAATAGTCATACAACTTGCGTACTTAAAACCTTGTGCTACAAGTAAGCTATGCTTTGTAAATCACAATCGTCATAGAACTCACAAGGCGTTTATTAAAATCACTAATTTCAGAAAGACGACTTATCAGAAAATTAAAATAGTAAAACCGTGAAATTTTCAAAAGTACTACTAATTTTAAATGTACTACTAATTTAAATCAAAGACGTAACCAGAGATGATAGCACGAATGTTTTTTTTTTGTTTGTTTTTTTTTGTTTGTTTTTTAAGTTATTTAAAAAATAAATGTGTTTCTGCAGCTGGATCCTGTCGTTGTTCACCATTGCCTGGTCGTCGGCGAACATGAGTTCGTTGAGTGCCTCAGGATCTGGATTGGGATCCTTTGTAATCTGCAGGAACACACTGACCAACTCAGCTCAAGCTGCGAGATATACGACATGAAGGCAAGTTTAAGTAAGCCCGAGGCAATAAGCGTCAGCAAGAGACCAGAAAAACTGAACATTAACATCAATGGCGCCCAGCTAAAGCAACGTATCTGGTAAATTGCTCGACAATAAATTGCTCGACAGTAAATTGCGCGAAATCAATTGCTCGAAAAATAATTTCTCGAACTATCAATTGCTCGAAAGGCAGTTTGCTCGAAACCTGTGGTTAAAAAAAAATAAAGCTACATTGTTTCTAATATTTACTATAAGATAAAATAATACAACTTTATTGTTGTTAAGTGAACAGTTAAAATTAAAGAACGAGTACATTTATATAGCAGGTCCCTTTTTTTTCTCGAGAGGTTTGCTCGAAACCTGTTGTTAAAAAACGTAAAACACGTTCTAAGCATTTTCTTTTTTTTGCACATTTCACATTTCCAGTAAATCTTATTGTTCACTGTTTTGTCCTTAATATATATATATATATATATTCATCCAAACACAACTTCTTCTTTCCTTTTTCGCTCTCAACAAAAGTTATGTCCATCACTAGGGTTTGAGATCTCCAAAATTACTGAAATAGAAATAGAAAAAAAATATAGAAAAAAAATCAGGACTGCTAAGGTTGAGTGTCGTGGCTCCTTTCATGGTCCAGCTCCGTTGACGGGTCGTGAGACGGCGCAGTTTACGTGGTCCTTCGAGCTTCGAAATTACTTCGAGCAATTGATAGTTCGAGAAATGATTTTTCGAGCAATTTACTGTTGAGCAATTGATTTCGAGCAATTTACCTAGATCCCTAAAGCAAACCAGTGAATTAATATATCTGGGAATCATATTTACTGAAAACGGCAAACCAGACAGAGAAATTGAGACCAGATGTCAAAAAGCCAACGCAGAGTCTGTTACCAACTTGATCCTCTTTTAAAGCATCATAACATTTGCATGAACAAACCGAGGCAAATCTCATCTACGCCATTTTCCTACCGACGCTGACATACCAGTGCCAGACATAGCTCCTAAGAAAAACCCTTGAGAGGAAACTGATCACTTGTAAGATGAAATGCCTGTGGAAAGCGGTTAACAAGGCCAGGAGAGGCAAAGTCAGGAATGAGGCAATCGGAGATATGGTAGGTGCAATACCAATCAAACAACACATCAAACGACAGAGGATCAAGTAGTTCAGACACTTCACTCTTATGCCTATCAACCAACCAGCATTACGAGCATAAACCCTCAGGTACTATGGCTGGTGAACGATAGGCAAACCAAGACGATGCTGGAACGACTCAGTAGCAGACACTCTCAGAGCCTACGAGTTATCTCTCTTCCAGGCCACTCACCTTGCCGCTGACAGACTACTCTATCTCCCCGCGACAAGCGCAAGGAAAAACTAACTAATTAAGAAAAAAATGTTATCTTTAACTTTCGATATCGTTGTAGATATTTTTTTACTTTAATATTTTTCAGCTTGGAATTTTTATACGCATGCGATAAACGATTAAATCGTAACGCCATTGTTGAAATAAACAAACACTGTAACGTAAAACAAAAAACAATAGACCAATATTGTTTTTAATTCATACATTTATTTCGTTTTATGTTGATTTTTTTTTTGTTTCGTTTTGATGATGGCCCACTTCTTATTTTTACACTTCTTTTTGACCAGTTGCCAAAAACACAGCCTCCGTCAATTGAACAGACAAAAAAAAATATTTTAATATCAACAGGTCCTTTTTTTCAAAAGGTTACACTTTGCAAACTGCAACCTCTTCTTGTGATTTCGTCAATGGATCTTATCGAGGATTTGGTTTTGTGTAAACCTTATCTGTAGAATTTTCATTTCTGCCTTTCTTTTTCTTTTCTTTTCTTTTTCTTCCTCAGTTCATTCTATTGTCTGTTTTTTTGTGGGGTAGGGTGGGGATTTTAAACAATTGAAATTAATGGATTTGCGTAAATACATCCTTGAAATACTCCAGGCAATGATTTCATTCTTGGGCCATGACAATAAGTTTTATTTCATTATTTTTTTATTATTATTTTATTATTTTTTTTTTCGCGTTATGAGATTACAGTTATCATTTCAAATTTCTAAAATACAAGTGGGCCGAATTATTTGTAAACGACACAAAAACAAAAAAAATGTTTGTGTGTGATTACATATATATATATATATATATATATATATATATATATATATATATATATATATATATATATGTTGTAATCGCTTTCCTTAGAGCAAGTTATCTTTTTAAAAAAAATTAAACAAAAAAGAAACCGATAAATTGTTTTTTTTCTTTTCGCCTAAAACATAAAAAAAATTATTTTTTAAAAAAATCTATTTTTTTAAAAGTTTTGTCAAAGTGGGATACATTTTTCTTGTATACATATATACATCTGTTTACGTGTGAATGTGTGTGTATATTTTACATATATATATATATATATATATATATATATATATATATATATATATATTGTTTGAGCGCATGTGTTGGTATGTTTGTAATTCTAAATACGGAAGGTGAAAAGGTTGTAGTTGTTGGGGTGTCGGATTGGGTAGGGTAAAAAGGATTGTCAAAAAATATACAGAGGTAGGGAAAATCAATCAATAATTTCAAGTTTATCATTTTACTCTTCGATTTTATTTTCATTTTTCAAACGTGCCTCTCATGACAATGTTACTTATAATGATCTTGTTCACGTTTTGCTATCGATAAGTATAGAGCTTTACTTATTTAATGATATTGTTGAGGGTGTAAAGAATAAAACGAATGTATATTTGTATTTTTTTGTGAGTTTCTCTTTTTATTTTGCTTGTTTTATTTTTTTCTCGATTTGAATCGATAGGAATATTTACACACAAAATTATTATGTAAGTAAATATAGATGTGTGCTTGAGTGAAATATAAGTTTCACAAACGAAAACTGACCAATAAAAAAAAAAAATTAAAGTTGTTGATGTAGTTAAGGTAAAAAGTAGCAGAGTTGGGAAGGGGAAATGTTTCGTTCCGTTTTTTTTATGCAAATAATAAAAAGCATGGTTTCAGTGTGAAAGTAATTCGGAACAATTAAAATCCAATTTTTTTCTTCTTTTTTTCTTGCGTTTTACTTTAGTCTTTTTTTTAAGCTTTGGTTGTATTTAGTTACGAAATTTACTTTAGCTGGGTTGATGGAAGTCATCTGTGTGTCTGTGTGTGTGTGTGCGTGTGGTCTTTTTTGCTTACCACAAAGTCGTTATGTATATTCTTCATTGTAGCAATGTAATTTTTTTTTTTAAAGAAACAAAGCATCATCCCGCGTATATAAGTGTCACTTTTGCCTACAAAACGCTTTCATTTTTTTTTTTTTTTAAACAAATTTTCAAACTTCAAGACTCAGTCTTTGTTGCTGATTTTGTTTTTTTCATTTTACCGTTTTTTGTTTGTTTTTTCTTTTCTTTTAATTAATTAAATAAAAAAAATTAATTGATGATTGTCACTTCGCATCTGGAATGTCTAGGTGAGGTCTTTTTTGTTTCTTTTTTTTACTTTTTTGTTTTTATTTTGCTTTTTTTTGCTTATTATACAGGCTTTTTTAATTTATGTTTTTTTGCTTTTTTTTGTTTTCTTCATTTTTTTTTTTTGCATGATTTCATTTTCTCCAAATTCTATGCAATCAAATTTCCTGACCACCTTGCCCAAACACATTCTATTTCATTCATCAGTTCTTCTCAGCCTCCCCGGGCTCCTTCAATGACGATTACTCTTAATAAGCAACCAACAGTTCTTTTTTTTTTCTTTTTTATTATAGTTGATTTTTTTTTTGTTTTTTTTTTGTTTTGTTTTGTTTTGTTTTTTTAAGTCGACTAGTCAGGTGGGGGTGGTTATTCATAACTTCATTTTACTTACTGTCCGACAAATGCTTCGGATTCATTTCAATATCTTTCAATATAAAGTGTATATAATTTCTTGAAACAAAAACTGGTTTTGTTTCTTGTTTGTTTTGTGTTGAGGCATGGTTACCGTGGTTTCAAAAACTTCGATTTCTTAGCCTTAACCAAAACTGTTTTCACCATTCGTATAATAATAATAATAATAATAATAATAATAATAATAATAATAATAATAATCTTAATTAATTAATAATAATAGTAATAATAATGTCACGATACCACATTAGACACAACTTTGGGTTAAATTTGGTTCTGACAAATCACCTCTTCTTGTTGGTTAGGGTTTGTTACTTTCTATTCTCTAGTGTTGGTTGCGCGAATGATTCTTTTTGTTTGCAGTCAAATTAAGTCCAGTATAAAACAGACATTCTGCTTGCATCCAAAAGTGAATAAACCTTTCCTCATTTTCATTACAGCACTGAGACCCGATGTCTTCATAGCTGGCATCGCTAATAGTTCTCAAATCACTTTCTCAGTGACCTTACACTTGCTATCCTGATGAACATCAATCAATATCTTTACTTCCATCTGCGTTACATAACTTATTTTTACGTTATTTTTATTTTTTATCATCTTTTATTTCTTTTGTAAGTCGATAAATAATTGGCGACTTTTATTTCCTCCTTTTTTGTTTTCATTTTTTTTTTTCATTTTGGTCATTGTTTTATTTTTGGTACGTTTCAATTTGGTCAGTTCGATACTGAAGTTCGCAACGGTTCTTCCGTTGGATTTGCATGGTGATGTGTCCTTAAATGATGATCCAAGGAACTTGACGTCGGAAATACTTGATTGCATACATGACATATCGTCCGCCAGGACCAAGCACCGACACTTTGGTGGGTCTCCGGTGGGCTCACCCCGGTTGTTGGGTTGGTGGGCGTACCACCACTAACCAGATCGCGGTCACTATTAGGGGTGGTGGACAAAGCCGGTGGTGGAGACACCGACGGTGGAGCCGCAGGTGGAGAAGAAGCCGTACTGTCCGCAGTTGAGACCGCACTGCTGCCACCACCACTGACAGTAACGCTAACACCTACGCCAGCAGAGCCACCATTTGCACCTCCTACTGCAGTGTTTACTCCGGTACCAGGTCCGCTGACCACTGATGAGATCGATGAGGCCGCAGATTTCATACTAAGGTCTAGCTCACCGCTCAGACCCGAGGCTAGCAAGAGATCATGTGAAGACGGCGCTACTCCAAGACCTAAACCGCCAGCGATTAAACCACCACCTTCCAGATTCTGAGCAGCAATCGGGTTATTAGGGTTGCTGCTGTTGCTGCTACTACTTCCGTTTGGCGATTGTTGCTGCTGTTGATGCTGTTGATGCTGAGAGAGTATCAAAGCCTGGTGATGATGTGCCAGGTTCAAGCCCGACAATGTGTCGTTTGGCCAAGACGAAGGCAAGCTTTCTGTGCTTTTCTGATCACTTTCAATGCTACTGCGACCACCAACACTGTCGCTGCGTGGTGGTTCCTCCTTGCTAACCTCTGGTAAATGATTCTGTAAGTGGTTCATGCTACCGTTCAAGCTCTGAATGACCGAGATCTCGTTCATCTTTGGTGACAGGCCGTTCAAGAAATGTGGATACTGGTGAAAGAGAAAATCCGGTGATCTATGGTACGGTGAAAGGTAATGTTGCTCTTTGGGGCCAATAAGGAACGGAGGTTCGATGGACATTCGCCGACCTCGCCGCGATGGATTATTACCCCACATATGCGTACCCATATGAACTTTCAGATTACCCTTTGTGGTAAACGCTTTTGCGCACATGTTACACTTGAAAGGTTTGTCGCCAGTGTGGGTTCGAATGTGGATCTGAAGGGCACTGGCACTGGAGAACTGTTTCTGACAGACACTGCAAGTGTGCTTTGGAGATGACCGACGTACAAACGGGGATGTGCTGTTGCCGTCACTGTTCGGGGAAGTTTGAGGTTGGGAGATTGGGGTCTGGTTAATGTTGGTTTCGTTACTTTCGCCGTTGCCTGGTTGTTTACTGCTCGAGCTGATACAATTGCTGCTGCTGCTGCTCGTACTACTGCCATTACCGCTACCATTATTATTTGTTCCCACACTTGGAGCCACTCGATTAGCTTCACTCTCGCTACTTTGTTCAGATTTAACAGGAGCTTCGCTGTTGCTACTGTTAGTTGCATTAGTATTGTTGCTAGTAGCAGTGTTGCCTGTGTTGTTGGTGGTAGTGTTACTGTTGCTATTGCTACTACTACTGCTACTACTACTTCCGTTACGGCTTTTAAATTGCGAGGGGAGGTCCCTTATCTTGTGTGTCAACATATGCTGCTTCATGTTCCCTTTAGTGGAGAAACTGCGATCACAAACTTCGCATTTGAAGGGTCTCTCTTTCGTGTGACTCCGTATGTGGATATCGAGGGCGCTTTTACAGGCGAACGTCTTAAAACAGATGTAGCATGTTGTATTCGCCTTCCCTTCCACATTACGAGGGCGCAGATCAAGAGCTGGAGCCAAAGGAAACACTGAGCTCATAGGAAACCCCGGAACGTCGGGACGTAGATGCATCGAGGCTGCATCTTTTAAGCCATTCGAATCAGACAAAGCGTCGGCGCCAAGGGACTGGGGTGACGTTCCGGTAGAACCATCCCCATTCAAAAAAGCGCTATGAGGGAGATGTGGGGAAAACTGCTTGTGGGCTGGGTTTAAATCTCTAGGGTGGAGACGTAGATCAAATTTGGGGCCGATCGTCATACTGAGCGGGTTGTTTGAATTGATTGCGCGGACCCGGGCTTCCAGTGCGGCCAGGGACGTTGACGACGGTGGAACAAAACCGCTTGTTATCACTGAATTGATATGCGACTCATAGCTCGAAACTGGATTCATGTGGATTTTATGCAGCTCGGGCGATTCGTGGGAGCCAATAGACGCCATGGAGTTGGGTCGCTCCTCATCAAGGGCTTCGTGGGCGGCATCACTTGATGTCTGTGAGTCCTCCGGTTCGGCCCAGTCGTCTTCTTTTTTGGCGGGTGTCGTGCCGGCAGCAGGGGTAGCTGCCGTCGAGGTTGGCGTCGTTGATGCTGTGGGCGTTTTCGATTCAATCCAGTCATCCACTTTGTTTTCATCACCGTCGATTTTCCGGTCACTGACGCTAATTTTGTCGCCGTCAATGTCATCGGTGTCCATGAGATTCGAGTCTGCGAGAGAATCGTCTATCATATTACTGTCGTCCATAACACTGGTGTCCATGACGCCATCGTCGGCAGCGTCACTGTCCACAACGCTATCGTCCATCATCCCTTCATCCATCACGTTACCGCTGTCAATTACGCCACTAGCGTCGATGATATTCTCGTCGTCAATGACATTCCGATCGCTACTGCCGTCAATGCTACCCGTGGCATCAAGGACCTTTTGAGTCATGTCCAAACTGCCTGGACTTATCTTGTTGTCCATTGGAGAGATAGCTGGGGAAGTCGAATGAAGCGACGTGGAAGGAGAGGTAGTGGAAGGAAGGGTCGGATGGTGGGAAAAACTGGGCGCGGTCTTGCTTAGATCTAGCTCTCGTGGCTCCAGATGAGGACGCAAGTCGAACGGCTTCGGATGCCATTCACTTGCACGGTAGAGACTTGGCGGCATACTGGGATATGTGTCGGAAGTGTGTCCTCGGATGTGCTGCTGCAGAACAAGGATATTTGTAAATTGTTTGTGGCATACAGGGCACTGGTGGGTGAGTCTGGTGGGCGGCTTGGCCCGGTGTACCCCCATATGCGTTTTTAGATTGCCCTTAGTGGTGAAAGCGCGTCCACACAGTTTACAGCGGAAGGGTCTCTCGCCTGTGTGAATACGATAGTGCATCTGAAGCGCACTTTTGCAACTCAGGACACGGTGGCAGATCGCACATTCATTCGGATCACTGAGCTTATGCTCGATATTCTCAACAAATTTCTGCAATTTCGACGTTTCCGAAGTGTTCACCTCCATATAATCCTCAACATTCTCGCCCGGCTCGATGTGCTTGGCTGGCGGAAAGAGGCCCCCAGGCATGCTCCTCAGGTCTGGCTTAGTGAGCGGCGGCGGCGGCGGCGGGGGAGGGGGCGGCGGCGGTCCGTGACTGCTTGTATTGAAGTGGGGTGGTAACGGTGCCAACGGTGGGTGCGGAACGACGGTCAACGGCGGAAGCAAGGGAAAGGTCCGAGAGGCGGTCAGGGGGATATGACTTGAGGAAGAGGTCGTGGTAATGGCCGGCGAGCAGACAGCAGCAGCGAGACTCGAGTTGGAAGCAGTGATAGCGGCAGCGGCGGCGATAACGGAGGAGGCGGACGAGGGGTCAGTATGTGGGCTGGAAGAGGACAGGGCGTTTGGGAGGCCAATTGCTTGATAAGCGGACGTTGGGGTTTCAGACCCCGTAACTACAGGCGTAGTACTGTTTGTAAGACCGTTATTGTTGGCAGAATGGTGTGACACGTCGATGGTACCTTCACCAAGCTTTTGTTCCGGTTTCTCTAATTTTAGTGAAGGACTCTCTCTTTCCCGACTTAAAGACTGTGATATCGAGGCTGAGGCAGCGTCTAACAAGGGCGCACGGCTGACGGCTGAAGGAATAGTTGGGGATGCAGTAGCCGTAATGGGTACCCCGGCAGCGGGCAAATTGACAGCCACCGACGACATGGTAAGACTCATAGGCTGGAATTGAAACCTGGAAGATAGGAGTGCGGCGTTCCGAGCAGCTGAGTGAGCAGGGAGTGGTTGCTGAGGCAGTTGGAGGTGAGATTTGTGTTTGCCGAAATGTACACGCAGGGCACTCTTGCAAGAAAATTTGATGTTGCACACATTACAGCGGTACGGGCGTTCTCCTGAAAATATAAAATACAAATAATATTTAATTTAAATAGTATTTTAGATGCCAGTACGTTTATAAAAGAAAAGGAAATATTTTACGTCTAAAAGCGTAAAAAGATTTTTAAAAAAATAGCAATCTGAATTCATAATAAAACACCGTCCTGGGTACGACGATGAACTACATCCGGCAGCAAGGCCTCTGATCAGGAGGTTATGATAAGTGTGGAACCACCTATTGTTGACCCGGGGTGGTAGCACCTGTTAGGGTCCCAGTTATGAGCAAATAGTTAACACCCCAAACTGGGGGTCAAAGCAATATGAAAGTGTAAAAATAGTTTTTAATACCAGTAACACATTTTTGTAAAAAGGTTATTATCAGCAATGAATTTTAAAGAAAAACATTATTACCAGGAATTCATTTTTGGCAAAAACAAATATTACCAGCAATACATTTTTGAAAAAAATATTCCCAGTAATAAAAATCTTGTCGGCATTAAATAATCTATTGAGGTGTCGATATGCCGTAATACAAACCAAACCAAACCATAATAAAATAACTGTAATTCAATATAAGTATATTTCTGTCTTCCGACTCTTCGGGCATCGAGTTCTAGAATAAATCAGATGGCATACTGCTTGGTTTTAAGAAACATCAACCAACCCCTACCATCAAAGACGATACTCTTCATACGTGTAAAAAAAGAATTTATGCGAAATAACTGAACAATAATTATATGAATATAATTACGGCATGACATTATAATATTAATTATGTAGTTATCGATTCTGGGGGTGAGCCGATGTTCCGATTTGAATAACACTTTGAACAAGGCCAGTACGCTCACACGTTCGGTTACGATGGCTTATGATTTCGCGCTGGAACAACCATTCTGAATAATTCCGTCTACGCAATTTAACTCACAAGGCATGGGTCAAGACGTGCTGTTTTTCAGGCACTTTCTAACGGTGCCGCAGAGTAAAATCGCATCTCCGGACCGATGACGTCAGGAAATCAATTCGATCAGGGCGATATTCGAACATGGGTCTCATGGTCGAAATGAAAATATTCTAAACGCTCGCCAGTATACTGCACAGAGAAGTGAAATATGTTTGCCTGTGTGTGAAATAGAACGAGAGAGAGAGAGATCACTAACTATCCCAAGCAGTCTCTATATACATGATGGAGGCGTATTATACGCAGAGAAACAAGTCTGACTGTTTTAATAAGACCACCATTGAAACATGTATATTTATTATTAATATGAAATATAGCTCTGTTATTATACATCGAACACTATTTTATTATCACTAGCAGTCAATGTGCGATATATATATATATATATATATATATATATATATATATATATATATATATATATATTATGAAATGGACAAAGTCCGACAATTATTTTAAGATATTACGAAAATTTCCCGGACATTAAGGCCGGTAAATGTTGTTAATACTGTTTATTATAAACAGAACATTTGCTTAAATATTTGTATCTATAAAAAGAACGTATAAACAAAAAATGTCTTAAAATAATGTATAAAACGTCTTAAAAAATATGTATATATATATATATATATAAAAGTGAACATAGAAGTCAACACTTAGAGGCGACAGTCTGTTTCATGCTAGATGCAATCGTCGGGTGGCCCGACGATTGCATCTAGCATGAAACAGACTGTCGCCTCTGAGTGTTGACTTCTATGTTCACTTTTATATTTACACACGCTCTATCTCTGATATTGAGCACTTTATCCCATAAATATAGTACACCTTAAGACTATATTTCTTCCTATATATATATATATATATATATATATATATATATATATAAGCGTTACACCTATCCGACCACAGCTGCATCAGAACTCATTTTAACACACACACAAACTTATCAGACTCTATCCGAATCATACTAGTATAAAATACAAACATAATAACCTCATCCACATGTTAAAAAAAAAGATTAAAAATAATGGAAGCCTTAATAATAAAAAAGAAAGGCCGCCAAAATGTAATAATATTAATTGCGAACACGGCCACAATGTGCTAACTGTGTTCGGAAAATTAAACATTCCTATAACTCTAGGAACATACAACAAATACACCCAATTAAAAAAGCAAAAATAAAATCATTCTTGATAATGGTTAAAAGTACAGCCGAGAGCGCTGGGAATTTCAAAACAATTGTACAGTTTCTACACACTCTGTGTCCAGAAAAGAAAACACTTGTTCGAACACAAGAAAAATTAAATAAAAAAGATTAATCGCAATACTTTAACTGTCATCTTTAATGAAACATATATATATATTACTCGAGAAGGTAAGTTCGTGTGTAAAACTTTCCCCTTCCCCCACCAGCGCCCTGCATCTCATCCCACATATCTTTTGTGCAAATGAGTCATATAAGTAATTAGAATATTACATGATCACATGCATGTATATGGCTAAGATGTTGTTAGTTCATCCAGTGCAACCTCCCCCCAGCTACTGTGTAGCACTTATTACATTTCTTTACGATCCTATCAGAACGCTAATCGCTTAATAACTATATATAAATTTTGCACGAAAAACATTCTTTGGCCTCATTTTGTTTTTTTAATCTAAAGTGTAAATGTGTTAATTCCTGGTGGTCTTTCGTGAATTTAAGTTAAAAGTACTGATGAATGAATTCGCACCAGCTGAATGAATAACGAATATGAATGAAATGTCTATAAGGAAAATCTAAAAAGATCGATTTACCTCTTTGCGGATTTTTAGAAAAGGGCCGGCAAAGATTCAAGAAATATAACTTAATTCTTGCCTTCATCAAAAGCAAGAGGCTAATATCTTCACAAAAAAGAAAACTACAAAATTTCACAAAATTACCATCTGTATTCGTTTCTTTACAAAAAAAAAAGAGGTACCGAAGTATGTATGCTCAATAAAAATTAAAGACATCTATCTACCTGCCAAAGCGTAAGAACTTGCAAAATGAGGGATTGCACTACTTGTCTGCCAAAGAACTACTGCTAACGATCGCTAGATGGCGTTACTCGAGTAATACGCAAAAGTTTCTCTCTCTTTCTATTTTATTTTTGAACCGGATGCCTTAGTGTCTAGTTCTCCACTTAAGGACCCTTTCTTCGTCGTTGAACCTCACGTTGCATTGAACACAACATCGGATAGTAAAAAGCATAAAATACACTACACAAATGAAGATCTAATACCTTTACCAATTCTATGAAATTGATCTACTAAACCAACTAAGACCTCCGCCTCAGTATCTCATAGAAACATCGCCCCGACGGATATCATGACTTCTAGATATAAAAACCATCATTTGCCTTCGTTTGTATTCTTTCTCTTTAGTTTGCTAAGGCAATAAAAATATCACTAAATATAATTGGTTGTATATTCCTTCTTACTCACTGAGGAAACTCCAATACGCCAACCTCCCACTAATCCACCAAAAACTTATTCTGCAAAAAAAAAGTGAGCTCGACGTAAACATTTTTGCCGTTGGAAAAATCGCTTAAAGAATTTTCGCAGCTGAAAAACTTTGCCGTATAGGATTTTTGCCCTAAGACAATTACGGTGCATTTATTTTTTAATATGCGTATTACCTTGTTATTAAGTATATCTGGCTCACACTATTGTTACTTAGATTTAAACATTTTAATAAGCGAAGTTATAGGGTCAAAATCCTACATTGTTCATCCTCGTCAGTGAGGAGAGCAAAAATGTCAACTTGACTCCAGAACCTACGTCACGCAATTTCATATTTCAGACTTAACGTTAAACTTTCTGTTAACATAATATCAGTCTGCCAATAATTCTCACTATATTATTTCAAACAAACTTACAACTTAAATACGCAACCAATTTCAATATAAAATATCTGATCAAAGAAAGATAACCCTTTCAAACCGTCAGTAAGTCTTTTGAAATTTACACAAATTATTTGCAACCATAATCTGTTTTAAATTCACTATAAATACCTAAATATTAAAATATACGTAAAAAAATGGGACGAAATTGTCTTACTGCAAAAATCCTATACGGCGAAGTTTCCTACGTCGAAAATCCCTCAGGAGAGTTTTCCTACGGCAAAAATGTTTATGGTGAACGTTTTGGATACGGAGCTCGTCGTAGTTTCAGGAAGGAAACAGCTAAAAGTATTGCTGAATTCAGAAACAGAGTATTTAGGATCTCTTCATCCGTAAAGAAAAATAATTCTTAAGAACTATTACCGTACGAGGTCTTTCTATTTATAGGAATGGTCTGAAAAAGAAAGGAAATCAGACTATTACAGTTCGAATAAATTAAGGAACCTCGAAGGTTAAAAAAAAATTTAGAGTGAGCTTATTTTAAAACGTACAAATGATTGTCCTTTTGCAAGTATTTGACAAAGTTTTATATGATTTCTTTTAAAGAAGACAAATTTGGCTTTTTTTTATATTTAAAAAGAAGAAAAAAGAAAAAAAAATACTGTAGATATGTTTCTTACCTGTGTGTGACCTGATGTGAACTTGCAGGGATAATTCATTACTGAATAACTTCTGGCAATATTTGCATTTGTGTTTAAAACCATGAGCATGACCAAAGGAAGGGTGATGTACCAATCCTGTAAAAAGAAGAGACAAATAATGAAATATCGTTAAAAATCGGTTAATAAATTTTAACGAATCTCCTGCACTAATATCAAAAAGGATTGATCTTGCTCTTTGCTTTATCTGCAATATTCGCTTGTTAATATTCTCTTTACGCACGGGGTCCGAAATACTAACCCTAGCTTCGTAGGTTAGAAATTAAATTGCCAAGGGTATCCAAAAGGAGAGTCTTAATTTGGATGATAGGCTAATAAGACGAATAACTTTCACCCTCCCCTGACCACTGTCTCGTCCCCTACGTCTGACTGAAAGATTGAAATGAATAAATTCTGTATCAGTTTTCCGATAGGTATTTTTTGTATTTTGTAGTTTTCACAGTTAAATTTCTAATTCCGACACGAACTCAGTTTATACCGGGGTTGAATAAGATTGACGAATTTTATTTTTTCGTGGGTTGAAATAAGCTTATTCTTCATATGAGATGATTTGGGATTTTATTGCGTATTAATTATTTGTTCTGTAATAATTACATTAAGCTCTTTTTGTGGATTAGTTTTAATATTTTTTATTACTAGGATCCACTTGGAATATATACCAACGGATTTATTACCTTTATTATATATATATATATATATATATATATATATATATATATATATATATATATTATAAATTTACTAATTTAAAAATATGATCCCATCGCTACAAAGAAATTGCCATGTTTCAAAAACAGAAACTAAAAACTTTAGATTCAATTATAGAACTAAATTAAAGTCCAGTGCATTGTAACACTGTTTTGTAAAAACAAAAATAAGAATAAGAAACCGGATTATATATCTCACTGTTCTTTTTCTTTATTATATGTGTACACACACACACACACACACATATATATATATATATATATATATATATATAATTATATATATATATATATATATATATATATATATATATATATATATATATATATATATAATTATATATATATATATATTTATATATATTTATATATATGTAAATGATAGAAATTATTAGGAGGATTTGATAATTATAATTAAGTAATTCATCGAGTCTGAAACCTCAACAGAATGCAGAAAGCACTGGACGGCCGTTTTGTCCTATATTTGGGACTCATCAGCAGGGCGCATCCACTACCGAGAATTGAAACCCTGACAGTTAGATTGTCAAGCAAACATACCATCTGTTCCAACAGGCCTCGGTGAGGAAGAGATAGCAAATCAGACTCTACATAGCGCCGCTCGCTCACAAATTCCGTGGTGGAACTCAACTGAGATTCTCTCTAACCATCGGACGGTGCCCACGGAGCCACGAGTGTCTATGTAACAGTACATATTTTATCCTTTATTCACAGAATAACCCTGGGAGCTAAAAAGAACAGGTAAAGAAACTATGGAAAAAAACGGTTGAGAACAATGGCATATTTGATTATTCCTGACCTAGCTTTGAAGGGCATCTTTTATGTGTCGTTTCCCTTCAGGACGTAGGTGATAATTGCCCTCCACATCTTCCTAGCCCTTGTAGCTCTTAATAAGTTCTGTCTTTTTATTTTCCCAAACCCTGTTCCGCCGTCCACTTGCTCAAGCCCATCTTTCTTCTGTCCCTCTTTCCATCTATCCGTCCTGTGAGTATCAGATTTTCCAAGCCCTCCTTCCTCATTATATGCCCAAGAAAGCTCAACAGTTTCTTCCTGAGGTTAAGTATTAGTTTCTTCTTTGTTTCCATTTTATCCAAAACTTCGTCGTTGCTCACATGTTCGGTCCACGGTATTCTCAGCATCCTTCTGTAGAACCAAATTTCTATTGCCTCAAGTATCTTCTTCATCTTCGAGGAGATTGTTCAATATCCACTGCCATACAGGAAGACAAATATCAGGTAACAGTTTTCTTTGTTTCAAACGAATCTTTTTTTACCTCTTAATACTCTACTGCTCAGATATTTCGTAATTTCAAAAGTGGATCTGAATAACATCATAAGAAAAAAAAACGTACGAGTTTTGAAATACCTTAAGAAAAAAAGCGGACATAACAAGTAAAGATACGGGAACAACATGTTCCAGTGTATCAAATAAATAGTTCCAGTCAACATTCCGGCAGAATTAAAGAAAGCAAAAAGATGACTTAGGAATAATGAAAAATTCCGAGGCCAAAATTCCATGATAAAACAAGCGAGAAAACTGGACCACAAAATCACAATTTTTTTTCTTTCTCCTATTTAATCAGTCGGTATATTATAGAAGACCTTTAAAACGTTATCCTTTATTCTTTTCGAAAATCTAATTCATGTCGGCTAAATACAATGGCCTGGTCATTCTAAAACAACAACAGCAAGTGAAAAATGTGTTAATGTATTCTGGACAGACAAATCTCGCAGGAATATCAAAATAAATTAACTTATGACATGAGACTGAAGAGATTTGTTTATTTGAAGTTAAAAGTGTCGACAAATGGCGTCAGGTTTGGGCAGATAGAAACTATGACTTATTACAGGAAATAATATCAAAATATTTAAATTTTAAACATTGGGTTTATTGATTGTCATTGACGAACTGTTTATGCAGCCCCTGATGTCAGGCTAAGATTTATGAAGCAAATTAAAACTGTCATTCACCGTAATGATTTTATATATATATATATATATATATTATTTATTTATTTACACACACATACGCACACACACACACACATATATATATATACACACATGCATACATACACACACCCTCACATACATATATATATATATATATATACACATATACACACGCATACATATATATACACATGCATACACACACACACACACACACACACACACACACACACACATATATATATGAAGAAATATAGTTTTAATGTGTGCTATATTTATGAGATAAAGTGCTCACTATCAGAGATAGAGCGTATGTAAATATAAAAGTGAACATAAAAATCAACACGTAGAGGTGACAGTCTGTTTCATCCTAGATGCAATCGTCAGGCCGCCTGCCGACTGCGTCCAACATGAAACAGCCTGTCACCTCTGAGTGTTGACTTCAATGTTCACTCATATATATATATATATATATATATATATATATATATATATATATATATGAGACGGGTGCTTAAAAATTCCAGAACAAATTCTGGTGTTTAGACCAGATATTGTAAGGTATTTCCAATCAAGAACCTTTCAGGCTCCCCACTAGCCCAGAAAGAGAAAGATCGGGGAAATGAGGGAAGTAATAATGTAGGTTGTATCATAACGCTGACGATATTTAAGTCCATTATACTGAGGGATATTTACAGTTTTCCTTTTTTGTTGCTCTCCACTGCCTGAACCACTATACCACCATTCTGCTGCTTACATTTAGTCATTTTGAGGGGAAAACAAATATTTTTCTGATTGTAGGGGAATATGGCCGATTAATTACCAAATTATGTGATTTTGTTTGTTTTTTAGGAAGTTGGGGTAATTATTAATGGTAATGTATGTGTTCGCGTGTGTGCATGTGGGGGGTGTATGCGTATGTGTATGTGGGGTGTGTGTGTATGCATATGTGCATGTGGGGGGTATGCGTGTGTGCATGTGGCTTTTGTGTGTATGCGTGTGTGCATGTTGTGTGTGTGTATGCATGTGTGCATGTGGGGTGTGTGTGTATGCGTGTGTGCATTTGGTGAGTGTGTGTGTATGCGTGTGTGCATGTGGGTGTATGTATGCGTGTGTGCATGTGGTGTGTGTATGCGTGTGTGCATGTGGTGTGTGTGTGTATGCGTGTGTGCATGTGGTGTGTGTGTGTATGCGTATGCGTATGTGCATGTGGGGTGTGTGTGTATGCGTATGTGCATGTGGGGGGTGTATGCATGTGTGCATGTGGGGTGGGTGTGTATGCGTGTGTGGGGTGTGTGTGTATGCGTGTGTGCATGTGGGGTGTGCGCGCATGTAGCATGATGATTAACGCTACGGTAGAAGCGCACATGATAAACGGTAAAGTTCCTAGTCATCGGCGAAGCAGGCTCTCGGGAGTCTGTTCCAAATCGTAACAGTTCTAGGGACATAGCTGTCTGAATGAAACTTACTCCTTACCAGAGGAATACGGAGGAAATGAGGATAAGTTGACAATGGGTACCTAGCATGGCGGGTTCTGGTCTTGAAAGCCTGAACTGGTACAAATCTACGAACATCACATATGAGCAGTTCTCTAAAAAGGGACGTTCTATAGAACTGTATTACCCTCAAGCTTATGATGCTTTTAAGTAGCAAACAGCAATTGTCAATGGAAAAGAGGAAGTCCAATGAGGGTATTATTTTGTCTCTGTCAAGTGCACTAATAATTTGTGTTATTCTCAATATCATTACACGTCTTGTACTGACGATCTACCGTGGACCTTATCTCTGGCAATCGAACAAAAAAGCTAAGGTTTCTTTACCCTACAGCGGTGAGATGAATTTTTAGAAGATATAGGAAAAGACTTTATGAAATCTTCACAACTGCTATTGACGAACCTATATATATATATATATAAGCAGTTCAAGAAAGACATTTGGGTCACTAACACAAAAAGAAGACAATGTCTCATATAAAGAATATTTAACATCGAAAAACATGAAGGAGAAAAAAATTATTATTTTTAATAATATATGGAAATCTCCACCCATTGCCTGATGACAGTCGCGAGACCGGAAACCCGTGTAGCAAAAATATGGAAAATAAAACAATATATTTTTTTTAATATCTACATTACAACCAAAAACGTTTGCGGTTTCTCTCTTCTTTTTAATATATACACTTTACTCTCGCTGGAACTACTATAACCTCTTCCCTTTATATATATATATATATATATATATATATATATATATATATATATATATATATATATATATATGCGTGTGCGTCTGGCAGACTCTCTGTCTATCTTCTTATTCAGAAATGAAGTCGTGAAAGAGATAATGATTTCTGACCTCTGCAGATTTACACTTGTACTTTGAGTTGAACGAAGTAGAGTAGTCCTATAAAGCATACATAACTCATGGACAAACTGGAGGCAAATTTCCAATAAAGACGAAAAATAAATTGTCAGTGTGGAGTTTGCTGAAGTGGAACAGAAACGTAAAAGGAGAAAATGGAATGAAATATATACAACAAACCTTATTTTCTTGGCTCGATCGTAAAGTAGGTGGCGGGGAAAAGATAGATAGAAGTAAAAAAGAAAAAATATTGTTAATAGAACCATTAGAAGCCAAATATTCCGACTGTTAACTAGTGAGAAGGAAAATATTGAATGATATTATTGAATGGAGAGTACAGCGAGAAAAGAAGGAAAGAAAGGGAAGAGTATGATGACGAAAAGGAAAGAAACATGAGAGCGCAGAGAAAAAAAGAACAACAAGGAAATACGAAAGAGGAGAAAAGGGGAAGCAAGGACACGTGGAAGGATAGAAAGAGGAGCATAAGGAGAGCAACGAAAACAGAAATTGGAGAGCAATGAAAAGCAGAAAAGTGCAAGGATACATTGAAAACATGAGAAAACCGAAACTGTGAAACGTACACAAGAAATAGAAAAGCGGGAACAGAGAGAGAAATATAAACAGAAAAGGCTGACACACGGGAAAAACTGAAAAGGAAAGCAAGGAAGAAAACCTTAAAAGGGGAGAGCAAGGAAAATTTGCAAAGAGAGAACAAGGAGAATTTTAAAAGGGAAAGCAAGAATAATCTTAAAAGAGAGAGCAATGAAAATCAGAAAAGGGAGAGCAAGGGAAATCTTAAAAAGGAATGCAAGGAAAAACTTTAAAAGCAGAACAAGGAAAACTGAAAGGGGGGCAAGGAAAATTGAAAAAGGAGAGTAAGGAAAATCTTAAAATGGAGAGCAAGGAAAAATCTTAAAATGGAGAGCAAGGAAAAAATCTTAAAATGGAGAGCAAGGAAAAATCTTAAAATGGAGAGCAAGGAAAAATCTTAAAAGAAAAGGCAAGGAAAAATCTTAAAAGGGAGATCAAGGAAAAATCTCAAAAGGGAGAGCAAGGAAAAATCTTGAAAGAGAGAGCAAGGAAAATCTTAAAAGGGAAAGCAAGGAAAATCTTAATAAACAGATCAAGGAAAACTTGAAAGGTGAGAACAGAAAAGAGGGACAAGGCTACAATGAAAAACAAAAAAGGAGAACATACGGAGAAAGTGAAAGGAAAAACAAAGATATAAGGGAAAAAACAGAAAAAGAAAAGCGAAAAGATATATCAAATAGAAGAAAAGGATAACTAGTAGACACGAGAGAAAGAATCAGAAAATGAAGAGCAACGCGACACAAAAGAAAAGAAAAGAGAAAAAAATAGTTAATATCAGTGAAAAGAAAAGAAGTTCAGAAATATATTAAGTTGTGGCTGAAATGACCACTCCTGCCCATCTATCCACAAGAGGTTAATTAAGTCAACTTTTCTGGAAACAATATTCAAACATTTCTGGTTCCTGTCCAATTTCTTCAGCGCTCCCGTATTCTCTATTTCAATAGAGACTAACCTCGCAAAACTAGCAAAGAAAGATTGGTTGGATTTTTTTTTAGTGAAAGACAGAGAAAAACTGAAGATGGTTCAAGAAGAAAAAGAGAGCGTGGGGAACGAAACGAAAGAATGTACACGGACAGAGTTATAAGGTGTGGGTCGAAAAAAAAGATAGAGATAGATGTCAGATTTACATTTAAATATGCACATTTTTCACATTTATTTCGGAAATGTATAGTTCTTTCAATGAACTTTTTACTCTAATGATATATATGTTCGCTACGCATACATACTACATACATATATATATATATATATATATATATATATATATATAATGTCTGACACCTCGTTGTCGAGTATGACTATCGTAAAATATCCATGAAAACTCAGTTGTGACTTATGATATGGAGTAGTGCTTGTGCATAAAATATTCCAAGTGAAGGAAGTCGTTTCAATAGGCCAATCTCACTAAGCAAGAAAAGTATGTATCTAAAAAGAACGAGTGAATATTATTGGCTGCTGTCCAGTCGCAGTTTTCCTTTCGAGTTTGTTAATAGAACTAATCAAATATAGAAACAGCGCATCTATAAAAACAACTCATACCGACAGGGTGATTGAAAAGTAAGTTCCCATTTTAAAATACTCGTAATTTATTTATTACCTATAATTTTTACAAGAAATGGATATGAGAGGAAAGCGTTTAGCATGAGGTTTTATTTAAAATTCGATATGGGCACCAGATTTTACTAACAGATTCTCGAACCACCCAGGAATCACGTCAACTGATTTCACCAGGAACTCTTGTGGCATGGAAGACATAACTTCTTGTATTCGCCCTTCAAGTTCTTCTAAAGTCTTGCTTTGGTATAGTAGACTTGCTCCTTTAACCAACACCAAAATGTTACGCCAGGACTCCTGCCCACCCATACATAAAATAGGAAGTTACTTTCCAATCACCCTGTGTATATATATATATATATATATATATATATATATATATTTAGTTTACGAAAATCTAGGTAATCCGTATGGGTAGACCCAAGGAGGATAAAATCCAGAGAGCTCAATGTAAATCAGAGCTAATAATTTAAATAAAAACAGCCCACTTTAAGGTTCAATATAATAAGTTATTTCACCACAGCCCTTTTAAAGGACAGTGGATCATCAGATTTTATTTCCAAATCTTTTATTTTGGAAATAAAATTTGATGATCCTCTGTCCTTTAAAAGGGCTGTGGTGAAATAATTTATTATATGGAACCTTAAAGTGGTCTGTTTTATTTAAAATATATATATATATATATATATATATATATATATATATATATATATACATATATACATGCATATATATATACATATATATATACATACATATATATATACATATATATATACATACATATATATATACATATATATATACATATATATATACATATATATATACATATATATATGCATACATATATATATACATATATATATACATACATATATATATACATATATATATACATATATATATGCATACATATATATATGCATACATATATATATACATATATATATACATACATATATATATACATATATATATACATACATATATATATACATATATATATACATATATATATACATACATATATATATACATATATATATACATACATATATACATACATATATACATACATACATATATATATACATATATATATACATATATATATACATACATATATATATACATATATATATACATACATATATATATACATATATATATACATACATATATATATATATATATATATATGTATATATATATATATATATATATATATATATATATATATATATATATATATATATATATATATACGGTTTGTCTGTTTATATTTTATTATAGGTTTTAAATTTTCCAGTCAGGTGTTGTGCATTGAGATCAAAATTGTGGATAAGTAGGTGGTGCCTCCTGGCAAGATACACACGCGCGTGCACATTGTATGTATATATATATATATATATATATATATATATATATATATATATATATATATATATATATATATATATATACACACACACACGTGAATTTTTTGCTGTTATTTATTTATTTATATTTTGTATAGAGAAAATGTTTAACATTTTACTAGAATAAATAACTCCGAAAGTATAAGTTCTTAAACCGTTGGCCTTGAAGCGTGCAGTTCACTTCTCTAATCACACGGCCATTTGGCCAATAATGGACCTGCTTAACCTTCACACATTTTGATTGGCTCAAAGCAGTCATGAGAAAAGAATGTCGGACACGTTGATTTAATCTTATGGACTTGACTGGTAATTTTCTCTGCAGACATTACCTCTTTGACATTCCTAACTCTAGGGTACTGAAGTACAAAAAGACAAACCTTACTCCTCTGTTGTGTCTCTTAGTCGACGGCGCTCATCTCCTCTCTTGATAGCAATGTTTACAGATTAACAGCCGTAGACAGAAATAGATGACCATTATCGTAAAGATGAAATGATTTAGATTTATCTAGTTCAGTATACAATAGTGTGCTGAAAAGTTCTCGCATAGATCAAGTATGGATTCTAAACAGATTACTGATCTTTGGTTATTTGGTCACATTGTATAAAATGGACATTGACCGAGACCCTATCAACACCCAATCATATCTAAGCGGTTGTGTCTGTATGCATATACATTCCAAAATCTATTATATATTCGTAAACTTGCAGCGTGTATATGTATATAAGTACAGCCTTGCGATAGATAGATAGATAGATAGATAGATAGATAGATAGATAGATAGATAGATAGATAGATAATGGGATCAGATAGATAGATAATGGGATGAGATAGATAGATAATGGGATGAGATAGATAGATAGATAGATAGATAGATAGATAGATAATGGGATGAGATAGATAGATAGATAGATAGATAGATAGATAGATAGATAGATAGATAGATAGATAGATAGATAGATAGATAGATAGATAATGGGATGAGATAGATATATAAATAGATAGATAGATAATGGGATGAGATAGATAGATAAATAGATAGATAGATAATGGGATGAGATAGATAGATAAATAGATAGATAGATAATGGTATGAGATAGATAGATAAATAGATAGATAGATAATGGTATGAGATAGATAGATAGATAGATAGATAGATAGATAGATAGATAGATAGATAGATAGATAGATAGATAATGGGGTTAGATAGATAGATAGATAGATAGATAGATAGATAGATAGATAGATAGATAGATAGATAGATAGATAGATAGACAGCAGTAGTCTTGGATAGGCATATGTAAATAGACTGAAATAGAGAGATAGATGTAAAAGGACTAGAATAGACAGATGTAAATGAACTGTGAGACAGATGTAAACAGACTGAAATGGACAGATGTAAACAGACTGAGGTAGGCAGATGTTAACAGATTAAGATTGATACACATATAAACAGAGATAGATAGTTTGATGTAAACGAACTTAGAAACCTACGTACACGAACAGATTGAATTAGATAAATTTGCGGACGTTGAGATTGAAAGCGGAACACATTTGAAAGATAGAAGAATTGAACGATAGATAGTCTCACATAACTACATTCCTCTTCACCTCTATATGGAGAATCCGAAATAAACTCCAAAATTTCAACGTATAATTATTCTATATACACTGGACAACACACAAACACACACACATTTTACCGTTCTGGAGATCTAACCCCCCCACCACCACCACCCTTTCAAAGTGGCAAACTTTCCCTTATATATCACAAGGTTCAGGCAAAATTCCTGTAAGTGGGTGGGGGCACAGAAGCGCAGTCATTTCCAATCCGGCTTCTCGCCAGGGGGCAGCACCTACTAATTAGTGGCCATTCAGCGAGACTCACTACAGCCAAACGCTGACCAGTTCCGACTCAGTAGTCCTTGACCAGGACGCACTTTGTCAATGTGTGTGATCTCATTTCCCTACTAATGTAAACTGTGCTTGCTTACTCAGTCCGGCAACGAATTGCTGATTTTGATACACACGCATACTAGTATATATGTACGCATCTATATCAGTTTTCTGTCCTCTTCGTAGACGTGTGCAAGAGACGAGACATACGTGTACGGGTAAATATGTCCTCATATTCAAAAACGCACACCTTCAGTGAAAGTATGAAAAGAAAAGAGAAGTTGAGGAAGAAAGTAAACATGTAGGGAAGAAAAAGTGAGGAAAAATAAGGTTAGAAAGATTGTGTGGCACTAAATTTTGAAAATGAAATGGCCTATCTACTAGGAAACTCAGCATTTGCAATTCCTGCTCCTCATCTGAGATGGAACACCAATCATTGACTCTTATGACCACCAAATGTTTGATAAATCAGTGATATGGTTTTGAGTCGTTTAACCAGATGAGTCACGTTTTATTGTGTGTGTACATTATACATATATATATATATATATATATATATATATATATATATACATATATACATATATATATATATATATACATATATATATATATATATATATATATATATATATATATATATATATATATATATATATATATGTATGTATATATTTATACGTATATATATATATATATATATATATACATAGATAGACATATGTATATATATATGTATATATTTATATATATATATATATATAGATAGACATATGTATATATATGTATATATTTATATATATATATATAGATAGACATATGTATATATATGTATATATTTATATATATATAGATAGATAGATAGACATATGTATATATATTTATATATATATATATAGATATAGACATATGTATATATATTTATATATATATATAGATATAGACATATGTATATATATATGTATATATATATATATAGATAGATAAACATATGTATATATATGTATATATATATATATAGATAGATAGACATATGTATATATATGTATATATTTATATATATATATATATAGATAGACATATGTATATATATGTATATATTTATATATATATATATATAGATAGACATATGTATATATATTTATATATATATATATAGATAGATAGACATATGTATATATATTTATATATATATATATATATAGATATAGACATATGTATATATATTTATATATATATATATATAGATATAGACATATGTATATATATGTATATATATATATATATATAGATATAGACATATGTATATATATGTATATATATATATAGATAGATAAACATGTATATATATGTATATATATATATATATATATATAGATAGATAGACATATGTATATATATGTATATATATATAGATAGATAGATAGACATATGTATATATATGTATATATTTATATATATATATATATATATATAGATAGATAGATAGATATATGTATATATATGTATATATTTATATATATAGATAGATAGATAGACATGTATATATATATATGTATATATATATAGATAGATAGATAGATAGATAGACATATGTAGATATAGATATATATGTGTGTGTGTGTGTGTGTGTGTGTGTGTGTGTGTGTGTGTGTGTGTGTGTGTGTGTGAAAGATTATGAATGTAGCAACAAAGGTGAGGACAATAGCCCCAATGTTTTAAATAATTAGAATACCTCATCGCAGAAATATTGACAGATTCTTTAACTGACATTCGAACTCCGTCTACTGTTTCAATTCTCTGAGTTTATAACCGTCACGCCACCTCACATCGACACGGATAATTGTTGGCAAGACAGAAGATAGACACCTGCTACTCCTGTCTTCCATTCAAACTGCGCCCTTCTTATTCAGATCCCGAAAATAGCAAATCATAAAATGTCTGAAGGGTAGAAAGGAATCCGCGTTCACAGAAGTCAGTGTGAAAGAGATTGTTCTTTCCTGTGTTTTCACTTCTGATTGACCATTCTGATAGCTCTGTCGCAATCAGTGTTTGCCTTATATGGGAAACGAGAAAAAGATCCGTCCACAGGATGAGGGGAGGGTAGAGAGAAAGAGCTAGAGAATGGAAAGAGATAGGGGAAAGTAAAAACAAATCAGGAGAAAGTGAAAGACTGAAAGAAAGAGATTAAGTGACAGTCTGGTGATGAAAATTAAAAAAAAAAAACGGGTAGAGAAAATAGATCTACTGATCGAAGGAAAGATTTGCGGTGAAGAAAAGTGAAAATGAAAGAGCGAGATAGAACGAATGAAAAAGAAAAAAGGAAGGAAAAAGGAAGAAAGATGATGAAGAAGAACGGGTTTATGATGAAGAAAAGTGAAAGAAAGAGAGAGAAATAAAGAAAATAAAAAGAAAGACTGGTTTGTGATGAAAAAGATGAAATAAAGACAGGGAAAGAAAGAAAGAAATAAAGAAAGAAAAACAGGGAAAGAAAGAAAGAAAGAAAGAAGCAATAAGTAAGAAATAGAGGGAATGAAAGAAAAATAAAAAAAAACGAAAAACTGATATTGTGATAAAGAGTAAAGTATAAAAAAGAGAAGGAAAAAAGAGAAAATAAAAGAAAGAAGCAAACTGAACATAGAAAAGTAAAAATGAAAGAAAGAAATACAGAGAAAGAAAGAAAGAAAGAAAAGAGAGACAAGAGCAAAGAAAGAGGAAAGCAACGACAGAAAAGAACAAAAAAAAGAGAGAGAGAGCGAGAGATCTGCTTTGATGATCAAGAAAAGAGAAAGAGAGAGATAAGAAAAGAGACGTAAGGAAAAAAGAAAGAGAGATGTAAGGACAGAGAGATAAAGAAAAGAGAAAGAGAGAAGAGCAAATAAAGAGAGGGAAAAATCCGGTTTGGCGATCAAAAAAAGAAAGAGAAAAAATCGGTCAAAAATCAAGGCAAGAAAATTGATTGTCATTTCCTTGAAAATGACAATCAAGGAATAATTGACGAATCGCTTTGATTAAAGAGAATGAAATCTGAATAACATTTTGGTCCTTCGTGTTCTTTCTCCAAAAAAAAAAGCCTGCCTGCTGCACAAAAGGAAACAACTTTTCTTTTTTTAAGGATCGAGACCCCTAAAATCATTGTCACCTGCGAACTCTTCTCATAAACACATACACAGCTCCCTTTGTTCATTCATTTTTTTTTTTTAAATAAATAGGTGATAGTTTTTGTGTAACTCTCTAGTGTGAAAAGTAAAAAAAAGAAATTATCCGAAATAGTTGATTTGTGGGAAATACCATTCGGGTTTGGTTCCACAGAAAAAGGACTATTAACAAGTCTGGGTCACAGCAGAAATCATAGTTTGGGTTTTCTGTTTCATCTTTCCCATCCCATTATCACCACCACTATTATTATTATTATTATTATTATTATTATTATTATTATTATTTCCTTTTTATGTAAGTATTTTGCTGTGTTGCTCTGGTTCTTCTGTTAAAAAAAAAGAATATGTCTATTAGAACGCATAGCCTTTTAGTGTTCTTTTATTTATAAAACTGGTCATCTTTCTTTCGTCCTCTATTACAGGAGTGGATTCTGAAAAGTTCTCGGACTGACCAAAAACCCTCGACAAAAGACAAAAAAAATGTTTAACCTTTAGAAATCAAAAAGCCAATTTATACAGTTGAAGATAATCCGAGAAGCAATTTAAAAGTTTTTGTTTAAGATAAACTCATATAATATTATTAACTCTTGAACTGTGTTCACCATTTATCCTTATTATTACTAATTGTGATAACAACAACAACAGCAACAACAACAATAATAATAATAATAATAATAATAGTTATGAACACCACCCTGACCCGGTTACGGAGACAGGACCTGTTACAATTTTATGGGACTGCACAATACACACTGACAGAACAATCAAAGCCAACCGCCCAGACATTGTTATTAAAGACCACAAACAAAATAAGTGCCTCCTTATTGATATGGCAGTCCCTGCCGACTGCAATGTATCTTTGAAGATATTCGAAAAACTGTCAAAATACAAGGACCTTGAAATAGAAATCTCAAAAATGTGGCACATGGGAACACCAACAATCCCTGTTGTAGTTGGAGCCTTAGGATTGGTTGGAAAAGATTCCAGTAGACTAATTGAAGGGATCCCTGGAAGTCCATGCCTCAAAGAGATACAAAAAATTGTTCTGACAAGTACAGCCCACACTTTACGAAGGGCTTTATCTATGTAATTATTTTTTTTTTTTATTTTTTATTCTTTCTTTGCAGTGGAAAGTGTCATGATGCCATTTCTAACCTTAGGTCCCTGGGCAGGACCCGGAAAGAGATGTGTAAACGCCAGATATCAAAGAAAATAATAATAATAATAATTATAATAATGATGATAATGATCATAAAAATAATAGATTTCTGTTGTATACACGTTTCCTTCCAGGTCCCAGCCAGAGAACCAATGTTAGAAATGGCTACATGACATCTTCCACTGATCTTTTTCTTTTTTTAAATAAACCCAGATTACACACATTTTACAGAGATAAAGCTCTTCGCAATGTGTGAGCTATACTCGTCAGTACATTGTTTTGTATTTCTTTAAGGCATGGGCTGCCAGGAATCCCTTCAATGAGTCTATCACAAACTTTTCCAACTACGACTAGAATTATTGATGTCCTCATCCTTTTTGGTCAGTTCGAGAACTTTTCATATTTTGAGATTTCCATTTCAAGATACTTGTATTTCGATAGCTTTTTGAAGATCTTCAAAGATACATTAACATCTACAGGGTTATTATTATTATTATTATTATTATTATTATTATTATTATTATTATTATGTTTGAGAGCAGCCCGTCAAAAAAGTGAGGGGCCGATACAAATATAGGAAATAGGATATTACTGATCATTGTATCTAGTCCAATAAGTGTATACCGGGCACATGCATCCCAGTCAAATGTACGCTCTGTATCTACAGTTTTTTTGTTTTGTTTTTCATTATTATTATTGGTGAAAGAAGTGCATAACAGGTGGGCCCAGTTAAAAATGCATTCATGTTAGGTAACCCAATAATGTCGGACGGTCTGCGATTGAAAGTGTTCCCAAGTCGCATTGGCTGTCACATACTTTAAACTAAAAGACACCCTCGGTACCCGGTCATGACGCTCTCCACCCACTATTCCAGCAGGTGAAAATTGCGTCAACCCGTACCGGACAAGTGCAAGTGCTTAAAATCAGCAAGTTTATGGTGCTGAATGGGATTTTTTATTATTATTATTATTAATTATTATTATTATTATTATTATTATTATTGTTGTTGTTGTTGTTGTTATTATTATTATTATTATTGTTATTATTATTATTGTTATTATTATTATTAATGTCATTGTTATTATTATTATTATCATTATTATTATCATTATTATTATTATTATTATTGTTATCATCATTATTATTATTATTATCATTATTATCATCATTATTATTATCATCATTATTATTATCATTATTATCATCATTATTATTATTATTATCGTTATTATTATTATTATTATTATTACTTCTTCATGGTTGTTGGCTTTCATTATTCCTTTTTCTTCTTGATACCAAGCAGTTAATATTATTAATTTGCTGATAAGCTTGTCTGCAGTTAATTAATCTCCACATCAGTAACATTTAGTTTTTTTTTTTATTGGAGATGAATAAACAAAACCGTCTTCAATATACCAGAACTCTCCTTAGTATTCGAGCTAATTTACAAACACCGAGGAAGATCTGAAGAAAATAAGGATTACAAGGAAATTTGTATTTACAATCAGAAAGAGACAGTCGAAATTACTCATACATAATGAGGAAAGAATGTCTGGAGAATCTAGCACTCTCAGGACTTTCTGAAGTCAAGAAAAGCATAGGTATGCAGCTAGTAATATACTTAACGATTTCCTTTGAATATAATTTCTTGACTGGTTTGTTTTTTTACGGATTATCAACACTTTACATGTTATTTAACGCCAGAAAATAATTTTCTTGGAGATAATAATGTTTTAGTGATACAAGTCTTACTAATTAACCCATAGCTGGGGGGAGAAGAGGTGTATTCATACCTTTCCTAAGGATATCTGCATTAAGTGAATATAACGAACCCAACGGAAATTGGAACTCTCCGATTAACAATTCCAACTTACAAAATCTGATATTCCCATGCAGTCACCCATCGAGGTACTAACTAGGCTCGACGTTGCTTAACTTCGTAAGCCCTTTGAATAGAAGTCAGAACAAAGACATAGTATGATAGTAAGAAGGTTATTATTTAATTTCTTTTTGTATTTGTCCAATTTTCAAATAAGTTGTTGCACGTCTTGATTAAATTTTTGAAATGGTGTTCAAATCCATTTTTGTTTTGTTTGAGCACGTTCCTCATTATCAAGTATTTAATATTGTTAGTATCAAGGAGAAAAGATTTTGTTAGATTCCTACTGGTATTTTTTAGATCGCTACATCATCTGCGGCTTCAGATTTTAAAATGTGTGTGAAACCCATAGCTAGAAATACAGATAATTAATGTCAATTGTTTTGTACATTTAAGAAATACCATATTTTATACGAAAAGACTGTGCTTCGCCAATCTCCTTATTGACAATAGCACAATATATGAAATCCCGACCTAAATATCAGATAAATGTATAAAAGAAAAAAATTATCTGAAAAATATTTACATATATTCCTTGTAAATATTTTAAATACATTTAAAACAAAATCTTCTGTAAAACTAAAATAAAAGAAA
>OZ038508.1:11751183-11766183 GCA_964036315.1 Acanthosepion esculentum | reverse complement strand
ATAACACCAGAAATAGATTTTTGTCAAAACAAAATATTACCAGCAATAACAATTTTGTCGGCATTAAATAACCCATTGAGGTTGATATGCCGTCAAACAAAACAAACCAAACCAACTTTTGGATAGGGCCGGGAAATTTCGTGTGAATCCCAAAACATTATTTCTTCTTCCTCCATGTGCCGCATCCCTTCAGGACGTTGGCGATCATGGCGCTCCACAACTATCTTGTGCGCCGCTTAGCAGTTTTTCCCCTTTCCTTAGCTCCCCACACGTCACAGCGTCCATTCACTGGTCCAGTAAATGTCTCGCTGCTTTCACTTATCTTGCTAACCCTTAATAAGCCTCGGGAGGGTTACGTTTTCCAAGCCCAAGAACGTGTCCAAGGAAATTCGACAGCCTTTTCTTGATTTTGAGTATAAGTGTTCTTTCTGTTGCCATTTTCTTTAAGACTTCCTAACTTACTGGCTCCGTCGAAGGAATTTTCAGTACCCTTCTGTAGAAACTTGTTTACCTCACTGAAAACACCCAGTTCTTGATAATGACCGAAACTGTCGAAAATACTTGAACAAAAACAGAAGAAAACATAAACTCTGCGCAGATTATCCACAATTTTGATACCGATGTACAACGAGTTATTCAAAAATTACAGTAAAACCTTAAACAAACAGATTTTGGACAATGAATAGTTTTTTGGGGTTTTTTTTATCTTGTTTGGAGATTTTCACCATTATATCAACAATAAATAAACAAATTGACTCACTTACTTAGTACAACCTTGATTACAAGGATGCAATATAATACAGAAAGAGTCAACGGTGGCTTTTTATTAGGTTGGTGCAAAAATAATGTCGTTTTTTGACGTTCAACTTCATGTGAGAAAACGACATTATTTTTGCACCAACCTAATAGGAGAATTCAAAGTAATGTCGTCATTTTACGATTTTGTTGAATTTGTCGAAGACAGAATCATAAAAATCTAGAAAAAGAGACACGAATGGTAAGAGAAAGGGAATAGAGATTTAGGATGTTTAAAACCAGAAAGAGGCAAATTAAACTCCTAGGAGGAACAATGAGGAAAGAGGGATTGGAGAATTTGATACTCACAGGACATATTGACATGGCAATTAAACTACCTAACAAGCTTGTGTAAATGGATGATAGAACAGGAAGTGGGGGAGTGAATAGATAAGCCTTAGTAAGAGATACAACAAAAAAAAGGACAAATAATTTCTTCTGATAGCAAGCCCCGATTTTTTTTTTTTTTGGTGAGGAGGTTGGAAATTATTCTATAATTGTTTACATTTATGATCAGTCCTCCAGGTTGTTTTTGCTTAGCGGTATATCAACATCTCTATGGGTTATTTAATGCCGAAATTTAAATATTTTGTACAAAATCTTTGGAGATACTATTGGTTTAGTCTGACTAATTAACCCATAGCTAGGGGAGAAGAGGGGGGATTTATACATGTTCCAAGATTATTTGCGCGTAAATGTAACGAATCTAACGGAAATTGGAAGTCGGCTCGCCTCGCACATCCAAGCTTACAGTACTACCTATTCCCAAGCGGTTACCCATCTAGGTATTGACCAGGCTCAATGTTGCTTAACTTCGGTGTTCGTACAGGAACCGATGTTTTAACGTGATGTAGCCTTGTATTTTATACCACCCGCATATCCAAGCTAACAGAACCTGGTATTCCCAAGCGGTTACACATCTAGGTACTGACCAGGCTCAACGTTGCTTAACTTTCATGATCATAAGGGAACCAGAGTTCCAACGTGATGTGGCCATAAGTCGAAATGATAATTCTGATGACATCAAGAAACGTTGTTATTTTGTGTTTTAATATACTTTTTTCTTTCATTACTTAAATAATTAAAGTAATTGCAAAAAATGAAAATGTCATCTCAAAAAATCAAATTTGACAACTGCTTGGGTTTACTTGGATATACAGTCCTCAAATCAAAAATTATTAACCCCACCGTCTACCAAGCCGCCGCCTTCCCCTCCTTTGTTTCTTCTCTTACGCACAATTTCACACTTGCCCGGCCCATTTCCCTCTGCCATTTCTTCAAAATCCTACTCGTCTCTCCTTTTATGTTGTCATACATGCTTATCCCTCTCTTGAGACTGCTACTAACCACACTCCGAACCCCCACCGTCAAACAGTCTACAAAAGACACAATTCACACACCCCTACCCTAAAGACAACATCATGCATCCGTCTGCCAGCCATCTCTTCCAGCCGTCGGCCGGAACGCTCCACGGCGTAAACTTCCCTATCTTTCTTTTAAGTAACTTCATAGCTACCAGGTGACAGATTTATGAAATAAAATAGTTTTGTTTATTGACGATCGATAATTATGGCACCCCGAAGTGTTTGAAGTCAAGTTTTCAAAATGGTGACTGGGATGGGGAAGAAAGAGAAGTGAGCAGGAAATAAGAAGGAACTTGCAAATCAAACAAACAACAAAGGCGGACGGAAAAACATATGAAAACTTAAAATGAAGGATGCAAAATTAAAATATATCCGTCGATTCCCTTGCTTTAACTACAAGAACGGTACGCAAAAATCCTTTATCATATATATATATATATATATATATATATATATATATAGTAGTCCCTGACGATCCGCTTAGGTGAAACCGTGGTAGGTTTGTCTGGCTCTTTAGGTTTAACTTAGGTTTGCTCTACTTAGCGTATCGAGCACTTTATTTAGTTATTTTACTTACACGTATCGGTTTTTTTTTTCTTTGGACTCTGAACTTGGATGCTAGACGATTATTTTTGGTTGACGTACATGTTCTCAATTCTTTCGTTTTTTATACTATTTTTCCCTTTGGTATTGGTTTGTTTATTTACAAATCAAGGCATCTAAGGTTTTCCGGACGAGTATAATTTCTTATAATTTCTTATATTTATAAAATTAAAACTAGTATATATATATATATATATATATATATATATATATATATATATATATATATATATATATATATATATATATATATATATAAGCATGTGGTAACATCACTACAAAAACAGCCATTGTGTTTCAACACTTCTGGTAACATGTCATCACTTGACAAGTCACCAGAAATGTTGAAACAAAATGGCTATTTTTGTAGTGATTTTACAACATGCTTATGTTATAAGTTTTGAATAATTATTATTTGCTATACTTTGTATTGAGCACTCTTTTAAGAATAGGGTTTTTGGTGCTCGGGATTTTATTTCATCTTTACCAACACTGTTAATCTTGTTCCCCGTCCTTCTCTTTATCCTCTCCCCAAACACGCCTCTTTACTCTTGTTCTCCACACTATGTAACCCCTTGCGTGCGAGTGTCACTTCCGCCTTGCTTAGGCTGAAGTGCTTAATATATATATATATATATATATATATATATATATATATATATATATATATATATATATATATATATAATCATAGTTACAAATGATCCTTAAAAATTCATTTGGTTATAATTTATTTTATGAATATATACAAATATTTATTTCTTCAGACCGAAGTATTTTTTTAATATTGAGAGACATTTTTTTTCTTTTTTCCTTTCTCTCTCTTTTCCTTTTGTCTGGACAAATTGACTCCATTTATTAAAAAACTTATTAATGAATCAGGCAGTAATGTATTTTGAAACAGAGAGGACATTTTGAACAGCACATTTAAGAGAATATAAATAACTAGTAAACAAAATTGTCATGTCATTATACTTTTAATAAATTATCACTATGCGACGCAACTTTTGCCTCACCCCTTATATATGAGAAAGAGATTTGCACATGTATACAAGATAGCAAGTTAAGATGGTGAAATTTTATTTAAATTACTAGCTTAAAAGCCGCCCTATCGGGTAGCATTTAAGCTAGCTCATCCGGAGGGCTCTTAATCGGGCCTTCGACTTGTTCAAGAGTACCTAAGTCATTGCATATTCTCAATATTGGAAGCCTCCTGCCTACTGTTTGATCCGGGTTGTCATATTCACGGAACTTTCTTTTCCTCGTTAGAGGATTGGCATATTTGATTGTATTCTGGTCCGCTGTTGGCGGCGATTTCTTTTTGCGAGGCATGATGCTGCCGTATGCGATAGGCAACAATTAAGCATTTCATTAATATTTAAGCTTACCTTTTAAAAGTTCAACGATAATTTTTCTGTCGCCACTTAATTTAAAGACAAATTGATGTGCGTAGGTCCTTACTTTCCATACAAACTATTATTTTTATTTCATAGTTGACTTTCGCTGGATTTCGCAATTAATTCCAATTATTTCCAACTTATAAAAATTGTTGTCGTACAAAAAAATTCGTCGCAAAAAAATCATGTAAAAAAAATCGCCGAAAACAATCGGAGTAATGAAAACTTTGGAATCCAAAATTTCTGTAACATGAGCTATTGAAAGTTAGAGAATTGCGTCCCTTTGATTGAAAAATGTGTGACACACTGGCATACGCATTTATTATATAGATTTATTTTCGTAATTTTTGTTCTTGTTTTTTGTTACCACAACGTTTCGGCTTTTTTTTTTTTTTGCCCTTCGGTCTACTTCAGGCGTTTGTCGAGCCGAGTAACCTTCGAGGAATCTCAGACTGAGCCCTTTGTTTAATCTACGCGGGTAGATTGTTCACGTTCCACTTTCTATGTCACTGATATCTCGTCCTGTTCTTTTAGTCAGATTTTGTTCACACTTTTTCCATTGAGCATAAATCTGCACCACCCGGCCCAGGAATTGAACTCACAATTACTATGTCAGCAACGCTTAGGCTAAATGTCCTCAGCGTAACTCACTTGCCAAACTCTGAACTAAACATCATGTTTTTAAGGTTCTTTTTTTTGCCAAAAAATGTTAAGCACCCCATTCGTACATCTATAAGAAAACAACTATGCTCCCATTATATCATAAAAATAAACGGGTAATTAAAATAAATTGATTAAACAAACTGTCTATTTGTTATGCGTTTTCCGCATCTCGTCGTAAATTTCACATATCTCTTGAAATGACCTCACCACGGAATAGAAAAAAATAACTTATATATGTCAATAAATACGTATGTGAATGTACAGTGATGTTCGATAAAAGTGATTCACCTGAATTTGTTTTTCTTAAAAATTTATTCGCCTATTGTTTTGGGGGTCAAAAACTAATTTTTAATCTTCCCCACCACCTAGTAAAAAAAGTTTACTCACCCTAAGGTATTCTATTGATAATTATAATTTTGGATATAAATGAGATTTAGGGAAAAACTCTAAGCAAAAAAAAAGTGACTCACTTATTTCCTACAACTAGTAATCAACGGAAACATAACCGAACAGCTTTAAATAAAGAATAATATAGGTATAATTTATTTATAATAGGTAATACAGTTCGAAATATTTAATAATCTATGGGTTTTCCTTTAATCTGACTAATCTTTTCAACCCTTTTTTGCATTGACTTGATTAGGTTCTGGCAAATCTCACCTCCAAGCATTGAATTCCATTCGGATATGAAATTCACAATCAAATCCTCTTTGTTGCTCAACTGCTTTCTCAAGAGCCTGTACTTTATAATGCTCCATAAGTTTTCTATGGGGCTGAGGTCAGGAGATTGGGGTGGCCATGTCATAACACTCACCTGCTTCTCATCAAAGTATTCCTTCATCAATTTTGATTTGTCACAGGGAGCATTATCCTGCATAAAAATGAGCTTGGTGGGGTCGATTTGTACCCTTTCAGCAGAAAGGAGCAGACAAGACAAGAAAAGCATCCCCAGAACATTATACTGAACAGATGCTTGACAGTACTTACTGCTAAATTCAAAGAGCTTTCAAAGCTTCTTCTTCGGATTTTAGATCGCTTATCCTTTGAATTTAGCTCAACTTTCGTTTCATCGGATAAGAGAACATTTAGTAAATAAAATCAGGTGAGTCACTTTTATCGAAAAGCACTGTATTTGCTCTTATTAACTGGTGCCGTGAAAAAAGTGTTTGAATTTCAATGACCCAAGAGGGGAAACTCAGTGATTGAGTAAGTGAAACACGGCAATTAAAGTGAATTGACAAATTATTTATCAATTTAAGAAGAAAGATAAATGAAGAAGAAGAAGAAGAATGAAACAAATAATCTGCTCGAGAGAAATACACGCGATTTCTTGGCTTAGTTTCTCTCAGACCAGCCAGCTTTTCACCGGACCCCATTGTTGTTGTCGTCGAGAAATGCTTTTGTGTGGAACTTATTAATAAAAATCGCATTAATTTTCTTCATTGTGTTTCATATTGTGCTTCTCTCATCCACGGCTTCACACCCCAACCACCCGTCACTCGGGTAGTGAGTAATGTCAATTTTTACAGTCTATTCATATGTCACCACGTTTATCATTTTTGGAAGGCAAGTGTTTCTACGAGTGCGTGTGTGTGTTTGAAAAAGCTAAGTCCGTTAGACGTGAACTCACGACAAAAAGGCTCTTTTTATTATTATTATTATTATTATTATTATTATTATTATTATTATTATTATTATTATTTCAATAAAAGACAGTGTACGTCACCGTTTCATTTTATTGTTGTTGAAAAAAGAATTTTAAAAAATGGATATAATTTGTCACCAAAATCTTTCTAGTTAGAACGATACAATAAAATTAAATGATTCAAGAAAGTATAGCATATCGAGTCACATAAATTAAATAAAGAAAAAGAAAATTAACGGACGTTAGAAACGAGGGTCGGCTGAAAGCATTGTTTCATTCTTCTCACCTATGTAAATCACGTAAAAATCATCCAAGCAATTTTTAAAAAACAAACAAACAACCCAACTTTTTTCTCTATTTTTACTCCCCTTATAAATTAAGCAAAGCTACCGTTGACGCTTGTCCATTTCTCAATTCCCATTGGTCCTTCATTAGTCGGAGTTCGAGCCCAAGTAAACGACAGAATTTCAAACGCTTCTTAACAAATGTCCCACTTAGAAGGCTGAGAGAGCACGCCCTATCTAGCTACATATTTTTATATCAATTCACCTCAAGCAAGGCGATAATGCCACTAAGACACAAGGTGCTACTAAGAGTGAAAGAGAATGAGACTATTTTAGAAGGGAACAGAAACCTAATACTAAACAGGAAACAGGGGATAAACCTCTACTCCTGTTCAAAAGACCAGGGTGGAGTGTTAGCCGGGCGATAGGTGAATCTATCTCCAATCATTTAATCTTCTGCGGGGCTAAACAAAGCTGAGAAAAAATTAATTGCTTCTATTATGGGTTCGAAACTGTCGGCAAACACCTAAACCGCCCTTTAAAAGTGACGAAAATTAGGGTCTTCCAAAACAGATAATTTTGAACGCACATTGATTCGTTAATTTTGTGCTGGAACCTGGAAAATCAACGTTCAGGAATAGCTTATTTCTGAGTTTGAAACTGAAATTTGAAAAAGTTTTAAGGAGAGTCAGGCATTGTTAGTGAATAGTAACGTGAGTTCCATTTCTTATATTCATATTTTCTTTGTGGATATATTCCTTTATAGCTGAATACATGAGTGCGTGGTCGACTGGGGTTCCTTTTCCAACCTGAGACCGGAGTCCGAAATGTTGGGAAGGGCAAGAAAACGAAATAACGGGTTCACCAAAGCGTTGAAAGTGAAACTGTGGAGTCAAAACTATTCAGAAGGCGTCGATGGCTACGCTAGCGGAAGTTCATCATTGTGTGTGTGTAAATATATATATATATATTTATATTTATTATTGTGGGGCACCTCGAGGTGGTGCAATGGTTAGCAAGCTTGTCTCGCTAGAACAATTACGACTGAGTAGTGAGTTCGATTCTCACTGGGTGCCCCCCTAATTTCGGCCTTGTGCCACATCTAAGCTGTGCTTAGAAAATCACTATATATATTATTGTGTGTGTGTATATATATAGATATATCATTGTGTGTTTATATATATATATATATATATATATATATATATATATATATATGTCATTGTGAGTTTATATATATATATATATATATATATATATATATATATATGTCATTGTGAGTTTATATATATATATATATATATCATGTGTGTTTATATATATATATATCATGTGTGTTTATATTGTGTGTTTATATATATATCATTGTGTTATTTATATATATATATATATCATTGTATGTTATATATATATATATATATATATATCATTGTATGTTATATATATATATATATATATATATCATTGTATGTTATATATATATATATATATCATTGTATGTTATATATATATATATATCATTGTATGTTATATATATATATATCATTGTATGTTATATATAGCATTGTATGTTATATATATATATATATATATATATATATATATATAGAGAGAGAGAGAGAGAGAGAGAAAATCAGCACCTGACGATTGCACCGTACTTGAAGCTCAGAGATTTGCTACTGGTGAGGAAAATAAATATATATTTATTATTAATATAAATTATACATCGATCACTATTTTTATTAGCACCGGCACTCAATGTGTGATATTATATATATATATATATATATATATATATATATATATATATATATATATATATATATATACCTTGCCAATTTTTGAAGAAGAGTAGAGATTTATCCCTTGTTTCCTATTTAGGATAGGTTTCAGATTCCTTCTAAATTCTACTTCTAGTCTATACTTCTAACATTCCGCCTAAACTCTGAAATTTTATTTAGCATTTTTTCTCCTCAATAGTTTCGCTTATTATCCCGTTCACACTCCGCTATCCATTACTCCACACCAAACATATTTAAACTCTATCAGTAATAGTTAAAAAGCAAAAACGGTATATAGGAAAAAAGTTAGGAGCATCTTTATTTCTGAAATTAAAATTACAGCTTTCTATAAAGTAACTATTCTTACTTTTTGTTTGCAAATTTTTCAATGGCATCGTCAAAAACTATTTCATCTGTCAATTGTCGCTCTGTAGACAGCAGAATGTATATGCCATAGTTGAAGTTACACGAAATCAAAAAGATCCTTCAAGTCGGACTCTCCCGACATTAAAACCACTTTTATTTCAATACAGCCTATACAGGCCTACAGAAGGCACAAAATGCCGACCCCCATAAAAGTATCGACTCTCCAGCTACGCCACTGGTCTTAATGTAGTGATGCGAAAAATAAGCAGCAATTATTATTATTTTACAACGAAGATCTGAAACTGAAACTTGACTCTCTCTCTCTCTCTCTCCATATATATATATATATATATATATATATATATATATATATATATATATATATATATATATATATATATATATATATCGACCAAAAGTTACTGTTTTCTTGTGATAGCTTCATGATAGAACATACACTAAAAATCTGTATCTTTTTCTCCTCGTCTTTCTTTTGTCTTATAATTATATCCCTTTCAACCTTCCCCTTTCTCCTTCCCGTCTCTTGGACCCAAACTGTCAAAATGTATCTAATGTCCCAAAATGTTTTATTGTCACATTGGAAGGTTTTCATCGAGACTCTATTGTTGTTTTTGTTGATAACTCATAATCTCTTTCTAAGATTCCGTGTTTTTAATATCGCAGTCTATTTCCCCTGCCCCTCTACACCACATGCTCTTCTGCTGTGTACACAATAGAAGCCAATTCTCCCCACGCCCATCTGCGCATCACTCCCAGCCAATGCTGTTGTCAAAGATCGGTCTTTTCGCCCCGACACTAATTTATCCCGGTATTTCATTGACGTATGACCAGAAAATGATTACACCAATCTCACATATAATATTAAAAAGCGAAAAAAGAAATGAGTTTGATGACAAGAAGGACGGTGGGGAGGGAAGTGATCTGAAACAGACAAGAAACAAGAGCGGCAGAAAATACAAATTGATAAATTTAATTTTTCTATCTCCTCCTGTCACAGTTATTTTCCATCTCGTCTTTGTCTTCTGTCCCCTTGATAACGCGCCTCCATTTGACCCTCGGACATCAGAATATCCGATTTTATTATTTTGCATCAAATGCCTTTTTTTTCCCGTGTCATCAGCCGCCAACCCCACGAACTTTTACGTATATCTGTCTATATCTATATCTCTTCATCAGCATGTTTTCTTTTGCGCCTTAAAAGAAATTTGATATAAACACATAAAATCCCGTGTATAAGTCGAAGCTTCAGTATCTAGTCCGAATCATTTTACTCGATAATCAAACAATGAAGAGTTAAAAAAAAAAAAAGAATACGTAAAACTGACGTAGTACAGACGTTTCCTGCTACAGTTTGTGAGCAGCATTCGTGTGAAATTGCAGTACACAAGTTCGAATAGTCTATTCAAGCTATTCAGTTAAGTATTACAGTAAATGGTTAAATATTTTGTAAATTTAAAATGGCGGAGATATCATTGACCCTTGAACTCGCTCCATTTGGAATGACCTTCGAATCTACGTTACTAAAATTGCTCTACATCTCTTCGGCACAAGGTTACAGGCGTAGATCAAATTCACTTCAATTATAATGGCCTTCTAAATGATCTTAATATCCATTGCTCCATAACGAAGCGATTATTGTAGGCTATATGAAACCTATGATAAATGCGACACGAAAAATGTCTACTATCAATTACTCAGCAGTTTGAAAGACAAATGAGTTTAGTGACGGCTGTCAAGATCAATCGCTTTATCTAACACGTCGCAAATCGGCCATTCTACTGATAGTGTCATATCAAATGATCCAATACTTACAGTTCGATTATCAATCTATTCTACAGGTAGAAACCCTGTACTTCAACAGTCTTTGAATCCACACAGCACTTGATATTTACAATTCGGGTTTCTATTAAATAATGGAATTAAAATCTCTAAAATGTAGATATCGTGGATAAAGTGGATTAAAAAATATTTTGTTCATTTGTTATTCTTTAATCTAATGCTTTAATCTGGTGGCATCCCAAAATTCGACCAAACTTAAAATTTCAAAATTCTAATTCAACTTTTCACGCGTCCTGGGTAAGACGATAAACTACATCCAGCAGCAAGGCCTCTGATCAGGAGGTTTTGATGAGCGTGGAACTACCTCTTAATTGGTGGTGTTCCCAGGTCCACCCTGACCTGAGGTGGTAGTACCTGTTAGGGTCCCAACTATGGGCAAATAGTTAACCCCAAAACTGGAGTCAAAACACTATGAAAGTGTAAAAATAGGTTTTAATACCAGCAATACATTTTTGTAAAAATTATTACCAGAAATCAATTTTTGAAGCAATACATTAATCCAGCAATCCATTTTTGACAAAAAATATTACCAGCAATACATTTTTGAAAAACAATATTACCAGCAATACATTTTTGAAGAAAAAAATATTATCATCAATCCATTTTTGTAAAAAAAAATATTACCAGCAATAAAATTTTGCCGGTATTAAATAACCCATTAAGGTGTTGATATACCGTAAAACAAGCCAAGCCAAACCAAACCGACTTTTCTCTTTACCAAGGAAAAGTTGGATTAAACGTTTTACTAACTCATTTAACGATTTTTACAAAATTTTACTGAAATATATATTTCAGGTGACTCTGAGTGCTTCTAGTACCTACTACCGCATGGGTGAATTCTTCAGCGACTAGATCAGTCCCACCCCAAGCTTTTCTGGTGAGGAGGTTGACTTGACACCCAACATTATTAAAAACAAGGCCTGTCATAGTGCTGATGAAAGTTCTCACAGGATCAACAGCCATCTAACTCAAGGGGATAGTCTGGGCTCCAGGAAGGTAGTTCGGTGATAACATGGCACAACTGAGGGTGCTTCCTTCACTGAAGTCAGCGATCAGGGCGAATGCTGCACCGGATGGACTCAACGTCCCGGAACACAGTTACTAAGGTGAGGTTTCAGTTTGTATGACATCGGCTGTGGTTTGACATAGAGAGGGATGGCCTCCGCCAGGTTTGCTTGCCCGAGGCACGTTAAACATAAAAATGAATACCTACATAGAATTAAACCATAAGACCACACCCAGTCATGGGTGATATATAGACGTTTTGATTTCAGTCTATTTGTCATTGATAATTTTTATTTCTCGCTTGTAGTTTATTCAAATACGTTAGCATCTACGCAGACAATGGAGACAGATTAAAACAACGCTATCACATTTCGGTCACACACTCAGCAAATTTTCCCTGGATCGAGATACATTTTCGATCCAAAGTTTAGTAATAATGCAACGAGCTGTTCAACATTTCATTGTAACCAATATACGATTACATCAGACATTTAAACACCGCTTCAAAGTACAAGAAAATCTAGTGGAAACATTCGTAAAAGTATGGTATTCTATCATGCTAATGAACGGTCCCATAGAAAATATATCACATCTGAAAATGGTGAAGACTCTGCGACTGGGAAATAATTTTCGGTATCCATATAATACAAATCGTGACCCTGTTGATGACCATTTCTTTCGATGTTTGCCGAACGATCTTGATGGGTTTGTCCTTAAAACACGTAAACAGGTAGAAACGATTTTCTGTAAACTTCCCTTCCTTAGCAAAATGTTTACAAAAACTGTAATGTCGAAACAACAGTCGAAGCGTATGAAGCTTTATTTGGCCAATTCAGTTTTAGCGCTTAAAAACGTTTTGGTTTGATCTCTTGAGTGATAAAATATGGCAGGAGTCAGAGATTTTCTGGTGCGGAACGTAGAACAGTTAATATTAATCTAAAGATGTTAATAAAAAAAAATATCTGACTTTTGGACATTACTTACACAATGACCAAGTATATATATATATATATATATATATATATATATATATATATATATATATATATGCGTAAAAACACATACATAGATACACACATACACAACAACATATCTATATCTACTCGCACATACATACATATACGTGTGCATATATATATATATATATATATATATATATATATATAAATACGCATACACTCATGCATATATATACATATAGAGGACTTTCCTGTTCTTCTTTCTTCTATTACACCCCCTCTCTAAAGCTTTCCTGTTCTTCTTTCTTCTATTACACCCCCTCTCTAGAGCTTTCATACATCTCACTTTCAAACTTGTTTCCCACTCCCCCCCACACACACACACACTCTCTCACTGAAATTTTATTTTTTATACCCGGAGTTATATTTTCCAATTTCGTTTTGAATTTGTAGGTCTGATGAATCGGATCGTGATTACGATTCCAATATAATAAATTATAACCATGGAATATTAGTGTTTGAGTCTTTTTATTATATTCTTACTCTGTCCTGGACATTGAGTTCTACCTGGATTCTATCCTCTTGGAAATGTATATATATATATATATATATATATATATATATATATATATATATATATATATATATATATATTAATGCATGTTTCATTAAATAATAGAGACAAGTTTTGTCTATTTATTTTAAGTAAGTTCCTTTCGTATTGTCTGATAAGCTTAATCACATTATCGTTGAAAGACGAAAGGAAAACACCATATTGACATATGTTTGAATCCAATCTAAGCTTTCGGCTTACATAAGCCATTATGAATGATGACAAATTTAATAAATCAAACAACACATATACGAAACCACAATAATGGCCCGCCGTTGCTGTTTGAATAAGCTCAAAGTAACGACAAACTCATTTACGAGCCAATGAAGCGAAAAACGCGTCGTAGATCGTGACGTCACACATGACCACGCGAGAGTGAAAACGAGAAGTATTAAATATGGGAAGCCATTGGTATAAACCAATTGATTCTGCTATAGATCATAGGCATTTAAGAATGTTTGTGGAGATTTCATAGTTTATTTTGTTCAGGTTAGGTTTCAACTGTTTTATGTATATAGCTTCAAGGATATATACATATATATATATATATATATATATATATATATATATATATATATTCCTGTTCAATCAATTTATGGACAAAAGACATTTTCGTATTTTTTAGCGCATAAAAAAAAACCGAAGTAAAATATGTAAAGATGGCGCAAAAGTGGAGAAAATGATTCAGTGAAGTGATGAAGTTGCAGACGACAACGACGAAGGACAGAAGAGAAATTATTTAAGGATCACCACCCCAAACACAGCCTTCTCCACTTCCATTAGCGTCTTACAGACAACAGAAGAGGTCTGGGATGGTTAAAGAAGAGCAGCGAAGGATAAAACTTGTGTTTATCCCCCTTGGCTGTGGCAAACACAAGAGGGCGTTCGTGTTTGTCTGTATACATGTAAATCGTAATGAGCGCGCGAAAAGATGAGTGCGTTCGTGAGTGCGCGCGTGTTAGTGTGTTACAGACTTGCGCACGCGGGTCAGGGTTGAGATAATCAAAGAAATGGGTAGAGGATGGAGAAATAATAATAAAATAATTCAAGAAAGAATAAAAATAAAATAAAAATACTGATGAGGAGATTAAGAGAAAGGAAGGTATGGTGGCGGGGTAACCTTTGTGAGGGTCGGGTTTATTACATGAGAAGAGAAAAAGTCAGAGGCGACAAGAGGTTAAAAGTAGAGGGTTCACAGTTGCAGTGATCTGTGATTAATGCAATTTTCTAATAATACCAAGGACAATAGAATACAGTATAGTTCTTTCCGAATAAGTATAAATGCACACGCACACGTATACACACGCATGTGCACATGGAGACATATTTATTTAAATTACTAAATTCATTGACGAATATATAACAGTAAACAATTATTTTCAAGATGAAAAAAATAAAATACAAAATTTACAAAGGAACAGATATCAAGCAAAATTTGAATTTATTTATCTTGTTCTCAATAGAAAAAGTTTTCCTGGGGCAATTTTTTTATTAAAAGAAAAAAAAACAAACAAACAAAACACTGTGTAGGATGTTTCATATAATCACAAACGCAAAAACACGCACATGTAGACGCACTGCGTTGTCGAAACGATCCGAAGCGCATAGGATGTAACAACGGGTTCACACACACACACACACACACACACACACACACACACACAC